>OY728142.1:889301554-890501554 GCA_963277665.1 Viscum album
AACTATAACATTTGTATTAATGAAGAAGTGTATGAAAATCTCCTAGTCATGAGTGAAGGGAATGCATACTGTAATAACTACTTATACACGTTGAACCTATAGACTATGCTAATTATTCTCAGTAAGCTTGGCGGACTTGGTGCGCTTATTCAGGTACTTAGTAACCCTGACTCGGATATGAGAAGAATTACTGCATGGGTTATTGGAAAACTTAGTAAAAATAACCCAGTAGTATTGAAGCAGATCCTGTAACTGGGGTCCCTGACAACTGTAATAAAAATGGTGAATTGCAGTTCTATTGAAGAAGTAATCAAATAATTATATTCTATTACATCCCTAATTAGAAACAATTTAGATGATCAGGAGTTATTATATACAGAAGTTGGGCACTTTATCCTTCAGGTATTGATGTTCAACTCAAGCATATTAAAGAAAAAAACAATAGAAAATGAAGTGTTTCCCTAAATAAAGTTTGGAAATCAAAAAATGAAATTAAAATTATAATTAAAGTTATAAAATGTAAGAATTTATTATTTTATGAAATTAAAACATGACTACAATTTCATAAAATGTATAAGGATACATACCTTGTCCCTCCACCAACTTAAATACCCTTTGGGAAATTTTACTATGCTAAAAGATCATCTATAGTGCAAATCATTGATGTTTCACAAAGTATCTTGCATTCATTGACATTGTTGATAAATGCTTATAATAATTTAGTAACTTCTGTTAGAAACACATGGATATAGAAGAATTAAAAATTTAAAGGGAACTAATTCTTTTAAGTTATAGTTTTTTTAAAAATAAACTAACATTTTCAAAGTAAATGAAAACCATCATGAATTTCTACTCGGCATAAACCATACATTACAAACTTGCAACCATAATGAGGGGGGGCGAAACATACCAGAGGATTGGTTGTGGGTTTGGGAATTTGGAACATGAAGATATATACTGAAGGATTCGGTGTGGGTTTAGGGATCTGGAACACAGAGAAAGAGGAATTTGGGGGGGATTGGAGGCCAAATTTGGGTGGAGGAAGAATTAATGAGAGGTTAGAAGAATGAAAGGTCAACACATATCGAAGGATTTCTCTGGAAGAGACATGGGTAGGGAATCACATGCTATATGAACAGATATAAACAAATATAAACAAATAATATGAATAAATAATGAACAATTTTGAACAAATAAGGAACAAATATGTTCAAATATGAATCTATTTATTTATGTTGGATCAATTAATTTGTCAACACATATGAACTTATGCGAAAAGATATGAAAATTTAAAAAAATCATTGTTAACAAAAAAAAATATTATTATAAAATTAATAAAATATTTAAAAACCTGTAAATTTTAGTTTGAAATATGAATTGGGCAATAATTATAAGTTAAAAAATTTCTGAAACGGATATGAGATATGCATGTACAGGATATGAAATATGCATATACAAGATATGTAATGTGCCTAGGAAGCATATTCATATTATTCATATTCTAAATATATAATATATAATATAAAATATAAAATATACATATCCCTATGAAAATTTCCAACATAGATGTTGTGACAAGAATCAAATAAATAGGGAGAGCATTCTAGTTATTCAACGCCTCTTAGATCAGTAATGTTTACTATACACTAACCCTTAAGTTCAAACAAAGACATAGAAAATTAAAATGAATTGGAACCAGTAATGTATAGAGAGATGGAAGTCTGATTTTTTCTGAAGAAGTTAGTCACTGTAATGGGAAAATAGACAAATCCAATGCATGTTTCGCATTTGATTATCATAATTGCACAACCATGTAATTGACAAGAAAATTATCTCAATTGTTTTTATTATTAATTCACAATAACAATATTCATTGAACACATGCCATGTTCAATATAAAGATACAACATAGTAAAAACACATTGCAACAAAGGCCTAAAAATAATTCCCTATATTTACCATTTGTGAGAAAACTACAAAAACCTTTGATCTCAAAAGAACGAACCGGGCCTCAACCAATCCTCTACAATGTGCACTTTCATTTCATTGCCTCTAAAAATATACACCAAAAACATGCCAATAATGAAATAACATAACTAAATGTAGTGATATAAACACTTTACTTCCAAATTGAACCTTATACAAAAGAACATATCATATGTGAAGTGTTTTCACACAAAACCTTTTCATTATGAGTATAGGATCAACATAATTTTGATGAAATTAGACATATGTGCAGAACCAAATAAGGCAACGCATTAATTAAAAACATGTTAGATGATAAAGATAGATGGTATATCACAAATTTCAAACATAAAATATGTTAGAATAGGTCTTGTAGTAAAGAATGTGGTTATCAATGGAGAAAAAAACCAAGCATTAGCCAGTTGATTGGTCCTTTAACATTAATATTTGAAGTATAAGAGAAAAAACAAGAGTTTATAAATTAAAAACTAAAATAGGAAGACCTCAATACCCTCAATACCATGGTGTTGAGTAACCATAACTATATATATAAATAAGATTCAGTAGCACATAAAGACATAAATGAACAATAGTATAATTCACCAACAGTTTGAACTTTGTATGCAGAATCACTTTCTATCCAGCCATATCAAGTGAAAAACCTCCTACATCTGCCCAATATCAATATCATATTTGCAACTTCTATCCAAGTACTTCATGAGAAATGTATTGATATTAAGATTTAGCTGGTACACATAAAATAATATCATAAAAATCATTTACCAGTAGAAATCCCAAGAACATTTGAAGACCTCAATACCATCAATACCAAGGTGTTGAGTAACCATAACTATATATGTAAATAAGATTCTGTAGAACTTAAATACATAAATAAAAAATAGTGTAATTCACCACCAGTTTGTACTTTGTAGAATAAAATTCTTTCCCACCAAATTAAGTGACAAACCTCCTCCATCTGCCCAATATCAATATCATATCGGCAACTCCTACCCCATAAAAAAGTATTGATATTAAACTTTAGATGGTAAATATAAAATAATATCATAAAAAAGATGTACCTGTAGACAGCCCAGGAACATTGGAGTACCTCAATACCATCAATACCATGGTGTTGAGTAACTACAATTGTATTTAAACATAGACCTATAGAGTGGTCTCAAAAAGTCTGAAGCACATCCTATGTTTCTTCATTGCATTAAAAGTTCCTAAATAAACAAATAAATGATTTTAGTAACTTTAAAATCCATTGGTGACTGAAAAGTGAATTCAAGCTGCATTTATAATAAAATTAGAAACCTATAATTTCATTATAATGTATATGATTAAATTAATAAACAAAATTAGCACCAAGGTGATGAAGAAAAGTACATAAAATCGACAAAATACAACAGCTTTGGGGTTAGTCTATTATATGATATTGTTGGTTCAAGTTTCTATATGATGAAATTAATTAAATTTCAAACATTTCTTATATCCTTAGATCTATCATATAAAATTAGAGATTTAGGTATTCAGGTGGAATCAAATTCATGCAGTTTGATTTTACTGAGAGGAAAAAACAATGAAAACTTTGGAGAATTTTTACCTCTGTATCAATTGACTCTTTCATAAAACCACAAATTATCATATCAATACATTTAACTCTAATAAGAATCACCGGCATAGTCATACGGCAGTTTAGAGACCCCAGATAAACAGTAATTTCTTGAAGTGACTCCAGCGGGAGGGGATCTATCACCTTCACCGAGAATTGAAACCTTCATCTTTTTTGAAGAAACCATAAAAATGAAATCTAGTTTGCTATTGTGGTTCATCAGTTTCTAAAAAATCATATCAAAGAATTATATATTGATGGACCAGGATAACCAAAAAAATAAAATCCTATTTTTTTCATGGTTGTTAGTTTCTCAAGAAGTAATTAAAATCACAAGAAATAGAGCTTCCACTGATTAACAATAACTATATATGTAAATAAGATTCAGTATAATTTAAAGAAATAAATAAAAAAACAATGTAATTCACCACCAGTTTTTACTTTGTAGAATCAAATTCTTTCCAGCCAAATCAAGTGACAAACCTTTTCCATCTTCCCAATATCAATATCATATCTGCAACTCACATCCCATCAAAAAAAGTATTGATATTAAAGTTTAGTCGGTAAACATAAAATAATATCATAAACAAATGTACCTGTAGACATCCCAGGAATATTGGAAGACCTCAATACCATCAATACCATGGTGTTGAGTAACTACAATTGTATGTAAACATTGACCTGTAGAGTGGTCTCAAAAATTCTGAAGCACATCCTACATTTCTTCATTACATTAAAAGTGCCTAAACAAACAAATAAATGATTTTAGTAACTTCAAAATCCATCAGTGAATGGAAAAGTAAATGAAAGCTACAATTATGAAAAAATTAGAAAACTATAATTTCATTATAATGTATATGATTAAATTAATAAACAAAATTATCACCAAGGTGATGAATAATATTACATAAAATAAACAAAAAACAACTGCTTTTGGGGTTATTCTATTATATGAGATTATTGGTTCAAGTTTTACTACATGATGAAATTAATTAGATCGCAAACATTTCTTACATCCTTAGATCTATCATAAAAAATGATGGATTTAGGTATTCAGGTGGAATCAAATTCATGCAGTTTTATTTTACTAAGATGAAAAAACAATGAAAACTTTGGAGAATTTTAACCTCTGTATCAGTTGACTCTTTCATCAAATCACAACTTAGCATAGAAATAAATTCAACTCTAATAAGGATCACTGGAATAGTCATATGGTAGTTGGAGACCCCAGAGAAACAGTAATTTCTCGAAGCAACTCTAGTGGGAGGGGATCCATATCCTTCACCGAGAATTAAAACCTTCATCATTCTTGAAGAAACCATGAAAATAAAATTTATTTTGTTATTGTGGTTCATCGGTTTCTAAAAAACCATATCAAATAATGATATATTGATGGACCAGGATAACCAAAAAAATGAAATTCCATTTGTTTTCGTGGTTTTCAGTTTCTTAAGAAGCAATTAAAAGAACAATAAATGGAGATTCTACTGATTAACATGAAATAAAACTATGAAACACCATTTAAGATTCATTGCACTGCTTAGTAGGTAGTACGAGGTTCTATGTATAAAATGGAGAGATTAAATACCATCAACACTAACCCTAAATCACCATCTAAAGGTGCACAAAATCTAATTTACTAAGGGAATAACGGAGGTGGTGGATGTTCTGGAGAAACTCACTGTTGTTGTAAAGGCTTCGTAGTTCATAGATTGCATATGCTGAGATGGTATTCAGGGAGGAGGATGGAGGCAGAGATGGGGTGGAGGCGAGGTGAGGCATATGTGGATGCGTGGATGGAGAGGGAAGTCAGGGAGGGAGGCGGTGTCGAAAAGGGTTGAGGAGGGAGTCAGGGAGGAGGCAGAGGCAGATGCAGAGGAGGAGGCTGACGCTGATGCGAAGGAGGAGGCCGATGTCAATGTAGAGGGAGAGTAGGAGGCTGATGTCAATGTAGAGGGATAGGAGGAGGCAGATCTGGAGACAGGATTGTGGGGAGGAAATCGTGAGAATGCTAATGCGGGTGGGATGAGAAGAAATGAGGGTGGGGAAAACACATAGGGGAGAATCACTACAGTGATGACATGTGTAAGAAATTTTACAAGCATTAGTATAGTTAATGGAAAAGTGTTATTAAATGTCTATTTATATGAATTAGTCAATATTTTTAATTAATATTAAATTTTAATTAAGTTAGAAACCATTTTTCACTAAATATATGTCATATAAATATGATTTATAATACATTAGTATTATATAAATAATATTTAATAAAATTTTATGTATATATATATATATCATTAATATTTCTATATGACATAATATTTTTAATATTATGTAATTTTTATTTTATATGCCATTTTTAATTTAATATCTTATATATCAAGGGTAAATATGTAATTAGTCATATATAAATAATATTTAATAAAATATATTATATTTTTGTCAATATAAATATATTTATATATTAATATATTATTTTTAATGATATTTTTTAAAATAAATATACCTTTTATCATCACTTTTTTGCACCGATAATGGTCACTCTATGAGCGCTAAAAAATGCTGATAAATGAGTGCATTTATTAGTGCTAAAAAACTCTGTTAAAAGGAGGTCTTTATTGGAACTAAAAAAGAACTAACAAAACATATATTTATCATCACTTTTTTATCATTGATAAATGATACCTTCATTAGAACTTTTACCATTTATCGCAATTTTTATAGTGGAGTCTGGAATGTTGTCCAACCAAATGTTATGGTGGTCATACAAAAAAGGAAGGATGAGTGGTTGCAATAAATTCTACTCCAAGATTTACCGAAGTATATTCTCTTACAAGTTGCAGAAAATCATACCATAAAAGAAGTGTGGGATTGCCTCAATGTGATATTTATTGGAGTGGGTGATTTCAAGAATGCGTGGATCCAAACTCTAAAAAGAGACTTTGATGCACCGCACATGATGGAAGGGGAGTCTCTCAAATCTATGTGGCATGAAAACCAAGTACAACAGCCTTAGCACCACTCTTGATGGCACAATACAAGTCAAGAAAATGTTAAATTCCATGCCAAAAAATTACTACCAAGTTGTAGAATAAATTAATATTTTTTTTGATGTTGACCACATGCCATTGAGGAGACAATCAATCGTCTAAAGGCTTATGATCAGTGCTAAAAAAATATTGATAAAGAAGAGTATTTATCAGTGTCAAAAAAATGTTGATAAAAGGTGGTCTTTTGCAACTCTAAAAAACATTGGTAAAAGGTATATTTATGAGCACTTTTTAGCATTGAATAAGGGTACCTTCATCATGGATTTTTAGCTATCACTATTAATCATGGTTTCTATAATGGAGTCTGGAATGTTTTCCAACTAGATGTTGAGGTGGTCGTATAAATAAGGAAGTATAAAGGGTTTCAAGAAATTCATCTTCAAGTTTTACCAATGGATATTCTCTTATAGTTTGCACAAAATTTTTCCACAAAATAAGTGTGGGATAGCCTCAATGCGAGATTTATCAGAGTGGGTCATTTCAAGAATGTATGGATCCAAACTCTGAAAAGAGAATTTGATGCATTGTACAAAAGGAAGGGGAGTATCTCAAATCTAAGTGGATTTAAAATAAAGTACAACATCCTTGTTATCACTCTTGATAACACCGTATAGGTCAAGAAATTGCTAAATTTCATGCCAAACAAATATTTTCAAGTCATGGAAGGAATTAATAAAATTTGTCTCTCACCAAGCATAGGACAACCCAACATTTCCTATATGTGTGTCCATGCATGAATCTCTCATGCATCCCATTACCCACTACCCTATAGCAAGGAATGTCTAGAACACCTCCAACCCTCATGCGAATATCCTCCTAGATATGGCTCCTGACCTCATGAATCTTCTCGTAAAATGGTCTTCACACCTCACCTCCAAGGACCTGGCTTCCCACTGCACAATGGCTTGGATCATTTGGGTGAGGATAGAAAACATTCTCTTTAACCAGGTCTCTAAGTCATGCACCTTTTTGGTTGAGAACACATCTCACTGGTTATCAGTGTGGAACCACATAGAGCATATGTCTGAAGACCCTCTTTTCAAGAATGATCCTTGTACCTAAAAACCTGAAGTTCCAAAGGATTGAATAACAACTGAGATGGGGGGGGTTGAATTAGTAGTTCACTTTTTATAGTTTCAAAACTTTTAGAAACTTAACCCCTACAAACTATTAATATTTATTTCCTTACCAGCTTTTAGTAAATACTCATGCATGCAAGAATAGTAAAGAAAGTAAAGCACACGAGATTTACAAGGTTCGACCTCAGTGTGAGAACCTATATCCTTTCTATAGACACTCCCATGGGTCTATGTAAATATACTATTATGAAGAAGTGAATAAAACTTGTGACAACTCCCGTTAGACACCTTCTATATCCCGATATGGAATATTGTGATGAATCCTGTCTGTTTACAATGTTTTCTTATAAAAAAATTGAGCCAAGCAAAAGAATAAAGGCTTTGTTGAAACTTCTCCACAATTCCTCAATCAGAATTATCAGTGTGATTTGGTTGGATCTGATTTTCTAAATATGATGATGTTGGATCATATTTTCTCAATACGATGTTTATGGATCTGATTTTCTCAATACGATGATGCTAGATCTGATTTTCTCAAAACAATGAAGCTGGATCGGATTTTCTCAATACGATGAGCATGGATTCGATATTTTGAAATGATGGACACAATATAATGAACTCATTCTTCAATATACAAAACTCTTACTCTTCTATAATTCTCAATATAATTCTTCTTCAATCATATTAGATCTTTCACTTTGAATTCTCTAGCACTCCACCTTTTGCGCATATGTGAAAGTTGCAAATGGATGAATGATCTGAGCAAGTATTTATAGTCAACTCAGGAAAAAAAATGGGAAACTTGAAAACTTTCCCCGCTTCCTCAAATTTTGAAATTCTGAAATTATTTTTCATTTAAACTTCAACTTTTACTTATTCAATTCTCCTTAGATTTTTCCAAGATTTGTGAAAAATTGAATTTCAAGTTTGACTTATTCAACTCTTTATATATTTCTTAACTCATTACGATATGTTTCTTTATCAAATCATTATGATATGTTTCTTTCTCATTATGAACTCTTCATTAAAAATATTCAGTACGATTTCCTCAGTATGAAAATCTGAGTATGAAAATACGTGTATGAAAGTCTCAATACGATTTTCCCAGTATGAAAATCCTTGTACGAAAATATTAGTACAAAAATACAAGTACAAAAATCTGAGTACAAAAATCTCAGTACAATTTTCCCAGTATGAAAATCCCGTACGAAAATTTTAGTACGAAAATCCAAGTATGAAAATCTCAGTACGATTTTCCCAGTATGATGTATTTTTTAGGCTCAACAACATATTTTTATTTCTAATATCATTACTATGTAATTCCCATTACGATGGAAATATAATTACAATGGAAATATCATTTTTCAACTCTAAAACACTACTAGAAATATCACCTATACCCACGGTTTTAAACCGTGGGTATAGCCCTTAAAACCGTGGGTATAGGGTATACCCACGGTTTCAAAAACCGTGCGCTGCAGTGTCGTCGCAATAGGTCTATACCCACGGTTTTCTGAAAACCGTGGGTATAGCCCACTAATATTTCATCTTACCCACGGTTCTGATAAACCGTGGGTATACATCCATACCCACGGTTTACAGAACCGTGGGTATATCCCACTAATATGTATACATCTATACCCACGGTTTACAGAACCGTGGGTATACATTTTAAAAGCACAACATATATACCCACGGTTAAGAACCGTGGGTATAGATTGTTTCACAACAGCATATATACCTACGGTTTATATAACCGTGGGTATATATGGTTTACCTGCAAAAAAGAAGCAGCTCACACAGTTCACCCAGAACCCAAAAATAGAAATATAGAACACAAAAACAGAAATCAAGAACCCAAAAACAGTAATACAGAACCCAAAAACAGAAATCCAGAACCCAAAAATAGAAGCAGACAAAAGGAATCTCAATAGAATCTCACCTTGATCCTTCAAACCAGAATGAAAAATCCAAAATACCCAAAAACAGAAGCAGACAAAGGAATCTCACCTTGATCCTGGAAACCAGAATGCAAAAGCCAAAATGCAAACCAAAATGCAAAAAAAATGGAATCTCAATGAATTGTTTCTACCTATTAAAACATTAGAAGAGCTTTCCAAACCAGAATAGAATATCAAAACAAAAAAACTGAACTTTCATTACTAATGAAAACTTCAAGAAAGTGTGCTAAAGTGAGAGCAGCCAACCGGATCACAACAGAACAGTCTCAACCCTTCTAAGTTGTAAAAACATCAATAATCAATGAATTATGACCTGAATGTATTCAGAATAGAGTAAAATCATATATAAAACAAGAATCAGTTCCATCATTAACCAACAC
Organism: Viscum album; assembly: GCA_963277665.1. NCBI lineage: Eukaryota > Viridiplantae > Streptophyta > Magnoliopsida > Santalales > Viscaceae > Viscum > Viscum album. The sequence goes on from OY728142.1 coordinate 889,311,605, forward strand.
AAAGCACCTATCAATTTTACAAGACATTCTACCATTCAGTGTATGCTTATTCCAAGTATAAATACCCCCAGAAATTTGAACGTTAATAATGTTGCTGATATCTATAGAGGATGCCCAAATTTGGACTGACTTCTTCTCTTCATGACACCATTTGGGGTACTTATCCAATGTTTATTGGCATGGTCGCTCAATTCACCCATGGTAAATGAATAAAGTTCCACAGAATGGGTATACATCTCCCAATTCTCTAGCTATTGAAAATCTGGGTGGAAAGGCCTCATAAACGATTTTCCATCCCCCAAATGATAAGGTTTCTAATGATGCCATGGTCTCTGAAATTTTTTGATATAATGAAGTGTTACATGGGTGTCAACCATCAATAAGGACCAATTATTGAATAGGATCATCTTATTCATTATCGGGTTTCTCCTTCCATTACAAAGGTTCTGGAAGTCAGCTCCTGGGAGGTTCCAAGTACTCTAGGAGTGGATCAACACCTGCATTACCATTCTATGGTGACTCCAATAGTAGTGTAGGGTGATAAGCCTAAGGATTCATGTTCATGGGTCATGGATTTCTTCTCCTGCTTGATCCATTATTTGGGTATCAACCCATTGATGCTTGGAAAGCTAGGGGATTCAGTGTAGGTGGATAGAATGGAAAGGGAGGCATCCTTGGATGTGGATATGGTGGGATATCTGGTTTCAGTACGCTCTATCAATGAAGTGGTAGTGAACTTAAAATTCTATGATGACTAAGGTCCTGGTGGACCTCATTGTTGGGACTGGGAAGACACTAACAAGTAACCTCAATTTATATGATGTGGATATGAGAAGCCCACAGGTCCAGACATTCTAGTACAAGTCTTGCATTCAAGACCATCCTATAATGATATGGTTAAGTCAGAAGGAAAGGTCATACTTTCTAAAAACCGGTTTTCAGTGTTGAGAGTAGAAGGACATACACTTGAGGAAAGGAATGATTTGGTGTATTCCCAAGATGTGAACCTCTATAAGAGTTTGGAGGCTCCCAATAAAGAAAGGTATTCTAATTCAGATGCGCTCATTGAGTCTAAGGAAGTGGACATGGATGGGGAATAAATTATAACCACTTAAAGGAAGGGGGAAACACTCTTATCGATCCAGAAGGGTTTATCTAGCACTCTCAAAGGCTGTGTAGAAAGAAATATTACTATTTATTACCTATCCCTCCTGTTACTCAATCCTCAAGCAAAGGAAATATACCTCTAAAGGTTTCCAATCCAGAAGAGGTAAACTCATCTAAGGGGCTTGACTCTTCAGCATGGGATTAATCTATATATGACCGGGTGCATGCTGTCAAGGAGGTTACTGAATTTGATATCCCTTAGTGTGTTAAGGAATTGATAGAATATGACTAGTTGGAAACATCATCAACTGTAAGGAAGCTTTTTGTGACAAGATCCTTCAGGTAATTACTACATAAGAGGAATATAACCAGTTACTGGGGAGGCATATTTAGGCTAGCCACTCCAAGGAGAAAGGTGTCTGGATCCACAATCATCTTGGCATACTAGAAAATGGTTTCAATGGGAAGATTATTTTTGTGTAAGATCTCATCCAGACTTTGGACAACGTACCATACAACATTGAAATATATCTTAATGAAGATAGGTGTGAGAAGGATTCACCTCTAAAATGGAGTCTCCTAAGAGTTAAATCCTCTAATAGGATTAAATTACAGTTCAGTGATTCGACTATTTCATATTTGTTTTGGTGATGTCTATGTGTAATCTCAAATAGTTTACCACTTTTCCATAAATGTGATTTTTCATAATAATAATATATAATTAGTAGTAGATTATATGAAACTCCAACTGGTTATAATGGCAACACCAATATCCCACCTTCATAATGATCATCTGTATAAAATTTTCTTTATTGATTTCTCATAACACTTTTTTCCTCAACTATTTACTTTGATTGAATTCCAGAGTCTTTGTTTGAGAAATTTTCTTCAAGAGAGTTCACCAGTATTCTAAACCACTAAGAATATATTTATATTTATAAACTTTTTTTTTTGGTGTTTCATATATTAGTAATGTTATCATTGACTACACATCAATCCTTTCAACCTGACACTAGCCAAGATTTTGGTGAATATATTTCTATTTTGTGAACCTTAAATGCTCTGAAAACCATAATTCACATCACAATAGTCACTTTATCTCCACAGTAAATATGAGTTCAGTTAGGATATAACTTGAGTGTTGAGAACAGGATGTCCAGCAGCAGGAGTAGCAGAATTTTCTGTAGTAGAATGCAAAATAATAGCAGGAGAAAGAGTATGGAAAAAAGAGGTATTATATAAAGGGACCATGCTAGTTTTTCCCATTTCAGAAGAAACATATCTATCAGCATCAGTTAGCAAAGACCTCTCAGTGACTGTGCAATTAGTGTTAAGCAGTGCAGGGAGAGGGTGATTAGGGGTACCTGTTTGAGCAATCTTGGAACTGCTAGCATGAGATGGAACCACAGTTTTAACTTCAGGAGAACAGGAAATGAGAGATGTTGATCCAGCTAAAATAAGTGAGTCATTCACATGCTGGGGTTTCAAAGAACTTATCAGGCCATTGTCAGGTTTAACATGAGCGTGCGGACTAGAGGAATGAGGTATTCAATCTGGGTGATGAAGACCGTATTGGTTATTCTGATCTATTCAGCCTCTGTGCGAAGCGAAGATCTGAGAAATCGGTTCTCAAGGCTGCCTCTAGTCATGGGAAGAGAATTGAAGATGTGGCCAAACTGGTTGGAGGATTCCCTCTTAGTGATTGTGAAACAGTTAGTTCAGGAAGAATCATACGGAAGGATGGATTGCGCATGAATCGGTGAATCAAGCTGCTGTTGAGGAAAGGGTAAAATTTTGAAAATTTTCAATTATTGCTCGGTTTTTGATTACAAAAGGGTTACAGCCTTGGAAATTTCATGTCCTCACAATCATATTGGTGGAGATTTTGGGCTTTAGCGACTGCAATATGACGACCATGGGGCGGGGGTTCTATCATGTGATGTTTCCCTCTGATGAATGAAAAAGGCATACAAGGAGTTTGGGATATGTTCCTCTACATCTTGGATTCCTTCGAATTCATGAATGGGATTGGAATTTTGATCCCATCAAGGTCAAGAACACCTTTTCCTAGGTATGGATACGTATTCATAAATTAAGTTGGCTTTATTGGCACCCACAAATCTTGTGGGATATTGCTTCCCCTGTTGGGAATCCGATAAGGCTTGATAAGAAAACAGACTTCCCTAGCATCGATCATTATGCTAGAATTCTATTGGATGTAGACATGTCAACTATTTTAGTGGAGGAGGTGGTCTTCACCACTGGGGATGATAACATCAACCATGAAATAGGATATGAAAGGAAGACAAAAATTTTCTTTCATTGCCAAATATTTGGGAATGTACTTTCTGAATGTAATAGGAATATGATTTTATCCTCCTATAATATTAGAGGGAATGATGCTAGGAATTATTGAAGGAAGACAACTAGTTAGAGCCCCTCAAAAACATAATATAAATGTCAACAATGGATATTCAGTTATTGACAAAGTGGATGCTCAGAGTGTACCCTGGAAATCCAATGGAGATATTGTCCCTATTGCTGAGGATGGAAATTATAGCTTAGAGAACCCATTGTAGGATCCTACCAAAGTGTCCACACAAGTTAAGGTGGATGGTGTTGACACTGTTAATGAAGGGAGTAAAAAATAGGACATTCAGTTGAACACTGAGGATGATTTTCCTGCTGGTCAGGGGCCAACAATTCATTATGTTGTTGCTAACAAACCCATTGAGGGGAGCTTAACATGGCATGAGAATTCTAATTTTCCCATAAATGAGGTCATTAGTGCTCGAATCATAAATGAATCAGTTATACAGGACCCCCCCTTGGGAGGAAGTAAGTTGGTACAGCCCAATGAGGTCCGAGGGGGATAATTCTCACAAATACCTTCATCTAAGGTTGCAAGAAGAAAGTTTCCTACAACTTTAACAATACCAATCAATTCAGAAAACTGGTTTATCTCACTTTATGATGATGAAGATAAACCTCACTTGAATGTAGGTACACCCAATGAAGTACTAGATGAGAATAAGTCAGATCTTGAAGAATTCATAGCTCCTAGATATGCTGCCCCCCTGTACTAGACAGATGACCTCGAATCAATGAAGATAATTTTCTGGAACAGCCAGGGTCTTGGGAATTCTCCCACAGTCAGAACACAAAAGCATATCATCATGACCAATAAACCCATTTTATTGGGTATTGATTATCTCTGAATGAAACTTGAAATATGGACGGCCTTTAATTATAGTGTCCTGGGATACTCCATTACGGCAACCAATAAGCAGGAGAATGATAATGAATCTCTACGGGTGCTAAAACACAATAGTGTTATCATTGATTCTTTTCAAAATGATCAGCAGTCAGTAACGTTATTTTGATGTTTTCAGTACAAATTTCTCTGTGTGAATTTTGTGTATTATTTTAATTAGTAAATCAGAAGGAGGTTATTATGGAACCCCATACTCACCATTTCTGACAACATGTATACTAGATGGATTCTTCTTTGTGACTTTAATACCATTTTGTGGCTAGATGAGAAAATTGGGAGCTATTTTTGCAGAGCTTAACTAAAGACTTTTCTTCCTGAATTTATCATTGTAGGTTGAAGGAAGTTCCCATTTCTGGTGTGGATTTTACTTGGAGCATATACACTCTAAATAGGAGGTAGAAAAGTAAATTAGATAGGTGCCATGTGCAGATGGATGACAGAAGAGATATGATGGATGTTTCTAGAATGATTCTTCTAAGAATTCATTCGAATCATAACCCAATATTGGTTGACCTCTGTTTTAGTATAATGAGGTCGAAACCATTATCCTTTAAGTTTGATAATGCTTGGTTGGTTGTGCCTAGGTGTAGGGAAATAATCTTGGAGGCATGGAAAACAAAGGGAATGCACATACAAGAAATTCACATGGAGGCTTCTTTCCAAGAAATTCACATACAGCAGTCCACCAATACAAAAAAAAAATAAACTCCAACTCTATGATAAGTCAAAAATGGAGGGGATTAATATCCCCCCCATCACCATCATCATCATCCCCATGTCCAGCATCATCATAATCATCATCAACATCATCACCAACCGCACCATCAGCATCATCATCAGCAATCTCATCACCAACAACAGCATCAGCAACATCCTCACCAGCTCCAACATCCTCACCAACTCCATCACCACCACCCTGACCGCCACTAGGACCCTCATGGGAATCACCCGAGGCATAATTTAAAGAGTGAATTGATGCCATACATGAATGAAAAGTGGCAGCAGCCTCTGATGGTAGTAACTGACTCAAAACTGACATTGCTTTCATGAAATGTTCATTCATTAGCTTACTTTTTTCACGCTCCTCTAATACCATTTTCTTTGTTGCATCTAATTCAGAAGATCTTTCCAACTCAGAGGCCTTAGAGGATTCCGATGATGACCAATACCTAGAGGGGACAATGTTTTTTCCTGGTCTACAACAGACTCTTCCTGGATGCTCCGCACCTAACACCTGACTCAAATGATCATTTGGCCCTAAGTTATCAGATTCCTTTTCATCCATGACCTCCAAGGCAGACTGTTGAAATTATAAACATATTAAATTATGAATTTCGTATAAATTTTTGAAATATAAATAAAAAAACTTACAATTTTATATTGTGTTTGTGAATTAACTACAGTTCCATCTTTTTATTTCTACTGGAGCAGAATAATTTGGCACGAGGTACAGGACCTTCAATGCCCAATACAGCTTGCTACATATGAGAAATGCACAAATTTGGATTACAACCATATATGAGAAATGCAAAAAATTGGATTGAAGTGAGTTGCAACAAATACCTACAAACATTGAGGTAAATGGCAGTCATAACCAATTGGTGGTTTTCTAAAATGGTTTTCTGAAATGGGTTTCAAGGAAATATACTACTTGTTTAGAAAAAATAGACAAGTATTCTCCTAGTATAAGATGTGATTTCCAGGATACATAGACTAACCAAGGGAATGAATGAATAAATTATGATGACATGTTATAAATAAGGACATTGTTTTAATTCAGATGAACGTACCTGTTGTTTCTCATGCTTGGGCATTGTAGTGCGCCCTAATGTGTGTAAATATGTCATTTCATCTTTGTTTTTTTTTCTCTCTGACACTACCTAAGAAACACAAAAACAACACAAGTAATAAGAATTAAATTTTTATATAAAAATCATTAAAGATTGGTAGTACCTTAAACCGTTCAGTCTTCCAATGTGCGGTCATTTTTTGATATTGACTTTTTGGACAGTCAAGGTTTGTGGGTACACCCTCTAACTCAGTACCCACTCTACTCCTCCAACCAATATATAACTCATGTTTGTATGACCGCCAATACTCTCCAAGATTACTCAACCTAGCAGCTTTGGCAGCTTCACCGTTAGGAAAGTTAAATCGACTCTGCAACGAACATGTTAAGTCATATAAATACATTACTAATATAAATATAAATTTATAAAATTTCCATACCCATATCTGTGCCCATGCCCTATCCTTGATGTCAGCACTGATATGTCTCCATGGGACTGGTTCCATTGGAACGATATCATGATATTTGGCTAAAGTAGCCATGAAACTTCTACACTCCTTAGCATTTTTACCTACCATTTGATTTTGAGGATTATAATCCACCATAATCTGAGTTTCACGATTCCAGGCATCCCGCATTCGAGTGCGTCCACGTAGCCTACTAGAAGATCCCACTAAATAAGATAAGAGGTGAAAAGAGAAGAGTTAAGTGACAATACAATAGGACAGAAGTGAAATGCTATATTTTGAAAGATTTATAAAAACACCTGATGCAGGCTCCTGAATAGACTGTGAGGCATCTGTAGACTGTGCTGGATCAGCATCCTCCGAAGGAAGTATCTGTTCCACAGGATGCTCCGGCTGATCTTCATGAATAGGTGTGGAAACTGAAGGAACAGACTCAATATGTGTAGGAAGGATGGTAGGAAAAGGAGGTGGTGCAGACATGTCAGAATATGCATAGTAAGTCTGGGGATACATGAATGGATATGGAAATTGTGCAGGTGAGAACATCGGTCGAGTCGGCATGGACATGGAATGGGAAAAAGAGGGTAAATGGGATGATGATGGCGGCATGTATGGGAACATCCCAAGGGTATCAAGTGGAGGGTGTACATGTGTGGTAGATGGGATTTCCAATGATGGGTCAGTGGGGGGAGTGGTAAGACGGGAGCTCCGCCTAGGCCTAGGAGAATCCCTGCTCGGTCCCATAGTGGGAAGAGGGCACTCTGGAGTTATATGTCCCTAAAAAAAATTGATCAAAAATATGAATATTACATTATATGTAATGCAGAAGATAAATATTAGAATTATTATACTCACTAAAGACAACTCAGGGTCGCGTCTAACAGGATCAACATCAAATAATCTCTTCTTGCGAGCTTTTGTAGTTTTCTTCATAATCTGCATAAGAATGAAATAAATATTTTTTAGCAACAATTTTTAAAAATCATACATACAACTTAGAAGTCAAAGAACACAAATAATGTCATAACATTTTTCAGTAATGATAATTCAGAACCAAGTTATACAATTTTTAAAACCACATTTAAACCGAGTTTTCTGAATTGAAATAAATATAATTAAATGAAACGAAACCAAACAATACTAAAACAGACATATCATTCAAAACTAAAACTAAATCAATGTAATTTCATTAGTACCAACCTGAGAAACTCACGTCAAGTTAAACTGAATGAACTCTGAATATATATGGTTGCTATTATATACTACCCTCCACCACCTCAGGTTCAACATCATCTCTCACAATGGGACAATTTGCATCATCAAATATAGTATTTTGGCTAACACCGATGGGGGAATCAATAGTGACAATTTCATCTCTAGCATCATGAAAAATATGTCTTAGGATTACTTCATTAATGACACCGTAATCAGGTTTCAAATGATCTTTCACATAAAACACTTGTTTTTCCATTGATGCCAAAATGTATGGTTCATCAGTATGCAATAATCGACTCATGTCAATAACTCTAAATCCACAATAATCAATAAATGTACCATGTCGCGTCATTGAATCAAACCATTTACATTTCATCATAGTGACTCGACCTTGAGAGTATTAATCCAATAACAATATTTTCTCAACCAGTCCATAATAATACACATCTTCATATCGAGGTCGACTATCTGATGCACTGGAATAACAATCCGTTCCAGTGTTTAACATAACTCCATCATGTTGTGTTCTCATTTTCATTGCTCTATCGGTTGTAACAAATTTATATCCATTGATTATTAAAGATTTGTAGTCACGAACCAAAGAATTGGGACCAAAAGCCAACGCTCTTAATTCTTGAGAAATGAACTCAGCAGGTAAACTCAATACCTGGAATACATATGACTAATATAATTAAACATATATCTATATTTTAAGGTATTTAAAGTAATGGTCATACCTTTGATTTCAACCAAGCTGGGAACTCTTGGCTATGTATAGCCTCTCTCCTTCTCAATGGCAAATATCGATGAACTCTACCTATAATTTGTTTATGTTCCCTACATAAAATGATAATAATAGTATAAGGTATATGTGATATGATATCGTATGAGATGACATATAGATATTCAAATTACTTACTTGATATAGGCATCGAACAAACCACAATTAAACAAGACTGTACGATGTGCCATATTCCGCTCTTCAAAGATCAATGTAACCAATGTATATGACCTGGCAATTCCACCTGTTTGAGGAAGAGAGGGAAACGAGGGTTGAATTTCCTCATACTGCTCATCTTCATTTCTCATTGGTCGATTATGTCTTGTGGTCACATCGGACAAATACATTGAACAAAAATCCATACATTCTTGGGCCAGATAACTCCTCACAATGGAACCTTCAGGATAATTCTTATTTCGGACATATGATTTCATTGTGCACATATTTCTTTCAGTGGGATACATCCACCGAAAAGCGATTGGTCCCCCAAGAAGTGTCTCAGTTGGAATATGAACTGTTAAATGCAGCATGCAAGTGAAAAAGGATGGAGGAAAAAAAAATTCCAACTCACACAGAATTAATGGTGCCTCTTGCTGCATTTTTATCAATAATGCTTTGGATAACCTTTTAGCACAAAGGTCTCTAAAAAATGACACAAGCGAATCACCGTCACTCTTACATTTTTTGGGTAGCAAATGCAGAATTGCTATTGGAATCAATTCATGAAGAAGGATGTGATAATCATGAGTTTTTAGGGATTTCAATTTCAAATGTCTTCTGTTGACTCGTTTAGATATGTTGCTGGAATAACCATCTGGAACCTTGATATTCTCCAATATTTCCAAAAATTGATCTTTCTCTGTTGGTTTCATCACATAAGAAGCACATAGAACTTTCCAATTGTTTTCACCGATACAAACAGGGTGTAGTTCTGGTCGAATACCCCAGTCCAATAAATCCCGACGAGATCGGAAGTCATCTTTGGTCTTCCCCTTAATATTTAAAAGAATTGCAAACAACATTTCACATATATTTTTCTCAATATGCACTACGTCTAAACAATGACGTAACAAATTAGTAGACCAATATGGAAACACAAAAAAAAAATACTTCTCTTTTTCCAATTGTAAGTGACTTGAGTATCAGCAGTCTTCCTCTTTTGAGATTTCAACTGACCTTTCCCTAATGAAAAGCTGAAATCTTTCAATTCATTAATCACATCACTTCCAAACATATGTTGAGGTGGTTCTTCAGTGTCAAAATTATTATCAAACCTCCGACGATTCTTCCTGTATTGATGATCCATTGGCAAGAATCGACGATGCCCCATGAAACTGAAACTACGATGATATTTAAGCCTTTTCGATCATGTATTCTTCATACAAACGGGACATGATAATTTTCCCTTCGTGCTCCACCCAGACATCATTTCATAGGCAGGAAAATCATTTATGGTCCATAGAAGGGCAGCACGCATCTGAAACGTATTCTTTGAAGAAGCATCAAATGTTTGCACGCCTAATTCCCAAAGTTGTTTCAATTCTCTTATTAAAGGCTGCAAGTAGACATTTATATCATTACCAAGATCTGAAGGTCCAGAAATCAGTATACTCAAGAAAGTGAATGGTTTTTTCATACACATCCACAGAGGAAGATTATAAACATGAATAAAAACCGGCCACGTGCTATGAGCAGTAAGCATCTGACCAAACGGATTAAAACCATCACATGATAGGCCCAATCTGACATTACGCACCTCAGCTGCAAAATCAGGATGTTGTGAATCAAATGTCCGCCATGCTAATCCATCTGCAGGATGGACCATCTCATCATTACCTTTAATTCTCTCAACATCGTGCCATCTCATATTGGCTGAGATTTCTGGATACATGAATAGATTTTGAAGTCTGGAAATCAATGGAAAGTGCCACATGACTTTCTGTGGCACACGAGATGGTGTTCCATCTGCATTTGTCTTCCATCGAGATGTACCACATACTTTACAGTCATTACGGTCAGTTGTTTCCTCCAAAAATAAACTGCAATCTTTCGGACAAGCATGGACTTTATTAGTAGCAAATCCAGGCTGCTTAATTAACTTCCATGACATGTAATGATTTGAGGGAATATCTTCACCATCAGGAAGCAAGTCCTTCAAAAATGTAAGAATATAATCAATGGCGGTATTAGAAATCCCATACATGGTTTTCCCATGATATAACCGCATTAAAAATTCCAGCTTAGTCATTTTAGTACATTCTTGATATACTGGAGTTCTGGCATCATCCAATAAATTTTTCACTCTCTCAACATCATCGCCTTCAGTATTTTCCTCATGTCTACTAATATCATTGTCTTCTTGCACCGGCATACTGTCTCTCTCGGAATGATGCACATATAGAAACCGATCAAATATCAAATTCTTCATGTCACTTCTTTCATTTCGTTTATGAACAGTCGAAGATTGGCTCATCTCTCCATGGTGAAACCAAACATTATAGTTTGCTTGAAATCCAAATTTCGTTAAATGGTAACTAACTTCTTCTCGTCTTAACCATGGTCTTCCAACACAATTATAACAGGTAAATTGTATACAACCTCCATCTGATGCATTGTTAAATGCAAAATCTAAAAAATTCTCCAAATTATTTTGAAACTCAGTTGAAATCCGATCGGCACGATACATCCAGCTTCTATCCATTCTATATCAAGAAAAAAATATCTTTCAGTCAACAATGTAAATCATATTTAAAAATTTCATTACAATAAATTTCATTATTAAATTAATCAAAGCATATTAGTAGCTAGCAAAACATATTTAATGGCAAGAGGAGTCCATTATTGACTAAGTAGGAAAAATGGAAAAATGTTCTACCTTGAGATGTAAACTAAATAAAAAAGTAAAAAAAGTCACTCCCAAGTGGTCATTGAAGAAAGATGTTCATCATGGGGTTTTAGTATGAAGATTATGCTTCTATCACGGTAGGAAAGGCTATATTTTTAGTATCGCATGAATGGTATATAATGCACCAAGTTGTAAGAAGTGTATGAAAGGTGAATGCATAGGGATGAATTTTTTTTTGTAGTTATTGTGTGATCATGTATAATAAATGAAAGTATAGGTTTCATGGTTGAAGAGTGAGTGACCATGAATCATGAAACATTGTGAGGTTTTTGTGTGATGAGGAGTTCTTATTGAGGAAAACACATGATCATATATGCATGTATGTAGAAAATTAGGATTTGGATCTTAAAATGGTATATTTCTTAATGATTTGTGACATTCATGGTTAAACATATTTTTACTGATAAAAGGATAAAATAAATCACTATTGTTAATAGATTCTATCATTGATCAAATTATCCATTTCTAACAAAGTTGATAGTAGATTTATGAGATATATATTAAGGCTCTCAACTCACTGGAAAAGTGTAATTGAGCAGAATTTTGGGGACCTTCAAGGCTTGAGGATCTACTAATTGGATAAAATGTTACTTTTGTTATCATTCATCTATTGAGAGACTCTTAGATATTAAGGATCTACTATATTTTTAATATCATAGTTGGATTAATAGTTGAGGAAGACCAGTGTTCTATATTTTGTGTAAGATTATGTTACTACGTTATCTTCAGAAATGAGTTTTCATATAGATTAGGGGATTATTTTAAGCCTACCAAATACTCTGGTTGTGGAACAATATCAGATCACTTAAGGTAATGAAATGTTGTATTATTTTTGTGATTTTTTTTAGTAGCTTAATAAAATATTATAAACTAGAAAGATCCAGAAACAAAACACAATGGGAGGTTGTAAAAGTATTTTTAAGAGATATCCTTTAGGAAAATTAAATATACCTACACTTAATTCTAAGATAATACTCACCCCATTATACCACTTCATCTATTAGTGGAAATCAGTGTATCAGACTTTTCATGAACTCAGTAAAGATGTCATAACCCACACTAAGGGTAGAACCTTGTGAAAATAACTTATACTAATATTTAATTTACATTCTATATTTCATGTGCTATTGTGTGATAGGAAAAAAAGAAACAGATATGTAAATATCCTAAACAGTAGAAGGGGTTGAATTATTGAGAGGGGAATTAAAAATTGTAAGAGTTTAAGTACAAAATAATTCAATAAAACAGGTCAACTTGATTCACCACCCATAGTGGATACACAAATACACTTTGTAATAATATTGATTTAAATTGAAGTATTATTATAGTTGTCTTTTGTGTGCAGAACTAAATCTCTAATAAATCAAATTATGAAACACTTAAAAAGTGATATAAAAATATGATGAATTGAAGTTTCACAATAGATTTCATTCATTGGATGTTCTACCACTATATCAGTGAAGGAATAACTTCATGTAAATATGAAGAGATAAGATTAGTTTATTAAAAGATGATGCTAAAGCTTTTGAAGAATTTACAATTGATCCCAAAGAAATTGGAATTCAAACATTTAAGTTTGTTATAATTAAGTCAAAAAATAGATCCAAAAATTCATAGAGAATAAAAAAAATCAAGGAGAAAAAATTACAAACCTAAATGCAATGAATCGGCCGGGACGTTGCCGGAGGAGAGGGATCCTACAGGGGGAAGGGGCACGTCGCTGGAGCTGGAGGAAGGGAGGCGGAGGCCGAGACTTTGAGGTGGAAATGCAGGCCGGTAGGTCGAGGTCGGGAGCGGATGTGGAGTCCGGAGTGGGGATGAGATGGCCGGGTACCGGAGGTCGGATGGCCAGGAGGCGGAGGTCGGAGAGGGGAGTAGAGGGCTGGGAGGCGGAGGTCGGATAGCCGAGAGGCAGTGGTCGGGGAGGGGGGGAGAGGGACGGAGGCGGAGGTCTGGAACCTGGGGTTCGAGCGGGGGAGCACGAGAGTGAGGAGGAGAACGGGCGCGAGACGGAGTGAGAAGACCCGATGAAATTGTGGATTGAATACCCACGGTTTTAAAAAACCATGGGTATTGATAAACAAACAAAGCCTATCCCCACGTTTTATCAAACCGTGGGGATATATGTGTGGGGATAGACCCCCTTTCCAGTAGTGAAATTCTTCAAACCTCTCCCCCATTTCTTCAAAATCTTCTACCATGTTATTTTTCATGATTTGCGAGAACTTCTTGATCAGTAACGCATCATCTGATTTATTTTAAAAAGTATGAAAACTCTCTAACTTCTGACTTTACAATCTTCTTTTAAAACTCATCAGGAACAAAATGAATTCTACACTCAAAAATTTCTTTATTTCTGACATAGAAGATTCTTCCTTTCTATGAATACGGAAAATACAAACTTCTAATAAAAAACAAATTTTTGTATCTAATTCTTTTGAATCTGATTCCTTTCAATGTCATGATGATGGATCTGAATATGATAAAGTGTCCAATCAACAATTTCATCTTTCTGACTACTTCTGTGTCTAGTGAAACTCAATTCAAAAAACTTGATATGAAAACCTATGTTAAAAAAACAACCTTATAACGATGGACTGAGTCCGATTCTTGAAAAGCAAAAACACTATTAAAAAAAGGTTATTTGTCAACAAATACAAAAACTTTGTTAAAATAATTTGTCACAAAGGTTCTTCAATACCCCCCTTTAAATTTTTTGACAACCCTTGTTAACAACTTTTCAACTCTCGAAAAATTTCACAACTCATCTTTTGTAAACAACTCATGTTTTTGAATTTTATCAAAACATATCCTTTCTCAAAAGAGAGTGTCCTAACACCACACTACTGAATAAAGTAATGTTTTTGAAGGAATTCCATCCCTCGGTGGAAAGAAATTTTTATGGCCATGTAAAGATAAACTCTCCTCACTTTTCTTTTCACACTTTATCTATCCCCCATTCTTTATTTTCTCACTTTCTTTCTCTCCCCCATTTTATGATAACAACAACTTTAGATTCATAAAAGAAAGATAAGTAAAACTTCTTACAAAGTAAAAATTTGTTACTTTCTCCCTCTCTATATCAACATAATCCAAAGAACAGTGGGGGTTCTTCCTTATGAATTTTTAGGAAGACATTTCAGGTTGAACATGAATTTGCATCCCCAATTCCACAAACCTTTCTTTTGACATTACTTTTAAAAAGATTCAGCAATCTAATAATTTTTTGAAATGTATTCCAGAAAAACATCTCCAGCATCAACTTTCTCTTTTATAAAGTGAAACTTTATATTAATGTGTTTTGATCTTGAATGTTGGACAGGATTCTTAGAAATATCAATCACACTTTGATTATTACAAATTATCTTTAATGGTTTAGAAACTTTTAATTTCATATATTCCAGCTGAACTTTCATCCACAACATTTGGGTATATGCTTGAGTAGCTACAACATATTCAGATTTAGCTATGCTCAAAGTTACTAAACTTTGTTTCTTACTATTCCAACTCACACAATATCCACCCAAGAAAAATGTTTCTACTGGGGTTGATTTTCTATAATTACAATCTCCATCCCAATTAGCATCAGGATAACCATGAAACTTCATTTCATTATTTCTTTTATATAACAATCCATGTGAAGTTGGTCTTTGAACATATCTCAGAATTCTCTTTGCTTCCAAAAAATGTGATTCTTTTGGGTCACTTTGATACCTATAACACAAAGTTACAGCATAAACAATATCAGGCCTTGAGGCTGTAAGATAAATAATACTTCCTATCAACTTTAGAAAATCTTTTTGATTCACACTAATTCTAGATTCATCTTTACTCAACTTTGTGCTCATTGAAATAAGATTTGAAAATTATTTGGATTCTTCAATCTCAAACTTCTTTAACAATTAACTGGCATACTTTTCTTGAAATAATAAAATGTATTTTTCTTTTTGTTGAACTTGTAATCCAAGGAAGAAAGATAGTTCTCCCAACATTGACATTTTAAAATTATTCTTCATTTCCTCAGCAAATTCTTTAAAAACTTTTTATTCATACCAAGAAAAAATTATATTACCCACATAAAAAATTAAAAATAGAGTTTTTGAGTCATCATCTTTCACATATAATTTTCTATCATCTTTTCCTTTAGAAAAGTTCAACATTCTCAAACAATTTTCAAGTTTATAATACCTAGCACGTGGAGCTTGTTTTGTAACGACCCAAACTTTTATTAATGAAAATTCTTATTGATCTAATTAAATGTCTTATTATGTAAAATGGTTATATAAAATATGAAATTCTTTGGTTTTATGATTTTGGATTTCAAAATACCGTTAAGAATTGTTACTATTGCTAATATAGTTGTTGAACAGTGATCACATGATTAGTCTAAATATAGGTCTTTAATAAATCCAATTTACTCAAACAAAGTAAGTGATGACCGCATCCAGTAGAATTGCTCTGTACAAAGCCCATTTTTTAGAGCTTGTAAAGGAGTTAGTGTCATTTGGATTCACTCTTTACCAAGCCTATACCAAGCTTCTACAGGTTAAGCTCAAACAGAACCGCCTACTGGAGAAGTGGAAGTTGATAGAGATTACAACTCGAGCAATGTTATGAGAGCCGCCCCAAGATTCTGTCACCATCGCACACCTTACCATTAGTTCATATGAGAGTGTTATAAGGGGTTATGTATAAAGACCATAGAACTATGATTATGTGCATTATTTTTGTATAGAATAAATAATATATATTCATTTTCTTATTGTTACTTTGTAAATAGTTTTTAAAGCACAAATAGTATTTTTAGTTAATATTCAATTAAGAAATCTATTTTGATGAATTAATGGATTTGTAATTAAATATTATTTTAATAAAATATTATTACTAAATTAATTTTTATTAAATATAAATAATCATATAATTTTTATGAATACAATTGTGATTTTTATTAAGGTTTGAAATCCATTTTTATCAAAACCCTTGAATTTTCAATAAATGTCTGTTTTTATTTTAAAATTAAAAAATCACATATTTAGAAAATTATTTAGATAAAATTAATATTATTTTTGGAATTAGGGTGCTGAAATTATCCAATGGTCAATTTTTCATAATTTTCTGAGACAGTCGAATTTTGGGTAAAAATTAAATATTGTTTAATTATATAATCTGTTTTATAACATCATAATGACCCAATAGTGATGTAATAAAATAATATAAATGATATTTTCGTCCAATATATTTTTTACCATTAAAATAATGTGATTTTAGGTTTTTTTGATTTATTTTACAAAGCTTTAGTGGACCCTCCAAGACATATAAAACATTTTAACTTTTTAAATTGATTTCATTGAGATAACAATGCGATTTGGGTTATTATTGATTGCCTGAAAAAATCTACACATTTTATTTCTATTCGAGATACAATGTCTTTGGATTAGCTTTCTTGACTATGCCTCAAAGATATTTCTAGGTTACATGGAGTTCCTCTTTCCATTGTATCTGATCGGGATCTCAGGTTCACTTCTAACTTTTGGAAGGGGTTTTAGAAGTCGTTGAGCACAAAATTAAATTTCAGTACAACTTTTCATCCTCAATCAGATGGGCAGTCAGAACAAATGATTCAGAACTTAGAGGATATGCTTCGATCTTGTTCAATGGACTACCAGGGAAGTTGGGATCATCATATTTCTTTAGTTGAGTTTTCTTATAATAATAGTTTTCATTTCAGTATACAGATGGCACCTTTTGAGTCATTGTATAGGAAACGATGTCGAACTCCAGATTTTGGGATGAAGTCGGGGAAAGGAAGTTTATGGGACCATAATTAGTAGAGGAAGTGGCTGAGAAAGTGAATATGATCTAGCAGCACATGAGGACAGCTCAGAGTAGGCAGAAAAGTTATGAAGATAACAGAAAGAAAGATTTCTCTTTTGAGGTAGGTGACCATGTTTTCCTTAAAATGTCTCTGTGGAAAAGTGTGATGTGTTTTGTTAAGAAATGAAATCTAAGTCTGTGATTCATCGGTCCTTTTGAAATCCTGGAAAAAGTTGGTCCAGTTGCATACTGAGTAGCTCTGCCTCCAAGTTTGTCTCAAGTACACAATTTTTTTCATGTTTCGATGTTGAGAAAGTATGTGCCAAATTCAACTCATGTCTTGATCCCAGAAGTAGTTCAGTTGGAAGATAACCTTTCTTATGAAGAGAAACCAATTCAGATTATTGATCTAAGGGAACATGTATTGTGGAATAAGGTAATCCACAAGGTGAAGGTTTTGTGGAGAAACCACATGGTTGAAGAAGCAACATGGGAGTCTGAAAATTCTATGAGGGGAAGGTACCCTCACTTGTTTAATAAGTAAATAAAATTACGAGGATGCAATTTCCAGAAGGTGGGGATAATGTAACACCCCAAGTTTTTTAAAATAAATTTAAATTCATGAAACTTTGTTTTAAGTATATATTTATAACTAACCTTTAAACCTAATTTTGTTGCTTCTATGTTTTTAATTTTGAAATATAGTCATCTAGAATTGTGTTCAGTAAGTTATTTGGAGTCTAATGGAACTAACTTAATTTTTTGTGAATAATAACATACCCTTATGAATAGTAATATGAATAATAAGATGACCCTAATGAATAATAAATTGTATTATTATTTTATTTTCTTAAGGATTTAAGATAATGACATCTTGGTTAATTTTTCAATGTGATATAAAAGCAGTTATAGGATTAAAATTGTTAATTTTTGAATTAAGTATGATTTTATTTAAAAATTAAATTAATAATATTTAGAAAAATATTTTCAAAAAATGGATTTCATTTTTTAATTCTACACATAAAAAATGGTTAGGGTGAATTTTTGGGATTTTTCTAAAATTCTTGAATTTTTGATAAATAGTGAAATACGGTAAAATACCGTATGTTCAAATTATCAGTAAAATGCACTATTTAGGACATAATAAGTGATGTAAGGCCACTTGGTTAGAAATCGCATGCCATTATTACTATTTTTCACATGAATTAATATTATTCATATTCTTGAACAAAAATATTATAAAAACGATTTAAATAATGTAAAATACATCCCCTCCTCCACTATAAATACCACCCATTTCCCCCTCTTCCTCCCACACCTATCAAGCCTTGAGAATTGTATAATTTTTGTCAAATTTCATCCACAGTATCCTTCCCCATGTCTAAGACCTACTAGTCACACCCAAAGGCCAAAATCAAAGGCCTTAAGGAGGATCTCAAGGAGAAGAGATGAAGTGGTAAGAAATCATCTTCCTTTTTCATGTGTTTCCTTTCCTTTCCTTTCCTTTTATTATAGTATCTTTCCCTCCTCTTATCCAAGAAGAATTAAAGCTCTTTAAATCATGTATATTCTGGATTTTCTCATGTTCATGGAAAATTCGTCATCATTCTTCTTCTCCTCTCCCACTTATTCAAGGAATAAAAACATTATCTGTGATGTGTCGAATTACCGACAACATGAATTATGTGATTTCAATTTTCTTTAATTATTTCAAGTCTGGTCATCAAACCATTTTTATGGTTGAACTAGGTTATAATATATGTATTATTTCTCATCTATGGTTCTTTAATTCTTGTGTACACATGATTTTAATTTATAAAACAAAATGAGGTTGTTATTATCAAAGAACTGCTAAAATGATCTAAACGAACATCATTAATGTTTTAACTTATAGATCATCCTCATTTTAGAATTAAAAATAATAAATGGAATAATTTTTGGTTCTAGAAATATGTAACTACCGTTCCATTCTAGTTCTAGAGTTTTACTTCCAATCGACAAGAGCATCCATCATGAACCGGTCATGGAAAACATGTAAAGAAAGCACCCAAAACAATGAAAGGAACAAAATACTAATAATTAAAAGGTGAAATGATGTTATGAAATGATCATATAAGGTGTTATAAACATCAATATGTTTCTTTAAGATACTAATAACACTATTTTAACCATTATATAGTATGTTTGAACACATTTGAAGTAAGAAGAACCCAAGGTAAGGGAATTCTTAACCAAATTTCCATTCTTTGGGTTAACCTTCTTCTTTATTCATTATATGGTATTAAGATTATTGGTGTGATGAATTTTTGTATATATTATATTGAACTATTTGTATTTATATTTTATACACATATCCATTCCATTCTATTAATTCTCACTACAATTATATTTTAAGGGACTTTCCTTTTAAAAATCCTTTTAAAACTCTCTTAAATAAATTTCAAAAGGATTGTTTTTTATATGTATATGGAATTAGTAGTTTATCTTGATTTAAAGATATTTTATTACCATTATATGTTCCTTGGAAATTATTTATGTTGGGTTGATCCCATTATAGCTCAATATATGTTGGTTTGATCCCATTATAGCTCAACATATGTTGGGTTGAGCCCATTATAGCTCAAGATATGACGGGTGATCCCCATTATAGCTCAAGATATGACGGGTGATCCCCATTATAGCTCTCCAATGTATTGGGTACTCTGGATATGGAAGTTGACCAAAATGTTGTTCCATGTGTAAGGGTGAATGTAATAGTGATATGGTAAATATTTCCCAAGGAAACTACATGATGTTTTTATGCATATGAGTTTTTATTGTTACAGGTTTTATGGGTTTTTATGTTATCACTTGTCTAACACTTTCTTTCCTTATATCCCTTACTGAGTTTTATACTCATCCTAGGTTTTTTAAAACTTTTTTCATAGGATATAAGTATGGGTGAGAGAAAGAATAGAGTCATGATGTTTGATATGGAGTGTTTTTAAAGAAATCATGTTTTAATTTTTAATGTTTTATATTTTGAAAAAATGGATATTGTTTTAGTAGTATACTCTTGTATGAATATGGTATGTCATGTATATAAGATATCCTAATTCTTTAAAACTCTAAACCTAAAATGATCCTCAATGTGTAATAATGTATGGTCTTGTGTAAAATTCAAGATTAAGTAACGTTTTAAGGTCGGTTCCTTATATAATTTCTTGGTCTTCCTCCTAGAAAATATTTTGAATTCTCAATTGATCTTATACCTAGGGTGTTGCCAATATCCAAGAATCTGTATATAATGGATGTTTTGGAGCTTGAGGAGTTTAAGAAAAAACTACATGATAATCTAGATAAATATTTTATATTCCCAAGTTCTTCACCATGGGGTGCACCAGTGCTCTTCGTCAAGAAGAAGGATGGGTCAATGCACCTTTGTATTGATTATCGTGAGCTCAACAAAAACACGATAAAGAAAAAGTATCCTCTACCACAAATTGATGACTTGTTTGATTCGATACGTGGAGCACAATACTTCTCCAAGGTGGATTTGCGGTCGGGATATTACCAAGTAAGGGTGAAGAAGGAGGATATCCTCAAGACTTCTTTTCGTACAAGGTACAGGCACTATGAATTCATAGTAATGCCTTTGAGACTCACTAATGCTCCATCAATATTCATGGACTTGATGAATATAGTCTTTAGAGATTACCTTGACAAATTTGTGGTAGTCTTTATAGATGATATTCTAATATACTCAAAAACCAAGGAGGAGCATGATGAGCATCTAAGCATTATACTAGAGACCTTGGGAAAGGAGAAGCTCTATGCAAAGTACAGAAAGTGTGAGTTTTGGTTGAAGGAGGTCTCATTCTTGGGTTATATCATCACAAGTAATAGGATATCTGTGGATCCCTCTAAAACAACTGTAATTAAGGGATGTATGAGTCCAATATCGGTGATAGATATCCATAGCTTATTGGGGTTAACTGGATAGTATCGCCGATTTGTGAGAAATTTCTCACGATTTTCAAACCCTGTTACCAAGATAACTCGGAAGGGAGTCAAGTTTTCTTGGAGTGATGAATGTGAAGAGAACTTCAAGGAGTTTAAAAAAAGGCTTATCACTGCGTCCGTTCTCACACTACCCACAAGTGGATAACTTTTTGTGGTATTTAGTGATTCTTCAAAGAAGGGCATGGGTTGTGTGTTGATGCAAAATGAAAAATTCATTGCCTATACTTCAAGGTAATTGAAAGTTCATGAGAAAAACTATCCAACACATGATCTGGAGTTGGCTGCAATAATCTTCGCTTTAAAAATTTGGTGGTATTACCTCTTTGGGTAGAAGTGTGAAATATATACGGATCACAAAAGCCTCAAGTATATATTCACACAGAAAGAATTGAACATGCACGATCGAAGATGGTTATATTTGATCAAAGACTATGACTTCTCAATCCATTACCACCCTAGGAAAGCGAACAAGGTGGCATATGCTATAAGTAGAAAGGACCCAATGATTCTATCATCGATGAAAATTGAAAAGGATTCAATATTATTAGATTTGATAAAGATGGACATGGTAATCATAAAGAATGGAACATCATCAACCCTTTCACAAATGATTGCTCAACCGTCTCTTTTAGAAAGTTTAAAGGATTCTCAAAAGGATGATGTGGGAATTCAAAAGAAAGTGGAAACTATCTGAAAAGGGAAATCCTCAAAGTTCAATATTAATGAAGAAATAATTATGAGATTTGTGACAAGGCTATGTGTCCCATCAAATCCAGAGTTAAAGAAAGAACTTTGGATGATGCACATAGTTTGAATTTCTCCATTCCCTCAGGAAACACAAAGATGTATCGAGATCTCTGAGAGCATTATTGGTGGGATAACATGAAGAAATATATCGTGAGTATACATAAAAGTGCCTGGTATTTCATCAATTGAAGGTTGAGAGGAAGAAGTATAAAGGGATGATGCAACCATTACCCATACCAACACAGAAATATGAGAACATCACCATGGACTTTTTCACCAGACTTCTGAAGATTTCCAAAGGAAACAATGCTATCTGGGTTGTTGTGGATCGTCTTAGAAAGCCTGCACACTTCATTACAATTCAAGAGGATTTATCATTGGATCAACTGGAATGGATATATATTAGAGAAGTGGTAAGGCTGCATGGATTACCACTATCTATTATATCTGATCGAGATCCAAGATTCACCTCTATGTTCTGGAAGATTCTTCAACATGCTCTGAATACTGACCTGAACTTCAGTATGCCTTATCATCCTTAAAGTGATGGCCGATCTGAGTAGACTATCCAAACACTTGAGAACATGTTGAGATCATGCTCAATGGACTTCAAAGTAGGATGATATCAACATCTTCCTCTGGTTGATTTCTCTTACAATAACAATTTCCACTCAAGCATCCAAATGGATCCTTATGAAGCCCTTTATGGGAAGAGGTGCAGAACACCGACATGTTGGGATGAATTTGGGGTGTGAAAACTTCTAGGTCTATAAATGGTCAAAGAAATGGTGGAGGAGGTTAAGACCATCCAGAAACACATTAAAGATGCTCATAGTCAACAAAAGAGCTATGCTGATAATCATAAATGAGACCTAGAGTTTAATGTCGGATACATGGTATTCCTCCGCATATCATTGTGGAAGAGAGTGGGAAGAAGGGAAAGCTTGGTCCAAGGTACATTGGCCCTTTTGAGATCTTTGATCGCATTGGATCAATGGCCTATCGACTAGAACTCCCACCGAACCTATCTCAAGTACATGATGTATTCTATGTATCACTCTTGAGTAAATACATACCTGACCCATCGCATGTGTTCAATCTAGAGGTGGTACCATTGGATAATGACCTCTCCTATTAAGAGAAGTTGGTGAAGATCTTATATCGTAGGGAAAATTTTTCTATAAAATAAGATAATGACCCTCGTCAAGGTGTTGTGGTGAAACCACAAGTTTGAAGAGGAAATGTGGGAATCAGAGGAAGTGATGAAGTAGAGTTACCCACGTCTGTTTTAGTGCGGGAAAAGAAAATTTTGAGGGTGAAATTTCTTAAGAGGGGAAGATTGTAATGACCCAAATTTTTATTAATGAAAATTCCTCTTGATCTAATTAAATGTCTTATTATGTAAAATAGTTATATAACATATGAAATTCTTTGGTTTTATGATTTTGGATTTCAAAATACTATTAAGAATTTTTACCATTGCTAATATAGTCATTGAACAGTGATCACATGATTAGTATAAACATATGGTTTTAACAAATCCAATTTACTCAGACAAAGGAAGTGATGACCTCATCTAGTAGAATTTCTCCATATGAAGCCTAATTGTTAGAGATCAGAAATGAGGTGGTGTTACTGGGCTTCACTCTTAACCAATCCCAAGCCATGCTTCAAAATGTTAAGCTCGAACTAAACTGGCTGCAGGAGAAGTGAAAGTTAATAGAGATTATCACCCGAGCAATTTTATCTGAGCCACCCCAAGAGTCTGTCACCATCACACACCTTACCCTTAGGTCATATGGGGGTGTTATAAGGGGTTATGTAACAAGACCCTAGCACTATGATTATTTTCATTATTTTCTGTATAGAATAAAGAATATACATTCATTTTATTATTGTTACTTTTTAAATAGTTTTTAAATCACAAATAGTATTTTTAGTTAATATTCAATTAAGAAATATATTTTGATGAATTAATGGATTTTTGAATTAAATAATATTTTAATAAAATATTATTACTAAATTAATTTTTATTAAAAATAAATTATTGTATAATTTTTATGAATACAATTGTGGATTTTATTAAGGCTTGAAAGCTGTTTTTATCAAAACCCTTGAATTTTTTATAAATGTCGGTTTTTATTTTAAAAGTAAAAAATCACATATTTAGAGAATTATTTAGATAAAGTGAATATTATTTTTTGAATCATTACGTCCAAATTATCCAACAGTGAATTTTTTATAATTTTCTGAGATAGTCGAATTTTTGGGTAAAAATTAAATGTCGTTTAATTATATAATGTGTTTTATGACATCATAATCACCCAATAGTGATGTAATAAAATAATATAAATAATATTTTTGGATAATATATGTTTTAACATTAAAATAATTTGATTTTAGTTTTGTTTGATTTATTTTACAAAGCTTTAGTGGACCCTCCAAGACTTATAAAACATTTTAACTTTTTAAATTGATTTCCTTGAGAGTGTGACTCACCTCTACATAAGAAAGCCAAATATTTTAAGAAGTTAGACCATTGGCCTTATAAAATAATTTTTTTCACTCCACTTTGGAAAAAAAATGGGCAGAAACCATGATATGGTTTGCGTTTTTGATTAGTTTAATGTGTGGTGTCCAAAACCTAAATAATAAAGAATTCCCTCTATTTTCCTATATAAACTCACCCAATCTCCCACTTCCTATACACTCAAAGCCTTTATAGATTGACCAACCTATGACCTCTTCTATCTATAATCCTCCCAAGGCATCCAAATCTCCCAATAATACTCTCTCAAGCCCCTCCCAAGCCTTTGGGATCACACTTCCAAATAAGGGATTTCTTCCTCTCTTATTTTTGTCCAAGTTTCTTTATGTTGCTATATCCATGTCTTTTCACTTAAAAATGTTGGGGTATGATTTCTCACCTCCCCCATACTCCACTCATTATTTTTTAATTATTATATACCTCTTTATCTCTCATTAATTCCTCCCATGTATACCCTTTACCACACTGAAATTCCGTAAGGAATTTCTCTCTTCACATTTACATTTAAGCAATTATTTTGTATTATGAACATAAATTCTCTTAAATATGTTGGTACATGTATCTATATGATCCCCATTACTATAAATTTTATTTACATATTATGATATGCCCTTTTTTCTCTCATCAATCATTTTTATGAATTCTTATGTCATGCTGTTATGCTGCCGAAATTGCACTGTGATTTTCCAAGCCAAAGTCATTGTATAGTGAATACCATGCTCATTTATCTATCAATGGTATTCACCTTTATGAACATTTACTTATTTATTATAGATTTTTATGTATTAATTCCACATTCATTTATCATGGAATAAATTATGATGTTTAATGAATCCATGTTATATGATCTATGTGGCACACTTATGCATGAAATGAAATGATTAAGAAGGGTGCATCCTGATAGAGCTCCAATTCATTGGGTAAAGATTAGTATCACGATACGTCAAGTGAAATTATGGTTTACTCATGATAATTCAAGTGCAATGAGGGTTTACTCATGCTCCATGTTCAATGATCCTTAGCTCTTGCTAATATCATGTTAAATGTTGATGCCACATTTCCATGTTAGGATAATCATGATATATCATGACTTTATGTTCGTGTTTATCTTATTCTCCATTGATATGCCTATTTCCTAACATGTATTATATTCTTCATGTTATTCCTTGTTTACTCTCTTACTGGGCTTTATAGCTCACCCTTTTCTTATGCATGTTCTCAGGTTATCCCATGCAATGCTAAGTATGAAGGAATGTTGTGGTCATGTAAAAGAAGTTTTCAATAAAGATATTGAGTTTTATGTTCTAAGTTGTTACGTAATGTTCCTAATCCCTAAAGACACTAGACCTCTCAATATTCTATGTTGTATCAAGTGAAGGTTTTATGTAATAAATCATGTTTAAGTGTGAAATAAAGAGAAGGGTTGTTATATGTTACAACCCATACAAATCTTTCTTCAATTTAAAAACTTTGTTTTCATCCTCATCAAGTATAAAAGCACAAGGTTGTTCAATGTAAAATTCTTCCTCAATCTCTCCATTTAAGAAATATAACTTTACATCCATCTGTTAAACTTTGTAATTTCGATGTGAAACCACTGCAAGAAACATTCGAATAGTTTCTATCCTTGAAACGAGGGAAAATGTTTCATCAAAATCCACACCTTCCTCCTATGAATATCCTTTACAAACAAGTCTTGATTTGTTTCTTGAAAATTATTTGTGCTCATTCAATTTTTTTCTATAATCCCACTTTGTTCTGATAACATTTTTATTTGTTGGCTATGGAACAAGTTCCCATGTCTCATTCTTCTCAATATGATCTAACTCTTACTTTATAGCATTCACCCATTATTTATATTTATTAGCCTTTGAAACTGATTTTGGTTCAACTTTTGAGATAAAAGAAGTCTGATGTTCTAATATCAACTTACTTCTAGTTTTAAATGGAGCCTTTTTATTCTCAATAATTTTTTTAAATTTTACATGCTTTTGTAAGGTATTAAATTTTATTATTTATTTCTCAGCTGAACTCTCCTCATAACATGATTCTTCTAAATCCTGATAAGAATGTTTTGAATTACTTTCATTATTTTTGGAAATTTCTAGTTTATCCTCCTCAGTATTCTCAATAACTTTTTTAAGGAACTTTGATTTTTAATTACATTGACATCATATGAGTCCACCAACTTTTGTAAATGTTTGTTACAACATTTGTAACTTCTTCCATTTGGTGAATATCCTATAAAGGTTCCTTCCTCATCTTTCTCATCACACTTTCCCAAATCCGAATTTTTTATTTTGAGAAAACATAGACTTCCAAAAACTTTTAAGTATTTCAATGACGGTTTTTTATTATACCACATTTCATAAGGAGTCATGATAGTTTTTGATCTCAACAAGAATATATTTTGAACATGTACAATAGTACTAATAGATTATCTCCAATAGAATTTTGAAAGTTTTTATTCTGCTAACATATTTATTCCCATTTCCACCAAACTTCTATTCTTTCTTTATACTACTCCATTTTATTGTGGAGTATAGGGAGCACTATACTGATGTTTGATACCATGATTTCTCAAATAAGTTTAAAAAGTATTGCTTGTGAATTCAGTATGATTATTTATTCTAAACTTCTTTATAGAAACCATTGTTTCATTCTCAACTTCTTTTCTAAAGAATTTGAACATTTCAATAGCCTCTGACTTGTGCTTCATAAACATGATGTTTTTCATCTGAGTGAAATCATCAATAAAAGTGATAAAGTATAAATCTCCTTTTGTTGATTGATGTCTCATCAACCCACATAAATTGGAATGAATAATCTAAAGTGTTCTGGTAGATTGAATCGCAATTCTCTTAGGAAATTTGTTAGTCATCTTTCCTTTTTGGAAAGTAATACAAACATCTTCATCTCATCTTTTCAATTCTGGAAAATTCTGAAAATCATCAACTTTAGAAAGTTTATTCATGTTTTTTTCCAATATGGCCAAGTATTTTATGCCACACTTTGTTTTCATATTCAGCACTCAGTAACAGGAGTCATTGAATTATTCTATTTGAAAGAGATTCCCACTAGTTTTTTCTCCTTTTGTAATGACATTTCCATCTTTCACACATTTGATGATACAAAAATATTTTCTAAAACAACTGATTTTCCATCATCACAAAGTTTAATTACACTAGGTAAGTTATATTTTAGCCCATAAAAAATAAAACTTTCTTAGATTTAAATTTTTCATCTTCAATCTCAGTCGTTCTGATTCCTCTGATTTTTAAGGAACTATCATTACCAAAGGTAACTACTCCTCCATTATAATTTTCAACATGTTTCAATATTTTTATATCACTTGTCATATGTGAAGAGAAACCACTATCAAGTATCCATGGTTTGAATCCCATTTTCAAGGAAAAAGGATTTTAAAAACGTTTTATAGTTTTCAATGCTTCCTTTATAATTTTTCAAATCAATTTTCAAAGAAAAAGTTTGTCAAAAGGTTTTATGTTTTAAAAATAAATTTTCAATGCCGAAAGAATATTTTCCACAAGAAATGTTTTTGAAATATCTTTCAAAATCATTTCTCATCTAAGATAACATCCATTGGTGTTAATCAGGCCTTTATGAGGAAATTATTCAATGTTTTCATTCATATTTTTTCTCTAAATGGGTTATATTTTAATGACATGATGTTTATGAAACCTATTTCTTTTTCATGGGTTATATGATTTTGAAACCTACTTCTTTTCATGGGTTATGTTTATGATGAAATGATTATGAAACTTGTCTCTTTCCACAATTTTTTGATTTGATTACATGTTTATAATACCCATTTTATTTCATGGGTTATGATATTATTATTTATGATATTGTGGCACATGTATGTATAATTTCATTATGAGATGGGTGGGACTTATATCTCTCTCCAATGCATTGGGTATAGATTTATATCTCATGAGATAGACATGACTGAAATGAGAAATGAACTCTGTTCAGTATTACAGGGCTAAAATAGGAAAGGAAATTGGTTCGGTATTACAGGGCTGGAACGGGATATGAACTTGGTTCAGTAATATAGGTCTAGAACAAGGTGTGAACGCAGTTTAGTAAAGGACTTTTTTGACAAAGATGGTATCGACAAAAATGTCTTTGTTACTATGGAAATCATGTTATATATGCTTATGTGTCTTCTACAATTCCATGTTTTATTCCTATGTTATACTTTCATGGCTTATGTTCTTTATTTCATTATGATTTGTGTCTTATGAACTACCAAGCTTTATATCATGATTCATGTTTATGATCTTTGATATGCAGGGTATGATCTTCTATTTTCATGATCATGTTCTCGTACCCTTATGCTCATGATTATGCTTACATATCTCCCTTGTATACCCTTACTGAGCATTTGAGTTCACCTATTTTTATATTTCCTTCCCGAGGTTATAAAGATATGTATTGTGTTTGATGTGTCTAATAAGGGTGGTAGTCAAGAAGAACCTGGTGGGGCATAATGTAGCTCATTTATGTATCAGTGTTTATGTTTCCATGTTTCCAAAGGAACTAGACTAGTACTGTCTTTGGGTGTCTTTTTGTATAATGTTTTAAGTATTCCACAAATGTTATGTAATGTTAATGTATAAAAAGCGAGGGTCACTATATATTACATACAAACTGATAATAAAACATGATTTTCAAATTGTAGTTCCAAACATTAGGAAAATAAAAATGATTACATGGCAGTATTGAACAAAATCACTGGATATTGGCAATTGCAAAACTCAAGCTTGAAATAATTCTCATAAACAGAAACATAAAAATATATACCAGAGGATTCAATAAACAGAATCAAGCAATAATGAGAATTAAATTTCAGATTTACAAATATGCTTTCTGAAACCTAAAACAGATTCTTTCATTTGAGAGATACAATTCCATAATTGAAAACATACCAAAACCATGGTTTTGCAGCAAAAAAAATTAACAACGAAGAAACATACAAAGTAAACTAACCACATATAGGTGTTCAAAATAGCTTCTATAAGAAACACATTAAATTCAAAAACAGATTTGAATTAAAACTCAAAAAAAGACATTTGTTCAGCAATTTATAGGTTGAAAAAATAAATAAAAGGAAATCAGGAAAAGGGACAAGCAGATTTATGTGCTTCTTCCATAGGCCTACGTGCATGGGGAAGGATCATCACAAGTTCTTTTACTATGCAAGAACAAAGGAGTAAAAGAGAGGTGAATGGTAACAACAGTACATCACAACACCCTCAACCAGCACTGGTAAATAAATGAAATAAGACCAAGAAAACAAATGAATAGAAATTAGACTGAACCCCCTTTCCAAGGTTCAGTCTTACCTCCTCTGGAAGGTCGATCTCCCAAGATAAAATACTACGAGCCATAATTGTTGATGTTGAGTTCTTCAGGTCCGATCATCCAAAATCGTCACTGTTGTCCAGGAAATGACACCACTGTCTGGATTCAGTATCTTCATCAAAGTCCGATGTGACCCAGATTCGCATCCCCTAAGTTCAAGAACACGACTGTTGCTTCTTACCACGATCAATCTCTGCAAGAAGCAACACGGGGGTACCATGGGCTCATTAGAGCACCTTTACAACAATAAACGAGGATGTGATCTCCCTTTACTATAGCATTTTCCCTGATGAACATGGAATGCATCGTCGGGGTCTCCCCTGTCGCACCTTACACTACCACAAAACTAGGTTTCTGCAACGCCGCCCTTTAACAGCGCTAAAAAAACGATGATAAAGGGGGTGTCTTTATCAATGTTTTTTTTAGTGCTCAGAAAGGCACTCCCTTTATCAGTGTTTTTTTAGCGCTGTTAAAGGGGTCCTCTTTATCAACGCTTTTTTTAGTAGTGTTGATAAAGGGGGGGTTTATCAGCGTTTTTTCCTAGAGCTGATAAAATGTATATTTCAAAAAAAAAATCATAAAAAATAATATATTGATCTATAAATATATAAGTATACTTATATTGATATAAATATAATATATATTTTTTAAATATGTTTTAGATAAGTATAAATAAACATTTGCACTTAATATATAAGATATGTAGTGAAAATGACTTATAAAATATCTTAAAAATTTATTAATTAATAATGTTCTAATTATCATTGACTAATAATCATTTAAAAACAATTTGAAGACACAAATAATCAAAAAAATTAATAAAAGATCTAAAATAAGTTGAAAACGTAACTCAAACTTCAAACGACCATAACTTTTGATCCGGGTGTCCGTTTGGGCTCTACAGCATATCAAATCGAAGTCTGCAACGAGCTCTACGCGCTAATTATTAAAAAGAACCTTTTTTCACACTTTTCGAGGCCAAAAAAGGCCTAAAAGGCCTCTAAAACTGAGTTTTTAGTCCAAATACCCAAATTTTTTAACATTCGATGAAATTTCAGCCTCGTTTAATGGGGTCTCCTTTTTCAGTGGGGAATGAATTTATTTCAATGGATTACATTCATATTTATATTATGGCTTTGAAATTTATCATTTTTCATAATGTACTGTTATTTATAATCAAATATATAACAATATATACATATTTTTTATATATTCGCACATAAAAATTTAATTTTATAAATAAATAATTAAAGATATTTACATATAAAAGATATTTCTCAACATATAAGTCTTATCTAAATAAAAAACTAATATCCATTTTATTTAAAATACAAATATATGAATATTTATATACCTATATAATGTGTACGTGTGTATATATATATATATATTTGTGTGCTTCTGTATTGACAAACTGATATATATTATCTATATATTCTAAACATATGTATATCCATATTAATATATAATATTTATAAATATATATAATTATGTATAATTATACTTACAGATACACATATAATATGTGTGTGTGTGTGTGTGTTGTATATATGTATGTATTTATTTATAAACACACATAAAAAAGCATATTTTATAAATGTATTCAAAACTGGTCTTATAAATATATATAATATACGAATAAATATATAGATAAAAAATATAAATATACATAAACAAATAGATATAAATATATATTATTATACGAATAAATATATAAATATAACTATATAGGTGTATATATATTAATATACTGATATATATATATATATATATATATTAATATAACTAAATATATATATTAATATATATATATATGTTAATATAAATATATATTAATATACGAGTAAATACAACTAAATATATATATAAATAAATAGATATATTATTAAATGAAGAGCAAAACGATATGGTGGAGTGGTAAAGGTTTAGGCGTGCAGGCAAGAGGTTCCGAGTTTGAATTTAGGGGGAGGCAAGGCGCGTGCATGGGTGGAAATGGGGCTAAGCACTGTTAAAGACTGGGGGGTGGCTTGGGCGTGCGAGCTGGGGAGGGGGGCGCTGTTAAAGCCCCTCCCCGAATTGAAGAAATATTTATTTATTTATTTTTAATGTTTTTTAACTTTTATCAGCACTAAAAAAATATTGATAAAGGACTCATTTATCTGCACTTTTTTTAGTGTTGATAAAAGGGACCCCATTTATCTTCGCTGAGATTACCAGTGCTTTTTTAGCACTGTAAATGGACATTTCTAGCGATTTTAAAGGTCATACTTGCAGTAGTGTTGATGCTCCTCTCTCTCAGCAGCCGAATACTGAAACTCACACGGGAAAATCTCTAAATTAGTCACTCTAAATGGAGCCCTAAAAGACTATGCATGATAAAGTTTGAGAAGCAATCGAAGATGGACATGTGGACGGTGGAGGATGGTGGGGTAGTTCATAGATGCTAGTAGAGTAACAATCCAAAGGGGATAGGCCATATCCCAATAGGGTAGCAAGGTAGCATGTGGCTCAAGCCCCACACATATATATTGCATCATATTATATTGAAAAACAAATCCAATATAAATGCTATATTAAACAAATTGCAATTAAATTTGGCTTTTAATTAACAAAACTTATTTCACACAAAGCTTTTGTGGCAATTCAAGCTTGTACACTGTAAAACTTGTTTTTTGAATATTAATAAATCATGTGTGTGGGTGGTGTTCTTGGTGTGCACGTAGATCCAAACCGGATTGAAGCACATTCTTGTGTTCTTCTTTACTGCTTACTTTCACATCATGAATGCTTCAAATTTGTTGGATTCGAATTTTGTGCACAAAATAGCTAAATCTTCCCTTCTGAGTTTGTGCGGACATTCCCTACGCAATGCACATTCCCTATATAATCTATGATTGATTTTCCACTAACCCTGTGAATTTTTCAACACTCAATTATTCAGTCACCGATCGTTTGACCCGTATATATGGTCATCACTATTTTTTTATCTTCATTCATTGGTGATCTACTTTTTTCAGATCCACTTTCTACTACACTTGTATATTAGTATTTTCTAGTATTTTATCATAGTATTATTTTTGAGATTTCGCTCATCTTTGAGAGTCTCTACAGTGTATTACGGGTTATTAGTGGATTTTGCTTTTCGGACTAGGTTATTGTTGTTTTCCCCATTTGGGTTTTCTAGGTTAAATATCACCAGTGTTGGGTGTTTAATTTTCTACACTTGTTTTATTGATTTGTTGCGCATGCTTTAATTTTTCAAACTTGTTTGAAGGGTTTTTTTATTTCCAATGCACATTCTCTTTGTTGTTCATTTGCACATTTATCACTCTCCATTCTTCCAAAAATCTAGTATCAAAGGTGCTTCTGATAAATCAAGGATGTGAATTACAGTCAAATGTTTTATATCATTAACCATAGGTGGTTCGACATTCCAAATGACACAATAAATGTCTATCAATCAAAATTTGAAAAGAATATGATCTCCTTCCAAATTTTATAACATTCAACCTTTAATTTTGGAATACCACGACGAATATCAAAATAACAATATCATATAATGGTAAATTTCATACATGTTTATGAGTTCATAATTTACAAAGCAAATTATAATATAATGCATCTAAAAAAGTAAGTGTGTTGGGGAAATTTTAATTTTAATTGATTCGCTTAATTAATTAAGAACTACTAATCGCTAACTTAATTTAGAGATTCATGAATTATAATTTAATAAATCAACCAACAATATGACAAGACATTAAAGATTTTATTCATAATCCTTGTGGGGAAATTATGAAAATTAAATTTTATATCTCATATAGTGCAAATATAATAAAAATTTAATTTGGAAACAATTTATTATATTTTGAAAATTTATTATTTAATATGATTTAATAAATATGTATATATTATTTAATCATTAATGTTGTGGAATAACCTAATTTTGACAAGCTTTACAAAAAAAAATGCAGTTAAATAATTGTTTTAATGAATGAAAATTAAAGATATATTATAAATATCTTTAATTACTGAAAAGTGCAACCACTACATATATTATTTCATGTGATTTTAATGAATATTTATATTTTATTTAATCCGGAAAGTTGTGGAAAAACCTAATTTCATAAAATTTATTAAAAAATTCAGTAAAATAATTGTTTGTCAAATGAAAAATAAAGATCTTTAATTACTATTAACCGCTACAATTGCATCCCATAAATTGTTTTATTTATTTGTTATTCAATTGAATAAAATCGTTCAAAATGTATACCATAAAAAACAAATGCTGTAAATAAATGATGCAATCAATACTGGATAATAAGAACAACTAATTAACATAATAAAATAAATGCATAAGTCATGAAGAGGGTCCCATGCAGCGGCGGGTTGAAAGGCGGTATACAGAGAGAGCCATAGTGTAGGAAGACGTAAATAAATAATGATTAAGAGGGACAAGTGTTGGGGTGCAAAACGTGAGTGCGGCCGCCATCGCCGCCATTTCGCCGCCCACCATTGATTTTGATATTGTGCGATGATGGCCGCCCACAACCAGCCATATGTATATGACTCTCTTTCTCCCTTTCGGATTTTTTGATGCTTGTGGATGATTGAGATGCTTCCATGTCACCCCAATAACATGCATCCCCTCCCTTCGCCAATCATGTTTTAAATAAAAGTAATGTTCCCAAAACCTTATTGCGTCTTTGAAATAATATATTAGGGTTTTCTTTTGTCCTAGGTACTGTCCACATAAGTCTCTATCATAGATCTCTTATATATGAAAGATACCCTCCACTAACTTTGCATTCCTAGCTCCTCTCATGGCCTCATCAGGAAGCAATAAAATAATAATAATAATCAGCGCAAAAGATAAAACATTAATAACACGGCGAGATCTCGAGTTCGAGTCTCACCGAGTTCATCCCTGTATTGTTTGTTGCATGATTTTCTTTGTACTGTAGCTCATTCCCCGAATAAACTGAGGTTTGGGCTTCAACTTTTCATATGACACTTTATTCGGTGTTGACTTTTATCAGCGCAAAAGATAAAACATTAATAAAAATCTAACATTTATTATTGCTAGCTAAAAGTGATGATAAAGTTAACGTTTATCAGTGCTAAAAAAATGATGATAAAACTAAACTCTTTATCATCGCATTTTTGATCTCTGATAGAGGTGAATCTTTATCAACGTTTTTCTTAGCGTTGATAAACACTTTTAATAAAAAATATTATTAATATATATATATATATATAATTTACATATTTATGTTCAAAAATTAATATTTATTTATATACATTAATTAAAAAATACAAGTATATAATTAATATTAATACGAAATATTAATATTTTTTTAATAATTCAAACAATTATATAAATATAGTTGATGTATTATTAATATGTGATATTTGAAGTTATGTATTTATATCAATGTCCATGTGCATATATGTGTATCCATTATGTTATGTGTATGTGTATATAGAGATGTGGTACGTATACATGTGGATGTACGTGTATGTATATGTGCACATGTACGTGAGATGTACGCACAC
Organism: Viscum album; assembly: GCA_963277665.1. Taxonomy (NCBI): domain Eukaryota; kingdom Viridiplantae; phylum Streptophyta; class Magnoliopsida; order Santalales; family Viscaceae; genus Viscum; species Viscum album. The sequence continues at coordinate 889,347,195 of OY728142.1, forward strand.
ACAGATATATATATAACATGTGTACATGTTTATGTATGAAATGTACTTATTTCACTTTTGATGTATATTTTTTTCATTTTGGATATAATATTTTTGGAAAATATTCATTTTTATACATATTTATATTTTACTAAGTATTATTTTTGTGAGGGGTAAGGGTGCACCAACCGAAAGGCAGAACACAAACACTTGGGACCGAACCGGGGCTTTGCAAGCTGAAATTCAATATAATAGAACTTATGTTAGAGTTGGTGTCCTAGGAACAACTAATTACACTTTGATTAAATGTATATTCAATGAATTGAATTTAATTTAACGTTTTATTATATATTGTTCTTTGTTTCTGCATGGCTTTAATGTAATAATGTACTAGAGTATTTGTCGCATTGATAAGCACATAATAGTTCACCACTATTACGAGAACCTTGAAGTGCTATAATGATATTCTTAATATAGTTCTGCAATTGGATAATGTACTATGATGAGACACATAGTATTTAGACGGTCAAGTGTGAGTGCTCGTAAGCGGATGATGCTTCTTCTCATGAAGTTCACACTTGATAATCTCCAAGACGAGAGATTATAAGGAGAGATCCGTCAGTAGGAATTCTGCATGTCTAGGTGTCATTGGATATTCCTTTCTACGAGTGTGTGTAATGGTCTTTAGACTTTATGATTATCATTAATGCATGTCATGACTCGCAGATTTAAATTTACCGATCAAAACTATCACGCCATATGTTGGCAGGAAGTAGGGTATGATGGGTGCATCACGAATGACATGTCATTAATGGATAAGTCGACGTAGAATTTTTCACTTCCATCTGTATGGAAGTTGATATCTCAACACTTTGATTGGAATGGAACCATCTTATTAAATTCCATAGTCATGGTATAACGACGTGTTTATTTCATGTAGTTGAAGAAAGATATATTGAGTAAATAGGTTGATGACGCCATTGTAATGACCCGAAATTTTGAATAAATCTTATTTCCTAATTTTATGTGTCATTTTATTTTATTTTTTATACTCAACAAAACTGTTTCATTTGATAACATGAGTATAATTAAAATGAGACCGTTGGGTTTTGACTGTTATATGACTATTGGTCAATATGACCGCTGGAAACTAAACGTTTCGATTTTTGTCTCTAAATACAAGTGATCATGATTAATTATTATAGAAAGAAGATTCGATGGCCTCACACAGTAGTCTTGGACCGATCGAAGCCCATCTAACAGAACTTGGGAAGGAGGTAGCACCACTGGGCTTTGCTCTGGACCAAACCCAAGCCGAACTTCATCGTGTGAAGCTAGAACGGAATCACCTTCGTGAGAAGTTCAAACTGATAGAAATTACTACTCGTGCGATGTTGGCTGAGCCTCCCTCGGATTCTCTCACCTTAGCACACCTTACACTTAGGTCCTATGCTGGTGTGATAAGGGGCTATGTAAGGAGAGCGTAACTGCCTTGTGTAATCCTTTGTTTTAAATAAAAATTGGGATTTCTTCTTATGATAATGTTTATGACTTTTCAAATGTCCGGATAAATATAGTATGCATATTTTTGATGAATTTTAGAAAATAGATATTTTAAAAATGTTTATGTAAACCTTAAATAATTAAAAATGTGTAATGGTTTTCAAAAAATGGTCTTCTACAATTATGTTCAGTACGAAATTTAGAGTCTAATAAGATCAAATTAATTTTTGATGAATAGTAAATTATGAATAGTGATTTTATGATTAGGATTAGTAATGTGACCAAATGGATTAGTAATCTCACTTAAAGAAAGTTTTAAAATAAACTAGGTGATTCAATAAAATGGTTAAATAACGGTTTCATAAATTATTATTCAAGTATTAGTTTTTTTCAGGTGAATAGTATTTTTTAATTAAAAATTAAATTAAAAATATTTAAAAAATTATTTTTATAAAATGGACCGCATTTTTGAACTCAGTGCATCGATATTATGTTAAGGTAATTTTTGGGTTTTTTTCTGAAAAAAATGAATTTTCGGTGAATAGTGTATTTATTTAAAAATAAAATTAAAAATATTTATAAAAATATTTTTATAAAATGGAGTTTATTTTTGAAATCAGATCATTGATATTTGGTTAGTGTGAAATTTTGGGATTTTTCTGAGAAAGTTGAATTTTCAGTGAATAGTAAAAATACAGTTTTAGGGTTTCGGTATGTTTAATGACATCATAACTATGTCATGGTGATGTCATGAGATATTCTAATGGTTGGCCGACCTAAGGTGATGAATTATTGTTTTGTGGGCCCCATGTGGCCTAACTTCATGGGAAATATCATGGGAGAGCACATGGTTTTGAGAAAAGCACATGTGAGGTGTCCCTTGGCCATTAATGCCTTGTCCCCTCACTTTCCTTATAAATACCAAGCCCTCCTCTCATCCATTCAACTCCAAAACATTCCTCAACGAAGTTCTGGTCTCCTTACCTCCCAAGGAGTCCTCCCAAGGTTCCCCCAAGCCCTCAAGGTCCAAACCTTTGAGTTTTAAGAGTTACGTTTTAAGGTAAGGGATCCGATCTCTCTCTTTCTTTTCAAGAAATATCTTTTATGTAATTTGTTTTATACTCCATGTTCTTATGTTAAAGGGTGTTATTATATACTCCTCTGACTTCCCTTTTCATTTTCACATAATGATAGATCCCCTCTTTCTCTCATTATTTCGTTTTATGAAGTTTTAAGTGGCGTCGTTAGGCTGCCGAAATTTTTGTAGCAGATTCTTTCACTCTTCTCATTTTCAAGTTTTACTTTCATGTCAAGTCTCTCAAGTTCCTTTTAATTATGTTGGGGTATGATCTCTAAATTTATCATACTGATCTTTTATGATCATATGATGAGAGACCCCATTTTATCTCTTCAATTCAGAAGTTTAAGTGGCGTCATTAGGCTGCTGAATTTTTAAGTGGTCCTTGCACCTTTCTCCCTTTTCAAAGTTCTAATTCCATGTCAAGTCTTGCAAGTTCCTTTTTATTATGTTGGGGTATGATCTATATATCTATCATACTGATATTTTATGTTCATATGATGAGAGACCCTATTTGATGTCATCAATTCATTTTTGGTTGAAGTTTATGTGACGCCGTTAGGCTGCCAAATTTTCATAAGAGAAATCTTATTTTTGACTTCCTTTCATATTCTTCATTTCATATGGTATATTTTCAAATTTCATTACCATGTTCTTAAATCCCTTATATTCCATCCCTCTACTGTTTTATGGGTCATATATGAATGTTTGACCCATGTCCCCTCTCTTTTCAATGTTTTCTAAAAACCTTGTAACAAAGCCGTTATGCTGCAGAATTTTCGTCTCAAAATGTCTCTCTCTTTTTTCTAAAGATATTTTAATTTATTAATTGAATACTCAAAGCTCTACCTTCAATATGGGTATTCACATATATACAAAAATGTTCTATTTTAAATTCTGGGATTTACATACATGAAACCCGATATCCCTTTCTGTGGGTTTAAAGTGACGTAAAGATCATGTCTTTAAAGCAGTTTTTTTAAAACGTTGTGATTATGAAATGAAACCCATTTATTTTATGCTATATGGGTTATTTATGAAATGTTTTATAATGATATATGTGGATCACATGATAATAAAGGCAAATTTAAGGGTGCGCCCTGATAGCGCTCTAATGCATTGGGTAATGATGTAACTACTAGAGATTACAATTTTCATGATACCTTGGTGAATAACCTTGGTAATTTTCAAATGACACCTTGGGGATGAATCTTGGTGATATGTTCATGATTGTCTATATTAAATGTTGCAGCCACATCTTCAAGTTATGAAAAATGTTATTTTTATTATGAAATGCATCATGATTTCTTTATCATGCCTTAAAGTTCTTTTCATGACCTTATTGAAGTATCTCAAGTTCACGTGTAAAATGTTTCTCTTGTTTCCCTTATTGGGCCTTCTGCTCACCCTTTCTTTTGATGTATGTCCCCAGGTTATGAGATGCAGTAATGAACCTAGGATGAACTTAAGGAGAAGCCTTTCAAGTGTTTAAGAAGAATGCTTTATGTTGTTTTCATGTATTATGTTCCTAGTTTCCAAGACACTAAACCTTAAAGATCCTCAGTTTTGTGTAATGTAATAAAAGTTTATGTTATAAAAAGGTAGGATGCTATAGTTGGTATCAAAGGATGGTTTAGTTATTTTTGGAAATTAGGATATGAAAACTCTAGGAAGAACCCTATAGAAAAGTTTAAATATAGGAAGTCTTCTTGGTATTTTGGTGAGTATTGAGTAAGGGGTTTCCAAGAAAATACATCCCTGTCTGGATACGAACAGGTAGAGGTGGCTCTAGCATAGATGTACATAGGGGTAAAACCTGAAAACACCGCTTTGAGCTAGACTCGAACGGGAACTGGTACACGACAATGGGCCTTGCTGCACTCTTGGTTACGACACTCTCGGGGGATATGCTTTGGTAAATTCATAAGCTTAGTACGAACCATTATTAAAGGGACAAGGATAAAACAAAATAAAGATTCACATAAGAATATATGATCATGGATAACCTAGTTTGAAACCTAGGGGATCACAAGTTAGGGTATACTTTTCTTCTACAAGTTATCCTTATATGCTTTAAGCTCTTTTTCATGATTATTGGTTAAGTATTTAAGCATCTAATTATGATTTCTCTTCTTAGTTAATGGTGGGAAATGGAAGAACATGTCCCAACAACCAATGTGATAGGAAATGCAATGATTGTCGTATTAATATGACAGGGATGATTAGGGGATTAAAATATGATTATTATTTTTGAAGACATTCACTATTTTGGGGACCCTATATGATCGAGGTAAATAGATTACTACGGTATTTTCATTGAGGAGTAAGGTTGACTTATATTTTGAAGAATAGATGAATTTAAGGTGGACTTATAGTAATTTAGGTTACTTATGGGAATGATTAACCTATCTTGGGTAAAATATGTTTAGGTTAGATACTTTTGTTATAAGATGTTAGGAGTGGTTGATGTTGTTTGGAGATGAACAATGAAGTTTATTTTGGAAGACTATGTTATCAAATCCTTCTTGTATTTGAGTTTCAATCATAGTTTGGTTTATTTTGAGGAATTTTAAGGACTGTTATTTATGGAATGGACTATGATGAACTTTGGGTAGTACCATGGAACTTTGAAGATTTAAGAGTAGTTTCCATTCCTATGGGATTCTTTTTTTTGAAGAGTTGTTTTACCTTACCCTTTCTGTTTTTGGGATAAAAGGTAGAATAAAATGATAGTTAATCTTTTGTGGATTATGTGACTCTCTAGAATATGATTCTTGTGCTTTTTATGAGACCAAGTGTTTTTGAATTCTCATCGTTTGGAGAAAAGATTAGTTTTGGTAGAGACTTATTAAAAGATGAAACTATACTTGAAGGTAGGTATATTTTCTTATGTTTTTGTTCTATGTAGTAAATGAATTACTCAAAATTATGAAAAGGAACGTAAAACAAAAACGTTGTTGGTTTATGTTTCCTACTAGGTAATCAAAGACCGTTTACACACATCATAAGTTTGGGATTTTCTTATGGTTAACTTTCTCCTAATCATGTTCTCTATCACTCCCCCTCAGAACTTGACCCCTTGTTTTTCTACCATGTCCACGTTTTCCTACATGGAATCCTAGTGTGGGTTAACTCAGGTGATCTTTGTACTTCCCTTTCTTTCTTTTAAAGTAATATTTTTACTGACTCCTTTTCTGATGTGGGACTTTAAATGAAATTTCAAAACCCAATTTTAAAAATTGTGAGGACGCAATTTCTTAAGGGGGGAAGATTGTAATGACCCGAAATTTTGAATAAATCTTATTTCCTAATTTTATGTGTCATTTTATTTTATTTTTTATACTCAACAAAACTGTTTCATTTGATAACATGAGTATAATTAAAATGAGACTGTTGGGTTTTGACTGTTATATGACCATTGATCAATATGACCGCTGGAAACTAAATGTTTCGATTTTTGTCTCTAAATACAAGTGATCATGGTTAATTATTATAGAAAGAAGATTCGATGGCCTCACCCAGTAGTCTTAGACCGATCGAAGCCCATCTAACAGAACTTAGGAAGGAGGTAACACCACTGGGCTTTGCTCTGGACCAAACCCAAGCCGAACTTCATTGTGTGAAGATATAACGGAATCGCCTTCGTGAGAAGTTCAAACTGATAGAAATTACTACTCGTGCGATGTTGGCCGAGCCTCCCTCAGATTCTCTCACCTTAGCACACCTTACACTTAGGTCCTATGCTGGTGTGATAAGGGGCTATATAAGGAGACCGTAACTGCCTTGTGTAATCCTTTGTTTTAAATAAAAATTGGGATTTATTTTTATGATAATGTTTATGACTTTTCAAATGTCCGAACAAATATAGTATGCATATTTTTGATGAATTTTAGAAAATGGATATTTTAAAAATGTTTATGTAAACCTTAAATAATTAAAAAAGTGTAATGATTTTCAAAAAATGGTCTTCTACAATTATGTTCAGTACGAAACTTAGAGTCTAATAAGATCAACTTAATTTTTGATGAATAGTAAATTATGAATAGTGATTTTATGATTAGGATTAGTAATGTGACCAAATGGATTAGTAATCTCACTTAAAGAAAGTTTTAAAATAATCTAGGCACCTTGATTAAGTAATGTGATTCAATAAAATGGTTAAATAACGGTTTCATAAATTATTATTCAAGTATTAGTTTTTTTCGGGTGAATAGTGTTTTTTAATTAAAAATTAAATTAAAAATATTTAAAAAAATTATTTTTATAAAATGGATCGCATTTTTGAACTCAGTGCATCGATATTATGTTAAGGTAATTTTTGGATTTTTTTTTGAAAAAAATGAATTTTCGGTGAAGAGTGTATTTATTTAAAAATAAAATTAAAAATATTTAGAATTTTTTTTTATAAAATGGAGTTCATTTTTGAAATCAGAGCATTGATATTTGGTTAGTGTGAAATTTTGGGATTTTTCTGAGAAAGTTGAATTTTCAGTGAATAGTAAAAATACAGTTTTAGGGTTTCGGTATGTTTAATGACATCATAACTATGTCATGGTGATGTCATGAGATATTTTAATGGTTGGCCGACCTAAGGTGATGAATTATTGTTTTTTGGGACCCATGTGGCCTAACTTCATGGGAAATATCATGGGAGAGCACATGGTTTTGAGAAAAGCACATGTGAGGTGTCCCTTGGCCATTAATGCCTTGTCCCCTCACTTTCCCTATAAATACCAAGCCCTCCTCTCATCCATTCGACTCCAAAACCATCCTCAACGAAGTTCTGGTCTCCTTACCTCCCAAGGAGTCCTCCCAAGGTGCCCCCAAGCCCTCAAGGTCCAAACCTTTGAGTTTTAAGAGTTACGTTTTAAGGTAAGGGATCCGATCTCTCTCTTTCTTTTCAAGAAATATCTTTTATGTAATTTGTTTTATACTCCATGTTTTTATGTTAAAGGGTGTTATTATATACTACTCTTACTTCCCTTTTCATGTTCACATAATGAGATATCCCCTCTTTCTCTCATTATTTCTTTTTATGAAGTTTTAAGTGGCGCCGTTAGGCTACCGAAATTTTTGTAGCAGATTCTTTCACTCTTCTCATTTTCAAGTTTTACTTTCATGTCAAGTATCTCAAGTTCCTTTTTATTATGTTGGGGTATTATCTCTAAATTTATCATACTGATCTTTTATGATCATATGATGAGAGACCCCATTTGATCTCTTCAATTCAGTATTTTGAAGTTTTAAGTAACGCTGTTAGGCTGTCGAATTTTTAAGTGGTTCTTCACCCTTCTCGTTTTGAAGTTCTACTTTCATGTCAATTATTTCAAGTTCATTTTTGTTATGTTTGGGTATGATATCTATATCTATCATACTGATATTTTATTACCATATGATGAGAGACCCCATTTTATCTCTTCAATTCAGTATTTTGAAGTTTTAAGTGGCGCCGTTAGGCTGCCGAATTTTTAAGTGGTTCTTCACCCTTCTCGTTTTGAAGTTCTACTTTCATGTCAATTATTTCAAGTTCCTTTTTTTTATGTTGGGGTATTATCTATATATCTATAATACTGATCTTTTATGACCATATGATGAGATACCCCATTTGATCTCTTCAATTCAGTATTTTGAAGTTTAAGTGGCGTCATTAGGCTGCTGAATTTTTAAGTGGTCCTTGCACCTTTCTCCCTTTTCAAAGTTCTAATTCCATGTCAAGTCTTGCAAGTTCCTTTTTATTATGTTGGGGTATGATCTCTATATCTATCATACTGATATTTTATGTTCATATTATGAGAGACCCTATTTGATCTCATCAATTCATTTTTGGTTGAAGTTTATGTGACGCCGTTAGGCTGCCAAATTTTCATAAGAGAAATCTTATTTTTGACTTCCTTTCATATTCTTCATTTCATATGGTATATTTTCAAATTTCATTACCATGTTCTTAAATCCCTTATATTCTGTCCCTCTACTGTTTTATGGGTCATATATGAATGTTTGACCCATGTCCCCTCTCTTTTCAATGTTTTCTAAAAACCTTGTAACAAAGCCGTTATGCTGCAGAATTTTCGTCTCAAAATGTCTCTCTCTTTTTTATAAAGATATTTTATTTTATTAATTGAATACTCAAAGATCTACCTTCTATATGGGTATTCACATATATACAAAAATGTTCTATTTTAAATTCTGGGATTTACATACATGAAACCCTCTATCCCTTTCCGTGGGTTTAAAGTGACGTAAAGATCATGTCTTTAAAGCAGTTTTTTTAAAAGGTTATGATTATGAAATGAAACCCATTTATTTTATGCTATATGGGTTATTTATGAATTTTTTTATGATGATATATGTGGCTCACATGATAATAAATACAAATTTAAGGGTGCACCCTGATAGCACTCCAATGCATTGGGTAATGATGTAACCACTAGAGATTACAATTTTCACGATACCTTGGTGAATAACCTTGGTAATTTTCAAATGACACCTTGGGGATGGACCTTGGTGATATGTTCATGATTGTCTATATTAAATGTTGCAGCCTCATCTTCAAGTTATGAAAAATGTTATTTTTATTATGAAATGCATCATGATTTCTTTATCATGCCTTAAAGTTCTTTTCATGACCTTATTGAAGTATCTCAAGTTCACATGTAAAATGTTTCTCTTGTTTCCCTTACTGGGCCTTCTGCTCACCCTTTCTTTTGATGTATATCCTCAGGTTATGAGATGCAGTAATGAACCTAGGATGAACTTAAGGAGAAGCCTTTCAAGTGTTTAAGAAGAATTCTTTATATTGTTTTCATGTATTATGTTCCTGGTTTCCAAGACACTAAACCTTAAAGATCCTCAGTTTTGTGTAATGTCATAAAAGTTTATGTTATAAAAAGGCAGGATGCTATAGCCATCATACAATCTACTTGATGAAATATTGTGACAAAGGAATTATATTATACAGTGAGCGTTCATATGTGGTTGGCGACATTGTGACATTAAGTTCTTTCTCCTGGGTGCCTTAACCCGTTGCTAGACAGTAATCTTGAAATTTAGGCAAGCCCACCTAATGACAACAAGAATGAATCCTAGGTGGTCACACACTACGTGTTTCTGTTGATGTCGATTAAATTATATTTGAGTTTAATTAATGGAATAATTATTATCCTCATGTCCAAGGAATAATTTTATTCAAGTTATATTGATCACATAAATTAAATAAATATTTATTCATCGGCATGTGAATAAAAAATATTTATTTATTTTATTGAATATTTAGTAAATATTTAATCACCGTTATGTGAATGAGATATTCATTTATGAATACAATTTATTCAGGACTTCAATAGATGCAAGATGAGTTCGAATGGACCAAGACCATATCCACTGAAAAATATTAATTAACAAGCTGGTAAAATAATATTTTGTTATTACGCAAGTTGGCACACACCACAAAATAATAATAATATTATTATTGTTATGTGGCATGGGACTTATTAAAGACAATAAATTCTATTTAGTGGCCAACATGAAATTAAATAATATTTTAACCTAAATCCTAAGTCTATACATAGACGGATATGTCAATTTTGTCGAGCATCCAAAAATTAAAATTAGAGAATTGTTGCACACAACAAATTCCCTCTCCCTCTTAAGAACGAGAAGCGCAAGAGAGATTTCTTTAAGACTGAAGAAAGAGCGACCGATAATGAACAACACAAGACATTTGACTCACCGTGCTAGCACTCAGAGTTCAAGTGGTGTTTCTCGGATATCATAAGAGCATGTGTGGATCACCGCTAGAGGGATTCTATCCTTGGATCCTCACAGTGCAATGAATGTAATCTGAAATGGTCTTTTTGGACGATCAACAATCACCAAAAAATACTATTCCTAAGCTGAGGTATTTACTTCTTCAAATATTAAATAAATTAATGATAAATTTGATGTGCAAGATCCTCATGTGTAGTTGGAGCACACACTGTGTATCCATGCATATTGTACATGGATGTGTTGTGTAATATCCCACCCCTCCTCATTGGCCTGAGTCGAGGAGGAATTACTACTTGGCCTTAGGCGACATCCCCAAGACGCTGATGGATGACAATAAATTCCAAGGGATTCACTTACAATTGGGGGATGATTTTTCCTTTGAAAATAAAACAACCACAACCGAGTTAACCATAACCAAAAACACTAAATGATGCATGATAACAATGTAAAAAAACTCAAGTAATACCAATTAATATCAAAACCAAACTACACCAAAGTGCCAAAGCGAAAGACTACGAACATAAAATTACAAAGAGGAAGACAAAACCACAAAGCTCAAAGACTCTAAATACATAATTCCACACTCCTACTCCAACTCCATGCCCAAGTATCATGAAGCACCACTAATGAAGTGCGATGCTTTACCTTTACCGATGTCCTGATAAACAATATCTACAAAAGCACCAATGTTCCAAAGCAGGGTTGAGTAATGAAACTAAGTAGGTTTTACCCAAATGACTTACCTAGTCATGCCACTAGGATAGAACACGTTTGCACATTTATATAAAACAATTTAAATAAAACACTTTGAAACAGTTTATAACAGAATATAAAACATTTTCCATTACAAAACATTTTTACCCAACCCTAGAATTTCTAAGGAAAGCAAACAAGAAAGTCTTTTACCCATTTCTCAAATTATATGTTGGAATAACCCATTCCATTACACTTAACCATACACGCAAACACACAAACACTCAACCACACAAGCTTGGTGTTTACCATTGACAGTGGAACTTCATGTTCATAACCCGTCCCTTTAATGGTGGCACTTCATGACCAATATCCATCCCATTCAACCCATGTTTAACCATTTAATCCAATCACATGTCAATAAAATCTTCAAAAAAACATTTCAATAAAAATATCCTTTTATTGAAAACACTTTTCCATGCATCAAAACCAAACAACCATTTTAAAATTATGCTATCACTTTCACTTTCAACAAAAATACCCAAATTGCACAATTCCATAAACCGTCGCCAAAGAAGGTTTTAATCAATAATTGGAAAAAATTTCACAATAAAATTTAATAAAAACAATCAATTTTAAATCAATCCTTTAGGTTCTAATAATCGGAGTCGATAGTGAATCCACTTACCTCGGGAATTATGATGAACATGAAGAACAACATGAATTATTCAAAAAAACGGAGTTAATATAAAAAAACACCTTAGATATCTTTCCCTAACATCAAAACAGCCATATATTATCAATATTGGCATGAAAAACTCTAGATCCAACCACAACAGACTAGATATAAGAATCCGAGAGAGGAAAGATGATAATATATAAGGAAAATTACCACAAACAAAGATTCACCATGAGAATCAGGTTCTAACGCACCAAGATTTTCCTTCTGATCACTTTCAAGTCGATGGGAAAATAATCCAAAGCCTTTGGGAGGATGAAATATTGAGTTAGGGATGAAATAGAGGAAAAATGAGGGTCTTATAGGTGAAAATGAGTAAAATACACTTTTTTAGGATCTCACTTTTAAACCGTGCACGGTTAGGCAAACTATGCGTTAACCATAAACCAGTCCCTACCTTAGGGAGAACCACACATGGTTATCCCACATGGTTAGAAAAACTATGTGGAAACCATGAAAATGATCTCTATCCCACTTTGCACGATTACACCTGGGTGGCCGCATGGTTTGTCCAAACCATGTGCCTACCCGGAGCCCCCTATCTTATTGTGCAATATTTCCTATAATAGTTGAACGGTTTCCACCAACTGTGATCAAACCTTTCACCTTTAGAAAATCCCCAAAAAATTTCCATAGGTCCTCCAAACACTCCCAAACTTCACGTAAATACTTTGCATACTTGAAAATCATAATGAAAGGGTTGCTTACTTGAAACCAGGGGTGCTACATTATCCCCAACATTGGCCTTTTCATCCCAAAAATATAGAAAACCACTAATTTCTTAAAAGAGTTCAGGACATTGTTCAACCATTTCCTTCTACCATTCCCAAGTCTCTTCCTAAATCTGAACATGTTTCCACAAAACCTGCACTAGACCAATGTTTTTTCCATGTAATAATTTCTCTTTCTTATCTACAATCTGCACTGGCACATGAACTAATAAAGCATATGAATCTAGATCAATGTGATCCCATCAAATCACATGGTCTGGATCAAGCTGATACTTTTTCAGCTAATATACATGAAACATATTATACATGTCATTGAACCGTGGTAGAAATTCCAACCGATATGCCAACTCACCAACCCTTTCAAGTATCTCAAAAGGGCCTATGTATTGAAGAGATAATTCCCAAAATGATGATGCCCAAGCCTTGGAGAGATTATCAAGAACACATGATCACTCACCTCAAATAACAACGACCATCAACAATGACCACATAATATTTATGATGACTCTAATCCATATCCATTCTCTTCCTGATCAACTGAATCTTCTCCATTGTTTCTTAGACAAGGCTCGACCCAACCAATGAAGTCTCACCTATTTCCACCCAGCAAAGTGGAGAATGACTATGATGACCATACAACGCTTCAAAAGGATCCATATATATCAAGTCCTGATAACTATTGTTATATGATAACTCCATTAAAGGTATGCACTCCTTCCATGAGCCATAAAAATCCATCACACAAGCCTGTAACATGTCTTCAAATGTTTTCCTCATCCTTTTGGACTTCCCATCAATCTAAGGATGATACGTCATACCCATAGTCAACTGAGTCCCAATGTATTTCTGTAAGGATTTCCAAAAATGAGATGTAAACCTTGGATATTTATCTAAAACTATCAAAACTAGTACACAATGTGTCTTTACCGCTTCTCAAATATATTTTTTTGATAAGCACTCCACTGCATGAGATTCACGAATAGGGATGAAATAGACTAAATATGTGAGTTGATCCACTATCAACCGCATAATATGGTGTTTTCAAATCATTCTTGGGAGACATGTTACAAAATCCATGGTTATTTGTTCCCATTTTCAAACAGAAATAGGTAAATTCTATAACATACCTGCTAATCACTGATGTTCTTCCTTAACCTACTGACAAGTTAAACATCTTGAAACAAGATCAACCACATTTTTTTCATACTGACCCACCAAAACCGTGCTTTCAAAACCTTATACATATTCTATATTCCAGGATGAAAAACCCATCTCAAATGGTGGTAAACATGAAGAAGCTATTCCTTACAATCCATAGGTACAACCATCCAATCTCAAAACTACAAAACTAAACTCCCATCTGACTTACATCCCTCAATGGTCTCCCCACAATTGATTTTTAACATCATCACAATGCATTCTGAATCAAATTACTATGCCTCCTTAACTATCAAAACCATGTTAGAAATGAATGAAACTAGTACTCGCCCATGCTATTGCACGGCATATTCGATTACAAATTTTTCTTTTAATAAGAGATTAATATTTTTTAAATTTGTGAAGAAACAGTAATGTTGAATAAATTATAATTAGAAAGTAATGGTGTATGATAATAAAATAATAGTGCATAGAATATGAAAAAACCATTCAAATAGTTTACAATGAAAAATGATAGAGTAAAATTATATGAACTTTTATATTTTGAAGAAGAAGATTTGAATTCATTTTCAATTTTGATCATAATAACTATAATGTGGGTAGTTTAATAAAAAGTGAAAGTTAAATCAAAGATAAGATAGTGGTTGTAATAATAAAAATAAGAAATGTGAAATTAAATGAAATAATAATATATTTAATGAGTGGGTTGTTTGGGAAAAAAGAAAACAGAGTGAAACTTTTCATTATGTATATGGAACAACGTGAAATGAAGAACGTAGAGATCATAGACAAAGATGAAACGAAATGTGCAATTTAATAAAATAAATAGATGAAGACAGAAACTTGACACCCAATTTATAATAGTTTAAAACATGAAATTGAATCCAAAAAATAGATACAAATGTCAATAATCCCTAAAGAATATTATCTATTTTGGGATACAAAGTCTTTAGTTGAAAGGCATAAAACCTCCAAATTAATTGAACCTGTCAAAAAATGGAAGAGGAATGTGATAATGGGATCAGATATGAAGGAATAAACTAAAGAGAAAATAAAATGAATCCCGGACTATGATATAAAACAAAAATTTGATGTTATATAGTAAGTCAATTATAAAGTGTTTTTTCATTAACTCATGAGATTGAATGATATAAATCACAAATAATGTTCCATTGATAAGAATAAATAATAACTGTCATTTAATTTTGTTTCTTACATTCCCAACTTAACCCCAAGAAATTAATATTCTTAATACCAGAGTAAACAAACTCACACAATTTAATAGACCTAAACTGGTAAATTCGATAGGATTTTTCCAGTTTGTCCCGAATGTAAATAAAGAGATATAATAGGAATAACTGAATATCTACATATGGAAGATAGTGTAAATGTCTCCACATGAAAGAGATTTCATATGTTGTGGAGTATTCTTCGAAATTAAAAGAAATTAAAAGAAACAAGATAAAGTTGAAATGGATGTACCATTTCAAGAATGAAAATCATTGAGACACCAATCAAAATTCCAAACAAAACCCATGTGGAATCTGTAACCCTATCCATTTATTTTCCAAAAAATGAAACCCAAAATAAATAAAACAATAAATATGGAATCACTGTTTGCAATATCTAATCGTGTCAGCACTAAAATACACACTTGAAACATTTATAAATTAAGGAAAATGAACCTATAGGAAATGAAGAGAAAACTGGAATTGTGTCATTAGATACATACCTAGTTCACCAGAAGACTGCAATACTGGTGTGACAGTAATTTCAGTAGAACACACCTCTAGATGAGCCAACCAAAATTTTATTGAGTTTCCGTGACACCAAAAACAATATAGACGTGTATGGAATAATCATGAGTCAAGAACAGATATTTCCTTTATAGGAACCCTGGGAAATCAATTTTCCTTCGTAGAATCATCCAGAAAATTACCATTTATGTTATGTGAAATCACAAAAAATGTAGCATGAATAAAAATTGATAAATTTTATAAGAATAACTATAGGCAACTGCTCTTATAATTTCTCTTTTAGCAAGTCTGCATAAACGAAGAAATAGAGTAAAAAATACATATATATTTCACTATCAATACATCATAAAGAAAAGTAAACAACATAAAAGAGTGGATACCTATAGCCCTTATTCTATAAGGATATCATTTCAAGATTGGAACATCCCTATATACATTTTGCAGCTATATCTAGAAGAGATAAATTCAAAAATTCTAGAGGGAATAATACATATATGTATATACTTTTCAATCACATCTCATGACCTGCATATATTTACATCCATGTATATACATTTCAATGCCATTGCTATTTTAAGATGAAGCAGCATAAGATATACTGAAGATTCCACCCCTATATTGAAAACATCAAACAACCAAACACAAAACCACACCGTGTTATGAAAATGTGAGAAATGGGAAGGATAAAATACTACTAAAAAATGAAAGTTCCAAGTATGAAATGAAAAATGAATCCACAGTCACACAGAAAGTGAGTTCTATAAATGATTAACCTCTATCAGAGAAAAATTAATGTATCTGAACAATTTTATCAAGACCTGGGACCGCCAACACTAAAAAATTAAAATTCAAAGCATGAAATTAAATAAATAATTAATAGGTTTGGACATATAAATAACAAATAAAAAACCCATGAATTAAACACTTTCACTCTTCTTCTCAAATATTCAATGACATGAGGAAAATGGGTATGAGTTTGTTTAAAACACATCAAATTTCATATTTCATTATTTATGGTTGTAAATTACAACAATTCCAAATTTGATTCTTAAAAATAACCAGAATCATAGTGGGGTAATCAGGTCAAAGATCAAGCATGAACATTAAATAACAGATTAAATTTTAAAAATAATCAGAGGATCTCCCTGCTAAAATCGATGAAGTATAAAAATGAAATAATAATAAATCCATGAGGGATTAAGATAGTGTTATGAAAACAATACCTCTTTTCTTAATTCCATCTATGGCAACTCATGTGACTGCTAATAATTGAATTTTCTACAGTGGGAAGGGAAGTATCCAGATTTGTGACCGCCAGCATGGATTTCTACATTTATTTAGAAGACATTAGGAAGGTAGTCAATAAATCGTAATTTAAAAAACCAAATCATATAAACAATAATACATATATGAAAACCTGTTTGTAGTTATTTCCTTAGTAGTATCCACTCCCATCAATTTATGGTGAAATTTTCAGAAAAAAATTCCTGAAAAAATATACATGAAGAGAGATTGAATTAAAAAATATACATGAAGAGAGATTGAATCTTTGTGTAGCATGACAATCAATATCAACATTCTGTTCAACTAAATTTCTGTATAAATAATAACTGCATGTTGAATATGAAAAGACAAATAAGTGCATACATATTTGAAAATCCAAAAATTTCATTACTATATGGTTGTAATTGTATCTTCTTTCGTTTAATGGGTGATCTTAACTGTTGATCCCATGAATTAGTAGAACCCAATGAAAAGTCTAGTCAATCATGGTCCTACAATGATAGGAAAAAATTTCTTGATTATTGCATGGTAAACATTAATGGAAAAATAAAACATCACCCAATGACTAAATTTGTTGTACTTATTAAATGATCTATTGACAATAAGAAAAAATTTCTAGAAATCAATGTTGTTTTTGTACCTAATTTTTTAGTTGTGATAAGGATTAATAGTGGCTGAAGAATAGTTAATAATCCAGCAGCTGATCACCTACAGATTCATCCAATATGTTTACCTGCACATACATCAGTGATTCCAATACGGTCATGGTTGAATCAAAATGAACTCAGGGAATAATATTGCCTAAAACATGAAATAACTACTACCAAACTCATTAATGATCTAAAATACCAATACCTAAAAAATCACAAAAGCTCCTCTCTATGTCCCATCACCTCCAATTATGTACACCTAAAATGAAGCAGACTTGTTAGCCATCTAACATGCTCAAACTCTAAATTAATTGGAGATAAACGTGCCCAAAAATTAGTAATTTCCACTCCAATGATGTAATGAAAATAAGATAAATTTAAGATAAATATATTAATACCTCAATGCAGGAAAAATTTGTAGTTGTTGTAAACAATCCTATGTCATTGTTCCACTTGACTCCTAAACATCCAGTGCATTCATATTCCTACAACACAGTTGTAAATTGAAAAATCACTAACCCAATATTGATTAACATACACTGTAATAATTGACATGATGGTGCATTAGGAAATATTAATCACAAAAGGGAAAACATCACCTCCCCTAATGACAGCGGATTTCATCAATCCACCATGGTAGTACTTTTGGCACAACTTCAAAATTTTCTCCCACGAATTAATCATATGTTCATATGCTAGTAATATTGTTTTTGATAGAATATTTTTTAGTGATTTGAATGTCATGCCATATTACGGTACCAAGAAAGCATTTCCCCTGCATCTCATTATTATTACCCCAAATATTGAGTCTTTTCCCATCATCATTAAAACAAATCCAGCATAATTATTATAACATATAGATATGTTTGTTCATATACTAATTTTCCCATAAAAGAGCATAGAATACATTCCATGGGAGATATATCTACCTTTCTGCATTCATTCCAACCACCAACTATGGAAAGTCCATCATCCAGGTAGAATCAAAACAGAATCTGGTCAGCAAAAAATATAAAAACTTGTTACAAATAGAATATAAAAAGATAATAGTTGCAGTGTAGTACAGTTTGATGCTAATCAAAAGTGTAGGAAAATGAGGTTGGAAACTGGAAATTGAAACGTCACATACTGTTGACTAAAATAGGTAAGGTTTTTTTAACTGGATTTGAATGAAATTGAACCGAAAACACCTAATATGGAGGAGATGTACTAATCCAAGAAGTTCATTAAAATGTTTTAACTATTTAATGTGGCTACATATTAAATCTATTAACAAATGTATGAATCATTATATGAAAACATTAATATATTTTCCCACAGAAGTGAAACACATTAAAATAACTGCTTAACCTAAGATACATTTAAGATAAATATATTAATACCTCAATGCAGGAAAAATTTGTAGTTGTTGTAAACAATCCTATGTCATTGTTCCACTTGACTCCTAAACATCCAGTGCATTCATATTCCTACAACACAGTTGTAAATTGAAAAATCACTGACCCAATATTGATTAACATACACTGTAATAATTGACATGATGGTGCATTAGGAAATATTAATCACAAAAGGGAAAACATCACCTCCCCTAATGACGGAGGACTTCATCAATCCACCATGGTAGTACTTTTGGCACAACTTCAAAATTTTCTCCCACGAATTAATCATATGTTCATATGCTAGTAATATTGTTTTTGATAGAATCTTTTTTAGTGATTTGAATGTCATGCCATATTACGGTACCAAGAAATAATTTCCCCTGCATCTCATTATTATTACCCCAAATATTGAGTCTTTTCCCATCATCATTAAAACAAATCCAGCATAATTATTATAACATATAGATATGTTTGTTAATATACTAATTTTTCCATAAGAGAGCATAGAATACATTCCATGGGAGATATATCTACCTTTCTGCATTCATTCCAACCACCAACTATGGAAATTCCATCATCCAGGTAGAATCAAAACAGAATTTGGTCAGCAAAAAATATAAAAACTTGTTACAAAGAGAATATAAAAAGTGAACAGTTTCAGTGTAGTACAGTTTGATGCTAATCAAAAGTGTAGGAAAATGAGGTTGGAAACTGAAAATTGAAATGTCACATACTGTTGACTAAAATAGGTAAGGTTTTTTAACTGGATTTGAATGAAATTGAACCGAAAACACCTAATATGGAGGAGATGTAATAATCCAAGAAGTTCATTAAAATGTTTTAACTATTTAATGTGGCTACATATTAAATCTATTAACAAATGTATGAATCATTATATGAAAACATTAATATATTTTCCCACAGAAGTGAAACACATTAAAATAACTGCTTAACCTAAGATGTGACTTCCACTCCACATTAGTGTTTCTAATCAAAACAATTAAATTTAGTAAAAATAATTATGGCAGTTCTATTTCCTGCACGCTTAGTCAGTCAAATGAGACCATATCAGTAACATTGTTTTAGTTAAAAACATAAAGTCATCTCTATCATAGATAATAAATGAAGATGCAAGACAACAACATGTTGATGAGTTGTAAAGCTATAATATAAAATGAACCAAACCTACAGAGTAGCAGTAACATTTTATTTGGGATGCTCCCTATGAATAGAATGAGAAATGTGATTTTCTTAATTCAAGGACTATAGGAGACACTAACAAATCAAATATAGAGGCAATGTAAAAAACATATTTCACAGATGGTTCAAAATTATTTTCATTCACGGTTTCACCTTATATCTTTCATAGACAAATTTTTGGGAGCTCCAAGAAACCCATTGATTAAAACACAATATTGTACCTACAAAAAAAAATCCCAACGTTAGTTGGACCTCTTAAACACTGAAAGTAATTGAGGTGAAGCAGTATGACCTATTAATATTCATCAGCAACTGGAATTGGTCCATGATTTCTCTTACAGAATAACTTAATTGGTGTAATAGAGGAAAGCAAGGCTGATCGATGTGGTTTTTTATTGAAGGGCTCCCGCAGCACAACACCAGAAGAATAACCCCATGACATCACTCAAAATGGTGGTATTTGAGGAATTATATACCAAAATTTTCAAGGAAAATATAGAGGGAATTCAATTCACAAATGTCAAAAGAATGGAAAAATTAAACAGGATTCCAAACTCAAATGAATCAACATTTGAACAAAATTAATGGTGCCAATATTCCAAAATAAAGTGGATTTCATACAGAATATTGAAAAAATATGAGTACTGTTTTCAACAAATACAATATTAAAGGAGAATCAGGGACAAACCGGGAGCGAGAACATCACGGTGGTGTAGTTCAGCGGGAACCTACAGTGGGATCACTATGCCGGCATGGTTTTGGGGTAACCCTCGGTCGAGAGGAAGAGCGGGAGGAGAAATCCAGGGAACAGGCGCTGTCGAAGCTGCGTGGCGGAGTCGTCGAAGATAGGGTTTTCTAAGGCGTGGAAAAAACTTACGTAACGGTTGAAGGTATGAAAGGATTTGCGAGCTGAATAAACTGTGAACGGAAATGTGAGTAAGAGAAAAAACATAGTGTATATGTATGCTTAAACTTAGATAAGAAGGAAGAAGTCTTACGAGCACGAAGGAGTACAGAAAAATCGGGAGGAGGATGATGCAGGCGACGGAAAATTGGGGGAACCCTTGTTCACAAACAGTAGATTCACGACCGCGACCAGAAGAATGAGAAACGCAGAGATTGTAGTTTGAATGAGGAGAAGCTGGCGGTCGGAGATGGAGGGCTGTGGACCGTGGGTTTATTGGTAAATGGAGATTGACAGAGGTGGGGGTCGAGGGAAACCTAGCTCATGACCCGCACTATTCTCAGCGAAAATGAATGCGGGAGCGAATGCGTTACGCGGAGGAAAAAAAATAGAAACTGCGGGGAGGTGGTATGTGGAGTTTCGGTCAATTGACACGTTAGTAAATTGTGACGTGGAAGCAAATTGCAGGGACACGTAGAAGCTGGAAATTCCAGGATTAGTAGATATAGTAGATTAGAAATAAATTCATAACATCACCTTGGTCTTCACATTCCATTTCCATGTATTCTATCACCGACATCAACTTCCACTCATCTAAAGCCTCTGTTTCTAATTGAGCATATGAATTTCTACTTTATTCATCTGCTATAGAATTACCTTTACCCAGTTTATACATAAATTCAAATTCTTACATTTGGAGATACTCCATCCATCTTATTTGTCTCAGGTTTAAATCCCATCATGAGAAAATATGTTTCAAGATCTTATGATCTGTAAACACTCTAAATTTATCACTAAAGTGGTAAGGAAACCATGTTTTCCAAGAATGGACCATGAAAGCTAACTACAAATCATGTGTTGGGTAGTTATTCTCATGCAAGCATAAATGTATTGATCCATACACAACAACATGATCTCCCCTCTTGAGAACACACCCCAACCATATCTCAAAGAACCACAATACACTACATACCTTTTTCTTGATTCCAAAAAATATTAAGATTGGTGCTGATGTAAGGTGAACTTTAAACTCTTGAAAAGACTTATTAAATTAATTATTCCATTAGAATGAAACAATATTCCTTGTCAAATCTTTCATAGGCAAGGATAGTCATAAAAAATCATGAACAAAACATCAGTAATAACTAGCTAAACCAAGGAAACTGTATATCTCAGACATTTTTTTTGTGGTTTCTAAGAGATGACAAACTCTATCTTTTCTAGATCCATAGAAACACCACTTTTAGATATTACATGGCCAAGTAAACATACCTCTTGTATCCAAAAATCACACATTTATAATTTTTCAATAAAAAAATGGTCTCTTAAGATTCCCAAAACTATCACCAAGTGTTGATCATACTTATCCCTTGTCCTTGAATACATTAACATGTCATCCAAAAACACCACCACAAAATAATCCAAATACCTTTGAAATATATAATTCATCAACAACATAAAAACTTCTGGTGAAATTGAAAGACCTAAAGGAATAACCATATACTCGTAATGGCCATATCTACTTCTGAAAGTTTTTTTTGTAATATCCTCCTTTTGAACCCATAATTGGTGATATCCTGATTGCAAGTCAACTTTAGAGAACTACTGAGCTCCCCTAAATTGATTAAATATATTATCAATGCATGGAAGTGGATACTAATTCTTTATCATAAATTGGTCAATCTTATAATAATCCACACACAACCAAAGAGTTAAATTATCCTTTTTGACAAAGAATACTGGAACTACCCACAGAGACATGTTAGGATGAATAAACCCTTTTCTTTCCAGTTACTATAACCACACTTTTAGTTACCTTAGTTATATTGGTTCCATATGATAAGATAGAATAGAAATATTACTGGTCCCCTGAAATAGATCAATCGTAAACTACACTTCATTTGTGGGTGGAAACCCTAATAAATTTTCTAGAAAAACATCTAGAATCTGTTCAATAACAGCTAGAAAACTGGTATCTTCAATCTCTTTCATCAATGCCAAAGTCAAAAATTCCAACTGGTATGATATCATTCCAACTACTTGTTCCAATAACCCATTGAACCTTTATTTACATTATGGTCTACTTTAAATAGATACATGATGCTGTCATTAGTTGTGAAACAAACCTTTTAGGTATAAAAATCGATGTGATATTTAAACACTGTCAACCAATCCTTACCTAGGATTATGTCATAGACATCGATCTATAGCATAGAGAAATCCCATATCAATTCAACTCAATCAAAAGTTATAGAACATGATTTACATAAAAACTTTATATTCTCTTTGACCAAGAGGAGTTTGAAGTTTCAAAAAAAATGCATCATCTCAACATGTAAACCCATAAAATCAACAACATGAGAAGCAATAAATGAATGGGATGCACCCATATAAGAAAATATTTCATAATGGTATAATTTAAAAGAATTGTATCTCTCACCATTAATGATATATATTTATTATCCACAAGAACCTACTCATCTCCATACAACTTCTTACTCATTTCACTTTGTTCTTTATTTACCTATTGAGATTGCACTGCCTGAGGAGTCATGGTATTCCTAGAATCACCATGGATAGTTATGTTCTTCCGATGATATTGATTCTATTACCTTATCCTATTGAATCATAAGACATTTTTGATACATGAGAGGTGTCACGAACACCCAAAATCAGAGCACTGTGACAATAACACTTATGATGCCCCATCTGTTTGCAATTGTGGAATTATCTAGGTGGTACCACACAATATCACTTCATGTGATATAAAGAACCACATTGGAAACATCCTGTATTTATCTTCCATTTTGTGGGAAGATTTATAAATTCATCCATCTATTTATGATTCATTCCACTACCTTGGAAATAGGTGTCCCTATTCCTCTTGTTCCCACCATTAGAGTTCACACCATTTCTCATAGGTATCAATATGCTCTCTCCACCCATAGCTCTTGAGATGTAACTTTATTCCACTATCACACTATTGACCATCTCTATATAATATATTATACAAAGAATAGAAATCATTGATAAAATTTCATGTCTCAACCCTAATTCAAAAATGTATGCTTTCAAGAATGAACTAGCAGCAACATCAAGTGAACAGTGGACTAAATTCATAAATTTATCCACATACTCAGTCACTATAAGGATCTCCTGCTTCAAGATAAAAAATTATTCCATTATTGAAATACTTAATTTATAAGGATATAATGGTTTGTTAAACAATTCTTCAAAATATTCCAAAGAAAAATTTGGGTCTAATTTATCCTAAACTGCTAAATCCCACCACTAGCGTGAAAGATCCTCCAACATATATGTCACCAACTTGACTTTAAACTCTGATAGTGTGCTAAGAAAACAAAATATTCAATTCATCCTATTCATTCACATCTCTTCGTTCTCACGTTCCAAATCACCATGAAAGATGTATGGATTCTGCTTCTAGAACTAGACTGAATGATCTAATTTCATTGGTTCATCCCTTCGGTTTCTGCTATCCACATCTTGAAAATATTGGAAAATACTTTGAACCTACTGTTGGTTCACCTATGGATCAAGGGAAACCATATTCTCAATAGCTTCTTCTGGTTGGTTTCTACAACGCCTACTGGGTTCCATTTTCTATACACACAATAAACTCTATAAGTATCACTCTCTAGCAATTGAATGATTAAAATTTTAAAATACTATCACATAATATATCACAACATTTCTTTCCAAAATTAAACATTTTCCACACTCAAACATTTTTTAAAATTCCACCATGCTTTTGAAAATAAAATAATTTTCAAAATACCACCATCATGCCCTTTTCAAAATATCACATTTGAAAAAAATTCCAAAACTTTTCAAAAATTAACATTTCTGAAAAATATCATAAATCATTACACAAAATGAAATATGAACTCACAGTGGGAAGTCATATATATCAATGCACTTCATGCTCTTCTCATTGGCTAAACCCATGATAATGAAATTTTAAATCCTATTTGTGTATCCAAAACACTTATGTACCCAAAAACCTGGTAACTTGAAGTTCAACATAAATAGGTTAACTATGTCTATTTATGCTATACATTTCAAGTCCCAACAACCCTACTCCTTTATATTAACCTAACTAAAAGATTAAACCAGAATAAATTTTCAACTCTAAGATCGACAACCAATACTATTCTCCAAAAATATTGGACTGACCAAGATTGATATTATTTTCAAAACGGATTGAACAAGCTAATGCCACTTGTGACATCCCACCCCTCCTTATTGGCTTGAGTCAAGGCAGAATTGATACTTCACCTTAGGAAACATCCCCAAGATACCAAAGGTTGTCAATAAATCCCAAGGGATTCACTTACAAATGGGGGGATATTTTCTCTTTGAAAATAAAACAACTAAAACCGAGGTAACCAAAACCAAAACCACTAAATGATGCATGATAACAATGTAAAACAACTCAAGTAATACCAATCGATATCAAAACATAAATACACCAGAGTACCAAAGCAGAAGATTACAAACATCAAATTACAATGAGAAAGATAAAACCATAAAGCTCAAATACTCTTAAGCATAATTCCATGATCCAACTCTAACTCCATTCCCAAGTATCAAAAAGCACCACTAAAGAAGTTCAATGCCTTACCATTACCTATGTCTCAATAAACAATATACACAAAAGTACCAAAGTGCCAAAGAAGGGGTGAGTAATGAAACTCATTTGGATTTCCCCAAATGAATTCCCTACTCATGCCACTAGGATATAACATGTTATCAAATTTATATAAAAAAAACTTATACAAAACAATTTTAAATATATTATAAAATAATATAAAACATTTTCCATAATAAAACATTTTTACGCAACCCAAGTAATTTCTAAGGAAACAAAAAAACATGTCTTACCAATTTCTCAAATTCCATGTTAGAATAACCCATTCAATTCCACATAACCATACACACATGCACAAACACTCAACTACACAATCTTTATTCTTACCATTGATTATGGAACTTAACATCCATAACCCGTCCCTTTGATGGTGGTACTTCATGACCAATATCCATCCCATTTAACTCACGCTAAACCATTTAATCCAACCACATGTCAATACAATATTCTACAAACCATTTAAAAAACCATACTTTTATAGAAAAAAAAACTTATCCACACATCAAAACCAAAAACCCATTTAAAAATCATCATTTAAAAATCATGTTATCACTTTCACTTTCCACCAAAATTCCCAATTTTCACAATTCCATAAACTGTCACCAAAGAAGGTTTTAATCAAGAATTTCTAAAACAATTTACAATATGATTCTTTAAAAATAATAGATTCTAAATCAGGACTTTATTTACAAATAAGAGGAGTCTAGAGTGAATCCACTTACCTCATGAATTATGATGAACACAAATAACAACACAAATTCTTCAACAAAACTGGGTTAAATCTCCAAAAACCCACTATAGATATCTTTCCCTAACATCAAAACAACCATATCCTATCAATATTGGAATAAAAAACCCTATATCCATCCAAAATAGACTAGATATAATAATCTAATAGAGAGAATATGAGAATATCTAAGGAAAACTACCGAAAACAAAGACTTACCATGAGAATCATGTTATAACGCACCAAGAATTGCCTTTGAATCAATTCTAGATCGATGAGGAAAGACTCCACAACCTTTGGGAGTAAGAAATATTGATTTAGATCTACAATGGTGGAAAAATGTCCTTAGAGTTGAAAAAAAGTATGATACACTTTTTTAGGATCTCACTTTTAAATCGTTCAAGGTTAGTCACACGGTTAGACAAACCGTGCGCAAATTGTGTGTCAGCCCCCACCTCAAAGAGAACCTTGCACTGTTAGAAAAACCATGCGCTAACTGTGAAATTTCTATATGTACCACTTTTAATTGTTACACATGGGTGGCCCTATGGTTTGTCCAAACCATGCACCTTAACTGTGTACCTACACAGAGCTCTGTGTCTCATTGTGCACAGTTTCCTGTAAAAGTTGTACGGTTTCCACTAACCGTGATAAAACCGTGCACCTTTAGAAAATCCCCAAAACATTTCCAAAGTTCCTCAAAACTCCACCAAACTTCACCCAAATGTAACACCCCAAGCTTCCACGGTACACTTCTCTTTGAATAATACAGTAGCGTGTGTTGTACGCAACTTCGAGTTCTAACACACACCACAACTAATCAAAGTAGCCGTTACGAATAGTATTACCCACTTTTTAAAATTATGGAAATCTTATATTTCAATATGGACTTTATTTTTGTATTCGTAATATAGAAATTATTCTAAGTTGAATTTTTTTTTAATTTTCTGAGAACTTCCATTTTTTTATGAATAGTGAAAAATACTTAAAACAAATTTTTTGATCAAAATAATTTATAGTGATAAATTATACTATTGAGTGGTTTTAAAGTATAATTAGAATATATTTTTACCATTTTATCCAATGGTGTTCATTATAATTGATTTCACTTTAAAATTGGACATAAACAATTGTCAATCTTTTGATATATATTGTTTCTTAAAAACACGCTATTTGTTGTGACAGCGGGAATTACTTATAAAATTAATTAATGAAACTTATATGTTTGTAATTTTGTAAAATAGAAATCATTTTTGAATTTGGAATATCAATTATATCTTAGGGTGAAATTTTGGCATTGTTCTGAAAAACTTCAATTTTTGATGAATAGTGAAACCACTAAGTGGTAGTTAAAAAACTGATTTTTCGTTTAAATGAAACATTACCACTTATGTGATTTGATTTTAAAAAATCTGACATACATGGTTGTCATTAGGAAGTAAAATGTGTTTCAGTGGGATTAAAATAATTTTTTGGTGAATAGTAACTTTTAAGTTTAATTAATCGCGATTAAAGGTAATTAGTGAAATTTAAGGTAAAAATAGTATTATAAAAATATGGAATGACCTTTAAAATTGTCCTACCACTATTATATTTGTCATGACCGACCAAGACAATCCATGGGTCAACTTGGGGACCACATGGAGCCACTTTGGTAGGAAAAGGACATAAATAACTTTTTATTTAATGTTAAAATAAAAAGGTCACAAACAAGAGTTGTTTTACTAAAATAATTTTTAAATGGGGTTATACAAGTCATATTTTTGACTATAAATATTCATTAGAAATCTAAAAAGATTTAATACATCATGATATTTTTTTTATAATTTTTAGGAATTAAATAAATTAAATTATTTATGACACCATGATGATGCAGCGATTACCTCATTAATTAACGATTTTAATAAAATGGAAGGATAATGTAAAATATAAGAATTACACTTGTCCAAAACCTATTGGATGAGTAGATTTAGAACCCTTATAACCTTATCCTCGAAATATATAAGTGTGGGACCTTTAGAATCCGAAAAATCATTTCATAATAATGTAACATTTCAATCTTTCCAAGAGTGCCCCTTCTCTCCTCTTATAAAAGGCCCCCACCACTACCACCTTACTCACACCTTCAAAGCCTTTTGGCTCGGCCAAACTCTGCCCAAATACTCTCCCAAATTCCCTAACTTACTCCTAGAATCCTCACCTTGGGTAGAAGTCTTCCCAAGGAAGCCTTTGGTTCAAATCAAAAGAGTTACCCGATTTTAAGGTAATGTCTTCTCTAATGTTGTTTTATTTTATTTTGCTTCTCCAACCCCTTAAACTATTTTTATTCATTTCTTTTGTAACAAAACCAGTATTTAAAATATACTATGATGTTTTTATGATAAGTATTTGGTTTAAACTTACACACACCTTCGTTTAATGGTTAAAGAACATACTGTTTCTGTGGGTGGTGAAATACTGCCTCACGAAACGATGATTGTTCAATATTCTTTTAACACCTCTAATGGTGGCCATTTTTATGACACTATTTTCATATATGATATATATATATTATGTTTATGTTTTCCTTATGCTTCTGTATTTCTCATTTATGGCATACTTTATGATTTCCATTATGGGTAAACGCGATAATTTCATTTTAGGAAGTGCGGACTACCGCCCCCTCAAAGTGATTTGAATCGTTAATGCCATATGTGGGATGTATAAAGGATGGAGTAAATGGTATTATACATTATATTATACTGGAATTATATTATACCTTTATATAATTATAACTTCATTCCATTAAATATGAAATGGAAATGAAAGTAGCGTTCATGCGTACGTACGACTTACCGTCTCCATGAACGGTGCATTTCATTTCTTACCTCTAAATGTTATGTAATATTATAAATGAATGTATATACTGGATATATATGATGTATATGATATATAAATCATGAATATAATTATGTATATAATAGATATTTTACCACATGAACAAAGTGTAATTATAAGAAGTTTATTTTTGACTGAAGTACCTAAGATCGACAAAACGACCGTTATAAACTTAAATAATTACATAATGTTCATGACATGGTAATAAGTGATATAAAAGTAATAATGAACTTGAAAAAGGTTCTTAAGAAGGTATAGATTAACTCTATTTTATTATTCAGGAGATCAAAGAACGATCGAGTGAATTCGGACATGAGGTAAGAGAATTTCTTAACCCAATTTCCATTCTTTGGGTTAATCTCCTAATTTCAAATTATGTCATGATATTATTGTGTCCTATATTTTATTTATACTTTCTTTATGTGTACATATAGTGAATACAAATAATATATATATTTTATTTAAAAATGATCTTCTTAAGGGACTTCGTCTCAATATCCATTCATTGAGGCATATTTTGTTTTATACACATATTTATTTTATACGGTGTATAAACCCCTTTGAATTTTAAATTTATTCAAAAGGAATCTTTTTATAAGAAGCGTTTTACTAAAAGACAAAAAGGAATGTTTTTCTTGTCGTACGTATGCGACGACAATGACTTCTCCGCCGCCGTGACCATTATTTGAGTTTCGACTTCCTCTACAAGCCATATCTGTTTTTAAATGAAAAATAAATACCAAGTTTTAATTATCTTTTATTTTGGTATTGAAAATGGTTTTGAAAATGTTTTTATTATATCAATGTTTTTTATTGATATCTTGTGGTTGAAATGTGGAAATTTTATGTTTCCTTTATGCATGTTTTATGTGATAAGATTATGTTATGGTTTATGATATGTTTAAACCTGTTCATATGAGGAATGCATTGGACTTAATAAGTGACGGGTGGAGCCTGCTATAGCTCCTCGATGCATCGGTAGGTCTCATGTGACAAACTAGTGTCTTGGCACGAGGCCTTGACAAAATCTTATTTGTAGTCTTGGCACGAGGCCTTGGCTACGTGGTTATGATAGTCTGGCATTATGCATTCCATCATTATGAAAGTGGTTATTGATATTGCATGTGATTATTCGACTAGTAGAATATCCATGTGAGTAAGTAAATGACATTATTTAATTTTATTTTTGCCATATTATGCTGAAGTTAAAGTTTAAAAAGGCTTTTGTTTTAGTTATACATTGCCTTAAATGTTAATGTTTATTTTCGAAAGCTTCCGCAATATTGTTATCCTTACTGAGCATCTGAGCTCACCCCTTTCAATGTTTTAATATTTTCCAGGATGTGAAGAATTATTTTATGAATGACCTGCATGTATAGTCAAAAAGGGATATGAGTGTGGACTATGAAGACCATGTTATTGTAGTTTTTTTACTTTATGATGTAATGAAAGACTTATGAATGTATCTAGTGTTTCCAAGGCTACTAAACTAATCAGTCTTTCGAGACTTGATCATTTGTGATCATGCCAATGTTATGAAGTAATGCACCGACTCTGGGTAGCTGGGGTCGGGGCGTTACACCAAACGCTTTAAATACTTAAAAATCATAAATAAAATGTTACTTACTTGAAATCAGGGGTGCTACATGATGAGGAGTTATTTCCACATGGTATATTTATTTCACACTGTGTGTTGACCAAGCCAAACCAACACAGTGAAAGAAGATACATAACATGTGGCTGGCTTGTACATGCTATGTATTCCAACTAAGTTAACACACCGAAGCCTCAAACATGTGACTTGGATACACAAAAACCATGGTACATGCCATGTAGTTGGACTATACATACCGGGTATTCTCCCATTAAATGACAGAATTAAAAATTAAATTAAATTGAAAATTGTAGCATTAAAACCTTATATTATTTATTGGAACACCAATGTGTGTTTGAAAATTTAATAATTATTTTAAAGAATATAAAATGATCAATTAATTTATTGTAATTAATATGTCATTACAAGTTCTGTAGTTTATTTTCCATGAATGCAATAAATGATGGGCATCTCCAATTAAGTTTGAATGATCATTAAGATGAAAGGGAATTAATTAATTATTTAACTAATTCAAGCTCATTCAACATAAAAGATAAAAAATTAATAATTAAATGAATGATAACTAGTTATTTTTTACATATTCATTGCATGTATGATTGTTCATGAGCTCTACCAAGACCAGTGTATGCGTTGAATGTTTTAATTTCATTTATTTCATGAGTTTTCAATTATTAAATATTAAATTAAATATGATGGCATGCATGTCATCCCTCCCTCCATTATTATGTAGGACCTGTGTGTCCAAGGATATTTATGTAATACCCTTTAACTAATCATTTGGTTCCCCTCAACTATGTGTGAGTAATAAATACTTATAATTAATGGAGCATCCCAAGGTGTGTAGAGGCAGTTAAAGATGGAACCATTATAATGCCAACTCAGCTAATACATAGGTGGATAGGTGGGATGCTATAACTAATTCCAAGACCATAAAATGGAGTTATTCCCCTAGGAAAAAGGTTGATTTAATTTCCTCTCATTAAATCAACCGTTAGATAATCTCATGGTTGGGTAATTTACATTATTATTTTTATTTATTTCTATGTAATTATTTATTTTATGGACTTAATCCCATGATCACATTAATAATTAATTAATTTGAAAATATTGAAATTAAATAAATAAATTATGCATAACTATTTTATCCAAAGTGGTTAATTAATTAAGTAACATCCAATTAATATTAATAAGAAATATAAAGAATAAAAAAAGATTAAATTTCTGCATAATAAATTAAAATCTCTCAGTTAAATATTAATTCATAATTAATCTTCCATCACTTAATTAAGAATAAAACTCATGAAAATTAAGTGTTTGACCAACCCTTGTTTTGAAACTTAATTTTATATGGGGTGTTCTAAATAAAGTTTTGGTTAGACTTAACCATTTCACATCTAGAGGAGCATCCCTTGTTGGACTAGGTGTAATTTCAAGGAAAGTGTTGAGGAAATCCAATTCAGGATTTCATTATTGGGGAATCTACTCAATAAATCAAGGAGTTTCATGCCTGTAGTTGGAAATTACCTTCCTATATAAATGAATTCAAGTAGCTTGATTAACCATTGTTGGGGTTATGCGATGAGGCATATGGATCCTTGCCACTAGAATGTTAAAGAAACTAGACATTACAATTTCAACTGTGAGGGTATTAAGACTTGATAAAATAGTCAGAGATTTAATAAAATCAATTAATTTATTTCTCACATAATTTGTAATCAAGAAAAGGTACTAATAATATTATCTTTTAATTTTACAATAAAATGAAAAGCTCATCATCCACATTATCCCTACCATCAATATTGGAGAAAGACAACATCTTAACTGGCAGTAACTTTTAAAAGTTGATCAGACACCTTCAGGTTGTTCTATGACATGAACAAAAATCTTACATGCTAGAATCTTCAATGACTGATTCACTTGTTAAAGAGGCAGTGATAAAGAGTTCCTTTTCTATGAAAAAAATATGAGCGACGTGGTCGATGTTCAATGTTTTATTATTTCATCAATTTCTAATTAAGTCATAATGTCTCAAGAAAATATGGATACATATATCATGATTGGGAACCTCCATGGAATTTACCAAGAGATAGATAGATATGAATAGTTAAATATTTCCATGGCATGCTTTCATAGAAAGTTTAAAAAGGGTTCCCCATCTGGGACTTGTGTAGTCAAGATCATTGGATACTTTGAGCGCCTAGAGGTTCTAGGGTTTAAAATCCCTAAATAACTGGTAAAAGATCTCATTATGGAATGAATCCCTCAGGGATTCTCTATCCCTATTATAAATTTTAATGTTAACAACATTGAGAAATATCTTCCAGATCTTCTCACTCTTCTTTTTCATGTAGACAAGGATACGAAGCAAAAAAATAATTCCATCTTTATAATGATAAAATGAAAAGAGAAAGTGAATATATTTAAGACCAAATCTTCTTCATGCCCATAAAATAAGAGAAAGATCAAGGGGAAATCAATGGAACATGATCTTGTCTATTTCACATGTGGAAATAAGGGTCTCTAGAAGAAAAACTGCACCCAACCAAAGAATAAGGGGAAGCTTCAAGTGTGTTTGTTATCAAGTGAAATTTTCATATTTCTGAAAATTGGGTATTAGATATAGATTTTGGTTCTCACATATGTATTCAAATATAGGAACCATATATATTCAAAAATATTGACTAAGGTGAGGTAGATTTAAGAGAAACCAATAGAGCTAAACTCAGTGTTGTAGCAATCGGGGACTCCCACCTCACATTGTTGACCAAAATGATATTGGGTTTGAATGGTTGTTATTATGTTCCTTCCATTACCAAAAAAATTATATCTATATCTATACTTGATAATTTTTTTTAAAATTTGGGAATAAATGTTGATTAATTTATAAAGATAACATTTTTTATGGTAAGGAATTTAAATAATGATCTTCATGTATTAGATTACATGAACTACGTAATGGAAATCAATAAATAAGTTAATTCACATGAATCATACCACAACTAACTTTGGAATTACTTACTTGGTCTTATAAATGAAAATTGATTTACTAAATTACGTCAAGATGGATATTTAGATTATTTTGAACTAAAAACAGTTGGTGTCTATCACACATGTTTACAAGAAAAAATGACCAGAGCCCCATTTAGTGGGAAAGTTAAATGGGCTAAACAGATTATTTAATTAGTTCATACTAATGTGTGTGGAATATTTCTTGTTGAATAAAGTGGTGGGTACTCATACTTCATAACTTTTACTGATGATTTTAGTAGATATGGATATGTATACTTAATGAGGTATAAGTTAGATTGTTTTAATAAATTCCAGGAAAATAAGAATGAAGTTGAGAACCATCTTGGTAAGATGATTAAGAAACTCTACTTAGACTGTGGTGGAGAATATCTTAATCAAGAATTTATTAATTACTTATTGGATTTTTGGATCTTATCCTTGCTCTCTCCTCCTTATATTCCTTAGTGAAATGGTGTAATAGATAGGAGGAACTGAAAATTATTTAACATGGTGAGATCAATGACGAGTCATGAAAGTATTCTATTATCCTTGTGGGGATATGCATTACAAACAAAAACACATATACTAAACCAAGTACAAACTAAATTGATAAACAACATTATTTATGGTTTTTGGAGTGGAAGAAAAACCACGTTATAGAGTTTACATGTGTAGGGAAGTGAATAATTTTTTAAGGCCCCTTCAGGTAACAAACTTGGTCCCCAAGGAACAAAGTTTACCTTAATAGAATACTTCAAGAAAACAAGGAGATATTAACTATAAAAACCCATAGACAAAAAGGTTATAGAGGAAAGACATTCCATATTATTTGAGAGAAAAAACATCTCTAAAAGTGATAGTTTGAGTGAGATATACTTTGATAAAGTTGAGGCTCAAGGTACAAAAGAGTTGGTATATGAGAAGATTCTAAAAATCCCCATGGAATATGAAAATATTATAGATAAAAAAGTACAATGTATGAGTAAATTAGAGGTTAGAGAAATAGAACATTATGGTTTTATAGTTACTGAGTATGGTGACTCATTATTAGTTGATAATAATGATCCTATGATCTACAAGGAAGTAGTAAGTGGAAAAAATGTTACAAAGTGGAAAGAATCCATAAGTTCTGAAATAGATTACATGCACCAAAACCAAGTATGGATTTTGGAAAATCCTCTAGTAGATGTAAATCCCATTTTCTCAAAATGGATATTCAAGAAGAAACTAGACATAAAAAAAATCAGTACCTATAAGGCATGACTTATTACAAAAGGGTTTAAACAATTTCAAGGAATTGACTGCAACGAAGCCTTTTCACCAATTGCAATGCTGAAATCCATCAAAATTATACTTTCCATTACATCTTACCATGACTATGAGATTTTAAAAATTGTTGTTAAAATATTATTACTTAATGCAAACCTTCAAGAAGATGTCTATATGAAAAAACCCAAAGGGTTTGTGACTTCAAAGGATGCTAATAAGTTATGAAAATTTCAAAAATACATTTATTGATTAAAGAAAGTCTCTCGGTAATGAAAATTTCATTTTGATGAATCTATAAAGGAATTTGGTTTCATAAATAATGATTATGAGGATTTTGTATACAGAAGATTTAGTAGGAGTGCATTCATTTTCTTAATAGTATATGTCGATGACATATTACTCATAGGAAACAAAATACCAATATTATAGTTTATTAAGATGTGGTTGAGTAAATTTTTCTCTACAAAGGACTTGGGTGAAGAAACATATATTCTTGGGATCAAGATCCATCATGATAGATCTGAGAGACTGCTTAGCCTAAGTCAAAATATATACATTGAAAAGATACTGAAGAGATTCAGTATAGAACAATCTAAGAGGTGATTGTTTCTAATATCACATGGAATTCATCCTTCTAAGAAAATGTATCCTCAAACACATAATTAAAGAAACAGAATGGAAAGGATTCCATACACGTCAATGATTGGGTGAGTCATGCATGTTATTCTATGTACTAGGCCAGATGTTTCCTAAGAATAGAGTGTGGTAGGCATATATCATGCTGATCTAGGTGACCTCTATTGGATGACTATTAATACTATCTTTAAGTATTTGAGGCGTATGAAGGATATGTTCCTATTTTCTGGAGGAGATGAGGAACTAGTCATCAGAGGATATAAAAATACTAGTTTCCAAACTTATCAAGATGACATGAAGTCATAAATTGTATAAATATTCATTTTTAAGGGGAGTGATGTGAGCTTGAAGTTATCAAAGTAGGTTATGGTCATAGATTATATAATATATTCTAAGTATATTTCAGCTTCTGAGGTTACTAAGGAATCAGTATAGATGCACAACTTCATCCAAGATCTTTACATGGTACATAACAGTAAAGATCCAATCACACTTTATTGTGATAATACTACAACATTGTCTCTCTTAAAATATCTAAGGTCACATCAATAGATGAAGCACGTACTTCAGAAGTATCATCTATTGAGGGATTTTTCTAAAAGAGGTGAGGTTTTAATGAGAATTATTTACAGAGAAGAAAATATGGAGGACCCCTTTACTAAATCCCTAAATCAAAATAATCATTATTATCAAGTGAGGTCCAGTGGATTGAAAGTAATAGGTAGTCATCTCTTTTCCAAGTGAGAGTTTTTTAGAGTTGGTGTCCTAGGACCAACTGATTATACTTTTATTACATGTATATTTGATGTATTGGATATTAATATATTTTCTTATTACATATTGTTCATTTTTTATTCATGGATTTAATTTAATAATGTCATAGAGTATTTTTCATGTTGATTAGGTCATATAAATTCCCCAATATAATGATAACCTTGATGCTCTATGAAAAATATCATTAATAGAGTTTTGTGGTTGGATAATATACTATGATGGGACATGTATTATTTAGACTTTCAGGTGTAAGTTATCATAAGTGTATTATGATTCTTCTCACAAAGTTTTCACTTGGTAATCTATAATGTGGGATATTATGAGAACAAAACTACCAATAGGAATTCCTTATGTTTTAGTGTCATATGATATTCCTATCTTCAAGCATGTATAATGGTACTTATAATTTATGATTATCATTAATGTATGCCCTGACTCAAACACTTATAATTACTGAAAAAAACCATCACATCTTATGTTGGTGGGAAATAGGGTATGTTGGGTGCATCATGATTGACATGAAATTAATGGATAATTCAAGGAAGAATTTTTCACTTCCATATTTATGGAAGTTGATATCTTGGAACTTTTATTGAAATAGAACTGTAACATTAAATTCCATGGCCATGGTTTAATAACGTGTTTATTTCATATAGTGAAAGAAATAGGTATCGAGTAAATAGGTTGATAACACCTTCATGAAACCTACTTAATGAGATATTTTTACAAAGTTAGTATAGTATACAATGAGCTTCATATGTGGTTGTCGATGTTGCGATATTAAGTTCTTTATCTTGGTCACCTTAAACCATTTTTAGATAGTAATCCTATACTTTAATCAATCCCTATTAATGATAACAAGAAAGATTTCTATAGGGTCACACACTATGTGTTTCCATTCACATCTATTAAATTATATTTGAGTTTAATTAATGGAATAAATATTATTCACAAGTTTGTGTAATAATTTTATTCAAGTTATATTGATCACATAAATTAAATAAATATTTACTCAATGACATGTGAATAAAAATATATTTATTTGTTTTTTGAATATTTAATAAATATTTATTCCTTGGTATGTGAATGAAATATTTATTTATGAAAAAAAATTATTTAGGTGTTCAATAATTGTAAGAGGAGTTCGAATGGACCAAGAATGTGTCTAGTGACAAATATTAATTAACAATCTAGTTAAATTATATTTCTTACTGAGAAAGCTGGAACACAACACAAAATAATAATAATAATAATATTATTATTATGTGACATGGATTTTATGAAAGTTAATAAATGTTATTTAATGGATGATGTAAAATTAAATAATATTTTAACATAAATCCTAACTCTATAAATAGACAGCTATGTCTATTGTATAGAGCATCCAAAAATTAAGAATAGAAAATTGTTACACCTAACAAATTCTTTCTAAACTTCTCATTCTCTCTCCATATCAAGAATGAAAAGTGAAAGAAAGATTTATACATGACCGAAGAGCAAGTTATCAAGAACAAACAACACAAGACACTTGACTCATCGTGCTAGTAGCTAGATATTGAGTGGTATTTCTTGAAGATCATATGAAAACATGTGAATAACCGATAGAGGGATTCTATCATTGGATCCCCACAGTGCATCAAAGGTAATATGAAATGGTCATTTTTGATGATCAACATTCAACAATGAAGAAAGTTCCCAAGCCCAAGTATTTATCTCTTCAAATATTAAATAAATTAATAATAAATTTGATGTGAAAGATCCTCACTCTTGGTTTCAAGAAATGATTATTAAAATAAATTTTAATATATCTCCCACCACCACACACTTTCGGTGCACCCAGAACCATAAACTTATAAAATCAGTATGCAAGAAACAAATAAATTAGTAAAGAACATTGGATTTATGTGCTTCGGTCCTGTTGGGACCTACATGAATGGAAATAACACCACCCACATAAGTATTTTATTAAGATCATGGAAAATAAAATGGTATAGGATTAGATCAATAGGAACAGACAAGAAACAAAGTTATGTATAAATGGTAAACTTTGAAACTAATGAATAATAAAACTGCACATACAAATATGGATTGGGTAGCGCTCTGGTGATCCTAATATCCTGACACTGGAGTAGGATTGCACAAGACACCTTGATCCATGGAATACTCCTTCTTTCAAGCTTCAGGTTCTATCACTGATATGGACACACACCATCCACTGTGTAAGGGACAACAACTCCACCATAAAAAACCATGATATGCAGTTGAGGATGATGAAATTTTGGGTATCGAACTCCGACAAAGCTATTATAAGGTGTTGGTGAGCTAGGGTTTTACCAGAGGAAATTGTGAACAAAACTCGAAGGGAGTCAAGTTATATAATACCAAATAGATGGGGAAGGTAAGGTTCATCAATCCCTTGACAACCATAGTGTCTCAAAACAACATAACCAATCAGAAGGATCCATAGGTCCATGCCAAAAAGAACAACTAGGGATGTACTTAATGAGCTGGGACAGATGGATGACATCAATAAAAGTGGAGGAAAAATGGATCAATGGACAAAAATAATCACCACATGTATTTCCAAGGTGGAAAGCAAGGAGAAGGCGACCTAGAATTTAAATAGGTCGAGTGGGTAGCCCAACAGAGCAGGCCCAAATTGGAGTCCCAAGTGCAAAACATTGGCCCTGCAGATTGAGGAGAAAAATAAAATAATTCCAATAACCAAAATATTACATGATTGAATATTATCAATATAAATGGAATAATTAACAGCATGGAATTTCAATATTAAAACAATAAAATTAATACCATATTTAAAAAATCTTCTCCATTTTCAATTGAAATTGTTAATTTTCATGCACATATTATTATAGAATTGGAACCAAATTCATATTATCTAAATAGTATTTGAATTTAGAAAATACCATGACTTTAATCAAACTATTAGGCAGGTTATTTTTAGTGTGTATCGTGTTGACACACATGGTTCCTAATTTTACAACATCTCTAATAAAATTTGGTCTAATATCTATGTGTTTGGATTTTCCATGGAATACTAAATTTTTGGATAAATGAAGAGAATATTGACTATTAGAATAAATATTAATAGTATAATTAAAGAGGTTGAGTTCAAAAGACAAGGATTTAATCCATAATCCCTCTTTTAAAACCTCAATAAAAGCTATGTACTTTGACTTCATGGTTAAAAGGTCAACCAATGACTTCATATTACACTTCCAAGAAATAGGACCACCATAAGTAGTAAAAACATACCCAGTGACTCTCATGTATCAATATTTTTTGCAGAGTTATCATCTAAATATCCAACTATAATTTTAGAAGTATCCACATTTTTACCATAACTTAATGATAGATTAGAACTATAAGGAAAATATTGAAGAATGCATTTCAGGTCATGTCAATGTGGCTTATTAGAAGTTTCTATAAACCTGTTAAGGGTGCATATTTCTTAAGATATTTCATTCTTAGTGTGGATCATGCTATACATGATGATGCCAAAAATATTAATATAAGGTATTTTAGGCATAAATTGAATATCATCATCAGCAGTGGATTATTTTGTCAAAGACAATTTAATGTTTTTCCAAGAGGTACATTAACAGGTTTGATAGATTAAAATAAGTATCTTTTAAGAATATTTAAAATGTAATAATTATCGAAAAAATGGTGTAGTTTATTAGGACTATCCCTTATTATCTCAACATCTAATATTTTCATAGCTGTACCTAAGTTTTTCATTTCAAACATACCTTTTAATTGAGATTTTACAAAAGTAATGAGAACCATTTTTTTGAAAATAATAAAACATATCATCAATATATATTAGCAAACAAAGCATTCTAATTTTATCTGATTTGAAATATACACAAGTATCATATTGGATCTAAGTAAATTGGTTATCAAGAATAAAAGAATCATATTTCTTATAACATTTCCTTGAGGATTGTTTTAAACCATATAAGGATTTATTTAAAAGGAAAACTTGATTTAATTTGAATTATTTAGAGCAACCATCAGGAAGATTCATGTAAAGACTATCATTTAAATCACCATGAAGAAAGGTAGTTTTAACATTAAGTTGTTCAATTTGCATATCACTATAGGTAGAACAAACAAAATATAACCTAATTGAAGAATATTTAACTACTGGGGAAAATATTTTCAGAAGAGTCTATTCCTCCTCTGTGAAGGAATCCCTTAGAAACTAGTATTTATTTAAATTTATGTTTATTTAAATAAATTTTATCTTATTTAATTTTATAAATCCACTTAATACCAGTTATTTTATCATTGAGTGGTTTATTTAAAATATAATAAGTGTGATTATTTATTGAGGAATTAATTTCTTCATCCATGGAAAGGACCCAATATTTAGAGTCTTATTTTGGAATTTCCTATAGGTTTGGGGATCAAAAATAGCTAGTTCTTAGGAGACTTAAAAATATTAAGAATCCATATCATATTGGATGAACAAAGTAGGAATTCTAGAAACTCTCCTATCTTTATCTTGGGTAAATTGATAGTCCCTATTATTGACAGGTGATTTTGTTTCAGAATTTGAACCAAAACTAGAGGTTGAATTAGACTGGGTAGTGGGATGAGGTTTATGTGGAGTAGGCTAGACAAAAACCTCAAAGTGTGTTGGAATCTTAGTTTCTTCAACTTTTTCTAATGTTGGATCGTTACTGTTACATGAAAAAGTCTTTGATTGAGGAGAATAGGACTCATGGAAGACCACATCCCTACTTATGATGCATTTTTTATAACCAAGTTTGTCAACCCAAAGTTTTTAACCCTTAAGACCCTCTAGATACTCTACAAATATGCATTTAATGGATCTAGGTTCAAGATTATCTGTTTTAATATGAGTATAAGCAATACAACTAAAGACCCTTAAGTATCTATAAGATAGAGTCTTACCAGTCCAAAATTCTTCTGGTGTTTTAAATTGATTAGTAGAATGAGGACATCTATTAATGAGGTATAAATCCATGCAACTACCTCTTACCAAAATATTTATAGATACTTGAGTATGAAAGTATGCTTTAGACCCTTTCTAAAATAGTTTTATTCATTCATTCTACAAGACCATTTTGTCGGGGGGGGGGGGTTCCCTAATTGTTTTATTTCTTTTAATACCCTTAGAATCACATAATTAAATCAGTGGATAGGTAATATAACACATTATCTATTCTCATGGTTTTAATATTTCTCCCAACATAATTTTCATCTAAATTTTTCTAGATTTTAATGGTTTGGAAAACATCAGATTTATTTTTAATAATGTAAATCCAATATTTTCTTGAAATTTTATCTATGAAAGTGTCAAAATAAGAGCCTAGACCATGACAGGTTTCCCTAGATAGTCCCCAAAGTTGAGAATGGATGTATTCAAAGGGTCTGGAAGCTATTAAACTTGAATCTATTAGCCTTTCTCATCACACAATATTCACAAAATGTAAGGTTAGAAGGTGTGATGTCACACAACATCCCTTGCTTGTTTTGTACCTCTAGACCCTTGAATCTTACATGCCCCAATATTCTATGCCATAATAGGATATTATTGGTATTAGTGGTATAGACACTAACTAGTTATCTTGAATGGGTCTTTCCATTCCAAA
This sequence comes from Viscum album, assembly GCA_963277665.1. Classification (NCBI taxonomy): domain Eukaryota; kingdom Viridiplantae; phylum Streptophyta; class Magnoliopsida; order Santalales; family Viscaceae; genus Viscum; species Viscum album. Next base: position 889,389,241 of record OY728142.1, read on the forward strand.
CATATATCCCATTAATAAGAGAACCTTTAATGATAGTTCTAGAGCCTTTGTAGATTTTTAGAAAACATTTTTCAGACCTAAAAGTAAACCCATTTCAGTCTAGAACTGATAAAAAAATAAGTTTTCTATGAAGTTTCGGAACCCACCTAACAATAAGAAAAGTGGTTAAGGAATAGTAATCTATTTCTATTAAAACATAACCTCTTCCCTTCACCTTACACCTCTTATTATTTGATAAGAGGACATCTCCTTATACTCTCTATACTAACTCTAGGAATGAATCCCTAAGGGGACACATGTGTATAGAGTAGCTTGATTCAATTACCCACTCCTGATTAAGATAATGGTTGGAATTATTTAACACCTCAACTATTTCATAACTAGAAGCTACTAAAAGGGACTAGTCATTAGGCTCTTTAGATTCAAGTTCTTGTTTAAGTTTCTTAAATTTAGGACTATTGTACCTAGGTTTACCACAATGTAAACAAACAATTTTTCTTTCCCTATAATTAGACCAATATTTGTGTTCTTTATTCTTCTTGGTTTAATCTTTATTAAACTACTTCTTTTTATCTTCAGATTGTGGTCCATCCGAAGTAAAAAAAACTCTCAGACTCACCCTTTATTCTAGCCCGAATAGCCCTAAGGCCTTATTTTTATTGATTTTTTGATAAACCCCCTTTCAAGGGATGAGGGTAACCCTTACAAGGACCGTAGGATTAGTATATTACATTACCCAATGGTCTTATAGAAATTCATCCCAGACATGACTACTTGGAAATTCCCCTCCCTAGCATCAAGATCGTGAAGTCAGCTTCCCACCTTTGAATTGCTTATCTGGATAGAAATACCTATGTAGAGGTGCATAGACCTAGTACCAATGACCATTTCTATACCCTCTCATTCGTCCATACCTAGATAGATTTTTTCAGGTGAAACTGCCTACTACGAGTCCTCATATGGAGCTAGTTCCTTTGGGTTTTCTAGTTGCATATGCACTTTCATGATCTGTATGAGGTGGACTAGAGGACTTGAGGTGGCCCGAAGGCCTTAAGGTGGATCAAAATCCTTAATTGGACCAAAGTACTTGGATGGACCAAAGGACTTAAGGACTCAAGGCCCAAACTGGTGGCCTTCAGGTGAATAGTTTTGGCTGCTATAGTACCGAACAATAGATGCTACAGTACCTTCTACAGTGCCTGCTATAATACCTTATATAGTGCCTATTATAGTGCCTACTATAGTACTACAACAGTATGCCAAATTTGAACTTGGGTCTCATGGATGTACTTGAAGAATCCTCACCAACTGGATTGAGGATCATGTGCCTCACCCTTTATTCTAGGTTTATAGTATAATTCTTTGGAGAGAAGCACAAACACAACCTCTTCATGAGTTAATGAGTCACAACCATACATAATGGTTTCTAGTACAGTTTTTTAGGAATTATCTAAATAAATCAGAAGTATCATTACTTGATCTTTATCATTAATAGTTACATTTATTTTTCCTAAATCTAACATAACTTTGTTAACTTAATCTAAATGAGCCTTTATTGAACTACTGAGTTTCATCTTAAAGGAGAACATTCATTTTTTGTTATAAATCCTTCTAACTAAAGAAGCTATCATGTACAGGAGAAACATCTTGATATTTATAAATGAAATGTCCAGTTTCATTTATAGTAACAATAGGTTTCTTAGGCCCACATAGAGAATCAATTAAACCCTTCTAAACCCACATGGCTCTCGTCTTAATTTTCCAAAGGTTAAAGTAATTATTACCATCAAATTTATCTATTTCGAACATAGTTGTTGAAATGTTTAACCAATGAGTAGATACTAAGTACTTGAATACAATGTTAAATGTACACCTTCAACAACCAACCAATGTTATGAGTAAACTATGCTCATCCAAATTGATTCAAAATGAAAAGGAATAATTGATGGGATAAAGGCTATAATAAAATACAGTAGACAAATAGAGGAAATTTAAGAATATATCACAATGAAGAAATTAAATGAAAAAAAGTATTCAAATAAGAAACAAGTTTGATAGAAATAGAGAACCAATTAGTCTCTGATACCACTTTTTGAGGGGTAAGGGTACACCGAACAAAAGGAAGAATAGAAAAAACCTAATGACTAAATTGGGGATTTTCTAGGAGAATTTGAATATAACATAACTTAAACATTCTAGATACATGAAACAAATAAAGAAATAAAGAACAAAATAATTACATTCTTCAGTCCCGCTATGACCTACATGTATGGATAGGACACCACCCAAACACACATTTTATTAATCTCAAATAAAATAAAATGGCACAGGGTGAAATACAATAATAACAGACAATAAAAAAAGTATGCAAAATGGTAAACTTTAAAACAAATTAAGAAAAAACATCAAATTACAATACTGGAGTGGGTAGCACTCCGGTGGTCCTAGTCACTTAACATTAGAGCAGCAAGACGCCTGGATCTAAGGACATATACTTCTTCTTATTTCAATATTAGGGTCCATTTACTAATATGAGAACACATATTCAACTATTGATGGGATTTTGATTCCTTTATAAACCAAAGATGATATGCTGTTGAGGAGGATGAAATTCTAGGTCTGGAACTTTGAAGAAGATATCATAAGGAATTGTAAAGCTAGGGTTTTTTGAAATGAATCTAGGATAAAAACCAGGTGGGAGTCAAATGATCAAATACTAAAGATAAAGGTAAGGTAGGGGTTATCAATCCCCTAACAACCACAGTGTCTCGTAACGTCACAACTAATGAGAAGGAGCCACAGGTCCACACCGAATAGAATAACCGAAAGTGTACTCAATGATCCAAGATAGATTTATGACATTGAGAAAACTGGATACCAAATTGATCAATAAATAACAATAATCATTGCACTGACCACCATGTTGGAAATTAAGGATAATGTGGCCGAACAACCAAACAGACCAAGCTTGCACCCCTATAGAGCAGGCCCAAGCACCAAACATTGGACGAGTAAATTGAAGAGAAAAATAAAATAATTCAAATAAACATAATATTACATGCATGGAAATTATAAATATAAATGGTAAAATTAATAAAATGTCATTTTAATATGAAAATAATAAAATTAATACCATAATTCTTAGTTTTTATATGTTTTAATTTATATGATTAGAATTTATTCAATTTTTTTTATTATGTTGTAAAAATTTTATTTTTTTTGTAAAAGTATTAGATGGGGGGAAATACCAAATACATTTATATATAGAGAATAATATACAATAAGATGTCAGAGGTAGAAATGGAAAGAGTTTCCCAAAACAAAAAACATCAACTAACTATAGAACAGGTACACATGCTATGATGCATGATTTGTCTTCCTCAACCATAGGGGTGTATTCCCCTCCTACAAGAATTTTGGTTGAGATTGAACTTAACTATACTCTTATTAATAATTTTATTCTCACTACTCTTATTGATGGCATTCATATCAGTGTGGAATAAGAGAAATATAAAAAAAATAATGCTTACAGAAATGTTGGCCACTTGGATGAGAACTGTAGTAGGAAGGTCTGTAAATTTTGGGGATTGATGGGGAAAATATCTAAGGGTTATGAAAATAAAGATAAATGGAATTTGGTTATACCACATGGGAAGTCCTCCTCTTCCAAGTATCCTAGGTTCAATAGGTGGAAAATGTTTCTAGAGATACCTGGATCCAAGGTGATCTGACTTTCAAATATCAAACAATAAAAAAAGAATAATTACAATGCTATAATATATGAGGATCCTAATTATGAGAACATGATATATCCGATTTCATAGGATCATGCACAAAATAGGGAGGAGGAATGCAATGGTCTTGATTCCCAATCTAGTCTTGGATAGTCCTCTTGATCCATGATCAACAAAAAACCAGTTGCATGGTCCAATGGTTTCAACTATGATGCATGATTATTCAAGTCCTTCAATTTCATTGGATGAAATTTTAGGAGAGGAGGAGGATTTGGGGAATAATATTCATACAAGTACTTCTTATTGGTTACACGTGTAGTGAAAGCATGTAGTGGTGGGAGGAATATTAAAATTTATTTTAATTATCATTTCCCAAAACCATGGGCAAGGATCTTGCATGTAAAATTTATAATTAATTTATTCAATGGACATAGAAATTAATACCTAGGATTAATAAACATCTTTTTTAAGTAATTTGGATCATTTTAAAAGTCCCTTTTGGATTTCCTTTATTGCATGATGATGATCCAAGGATAAAATTCCTCTAGTGGAGACCCACATGTGCTTCTATGATCTCCGAGCAATGTCACATGATCTCCAGGTGATACAACAACAAATAAAATGTCTTGATTTGTTCTTTATTGATTGCTCATTTTTCAGTATTCAAGAAACCACTCTTTCCTTTATTATTCTTGATAGGGATAGAGAAGGAGGAGTTAAGATAGAATTCATTATGTGAAAAAATTATGTCTTTTTTTACTACACATAGATGCTTTACACAATGCAAATTACCTTCTATTTATAGAGACAAGGTTCAAGTTAAGATAATAATTTAATTTTACTCTTATAATTAAATAAAATTATAAATTTTAATGAAACCCAATGCCACATAATAATAATAATAATAATATTTTCTGGCACACACCAATTGACAAAAATTGATAAATAATATTTACCATATTGTAAATAATTATTTATCACTAGGTGTAGTATTGGTATAATCAAACTCCTTGGTATTTATTGAATAACCATATTAATATTTTAGTCATAAATAAATATTTCATTCATATATTAGAGAATAAATATTTATTATATATTCAATAAAATAAATAAATATATTTTTATTCACATGCTAGTGAGTAAATATTTATTAAATTAATGTGATCAATATAACTGGAATAAAATTATTCCTTGATCTTGAGAATGATATTTATTCTGTTAATTAAATTTAAATATAATTTAATCCAGATCAACAGAAACACTAAGTGTGTGACCCTTTAGGATTATTTCTCATTCACATTATGTGGGATTGTCTAAAGTCTACGATTACTATCTAGCAATGTCTCAAGGAAACCAAGAGAAAGAAATAAAATTTAGAACATAAACAACCATATATTAATGATCAATGTGTAATATAATCCCTTTATCACAATATCTCATCAAGAAGGTTTCACATCAGTGTCACCAACCTATATGCTTGATACATATTTCTTTGACTATATGAAATAAACATAATTACATCATGACCATGGAATTTAATGAGACAGTTCTATTCCAATCAAAGGGTTGAGATATAAAATTATATAAATATTGAAGGGAAAAATAATTCATTGACTTATTCATTAATGTCATGTCAATTGTGATTCACCCAACATACCCTACTTCTTGTGCGCACATTTTGTAACGATTTTTGTCATTAAATATATGTGTTAAAGTTATTACATGCATCAATGATAATATTAATTTCTAAGGACCATTACACACATTTTCATATATATATATATGGTGATACAAAAAGTTACCAAATTCTTACTTGTGTGTATGTTCTCATAATCTCCTATCTTGGAGATTACTAAGTACAAACTTCATGAGAATAGTCCTCATCCTCTTATGAGCACTCACACATGATGGTATACATACTATGTTCCAGATAGTAGTATGTTATCTAACCCTAGAATTATATTTAGTAACATCATCATAGAACATCAATGTTCTTATCATAGTGGGAAACTTCTATGACCTTATCAATGTGAAAGACACCCTAGGAAATTATCACATTGATGTTATATAGAAGAAAAATTAATATGTATTAATAATTTTATATTAATATTCACTTATTTGAATATAAAATTAATCTAAAGTAAAAATTATATGGTTCTAGGGCACTAACTCTAACAAAATACCACTTTCAGTAGAGCCAAAAACTAATCGATTAGTTAGTTCTCACATGTTAAACATGATTCTACTGAGTTTGGATACATTTTATATGTCTATCTTGTTTCCATGGTTAGTATTGGTTATGACACATGTCTATGAAGTGAATCTATTTAATATAACATAACTATCTTGAGAAAATCCATCAATTAGTGATTTAACTAAGTATCCAGTTCTCGTTACCATACTAGAATCTTGACATTTTGACTGAATTTATTGTCAAAATTTATCATAAAATTATAAAACTCGTTCTTTTGGTATAAACCAAAATTGAAATAATAAATTTCTAAACAATTTGTTAAGATTCATGAGTATTCAAAACATACTCAGATATTGTAGATATCAAAACCACTGGATATAATATGTTTTCCCAACATATTACTATATCTTTATTAGTGATACTGTACCAAATTGAAATGAATAAAGATAAGTGTCTAATTCCATTGATCATTAGTATTCTCACTTTCCAGGAACCTAGAACTTATCGAATTTTACTTCTCAATGCGCTGTTGGATAGTTTTAACTGAAAGTATATGCAATTTTGTAGGATTTATTTGATATTCACCTATTATGCATTATGCATTTGTAATAATTTTTTTTTTGTAAATATCATGGAATGTGAGAATAATTATGCACTTAGACTTGTGAAATTATTTTAATCTCCATAATCACTTCCAATTCCCATGTATATTTTAATGGAAGGATTATATGCCAATAAAAATTTATTCTATAATTGTTTCAAATTATATTTTTCAATACTTTATTAATATATGTATTGTGACTAGATTAAGAAAACACATAGATCCATTTGTGTATATCTTGTTCCCCATAACATGGTTTCTAATTTAATTTAAACTTTGAGAAATTTTATTTATTAGTCTCAACAAACTTGTAAGACATAACATATGTTTTGATATGTTATTAAAAAATTTATCTTAAAAAATTATAGTGCTCCGAGTAACCAATTTGAGATATATGTCACTCATTTGTTTTTATAATAATATCCTATGATCACAATTCATTATTAATTTAAAAATGAATTTATGTAATCTATATACATTATTGATATTTGTTGATATCACTAACCCTTTTAGTTATTCATAGTAGAGATATATCATAGGGTCTCCTTTTAGCCATGTCATACATATATCTTTCATCAGGATTCCTCTAAATAAGGTGTCATTGAAAATAAATAGTTGAATATGAGGATCATATAAGTATGTTTTTACAATTGTAATTCAAAAATATTTTTAGCCATGATGAGAGGTGATAATTTTTGTTATAGACTAAAATTTTGATAATCAATCATGTTTCAATGGTACCATTATTTACCATCCATGCCCAGTTTCTTTTGAATACTCATCAACAGTACTAAGTCTTAGAAACATTAAAAATACAGAATCCAAAATCTTGACACATGGAGTCCATTACTTGAATTTATATTTACTTTCCAATCTTATCATATTACCATTTACTTATTATTTATATTAATCATTATTCTGAAATAATAATACATGTATCACCCACTGTAGTGAATATAAACCACATATTTAGTTATGAATTCCTATTTAGTATGTGTATATGGAACAACTATTCCCACTAATCTCAGTGGAGTCTCATATTCCTATACAAACTTATATGCATCTAGAGCCTTCACCTATATAATTTAAGTCTACTCCCATTATTTTCCAATAGATAAGAATTATTTTTTGAAATAAATTGGATCTTGACTATATTTTAGTATCCTTAGTGAATATAGAATCATTAACATCAATGAACCTTAGTGATTTAATGTTCATTTGTAGCTAAGAATAGATTTCACCAAATGATTTTAAACAAACACTTATAGTAGTGTCCTAATATATTCTTATCATATCATAATTGATATAAAATCCATTAGACAATATAGTTGGAATACAATTATTTGTTGCACTTATATTTTCAAAATATGTTTCTGATGGTATAATAAAAGATTTGAAATATATATAAGGATCATTATTAATTTTCCTTTTACTGTCATAAAATCATTGATTCATATAAGGAAATGTTAGTTCTGGATAACCTTTACTCCACATGTATAATCAATGATAACTTGAATAAAATATTCTCTAAAAATCCACCTCTAAGATTCATCTATCTTTACTAAGGGCCCTCATATTCTTCACTGAGAATTTCTAAAATTTATTAAAGTAATCTCGTGAATATTATGAAGTTTCCTTCAGCTTTAAAATATAGTTCATATGGACATGATGAAACATATTTAAAATATTTATGATGTAACTTTATGTGTAAAGGTTTCTTTATCTAATACATGATAAGTAGTTTCTTTGTACATATAGTACCTTAGCTCAATTGAGGATAAAAAAAATTTGAAGGGAATAAAAAATTCAACTACATTCAGTTTTATTTGAAAAATAATTAACTTTTCACAATTAGGTAAGAGTATTATATATTATATTCATCACTCATTTCAATGGATATAAGTGATTAAAGAGTAACTAGACTAATATTTTTTCATTTAAAGTACAATAATAACATTTATTCCAAATAGGAAATAATATCTCTTTATGTCTAGCCTGAAAGTGAGATAAATTTTTTTGGTAACACTTATTACAAACTTGAATCAATCCATTTTGAAATGAGAAGTAGTAGGATCCCCTTGAATGATATAGGAATCACCCTTTCTTTGCTCCTTTTGAGTTCAATTTATAACCATTCAATTCTTTCTCATTTCATGTATTTAAATACATATATTTTTTAATCATATTGAATTTAATATAAAATTTATGAATATAAAATTGATGAATATACCTAAAGTGGATCCAACTTCTTACTTCTTCAATTCATTGTAATCTATTTTCCAGTGTCCAAGATTTTCACATGGGAAGCAAATAGCCTCCTCTTCATTCTTCTACCTTAAAATCATTTTTCTATTTGAAGGTTGTTGTGAAGGATATTTTTAAAGTATACTTACCATAGGATCTTCAACATTATATTCCAAACGTTTCACCATAAGGGGTTGAGAAATAGGTTTCAAAAAATCTTTATCTCATTGGTTAAGTATAGAAAAATGTTTCCTGAGCAACATATCCATTTTGTTCATATGGGTTTGTAAAAAAAAGAATAATATTGGTGGAAAGGAAAATAAAATATGATTAATGGATAATTTATTATTCATGTGAAATCCCAATTTTCATAATTGATCAATATACCCCAACATTTTGGAAGCATGATCAGTAATTAGATTTTCTTCTTCTAGTTTACATTGATATAGTGGACAAAAAATATTATTTATTTCAATCCTTTACTTATCTTTCTCAATATAATAGAGATATGTTATTATGGTGTAAGAATCGATGTCCTTATATTGTATCATAACCTCTCTGGTCATAGTTGATAATATAATACAATAGAAAAAAGAAACATCCTCAACATATCTCTGGTAGGAATCCCTTTCACTTTCGCTCACCTACTGGGGTGGAAGGAGAGGAATAGGGGATTTCAACACATAATACAAATTTTTGATAATAGTGAATCAAACACTACGGGAAAAGTGGTTTTTTGCAATGGGTCAATTGCGACGGGAATATATACCGTCGCAAAAGGTCCGACGAAATACGTGTTTGCGACGGGAGTCTTTTCCCGTCGCAAATAGTAGGTTAATTGCGAAAGGAATAGGCGACCCGTCGCAATAGGTTTGGCGCGGTTTGCGCGCCAAAACGTAGGAAGGGTATTCGCGATGGGGACGCACCCCCCGTCGCAAAAGCCCGATGGCGGTAAATACCATTTGCGACGGGCAAATCCGCCTGTCGCAAATAGTATGTCGGCAGGTGTGTATTTGTGACGGGACCTGTCGCAAATACCCTTTTAACCGCCGACTGTAATTAATGCGGGCGAGGGTATTTGCGACGGGCCCCGTCACAAATAACCCCATCACAACTAATCTAACCTATATATACCCCCACCCGTTTTTTTTCCAAATCACTCAGATCTTCCTCTCCCTCTCTCTCCATTCTCCAGTTTTAAGGAAAAAATTTCTTTTAGTTAAAATTTTTTATACGAAAGCAATTGGAAGACGCCAATACCTTCAGAATATCAAAGTTTAAGGTATTTATATTTTATTTTTTTATATTTATTTTATTTATTTTATTAATTTTAATTGTTGTTTATTAGTTGTAATTAAATTAGATTTAAATTGATTTTTATTTATATTTATTTTTAGTAATAAATTGATATTGTCAGTGATAATTATAAATAATTAGTGTTAATTTGCAATAATTAGAGATTATTATAGATAATTAGCAGAATTTAGTCATGATTAGATATAATTAGGGATAATTAGGGGTAATTAGTAATAATTAGGGGTAATTAGCAATAATTAGGGGTAATTAGAAATAATTAGGGGTAATTAACAATAATTAGGGGTAATTAGCAATAATTAGGGGTAATTAGCAATAATTAGGGGTAATTAGCAATAATTAGGGGGTAATTAGCAATAATTAGGGGTAATTAGAAATAATTAGGGGTAATTAGTAATAATTAGTTATAATTAGTAATAATTAGATATAATTAGATACAATTAGTAATAATTAGTAATAATTAGATATAATTAGTAATAATTAGTAATAATTAGTAATAATTAGTAATAATTGGATATAATTAGATATAATTAGTAATAATTGGTAATAATTGGTAATAATTGGTAATAATTGATAATAATTGGTAATAATTGGTAATAATTGGTAATAATTAGTAATAATTAGATATAATTCATAATAATTAGATATAATTAGATATAATTAGCTATAATTAGTATTAATTGGCTATAATTAGTAATAATTACCTATAATTAGGAATAATTAGCTATAATTAGGAAAAATTAGGAAAAATTAGCTATAATTAGCTATAATTAGCTATAAGTAGCTATAAGTAACTATAATAAGCTATAATTAGCTATAATTAGCTATAATGAGCTATAGTTAGCTATAATTAGCTATAATTAGCTATAATTTGCTACAATTTGCTATAATTAGCTATAATTAGCTATAATTAGCTATATAATTAGCTATATAATTAGCTATATAATTAGCTATATAATTAGATATATAATTAGCTAAATAATTAACTAAATAATTAGCTATATAATTAGCTATATAATTAGCTATATAATTAGGTATATAATTAGGTATATAATTAGCTATATAATTAGCTATATAATTAGCTATATAATTAGCTATATAATTAGCTATATAATTAGCTATATAATGAGCTATATAATTAGCTATATAATTAGTTATATAATTAGCTATATAATCAGCTATATAATCAGATATATAATCAGCTATATAATCAGCTATATAATCAGCTATATAATTATCAATATAATTAGAAATAAGTAGCAATAATTAGCAATAATTAGAAATAATTAGATATAATTAGCAATGTGGTTGGGGTTTGGATTAGTGGTAAGCACCCCGTAATCCTACATAAAAAATGGGGGTTCAAAACCCATTGGGCACAGGTTGCTGTAGCATTACTGTAGTGGTACTGTAGCAGCGGCGGTATTGTTCATTAGCGGGTACTATAGCAGCGGCAGGGCACTGTAGTGGCGGCGGTACTGTGTGGGAACTGTAGCAGGCGGTTTACTATTCACAGAATGTGAATTGGGCCAAAAATTTTGGGCCTATGGGCTATGTAATGGGCTACAAGCCCACTGGGACTTCGGGCTATGTAATGGGTTTCCCTCTACCGAGTTAAAAGAGGTCTTTGCTTTGATTTAATAATAAATATGAGGCTTGGGCCCCAACCTTTAAAAAAAAGATATAATTAGCAATAATTAGAAATAATTAGCAATAATTAGAAATAATTAGCAATAATTAGAAATAATTAGAAATAATTAGCAATAATTAGCAATAATTAGTAATAATTAGCAATAATTAGCAATAATTAGTAATAATTAGCAATAATTAGTAATAATTAGTAATAATTAGTAATAATTAGATATAATTAGATATAATTAGATATAATTAGATATAATTGTTCTTGCTTGGTTGATCACTTTGCAAGTAGCATTGCAATAGGACAACCCAAGTCATGCCCTTCTCATCTATAAGAATTATCTCACATGACCCTTTACATAGACCATTCTTCCTTGAAAATTTAAGGGAAAGATACTGATGTCCCCTAAAATTTTTAAGGAAGAATGATATATGTAAAGGGAGCGAGATGATTCTTAGAGATGAGAACGACAATACTTTGGTCATCCTATTGCAACAACCATGCAAGGACAATTATAGAGTTTACATTGAACATGGCTGACACAAACTTTTTATTACACATGACCTAACAATTGATTACCCTTTGAGATTTAAACATGTTAAGAATAGAGCAAAGCATGTTGCGAATATTGATAATTTTAATATTTTAATTATTTATTATTTTAATAATATTAATATTGTTTTTTCATAAATATTGATAATATAATTTTTTATTAGTAATAATTAGATATAATTATAATTAGTAAACGAAAACTGCTTAGATAATGAAGGGAAAATTTGTAATCATCTCCACAACGATGATTACCAAATTTCTTTTCATTATTCAAGCAGTTTTCATTTTTATAAGTATTGCTAAGTATTTCTTAATTAGTAATAATTAGTAATAATCAGGAGTAGTTTTGCTAACTATTGCTAAGTATTTCTAAATTAGTAATAATTAGTAATAATCAGGAGCAGGAGCAGATGCGTCAACAGGAGCAGTAGTGGAAGGAGCAGCATGATGAGGAGATGCATCAATATCATCAGCATCACGATGAGGAGATGCGTCGATATGAGGAGTGGCAGCAGGAACAGATGGAGTACATGCATTGTCTGACTCGTAGTTTAGGGATGAAGTTTCCTCCACCATCTCCTCCAGGTCCTCCAGATTATCCGCCCCCAGTGATTTTTTACATGTAACAAACATTTGAGTTCATAGCTTATTGTAATATTAGCTATTTACAATTTCTCTTTTTCATATTGGTATGAATATTGCTTAATTTAATTTTTTTTATTTTTTTTAATATTTTATTTGTAACGACCCAAAGTTTCATTAATGGAAATCCATATTGATCTAATTAAATGTCTCTGTATGTTTATATAAAATTTCAACTTCTTTGGTTTCATGTTAAGAATTTTGACCTTTGCTAATATAGCCGCTGAACAGTGATCACATGATTAGAATAAATATAGGGTTTTAACAAATCCAATTTACTCAGACAAAAGAAGCGATGGCCTCATCCAGTAGAATTTCTCCATAAGAAGCCCATTTGTCAGAGCTCAGAAAATAGGTGGCATCCTTGGGCTTCACTCTTGAGAAAGCCCAATCTGAGCTTCATCATGTCAAGCTCAAACGGGACCGTCTACAGGAGAAGTGGAAGTTGATATAAATTACCACTCGAGCGATGTTATCCGAGCCACCCCAAGAGCCTGTCACCATCGCACACCTTACCCTTAGGTCTTATGCGGCTGTTTTAAGGGGTTATATAAAAAATCACTAGTACTATGTTCATGTATATTATTTTTTTTATATAATAATAAATATACCTTCTTGTCATTATCGATACATTGTAAATAGTTTTTAAAGTACAAATAGTATTTTTAGTTATTATTTAATTTAGAATTATATTTTATTAAATTAAGGGATTTTTGAATTAAATAATATTTTAATAAAATATTATTATTATTATTAATTTTTATTAAATATAAATGATATTATAATTTTATGAATGCAATTATAATTTTTCTTAAGGTTTGAAAGCCATTTCTGTCAAAACCCGTGAATTTTCGATAAATGTCAGTTTTTATTTTAAAAGTAAAAATTAACATATTTAGAAAATTATTTAGATAAAATAAATTTTATTTCTGGAATCAGGACATTGAAATTATCCAACGGTGAATTTTTCATAATTTTCTGAGACAGTCAAATTTTTGGGTAAAAATTAAATACCGTTTAAATATATAATGTGTTTTATGACATCATAATGACCCAATAGTGATGTAATAAAATACTATAATCTTTATGTTCGGCCAATATATGTTTTACCATTAAAATAGTGTGATTTTGGGTTTGTTTGAATTACTTTTCAAAGCATTAATGGACCCCTCAAGACTTATTAAACACCTTGTCTTTTTAAATTGTTTTCCATGGGAGTGTGACTCACCTCCACATAAGCAACCCAATTATTTTAAGTAGTTAGGACTATATCCATATAAAATATTTTTTTCCTATTCCCTTTGCCAAAAACTATGGGTAAAAACCATGGTATGGTTTGTGGTTTGGATTAATTTAATATAAGGGGTCCAAAACCTAAATAATAAAGAATTCCCTCACCTTTCCTATATAAACCCACCCAAGCTCCCACTTCCTCCTCACTCAAAGCCCTTGAAGTTCATCCAAACTCTGCCCTAATATCTCTATAATCCTCCCAAGGTTCCCCAAGCTCCCAAGAATCATCTCTCAAGCCTCTCTCAAGCCTTTGGAAGCACACTTCCAAGTAAGAGTTTTTTCTTCCTTTCTCATTTTTTGTCCAATTTTCTTTAAGTTGTTTTTCCCTTTTAATTTCAATTATGAATGTTAGGGTATGGTTTAGAACCTCACTAATACTGCACTATTTATGTTTGAATGATGGTATACCCCTTTATCTCTCATTAAATTCTTCCCATGTACACCCGTTACTATGCCGAAATTCCGAAAGGAACTTCTCTCTCCTCTTTTACATTCAAGCAATACTTTTGTATCATGAATCTAAATTCCATTAAAATTGTTGGGACATGTATCTATATGAACTACTTAATTTCCATTACATGTAAATATGATGAGGAACCCCTTTCTATCTCATCAACCATTTTTATGATTTATTATGTCACACTGTTACGCTGCTGAAATCGCACCAATTTTCTAAGCCAATGCCATTGTGTAGTGAATACCATGCTCATTTCTCCATCAAAGGTATTCACCTTTATGCACATTTACTTATTGATTATAGAGTTTCATGTATGAATTTCATATTCCTTTATCATGGAATAAATGATTATGTTTTATGAATCCATGTTTTATGATCCATGTGGCACACTTATGCATGAAATGAAATGTTTAAGAAGGGTGCACCCTTATTGCGCTCCAATGCATTGGGTAAAGTATAGTATCATGATACGTCATGTGCAATGAGTGTTTACTCATGCTAATTCAAGTGCAATGAGGGTTTACTCGTGCTTCATGTGCAATGAGGATTTACTCATGCTCCATGTGCAATGAGCCTTGGATCATGCTAATTCCATGTTAAGTGTTGTTGCCACATTTCCATGTTATGATTATCATGCTTTATCATGCCTTTATGTTCATGTTTCTCTTGTTCTCTATTGATATTACTATTGTCTAACATTTATTTTACTCCTCATGTATTCAATGTTTATTCCCTTACTGGGCTTTATAGCTCACTCCTTTTCTTATGCATGTCCTCAGGTTATCCCATGCAATGCTAAGTACGAGGGAATGCAGTGGTCATGTAAAGGAAGTTTTCAATAAAGATATTGTATTTCATGTTTTAAGTTGTTATGTAATGATCCTAAGCCCTAAAGACACTATAACTCTCGATCTTCCATGTTGTATCAAGTGAATAGTTTATGTAATAAATCATGTTTAAGTTTGTAATAAAAGCATGGTTGTCATATTATTACTTATTAGTATTATTTTTAATAATAATAATATTAATATTTTATTAATATTTTATATTAGTTGTAAATATTGATAATTTTAATATTTTATAATTTTAATAATATTAATATTATTTTTTCATAAATATGTATGTTTATTTTAATAATAATAATAATATTATAATAATTTTTTATATTATTAATATTAATATTAATATTATATAATATAATATTATTTATATTAATAGTATTCATATTATTATTATTTTCTGATATTAATATTTCATAATTTTATCTTATATATTTTTTATTATTAATATTATAATAATATAGTTTTTTTATATTATATATAATATTATATTAATTATATTAATTATTTTATTTTATTATTTTATTTTTTTTCAGTATTTGCGATGGGGCTATTTGTGACGGGACCCCATCGCAAATATGTTATTTATTGTCCTATTTGCGACGGTATGAACGGCCTGTTGGAACAACGTATTTGCGACGGGCCCGTCGCAAATAAGTTTTTATTTACCTATTTGCAATAGAATGAAAGTCCCGTTGCAATAACTTATTTGCGATGGCCCGTCGCAAATATCTTTTTTTTATATAAATGAAAACCATTTGCGACTGCGTTTTCTACAATGGGCTATTTGCGACGAGGCCCCATCACTAATGCTTCTTTGCGATGGGATCCCGTCGCAAATAACC
Source organism: Viscum album (assembly GCA_963277665.1). Lineage (NCBI taxonomy): Eukaryota > Viridiplantae > Streptophyta > Magnoliopsida > Santalales > Viscaceae > Viscum > Viscum album. The sequence continues at coordinate 889,405,595 of OY728142.1, forward strand.
TGTTGCAAATACCTTGAATTCTAGTAGTGAAATAAACAATTTCACCACATCTGAAAATTTTTATTTGTAAGGTTATACCATGAGTTAAGGAATAAAATTCACTACTTTGATGGATTTACTTTCCATTTTCTATAACAACTAAAACATATGGTTTGTGCTTTACATTGTTACAAATTATGTGATAAATAATAATAATTTAATTATTAATTCTCCCACTATTTTATGATGCCCCAATATCCCTCACTATTGAACTCAAAATGTATAGTTTCTAGGACATTTTAGTTGAAAGGATCCATATTACTCTTCACATAACCCCCAAAATGATTGTCAAGATACTTGAAGGTGTTTAGGTAGGAAGGTCTTTGAAATTTTTAGGTATGAAACTCCTTGATACATTGAGAGGACTCATCTATCCTAAAATAATTACTTATATTTCCACAAAACATGCCTTTTAAATTATACCAAATCTAGAAAGGAATAATTATCTTGATTTAAAATGCTTAAGTCAACCCAAAACCTTCATAATAACCCCCCTTATAAAAGTAAGTTCCCCAACAAGGGTTTTTCATATACTTAGTTCTATTGAGTTTCATTCCAAATAAAGTAATGGTAGGCCATGTCTGATTTAATATTTAATCACAAGATTTTAATTTATTATGCATAAATTTTATCTTGTTTTATCCTTTACATGTATTGTTAATATTAAGTGTATGTTACTTAATTAATTAACCACATTGGATAAAACATTTACACATAGTTAATTTATTTAATTTATGTATTTGTACATTAATTTTATTTATTTATGTGATCACAACCTTGAATCCAAAAAATAAATATTTTAATAGACATAATTAAATAAATAATTAAATGACCCATTCATGAGCTTTATCTTATGGTTGATTTAATGAGAGGACATTAAATAAACCATTGAAATAGGGGAAATAACTCCTATTACAGGTCTTGTAATGGGTTGAAGTATTCCACCTATACACATATGTATCACCTAAGTTGGCATCATAATGGTTTTTTCTTGGACCACCTCCATGAACCTTGGGATACTCCAATAATTACATGTATTTATGACTCACACGCAGGTGAGGGGAACCAAAGGATTGGTTAAAAGGGGATTATATAAATATTCATGGACACACAATTTATACATAATAATAGAGATAGGAATGACTCGTAGGCCATCATATTTAATTTAATAATAAATAATTTCAAACACATGCAATAAATTAAATTAAAATATCCAACACATACACAGGTCTTGATCAATCTCATGAACAGACATACAAGCAATGAATACACAATAGTAACTAGCAAGAACTAATTTCTATATTCATTATTTATTATTAAGATGAATGTTCTTATATTAATTAATTAATTCCCTTTCATCTTAATGATCATCCAAAACATTATTGGAGATACCCATAATTTATGGAATTCATGGAAAATAAACATGACAACTAATAAGGAAATATATTTATGATAATAAATTAATTTGGGATTTAAAATTCTTTAAAAAAATTATTAGATTTTAAAACACACAATGGTGTTCCAATCAATAAAATAAGGTTTGAATGCTGCATTTTTTTTCAATTTAATGTGATTTTTAATTTTCCCATTAATGGGAGACTACACAACATGTACATTCAGCTACACACCAATTATCTCGATTGTATTGTATCTAGGGTACATGCCTAGGTTGGTGGAATGTACCTTAACCTGACTACATGGCATGTAAGGAATAGCTACACATTTTTTATTACTCTTTCCATGTTTCTAGGATGAACGCCTGGGTCTTTTCCGTATATCTCAGCAAAATAAATGTTGTGTACATCGCAAACACATTGTGTATATCATAAATGATTTAGGTTTTTAGTCCCATGTGGTTTTGAAAGTGTACAACAACCACACAGATTACACGATTTATGCCACTAACCCATGCAGACTACATGACATGTGCACAGATACATGTCGTGTAATTCGAAAACCATGTGTCGGGTTGGCTAGTGAACATGTGGTGTACACCATGCATAATTACTATGTGGATCACCGTGTATCTCTCAATGCATCCATATATAATACACTAGGGTACACGATGTGTACTTCCGAGTACAAGTTGTGTAACCCTATCTTACCGTCCAAACATTTCAGTTCTCGATGGAATCTCTAATTATTCTGCATCTATTCTTAGACCTTTAAGAAAATGAAACACCAAAGGAACATTATTAATATTTCAAATCATGTTAATTAAAATGAGATTAAATAACTAATAACATGAAATTAAAATATTACCAAAATTTTGTATAGATAAACAATAAAATAAATAATTATAAATTTAAATGTGAAATATTTGATACCACTTATTGGTTCCAAGTGTAGTAGAAGAACATGGTGGTGGGAGATATATTAAAATTTATTTTAATTGTCATTGACTGAAACCATTAGTGAGGTTTTTGAATTTCAAATTAATAATTTATTTATTTAATATCTGAAGAAATTAATACCAGATCTTAGTTACTTTCTTCTTTTATGAATGTTGATCATTTGAAAAGACCATTTCAGATTGACTTCATTGCATTGTGAGGATCTATTGATAGAATCCCTCTAGCGAAGAACCGCATGTTCCCCTATGATCTCCCAATAATTCCACTTGGTCATGGGTTCTATCATAGTTAATTGAATGTCTCTCATTGTTATTTATTGATAACTCATTCTTCATTATTGAAGAAATCTCTCTTGTGTTTCTCATTCTTGAGAGGGAGAGAGAAGGAGTAGTCGAGAGAGAATTCGTTGTGTGAAACAATTCTTTCCTTTTTGATTTCACACCAGTGCTTCACACAATATTAATAATTGTCTATTTCTAGAGCTAGGGTCCATTATAAAATAAAAATTTAATTTAATATCATCCATTAAATAAAATTACAACCTTTAATAAAACCCCATCATACATAATAATAATAATAATATTATGTTTGGTCATGAACCAACTAGTGAAAAATTGATAAATAATTTTTACTATCTTGTAAATAATTATTTATCACCAGATGCGGTATTAGTCCATTTTAACTCCTCAGTATTTATTGAATTCCCAAATAAATATTTTATTCATAAATATATATTTCATTCATATATCAGCGAATAAATATTTATTAAATATTCAATAAAATAAGTAAATATATTTTTATTCACATTTTGATTAATAAATATTTATTAAGTTTATGTGATCAATATAACTTGAATAAAATTATTCCTAGATCTTGAGGATAATATTCAATCCATTAATTATATTCAAATAGAATTTAATCGAGATCAACCACAATAGTTAGTGTGTAAACCTCAATGATTATTTCTTATTGGCATTAGGTGGGCTTTCCTAAAGTCCAAGATTACCATCTAGTAATGGGTCAAGGAACCCAAGAGATAGAACTTAATATTGCAATGTCAAAAACCATAGATGAATGATCATTGTGTAATATAATACTTTTTTCTAAATATATCATCAAGTAGTTTGTACATATATGTCACCAACCTATATCCTTGATATGTATTTCTTTTACTACTAGAAATAAATGTCATTACACCATGTGTGTGGAATTAAATGTGAAAAATCCATTCCAATCAAAGGGAAAATAAATCAAATTCTATAAATATAGAGGGGATAAATGCTTCCTCGACTTATTCATTATTGAAATGTTAATAAAAACTAACCTAATGTACCATACATCCCACCAACATACTGAATGACTATTTTGGTTAGTAAATCTAAGTTTTAAATTCATGAAATGCATCAATGAAATTCTTAAAGTCTAAGGAATATTACACTTGTTCATAGATATGAATATCCAATGAAACCAAAACATATGGAATTCCTACCTGTGGGTCTGTTCCATAATCTCTCATCTTAGAGATTACCAAGTGGAAACTTCATGAGAATAAGCCTCATCCTCTTATAATCACTCACATGTGATGGTCTACATACTGTGCGCCCTATCATATTACATTATCCATTTAAATAATTATATTTAGAAATATCATCATAGCACATCAAGGTTATCATCATAGTGGGGAACTACTATACCCTAAAACATTATCACATTAATGTTATACAGAATAAAAATCAACATGTGATAAGAAATTTATATTAATATCCACTTCTTTGAATATACAAGTATTATAATTTAAAAGAAATTGGTTCAAGGGAACCAACTACAATATTTATTTCTAGAATGCAGTATGTCTAGAGGATATAAGGGAATATTTTGATTATACTCATAGTTTGTCTAATGCTGAGTTGGATACTCAAGCTGTTGTGGATTTGGAGCTATAGAAAGAGAAACTATTTTTTAACTCTAAAGGTAAAGTGAAGTTTAAACTCTTTTCTTATATGCCATATAATACTATGAAATACATTGCCTCTTCTCTCTCTATGAAGGATAATATTTATACTATTGTGATTGAAGATAATAATAATCTAGAACATGTTGAGGTTATGATCACCCTTCTAGAATTGTTTTCACAAAATGAAGTGAAAATAGGCGTGATAATAGAAGTGGTAGACCCACCTATTTACCTTCCCCCTCTATGAAAGTTGTACGACATTTTTATGAGGAATGAGTTGAATTAATCTATCCATGAGTTCCTCTATAAAAATTAAAAGATAAATATCATTGGAAGTAAGATGATACGGTGGTTAAAATCACGAAACCTACACCCCATCTTATTTAGGATGATAACTAGGACAAACAACAAGAGGCAGTAAAAAACTAACACCCACTTTGGGGTTAAACCATGTTCCATCCTGATTATTATTTCCCTTTCAATTTATTTTTCTTAATTTTACTTTTAAAAAATTTATTGTGTTATTTATTTCTTAATTATGGGTTTCAAGTGGATTAATTTTGGATATTAACACAATATTTAAACATTTTCAAGGCTATAAATGTTTGTAAAAATAAGCAATGTGAATTCAAAAAGTCTTCTTATCCATAAAAGTTCATTTTTCAATTCAATCATATGTTTGTCTAAACATGTAAAATGAAGATGAAATTTTATGTGATAATAGTCAATATGTATTCAAATAACTTCAAAGAAGGAAAATTTTCAATATAATATATTTAATGGTCCAAATATGTGTTAGCCTTTGATGGAAAAAAATTATTGGGGAATCTAACCTATCTTTTTCTTATAAATTTACACATCCACTTATATGAAAAAATAACCATTTCAAAAGCTAGTGATGGAGGTTTTCTATTATAATAATATTATATATATATCTTTTATTTTATTATTATCATCTCTCCCCTTTTATTATTTTTTTATCCCCCTCCATTAATCTTATAACTATAAAAATGGTGAACTATATTAAGCTATTATTTTAAAAGGGGGAGTAGTGTTTGTTTGAGTTCTTTGTAGTTCAAAATTTCTCAACATCTTATTCTGATAATTTTAGAAATGGTTAAATAAATCATAGTGAATGGTGTCCCAATCATCTCTACTATTGTGTTATTTTTTATTATTTAAAAAAATTCCTTCCATTTACTATTTCAGTCATCCAAATGGTGAATTTTGGATTAGGCAATGTTGGTTAGTGAAGGCATATACTATATGAATTTAGGAAGATTATTATCCCATATTAAAAGGCCTCAGTGTGGGGTAATAATAATTTGAACATTAGGGTGTAGTGTAATAGGTCTTGATCACTACATTGTATAGTATAATGGGAATATTTTCTAAATAACAATGATTTATTCCCGATGAACTCCAAATAATAAATTCTTCATACTAGATTCTTTGTGTCTTTATTTATGTTTTGAGTTTTTTTTTTTCAATTTAATTTATATATTTATTTGTAACTTTCATTTTTTAAAACCCCCTTTATAATATTATGTCTCTTTTTCAGTATATATTAGTAATAAATAGTGACAATAGAGAAATAATTTTGTGGGCGAGGCCTCTTTGAGTGACCATCCATAGGTTATGCCATTATAGTGCACACTTAGGTTAATAAGAATATATTGAGTTGGGATTCACAACTATCCCTTCCATCAGATTCAAAATTAAAGGATAAAGGAAAATAAATAGTCTGTAGTGACTCACCATCCTCTGAAACTTGTGAAATTTTGATGGATACCTTTGACCATATATTTAAATTCTATAACTATCATTAAAGTTTTTCTAGTTTTGGGGGATATATGATCAATTGGGAGATTGAATTAAAAGAAAAAATTGATATCAAAACATGATCCAAAGTCCCAATTGAGTTTGGGGAAGTGAAATTAGGACCCAATTAATCATTATTGTATTGAGAAGAGACATAGTTTGGGAATTTTTTATATGATTTGTAGTCATTTTGAAATAGTATACAATCATTTAGATAGAAATTCATTATTTCAGAGATCATAACCATTTAATGTTACATTATTTTATCATTATATGTTCAGTAAGTAATCTCACTATCTTCTAGAATAATATCATTAAAGAGAAAGTAGTTTAGTAAAACTGTAATCACTCCATCCATTTCCAACTTTTAAATTATACAACTTCAGTGTGGATGACAATGTTGTATATTTAGTATAACCACCATAAAATTCCATCTTTTCATAACTCTTTACCATCTTAAACAATTTTGGACAATAATGATGTTCATATTAAATTTTAATTTTCATTTCCTCAATACGATCATCGTCATAATTCACACCTATAATAATTTCCTTGATACAGTCTTCATTATTTTCCTCACATTTAATCATATTAGATGATCCATAAAATGAAGTATTATCCCAGTCACTAGATAAATTCAGTTTTCCTCATGTTTAGTCCAACATTTAAAACTTTGATCTATTACATGACAGATGAAGTGTTATTGCAACTCCTATGGACTAATTATTTTTGAATAACAACACCATAAACATAGACAAATGATTTGAGAAGGGTCATATGGATGATATTTTTGAAACCTGATGAACTCTTTCACCCAATCCTTATAATATTTTTTCATAAGACTGACATACATCCATTTTTTATTAATATAAATCTTATTTTATTTGATAATATTAATATTTAACCAAATAAAAAACACATAAAAACCATTTTATAGAAAATTCCATATAATTATTAAACTATTACTAAAAAGAAAAATTATTAATGGTTATGATTTTAAAGACATAAATTGGTTTATTAATGGTTTTGATTTTACTAACATGGGTTATCATTAATCTTTTATATTTTATATGAACCTAATATACCATCTCTTGCACTAATTTGGGTCCCAAGAGAGACTACTCCTCTATCAGAACCCAACATAGAGGTGATCAACATATGTCCTCTTATACAAAGTTTCAAAACTACCTATCTATATCAATGCTTGATAAGAATTTTTATATAAATATCATAATTTTTCAGATTTAAAATTTTATCTATCAATGTTTGGCATAATATACCTTCCATATTTTGTTTTCCTAAAAAGGAGACAATATTAAAATATGATACTCTAATGGTCATGAAAAGTAAAATACACAAGGTAATGACATATGCTAAAAAGAAATTTTGGTTTTAATCTATGGGAGTAGGAGGGATACATGGAATAAAATGATCAGAATTGTTTGATTTTAATCTATAGGACCAAGAGGGATACATGGAACTTAGAGATGATTACTGGCTACGCACCGTAAAAACTCTGTCAACTAATCATTTTCAGTCACCACCTTACATAATAAGTGGTAATTTTTTTATGATTCATAGCTAGGAGCTCTATGAAATAAATGTGAGAAATAATGTGAATGATTAAAAATGAATTTTAAGGTAAGGGAGAGTGTGAACTAGAAATGGATCGAGTTAAAATAGATTGGGTGGAACACGGGAGAAAGGTATATACTTGGAACTTGGATCCGATTACCAGCTGTTCATGACAAAATCTCCACCTACTTATCATTTGTTGTCACCACCTTATATGATAAGTGGGTAGCAATTTTGTGGTACAGAACTAGGATCTTGTTGTAATTTGAGTTAAAAATAATGATGAATGAGTGAAAATGAACTTGAAGGTAAGGGAGAGGGTCAACCAACAATGGATTGATCCAAGATAGATTAGGTAAATAATTAGTGATGTAGATCAATGAAAAATAAGATCACTTATATGTGCATTGTTCTAACCATTTGGGAAAAATGAAAACAAACAAAGATGTTCGAGGGGGAGAAACAAACCGAAAGTGATCACATACCTTGATTTTAATACATCATTACAATTTCAAGACAATAAAATTAGATAAAGTTTAAATTAAGAAAAATATATTAATAAAAATTTAAAAAATTGAAAAAAATTAAATTAATAAATGATTGTAATTTTAATTTCACTTCATTTTTTAGGATATAAAATTTATTAAAATAAAATAAATGATTGTAATTTGTCTCCATATTGTTTAGTTATGATTTATAAAATAGCATAGAAGAAATGTTTTGGAAATATGAAAAAAATAACCTTTATTAAAAATATAGTTATCCAATACTCAATTATTCCAAATTAAAAAAATAATATAATTTTAGAATTTATCTTTTATTTTTAAGTAAATATTATATATATATATTGTAAAAAAATATTTATATAATTATTAATTTATAATTTTAAATATATTTATAAAATTATATATATATATATATAAATATATATATATATAATTATATAAATATTTATTCATAAATAAATAAATATATATATATATATATATTTACAAAATATATTTTTAATTATATAAATATATATATTTTTAAAATATATTAAATATAAATTTTAAAATATATTTATAAATTTCTTTTATTATTATTTATAAATTACATTGAACAAAGAATTTATATAAACATAATCAAAATTATTTATATACACATAATTATTAATAATAAATATTATCTATACACACATAATCAAAAATTGTTTATATAAACATAATCAAAATTATCAATTCAAGGCAATCAAAATAATTTATAAATTATATATATAATTTATTAATTCAAAATTATTAATTCAACATAATCAAATATGTTAATTCAAAAGTATTAATTCAAAAAAATTATTAATTAAAAATGATTAATTCTAAATTTTTATTAATTCAGAATTATTAAATCAAAATATTTATTAATTAAAAATTATTTATTAATTATTTATATAAATACTTAATTCAAGATAATCAAAATTATTTATAATTAAAAGTATTTATAAATTATTTATAATTATTTATAATTATTTATTTACATGTAATATATAGGTAAAATATCAAAATCTCCCCAAAATAAAAATTTGATAAGGCTCATACATTTCTAACTCCACCAATTAGATGCAATCATGGCATGCCTCTCCATCTCTAACAAATTGTTGAACTCAATAAATAATTGTTAAACATTCAACATGAACAAAGAAGAAGAGACCAAGACCTAGATTCGCAATAACCAAAATAATTTGCAAACCGAAATCAAGACTATGATGGGATCTAGAACACGGGATGGGAGAATTTAATAATGGATTAAATAGGGAGCCATAGCCATATAAAAACCCAATGGAGAATCTAACACCATGAAACTAAAGATGTAAAACAAGTTTGGTTGGCATAGTTCTTAGTAAAGATCTTAAACAAGGCAGAGGTTGGAGGGGGTAATGACATAGATGGAAGAAGATCATGATTAAAGAGGAGAAGAAATAATCACATACCTAGGATCATGATAGGAATGATTTGTCGAGAATCTTGATAAAGAGCAGCATTGAGGGTTTGGTTTAATAAATGATTAATGGTGTGAGCTTGATAAGGAGTGATGTCCAAGATCCTAGTGGCTCTCAAGGTCGAGGCTGGGAGGACACTAACACACATTTATAGTTCATGGGTTGTGGATATGAGCATCTTGCAGGATAAGACACAGTGCAAGGGAAGTCCTTGTTGTGGGCTAAAATCGAATCTCATTATAGACAAGGGAGGTTGGATGGAGTGAGTGTCTTGGGGCCCTTAGCCCAAAACATCCTCGGTGCCAACTCCGCAGTCCATCGAAAGGCTGGGTGTGAGGGGAATAAAATTGGCCTGGAGAAAAAGGTAGGTAATGGGGAGTCTCTATGTAAGTAGAGGCCCCTCAAAGAAGGCAAGGTGATAAAGTTGGGGAACTGTTTTGATGGTTGGGAAGTTCAAGACCCTCCATTGTCTCAAGAGGTGGATTCTTTAGGTGATGAAAGCTTTAGTCACATTTTAATGGATAACATGGACCGATTTTAAGGTAAAGATCCTCACAACATTAGAAGGAAGAAAGAGAAAAAGGAATTTGAGACCTAGGGGAATGTATTGTGGTTCAGGGAAAAAAACTGAAGGGACGTAAGGATTACTCCCTCTTGCCAAAACCAATGAAGACTAGGTCAGCCACAAAGGGTATAAATAAGAAAATCACTACTCAAAAGAAGGGGGAAAGTGAATAATCGAGAAGGAATACTAGAGTTAGGGATGAAGAGGATGGGGAGTGATTGAAGCTTATCCTACATTTCAAGGAATAAATTCTTGAACAAGCTGTATGACCCAATGTCTCAAAAGAGATTAAAATTATTTATGAATGAAGGTTGAAAGTGGATTCCAATGAGGAGAAAGAAGTGTGGTTAGATAAACAAGATCAAATACTGGCTCAGGGCTTCAATCAGAGTAAAATCAACTTAGAGGAATTTATTTAGACAATGAAACAAATGATTACTCACTTTGAAGATCTTATCAAAGAGGATCTAGATACCTAGGTTTGTACTGGGAACTATATAGATTAGTTGAGTCAAGTAATATTAGTCTTGTGTTAAATCATTTTGTGATATCGTTTAGAACGTAGTGGTGCTTGGTTGTGAACATTGGTTTTCCCATTTTCCTTAAAAATGGAATAATAATAAAAATTTAAATTTGGATGGTGTGAGTGAGGGGGACTCTGTTAGGTTTCTAATTAAAATATTGGGTAAGACTTTTATGAGTTCTTTCCATAAAGATTTGATAAAGAGTAATTTTCTCATAGCTGAAACAGTATATGCTGATAAAATGTATCTTTATCAGTGCTAAAAAAGCACTAAAAATATCTAGTTTTAATTAAATAATAAATATAAATATTTTTTTATTTATATAATTATAAATAAATATTTAAATAATTACAAATATGTATTTATAAAAATAATTATAAGTAAATGTATTTATTATTTAAACATATTTATAATAATTTTACAATTATTTAAACATGTATATATATATTTATAATTATAATTAAAAATAAATATATTTAAAAATATTTGTATGTAACTATAAATATATTTTTATAATTACAATATTTATATAATTATATATAATTATATAATTGTATATAATTATATATATTTATAATATATTAATATTCTCAAAACGGTGGGAACCATTGGTTCAAACCTATGGTCCTAAAATTTATTGAAACTAAAATGGAAACAAAGTACAAGTAGAGAATACAATGAAAGAAACTGAAAAGCCACTACCACAAAAATCAAAGTAGACATCAGCTCAAAAAACAAAGGAAGATCTTTCATCTATGGAATCATCCACCACCCTTGTTTCATGGGTGACAACCCCATATCCTTTTTTTGGGCTGCTATCATGTCCCATCAACCTCATTAGGATCAACATTGTTATATGGTGAAGTGTTCTTACATGGTTTTGGATCCTTAAGGGGCCGAGGATCCTATTCGCCTACCTGAGTTGTGCCCTCTCACTAAACCCTCATATTAAAATTACAACTTTCCTTGACAATCCCTGTTGTTGGGGATTGTCCTTAAGCTCAGGTATAGCCAGGAGTGTTTCCAAGTTACTTAAAAAATACCCCATGCTACATGAACTATTTAAAATGTCAAGAAAACTAATTTTTTTAGCAGTATCCAAGGGGATAATAACCCCCTGTGGTCAATAATTTTAGTCCCTTTCAACCTCTCCTGATCAGGGGTAGAGGTAAGTTGTTGCACCATATCTTCAGGATTTGGTGTAGTTTGTAACACCCCAAGGTTTTACAAATAAATATAATGCATGCAACACTAATCCATTGAGAAACAAACACTTTGTTATAAGTGATAGTTAAAACCTATCCGCTAAATATATTTTTTCTGCTTCTGTGATTTGAATTTTGAAAAATTGGCTTACATGATTGTGATCAGTAAGATATTTAGAGTCTAATAAGACCAATTTAATTTTTTTAGTGAATAATAACTTGACCCTTTGGAATAATAATGTTACCATTATGAATAGTAATATGACCAATGTAATAGTAACCTCTCCTAAGAAAGTATAAACAAAATTGATGTTCCATCATTTCTGTTTTGAGTTTAGTTTTTCTTAAAAATATGATGAATTTGATAAATTGATATTTCATGTAAAAATTGTACATTTTAGAGAGATATAAATTATTATCTCAAAAAAAGGTTTTATTAATGTGTATAATAATGAAATAGTCTTATCAAAACACTCTTCTTTAATTAAAAATGATAAAATAATTTTATTTTTTTAAGTGTCTAAAATTTTACTATGCATTTTATGTCCACTATTATTTTTAATAAATAAGTATTTTTAAATATAAAAGTTATAATTTTCATATTTATAGAATTATTATGATAAAATAAATTTCATTTTTAAATTTATAACATATATATTAGGTTATTCTAAATTTATGATAATTTTACAAAATACTTTAGTTTTTTGTGAGTAGTAAAAATATAGTTTTTGAGTTTTCGGTATGTTTAATGACATCATAAAGATGTAATAATTAATATAAAATTCTGGTTGAATTGTGTAAATTAAAATATAATATTATGTTTCCTAAGTGTCCAATACCATGAGAAAATACCATGGTAAAGACCATAGTTTTTCATATACCACTACTGAGGTGTCCTAAAAAATTAATAAACAATTCCCCCACTTTTGCTATAAATACCCACCAATTTATTCAATTTCCTTCATCCTGAATTCATAATCCTCTAAGATCTGGTATTTTTAACTCCCTAGGAGTTTTACTAAGGTTTCATCAAGTCCCTAAGGTCCCAACATTCATGTTTTAGGAGTTACTCTACAAGGTAAGGGAATCTACCACCCTTCTCTTTTTCAGGAACACCATTTATGTTATTACTTTTTAATTTACATTGGATTATGTTGGGATATGTCATTCCATATCCCCCTTACTGTAAATAATATTTAAAAAATTATTATAGACCCATTTTTATCTCATAAACACATTTCATGAATTTTTACCTGACGCCGTTAGACTGTTATATTTTTCTTAAGGGATTTCTCAACTTATCTTTTCTTTTAAGTTCCTTTCCTTTTTATCTCTCTTCTAAACTCCCATAATACCAAAGGTATGATAAATATATAACATTAAATATTCTATAATGTTTTTATGATAATTTAATAATTCATCATCATCTCTCCTTCCCCTCATTTTATACAAAAAGAAATGAAAACACCGTCTAAGATGTGTTAATTTATCGCATTCAAGGATGGAGGGTTTTCAATTTCTATTACCATCTTCATGGATAGTCATGAAATCATTTTTATGGTTGAAACAAAATATAATATATGTATTATAACCTACTTAATGTTATGTATCTATTATGTATATACATAGGAAAAAACTAGTTTGTAATAATCAAAGAAAAAAATCATCATAAAAATGTAAACAATTATCATTAAATGTCTTATCTATTGATTCATCCTCATACTATGTACCCAAATGATATATATAACCATTTTAACTCTTTTATGTTCATTAATAATATATAATTTCTTTTATGGATAATTATATCCATTCCACTTGAACTCCATTACTTATAATCAAGTGGATCGATCATGAAATCAAGGAAAACAAACACTCCAGAATGATGGAGTTCAATATTATAATGTATTAATAAGAACAAAAATGAACTTAATAAAACTATAAGGAATAAAATATATGTTAATAATGTTATAAATTAACTAATTAATGGATTTAATTTTATTATCTCAGACATTAAGGACAAGTGCAGAATACATTTAGACATAAAGTAAAGGTTTTCTACTCGAACCTCCATTTAATTTCGGGACTCTTTGTCTCACTTAATCCCAATTAAATTATTAATTATTTATATTTACTCCTCATAGGTTCTGTTTGAATGTCCTATATATTTTTATGAATCATAATCCATCTTTATTTTATGGGGAGTTAAATTTTTTATAAATATCTTTCTCAATTATTTACGATAAACAAGCCTGATTCATAGGAACTTCTCAAATTCTTACCTATTTTCAAGTGCACTCTATAATATAATATTAAGACAAAGTTATTTTTCTCAAACCACTCATGAAAAAATTGCATTATTTCATTGTTGTTCTTATGAAAATATTTTTTCAAAATAACTCTTCTTTTCAAAGTAAGTGTATTTCTCTCGAAAATTCATCGATGGTTTTAATATATTATCTTTGTTTAATTTAACACCTATGTTTAATTTTATGTCTTATTGAGGTTAATATCTTATTTATATCATCTACCATATTTCATTAAATGGTTTATGATCAGTTTGATTTCAGATGTTCCATCTTGATACCATTCACCATACTACTCAGAATAATTAGTGTTTATGTGTACACATTAGAGAAAGTTATTTCATATGATCATGTCGTTTATGTTTAGCCCCTTTCATATGAGTAATGCATTGGACTTATAAAGTGATGGGTGGGGACTTCTATATAACCTCTATGAATCGATAGGTATCATGAGACAAAGCATAATTGGGATTTGGTTGAGGCCTTACCCTCATATTTTTAGACATCTTGGTCGAGGCCTTGAAAATATGTTTCAGATATCCGACATTATGAATTCCCTCATTATGTTATTAGAAATTGATAAACCACGTGATTATTAGAATATTATAATATCAATGGTTATGTTTCATTCTCTTAGGATCATTTATATGGCCTTAATTAATCATATTTCATTCTTTCTATATTATGCTCAAGTATAATTTTTAAAGGCATGTGTTTTCAGTTATTCGCCATGGCTAGTGTTTATGATTATGATAAATTTTGATGTATTAATCACCCTTAATGAGTATCTAAGACCACCCCTTTTAATGTTTTATTTTTCCCCATGTGGTGAAGATGAATATTATAAATTAATTTCAAGTATAATCTAGGTGTTTATGTGTGATTCAAAAGAAGTTGATAAGTTGAATTTCCTTTAAAGTTGTAATGTTAAACTTAAGTATGTATATTTTTTTACAAAGCTACTAAACTATTCATTACTTTGGGATAAGACTTCCTTGTTTATATTCCAATGTAATAAAATAATACACCGGCTCTGGGAAACCGGGGTTGGGTATTTACAGTTTGTATCATAGGAATTTTAGTAGAAAACGAGGAAACTAGATTTAGAAAACATAGATTTGAGAAAAAAACCCTAAGATAGTCTTTTAGGATAAACATAAAAGAACATGCTTGAAATTTTATAAGGAATAGATTATTTTTATATTTCTAAAAATTAAATCCTTATCTATATACTGCAGGTGGAAGTGGTTCTGGAATAGATGTACCTTGGAGTAACAACTCCAACAAGGAGTTTCATGTTTGACATGGGGTATCCTGGTACACGATAATGGTCCTCGATGCACACTTGGTTTGAAACTCTTGGGGGATATCCTTAGGATAATTAAAATTTTCTTTATAAACCATTATGAAGGATAAATTTAAATTGGTTATCAAAGTTACCATGCTTATGATTATTCAATTATACATGCATAAAATTTCAGTTTATATTTAGTGTTTTCCTATTTCCACATTATACATTGAGATTCATAACCTAATTTAGTGTATACCATTATTTATAAATTAAACATAGTGGAAGGAATTGAAACCTCATAAATTCACATATCCCATGTATGGATTTTCATCCTATGAACAATAACGATGCTTGTATTGGAGTTGTGACTGGTGCTGAGCAGCTTATAACTATACTAGGACAGCTGACTCAGGTTATGAACAATAACCTTACCAATATGAAGCAACCTGAACCACAATGTGGAGGTGTAATGTTAGACTGCTTTATGGGACAACATCCTCCTTCATTAAATGAGACTAGAAACCCATTTTTAGCTGAGCAGCGGATAAGTTCCCTAGAGAAGATATTTCTTGCTTTGGGATTTAATGAAAGGGAGAAGGTTTTCATGGTAGTTTATCATCTATCAAGAGATGCATATCAATGATGGCTGTTTATTAAAAACACAAAGGAGGAGGAATAAACAGAAGAACTGGAATGGATAGAATTTAAGAAAATATTAATAGAAAAATATTTTCCTCAAGAACAGTGAGAAAATACGGAGAGTAAATTATTGAGTTTGAAACAAAAAGATAATGAAAACATTGTAAGGTATGAAAATAATTTTACAAGGCTAGAAAGGCATGATGAGGACCACATACATAATCCAAGGAGCAATATTGATCGATTATTTAATGGTTTAAAACCATTCCTTCTAAGGGAATTGGTTTCCCAAACATTCTCATCATATGATGATAGAGTATCCTGTGTAATAAGGACATAGAAATAATTCTCTAAGTTTTATGACTTTAAAGTAAGGAAAGAGAACAAGAGGGTGGAAAAGGAAAGAAGCTACCAATATTGTGATTGAAAAGGAAATAAATAATCTACCAATGTTCAATGATACAATTTTAAAGAGATGTGACATTATGCCGATGATTATCCTAAGCATCAAGGAAACATTCTACAGAGAAGGCCAAGGGAGCGAGGCCAAGCTTATGAAATCACAACTGCTGAAGTTGAAGTTCCTTACTATGTGGTGGTAGGTACCATAATCATTTTCTCAAACTTTTACAATTCTTTATTTGATTATATATCATCACATTCCTTTATATATTATTAGTTTTCTTTAAAAAATTTATATTTATAATTCTACTTAACAAGGGAGTTGTCAGTCAAAAACCCTAAGGGAATTATCATTGCAACAAATATGTGTCAGGAAGTCCCCATTATAGAATATAAATATGATTTATCTGTTGATTTTATCATCATACATATGGTCAAATTTGAAATAATCCTTGGCATGTATAGGATTTTAAAATCTGATGTGAAAATATATTAAAAGAAGAAGGAAATTAGAATTTGTGAGGAAGGTGTAGAATCCAATATCTTTATAATAGAAACATCACCATCTGACTCTTATCTAGATACACCCACAATAGATCTACTGAATGAAATTATTAGGGAGGATGAGAACTCAAAATCTATGAGTGAGGATTGAAATATTCAAATTAAGGATGTACCTATTGTGAAAGAATACATTGATGTATTTCCAGAGGATTTACTTGGACATCCTCCCAAGCAGGAGCTTGAGTTTTCTATTGATTTAATTCCTAGTGCAAGGCTTATATCAAATAATCCTTATAGAATGGAAATAGTAGAATTAGTAGAACTAAAGAAACAACTAGGGTAATTGAATGATAAATGATTTATCCTCCCTAGTGTTTCTCCATTGGGATCCCCTATTCTCGTTGTCAAAAAGAAAGATAGATCCATGAGGTTGTTCATTGACTATAGATAAATCAATGATATTATAATAAAGAACAAGTATCACCAGTATTAGATTGATGATTTATTATATCAACTTCATGGAGTCCAATATTTTTTGAAGATTTACCTTTGATCAGAATATCATCAGTTGTGGGTGAGGAAGGAAGATATTCCAAAGACAACATTTCAAACTAGGTATGGGCATTATGAGTTTATAGTAATGCCTTTTTGACTAACTAATGAACCCTATGTTTTCTTGGATCTAATGAATAGAGTTTTAAAGGAATATCTTCATAATTTTTTTTGGTATTTATTGATGATATCCCAGTATACTCCAAAAGCTATGAAGATCATGATAATCACTTGCGCATTATTATGAAGACTCTTATAAGAAATAAATTGTATGAAAAGTTTAGAAAGTATGAATTTTGGCTTCAATCAGTTTCTTTTCTGGGCCATATTATCTCTAAGGATGGAATCTTAGTTGATCCTATGAAGGAAAAGGTTTTCCAGGAATGTCCTACTCCAACGAACATAACCGAGGTACATAGTTTTATTGGTTTAGTAGTTTATTATCAGTGTTTCGTTCAGAACTTTACTCGTTTATCCAACCCATTGACCAAGCTTACTCTTAAAGGGGTTAATTTCATATGGAAAAAATAATGTGAAGAATGATTTAAATAATTTAAGAAGAGGTTAGTTAATGATCTAATCTTTACTCTACCATTGGGAAATGGGGGATTTGTGATTTATAGCAACAAATCAAAGAAAGGACTTGGCTGTGTCCTTATAAAAAATGATAGAGTCATTAAATATGAATCAGGATAGTTAAAAACTCTTGAACAAAAATAAATGACTCACAATCTTGAGTTAGTAGCTATAATCATTTCTCTGAAGATATAAAGACATTATCTATATGGTGAAAGATGTGAGATATATTATGATCACAAGATATTGAAATATATCTTCTCACAGAAAGAACTCAACATAAGGAAAATATTATGGCTTGAGCTACTCAAATATTATGATTGTTCCATACACTACCACCTAGGAAAAGAAAATAATGTAGATAATGCATTGAGTAAGAAGAATCATGGAGTATTAAACAAAATGAGGATTAAAATGGATCCTGTATTCATGGATCTAGTAAAGATAGATATTGGAATTTTCAAAGAAGGTGAAACATCATTATTATTTTTATTTTATTCCCAACCATCTTTATTAGAAATAATTAAAACTTCTTAGTTTTATGATGAGAATATTAAAAGGAAAATTAAAGGTGTGAATGATGGGAAGTTGTCTGAATTTGTGTGTGAAGATGGAATTTTGAAATTTGGGAAGGGGTTATGTGTTCCCTCTATACCTGAGATGAAAAAGGAGTTAATGGATGATACCCAGAGCTCGAATTTATTTATACACCCTAGTAGCACAAAAATGTGTAGAGATTTGAAGGAACATTTCTAGTGGGACAGCATGAAGTGGGGAATTTATGATTATGCAAAAAGATGCTTAGTTTTTCAACAAGTGAAGGCTAAAAAACCTCCTAAAGGTTTCATGAAACCTATATCTATTATTACATGGAAATAGGATGACATAACCATGGATTTTTTATTGGATTACCCAAAACTCTAATAAAGAATGATGCAATATGGGTAATTGTAGATTAACTTATTAAATATGCACATTTCCTCACTATAAGGGGGGATTTTTCATTAGAATTCCTTACACAACTCTATATCAAGGAAGTTGTGATACTTCACAGAGAAAATCTCTCAATTGTTTCTAATCGTGATCCAAAATTTACATTGAAATTCTGTAAAATTCTTCAAAAATATTTGTTTTATGAGATTCAATTAAGCATTTCCTATCACCCTCAAACTGACGGGAAATCAGAAAGGACGATCCAAACTTTAGAAGACATGTTGAGATCGTTATCACTAGATTTTCAAGGTATGTGGGATTATTATTTACCTTTGGTAGAGTTTTCCTAAAATAATAGTTTCAATTCAAGTATTCAAATGGCAGCATCTGGATCATTACATGGAAAGAGATTTCATACACTAATTTGGTGGGATGAAGTTAGTGAAATGAAGCTTATAGGCCTAAAGCTTGCGAAGGAAACAAAAGCGAAGGTAAATACTATTCAAACCCATATCAAAGAAGCTCAAAGCAGTAAAAAGTGTTATGCTGATAATCAAAGGAAGGATTTGAAATTTCAAGTGGGAGATCATGTTTTCTTAAAAGTATCTCCTTGGAAGGGTGTTATAATATTTGAGAAAAAAGTTAAACTGATCCCCAGGTACATTGGTCCTTTTTAAATTCTCAAGAGAATTGGAGTTGTGCCTTATCATTTGGAAATGCTGCCTAGCATTTCTAAGGTACAATTTTTTTTCCAAATCTCATTTTTGAGAAAGTACATGTCAAACCCGACACATGTACTCACTTATAAATGTATAGAATTAGAACCTGACTTATCTTAGTGTAAAGAGCCTATCCAGATTCTGGACACTAAAGAATAGGTGCTGATGAATCAGATGACTAGAATGGTAAAGGTACTTTGAAAAATCATAAAATTGAATAGGATACATGGGATCCTAAGGATCTTATGATGAAGAACTATCCAAATCTTTTTATGAGGTAATATTCTGGTAATTTCGAGGATGAAATTTTTATAGGGGGGAGATTATAGCACCCCAAATTTTATAAATAAATAGAATTCATACAACACTGAGACCCTAAGAAACAAACACTTTTTTATAGTAGATAATTAAAACCTAGCTGCTAAACATATTTATGTTGCTTCTGTGATTTGAATTTCAAAAAACTGACATATATGGTTGCGATCAATAAGATATTTAGATTCTGATGGGATCAACTTAATTTTTTAGGGAATAGTAACTTAACCCTTTGGAATAGTAATGTTACCCTTATGAATAGTATTATGACCAATGGAATAGTAACCTCACATAAAAAATTATAAATAAAATTTTCATTCCATCATTTCTTTTTTGAGTTTAGTTTTTCTTAAATATATGATTAATTTGATAAAATGTTTTTTCATGTAAAAATTGTATGTTTCGGAGAGATTTAAATTATTACATCAAACTAAGTTTTTATTAATGTTTATAATAATGAAATAGTATCATCAAAACACTCTTCTTTAATTACTAATGATAAAGTAATTTTATTTTTTTAAAGTGTCCAAAATTTTACTATGCATTTTATATCTGCTATTATTTTTAATAAATATGTATTTTCATGGATAAAAGTTAAATTTTAATATTTATAGAATTATTATGATAAAATAAATTTCATTTTTGAATTAAAAACTTTGATATTATTTTATTTTTAATTTATGAGAATTTTATAAAATACTTTAGTTTTTTATGAATAATAAAAAAACATTTTTGAGTTTTTGGTATATTTAATGAGATCATAATGATGAAATAATTAATATAAAATTCTGGCCTACTTTTTTACATTAAAATATGATATGAGGTTTCCCAAGTGGCCAATACCAAAATAAAATACCATGGACATGGTTTTGTATATACCACTCTTGATGTGTCCATAGAAATTAATAAAAAATTCTCTCACTTTTGCTATAAATAGGCACCCATTTATTCCATTAATTTTATTAAAAATTCATTATCCTTGAATATCTGGTAGTTTTACCTCCCTAGGAGTCCTTCTAGGGTGTCCTCAAGGACCCATGGTCCCAACCATCATGTTTTAGGAGTTACTCTATAAGGTAAGGGAATCTACCACCCTTCTCTTTTTCAAGTACACCTATTATATTATTCCATTTTAATTTCCATTGGATTATATTTGGATATGTCATTACATATCCCCCTTAATTTCCATATTATGTAAAAAATTATTAGATACCTTTTTTTCTCTCATCAACATATTTTATGAATTTTTAAGTGATGGTGTTAGGCTGCCGAATTTTTTGTATGGGATTTCTCAACTTCTCTTTTTTTCAAGTTCCTTTATTTTCTTTTTATCTCCTAAATTCCCCTCAACCAAAAGTTATTATAACTCCATTAACTTAAATATACTATAATTTTGTTATTATAAGGTAATAATTCATCATAATATCTTCTTTCCATCCTTTTATACAAAAATAAATGAAAACATCGTCCAAGATGTGTTAATTTATCGCATTCAAGGATGTTGAGTTTTCAATTTATATTACCATATTAAAGGATGGTCATGAAACCATTTTTATGGTTTAAATATATTATAATATATGTTTTATAACCTAATTAATGTTATGTAACCTTTATATATTTACATACGACAAAAATAGTTTGTAATAGTTAAAGAAAAAAACCATCGTAAAAATCTAAACGATTATCACTAAATATCTTATATATTGGTTCATACTCATACCATGTAACCAAATGATATATACAACCATTTACACTATTATATGTTAATTAATAATATATAATTTCAGTTCTATATAATTATATCCATTCCACATGAACTCCATTACTTATAATCAAGAAGACCGATCATGAAATCAAAGAAAAAAAACACTCTACAATGATGGAGTTCAATCTTATAACGTATCAATAAGAACATAAATGAACATAATAAATCCATAATGAATAAACTAAATTTAAATTATGTTCTGAATTATTTAATTAATTCATTTAATTTGATTATCTAGGACATTAAGGACAAGTACATAATATATTCAAACATAAGGTAAGAGTTTTCTACACAAACCTCCATTTACTTTTGGGATACTCTTTATCTCACTTAATCCGAATTAAATTATTAATTTATATTATATACTCCTCATAGGTTATGTGTGAATTTCCTATACATGTTTACCAATCATAATCCATCTTTATTTTATGGGCAGTTAAATTTTTATAAAGATCTTTCTCAATTCTTTACTATAAACAACCTGATTCATGGGAACTTCTCAAATTCTTACCTATTTTCAAGTGCACACTGTAATATGATATTAATACACAATTATTTTTATAAAACCACTCATTTCATCATGGAAAACTAAATTAGTTCATATCTGGTTTTATGCAAATATTTTTCTAATAGAACTCTTTTTTTCAAAGTAAAAGTGTATTTCTCTCAAAAATACCTTGATGATTTTATTAGAGTATCTTTGTTTAATTAAACAAATATATTGAATATTATGTATTATTGAGGTTAATATCTTATTTATATCACATAAATTATTGTATTAATTTTTTTATGATCAATTTGACTATAGATGTGCTATCTTTATACCATTCACCATACCAATCAGAATTGTTAGTGTTTATGTGTACAGATTGGGGAAATTTATTGCATATGATCATGTTGGTTATGCTTAGCCTCTTTCATATGAGGAATGCATTGGACTTATAAATTGATAGGTGAGGACCGCTATAACACCTCTATGCATTGGTAGGTCTCATGAGACAAAACATAATTTGGGTTTTTATGAGGATTTACCCTAGTATTTTCAGATGTTTTAACCAAGGCCTTGATAATATGTTTTAGATGTACAAAATTATGCATCCACTCATTGTGTTATTAGAAATTGATAAAAAATTTGATTATTTGGATAGTAGAATATCAATGGTTATGCTTCATTCTCTCAGGATCATTTATATGGCCTTATTTAATCATCTTTCATTCCTGTCATATTATGCTCAAGTATAATTTTTAAAGGCATGTATTTTCAAATATTCACCATGACTAATATTTATGTTTATGATAAATTATACTGTATTACTTACCTTTAATGATCACATTATCTCACCCCTTTCTTATGTTTTATTGTTTCATAAGTTTTGAAGATGAATGGTATGATTGAATTTTAAGGATAATCTAGGAGTTTATGTGTGATTCAAAAAAAGATGATATGTTGAATTTCATTTCAAGTTTTAATGTTGAACTTATGTATGTATCTTGTTTTCCAAAGATACTAAAATATTCATTCCATCGGGATATGAATTCCTTGTTCATATGCCAATGCAATAAAATAAATCATTGGTTCTATGAAACTGGGGTTGGGTCTTTAC
Source organism: Viscum album (assembly GCA_963277665.1). Taxonomy (NCBI): domain Eukaryota; kingdom Viridiplantae; phylum Streptophyta; class Magnoliopsida; order Santalales; family Viscaceae; genus Viscum; species Viscum album. The sequence continues at coordinate 889,429,207 of OY728142.1, forward strand.
ATAGTTGGATCGAAATTGATCAATTTTTCACTACAAAGGTGGGTGAAAAGTAGTGTTGTTGCGAGGATGATGGTCTTGATGGGATACAAAAAAGTAGTAATTATTGTAGGAGGTGGTTATAAGATACAATGGAGTCATTTTGTGGCTGGGTTCACATCCTATAATGACTGTAGGAGATGGGGTGGAAGCCTCAAACAGTGATGGGGGGGCATGGCCTCTAGTGAGTTGCACAGGCGGATGATGACACGATGGCGAGGGGGTGGCCAAATCTATTATGATGTGTGCAGGTGGAAGGCTCCCCAACTGAAACTGGACATGTGGGTGGAAGCTCCAATGAGGTATGAAGGCTGACATGGATGCACTAGACCAATGTGGCGTTGTAGTGTGTGTGGCAACACATAGGAGACTTGACCCCTGCCTGATGGTGGGGGATGTCTTGGATGACCGACAACTATTAGTGGATGGGTGATGCCACATGCAGTAAGATAGCTTGGAGGGATGATCCTTCAGATTTCCCAATATATATATATATATATATATATATATATATATATAAGACTAAGGGTATAGTTTAGAATAATCTATGCGGGGCTATGGACTAGGTTATGTCCTTGGAGTGTGGGTGTGTGGGTGTTTGATTATAATTGTACCCAAAACACCTAATATATATAATAAATATATTTATAATCTTATATATAATTATATATAGTGTTTTCTTGTGTCCCACCAGAATCAGACACTGTGTGTTTTATACATAGGGAAATTCAAATCCATTTCCTAGTTGGGGAATGTGCGCCGTGCTTTGGGCTTGGTTGGATCCCCCACTAAGAGTCAATAGTAACCCATAAAAAAGCTTTGATTATAATTTAGGGAGGGAGATTCAGGCTGGGAGATCATCCTTCAATGGTGATGATGGCGATTAGGGTTCCATGTCGATGGTATTGGGTTTGAAATGCTATTTCAACTCACAAAAGGTTTTTATTTACACCTAAAAGTAGGTGGAAGAGGATATTATAGTGAATCTAATTGCATCAATCGTATAAATTCTAGTTTTAAAGGTAAAAAATATAGATAATATCAAAGATACATCTCTTGAAGCTAGTATTTTTCTCTCACAATTCAAGGGCATGGCATCTGATGGCATTTGTCATAAGGGTAACATTTCTCTTATTAAATCTAATCTCGATGTTATTGAATAGAGGATGAATTCAGGTAATAATTAAATTATTTCTTGGCTAATCTTACTAAATGGATCAATACCTTGGAGAATTTTGGATCTAGTTGATCGAATCTAAACTATTTTTCTTTTTTCCAACTACAAGTTCTTATCCAGGGTTTGTGGATTTTTCACCTGACTTTCCCTTCAAAGGAACTAAAGACGAAGGCCTAAGGCTTTAGTACAATCTCACTCAAGTTGGGTTTCATCTATATCTAGGAATGTAACTACAAATTCAATCCCCTATAGGTATGTTACTCATCATTTTAGGTTTGGTTTAAGGTTTTTGGGGTTAATTTTATTTTTTGAACCCACCGTTTTTTCATGATGTTACCTTAGAAATTGGTGTCCCAATTAAAATGGAAAATGAAACAAAAATTCCCATATACGACCACTATGTTTGGCTACTGGTTGAGGTTGATCTATGTTCTACACTAGTTGAAAAAGTTTTTATTTATTCTGATTATGATGAATTTGAACTACATATTGAATATGATAATATTACTTAGTTTCACACGGATTTCAAACCCATTGGACATGATAAATTGCATTGTAGAAGTTCTTTCACCTGTTATTTTTATTCTCAGAATGGGAATGATTAAATTATGTGCATTAATAAGGATAAAGTAAGACTTATAGCTACTATAATGATTGATGTGGGGTCTCTAGTTGGTCATATCAGGGAGGAGATTATGGGGGATGACTATATTCAGATCGTTGGGTTAGTGTAGGGGAAAGGATTTGGTGATGATGTCCTAAGACATGAGATTGAGAAAGGGAAAGAAGGAACATCTCTTCTCAATGTAATGACTGGTCTATTATTTAATTCTAGAGGGCTAGAGAAGGTTTCTACAAAGATAGATTTCAAGGGTAGAGAGGATAATCGTCATGTCATCTAGCTAGAAAGAGTGGATGGTGACAAGCAGTCTGTATGAAAAAAGAAATCGTGGGTGGATATATCTACTGAAGTGAATATTGTAAAATTGTTTTCACTTAAATGTAACACTTCCAAATATTTTATATTTAGAAACAATTAATTATATACTGATGAGGATATTTCCATACATTTTTAACAACTGATGGAGTTTCTTACAACAACAATAGTTGAAATAGAAAATTGAGAGGATATGGAAAGAAGGAATTTTGGTGGCCATCAGGATGTGGATGGTGGAATAGATGAGGAATAAATGGATGATAAGTCCATTGATTAGGCTGATTCATAAGAGTTAGTTGATCAAAAATTAAGTCAGGATTTGTTGATTCCATCAAGGGATCATAAAGGTAAACAGAAAATAAATATTTAATCTCTTGTTAAAATGAAAACTATGAAGGAAGAACATGTGCCTCACAAAGACGATGAAAAGATGCATTCTATTACTATAATATATATTGATTTCCATGAAGAAACTTTGGGGTCCTCTCAGGGGATGAAGCCTTGGCCCTCAAAGCATTAGAAAATGGAGGATATTACATCTCTACTCACTAGAAAATTACAGGACCTCATAGAGACAGTCAGTGGGGAGTCTCAAAGGGTTAGCGGTCTAGAATTCAAGAGATGGTCTTCATCCATAATTTCATCGGATAAAGAATCTTTTCAATTGGTTCCTTTTAGGAATTATAGATCAAATTCTTCTAAACTGGGACAATCTACACTTACTATCTCTTCAAGGGACATTAATTTGGCCCGTTTTGTGTTGACCCTATAGATGGAGCCTCCATCAAGAATTCCCAAATGTAGACAGGTTGTTTCTAGCTTGCTAGAAGCATCATGTGATCCTGAAATCATTATTTTATAGGGAATGGGAAGTCTAATAAAGGTGTATGTTTCAACTTTTAACCTCTTTGGAGTGTTTTATGCACTCAATAAAGGTAAAAAACACTCTTAGGAAGAATAGGTCCATGCAGTCTCCTTGAAAAGGCAATTCTGATCACCAGAGCTCTTGAAGGGGGGTGATGATGCATAATATGGTGGAGTACATGTAAATGTGGTTCAATATTTCATAGAGAAAGAACTGAAGATACCTTGGTTGATGACCCATCTAAGAGGGTGGAGGTTCAATCTGCTGTTGGGAAATCTGAATCGGAGGACGCCGACATTAAAGGCCTCTTACAACAAGTAAAAACTTAGAGGGGAGTTCGTCATCCCAATAGCCAAGGCTATAGGAACTAACATTTTGATTGGATTGTTATGCATGAGGAGGAATGTAGAATTGGGTCTGAAATTAGAAAAAAGTTAGGACTTTGACTAATTTATCGATGTGGTCAGTTTTTCTTTATTTTCACCCATCTCTCTTTTTCTCTTTTTTTGCTGTTTAATAAAAGGTCTATGACCCTACCTTTTCAAAAAAGTAATTATATATATATATATATTAATATGTAAAAATATATAATTTTAAATATTATAAATATATTTATTATTTAAATATAATTAGTATAATTTTAAAATTATTTAAATATATATTAATTTATTTATAATTATAATTATATATAAATATTTTTATAAATATTTTTTTATAATTATAAATATTCTTATATAATTATATATATTTATATAAATATTTTAATTTACATAATTATCTATATTTACATAATTATATATTTATTTGTTAATATATAAGTATATATAATTATATATAATATATATTTTTATTATTTAAATATATTTACAATACTTTTATAAGTGTATATATATATTTATAATTCTAATTATAAATAAACATATTCATAAATACTTGTATATATTTATTAATATATTTATGTAATTATATATATTTATATAAATAAATATATATAATATTAATATATAAATATATATAATTTTAAATATAATAAATAGATTTATTATTTAAATATATTTATGATAATTTTATAATCATTTATATATATATATTTATTTATTTATAATTTTATAAATACATTTTAACACATTATATAAATTTATAAATTTATAATTAACAATTTATATACATTCCACATATCCATAAAATACACACATACATAACATAATGCATACACATATATATACATAGACATTTATATAAATATATAAGTTCAAATATCACATATTAACAATGCATCATTTATATTTTTATAATTGTTTGAATTATTAATATATATATATATATCAATATATCATATTTATATTAGTTATATATATATATGCATTTTTTTAATTAATGTATATAAATAAACATTAATTCATTAATATAAATAAGATAATTATAATTATATATATATATTAATAATATTATTTATTAAAAGTTTTTATCAGCACTTGGAAAAGCACTGATAAAGATGGACCTTTATCAGTGCTAAAAATGTTACCGATAAAGGATACACTTTTATTAGTGCTTTTAGATAGCACTGATAAATGATACCCTTTTATGAGTGCTTTTTTAGCATTAATAAAATCTTGTACTATCTAAAGTCCAATTTTTGGTAGTGTAGTGAGTTGGGATATATAAAACAGTTTCAAATAGTTTACTGCTAGCCGAAAATAGGAGGCGATGGTCCCATGTTGTGGTGGCTTTCAACCAGAGATATAGAAGAGGAGCTTGAAAGCATGTATACATAGAGAACCACATGCACTTTTAAGTATAGGAAGACATAAATAAACAATGATGAAGAGGGAAAATTGTTAGGGAGAAAAGTGTTAGTGTAGCCTGCATCGTTGTTATTTTTTTAGCCACTATTGCTTTGGATATCGTGGGATAATGAACTCACCCAACCAGCCATATGAATGTGCCTCTTTCTCTCCCTTTTTTTTCTTTTTGATACCTTTTAATGATTTAAACAACACTTGAGATTATTTATGTCACCCCAATAACTTTTCATCCCCCCCCTTCAACAATCATGCTTTAAATAACTATAAAGTAACCAAAACCTTTTTGTGTGTTTGATAGAATATATTGGGTTATTATAGCTTTTCTTTTCTCCAAGGTGCTATCCTAATAAGTCTCTCTTAGATATCTCTTATATATGAAAGATACCGTCCACTAACATTGCATCCCTAGATCCTATGATGGCCTCATTGTAAAACAATAAAAACTTAAATTAAATCAAAATCAATGAAAGATATCATGAACTGGGAAAAGGATTATGTGATGGTAAGAAAAGATATGATGATAGGTAGTCCAACTCTTATAGAGGATGATAAGTGAATCATTTAAATGATGAAAAGTGAGAGGTTCGAAGAAAAAAATAGAAGCAAGACAGAGAATAAATAGTAAAGGAAATACAGAAAAGTAAAGGATCACACAATTATTTATGTGGTTCGGACTAGTTTGGTCCTACTCCAATAAAATAACACCACCAAAACCAATTATTACTATTAAAAACAAAAAATAAAACATAAAAAATAGAAGATAAAAATAGAGGGACAACATTTACAGACCACTGAAGCTATCAGTGCATGAGGTCCTTGCCACACCAGGACTTGTGGGGAACCTGAGCTGAATATGGTAGTATACACCTCCATATAGGATGAACTCACACACATAACCCAAACACCTATATCATGAAATAAAGAAATAAATAAAATGAATATATGAAACAAAAAATGAATGATCTAACAAGTCTAGATCCCAAATCTGATGAAGGAGAAATGACACTTCCAGGGTTGTAGAATCTTGAAGTTGATGTGCTCAATAAAGAGATTGTTATTACCAATCTCTCCATTGGAGGGGATCATAAAAACAAGGGGTTGTGATAGTGTGGAAGTAGAGTAGTAAAACTTTCTCTCTCTCAGACCCTTATCTCTTAAACAGAGTGGAAGAAAAAATGAAGAACCATTCAAGGATAATCAACGGATGTGACTAATCATAAAGGCGTAGTAGTGGTGAGGTAGGTGACGAGATGATAGAATGTCAAGTGGGGTAGTTTTGATGGATGCATGGACGACTAAGGGAAAACAGAAGGATCATGAAGATCAGACCAGGGCAACATATCCTAAAAATAATTGGATATATGACATATGTGGAATTGACTGTTAGAAATGACATGGATCATCATGAAATCATAAATCACAAACACCATGATATAGAGCCACAAAATCAACAATAATCAAAGTTCAGCAACACACCCAGGAAGTATCCAAGGATCAATCCGGCATACAAGTCCCATGACCACAAGCCCAATCAAAAAAAACATTGAGGCCCAACCATCAAGACCACACAGAGGCCTGTATAGAGCATCCAATAGAACAAAATCTAGAATGAATAAAAATTTCATAATAATAATAAACTAACATAAATTTTCATAGAAATATTAAAATGAATTTTAATTTTTAAAAGAAAATTTTAATAAATTTCTTCCTTTTCAAAATAAAATAAAAAAATTAACTGATGGTGTCCTTTAAAGTCCTATCTTTCATACCATTAGGTTCAAGAAATTTTTTATTTATATAAAATAAACATAAAACTACAACATCTTCCCAGCATAGATACTCTTAGAGTGTACCATTTTTGCACACACACTACCCATACCAACCTTTTTACTACAATTATATTACTATATTATTCTTATAAATAAAAAAAATTAAGCAAAATCATTAAATGATAGATCTTACTGATATTAAGTTAAGTCTCCACCGAAACCATCAATGCCCAAGAATATAGATATCTACAAACACACAACTATACTTAGGGGTAAATATATAGTGAATGATGAAAAAATATAAAAAATAAATATAATTCATGTAACAAAATGTAGTAGAAACTCTCAACAACAAAAACCAGGAAGCCAATAGGAGTGCATTCTCCACCTAAGCTCGAACAGCTTAGACCAACCTAAAGAAAACACATCTTCCCACTGATATCTCCAAAAAACATAGCATGTCCAGTCCTAGGAATAAAAAAATATGAAACCTATAAAATATACTTATTTCTATCTGTATTGGATGATAAACTAAAATAAATAACATTCACAGTGTCACAACTAGGGAATACCATATTGGTATGGGCCACATAGTCTTAATTTGAAAAATTAAGACAATATCATTTAATATGGATGGTTCAACTACAAAAAAAACACCATAAATTATTAAATATATTCTTATCCCTCTACCCCTTATCGTTTTTTCTACTCTAACCCACAATGCTCAATAGTTATGGTTCATTTTTAACCCCATTACCCTCTTCCTTCAAACAATGTGTCTGAAGTTCGTGAGAAAAAACATCATTCTTAACCTCTTCTAGCATTATAGAATCATGACCATACATCATTGAATATTTTAATGAACTAAAAGATTCATCAAGAGAAATTAAAATAATTAAATTTTTATATTCATCTTTAACATTTACATTTATATTAGTTACATCAAGTAGTACTTTTTTGAATTTGTCAAGATGAACATGAACCAAAGAACCAAGATTCATCTTAAAAGTATAATGTCTCATTTTTTCTATATATGACTGGTAATAGTTTAAGTCCAATATATATGATCAAGTTTTAACGAGAGATATTTAGAAATGGTTTCATAGAAAAATTCATGAAAATTTTTGTCTCCAAGGGTCAAAAGCAACATACCGTGAGCCTTTTCTGAAACACTAGGCTTGATATCTATATAAATTATGGTAGACTAACCATCAATATAGATAGTAACTATGGGTTTTTATAATAGTGCATGATTTTTTAAGTCCTTCGTAAACTAATAGTGCACACATTTTAACTCTCCACAAACTGAAATCATTCTCACCATCAATCTTCCCAACTTCAAACTTAGTAGATATCAATTAAATGATTACATGATCTGATACCAACTTTGAGGTAAGAATGGATCCGATGATCAGTGGTATTAATCTCACAGAGGATGATAATATAGTCATATTAATGATTCTATGTGAGAGGTTTAAAGAAACACAAAAAAAAAATAGAATTAAGAAGGTGAATGAATAGTAAATTAAATGTGGAAAAGTAAAGGATCACACAATTATTTACATGGTTCAGACTAGTCTGAACCTTCTCCATGGTAAAAACACCATCAAAACCAATTATTATTATGAAAAAATATAAATAATAAAATGGGGAAGATAAAAATAGATAGGAAATTCATGAAGAGAATATAATCTATCAATCCGTGAGTTCATTTCCACTCCAGGACTCATGGTGAACCCGAATTGATGATAGTAGCATACACCTACAAGTAGTACTGACTCATGAAACCAAACATAAAACTTGGACCATAAAATAAAGAAATAAATACAATGAAGATATGAAACATATAAAGAAATTATCTCACAATTATGGATCTCAGATCTGCTGAACAAGAAACAAATCTACCATGGTTGTAGAATCTTGAAGTTGATGTGGTCTAGACTGATCTCACAATTAATGAGCTCCCCAATATAGGGGATCACTGGAACAAGGGGCTAATATGGTGTGGAAGAGTAGAATAAGACCTTATTCTCTCTGGAACAAAGAAAAAGGAACAATGAAGATCTGGACACAAAAAATCATGGTTTATGGATAATCATAAAGGCACATGAGAGGATAGGAAAACTATAATATGATGGCATGTCAAGTGAGTTATCTGAGATGGATGAATAGATAGATTAGGGAAAGTTGAAGGATCATGAAGAATAGGCTAGTGAAACAGATCACAAAAATCAGAGGATATGAGGAAGATGTGGAATAGACTGGAGGAAGTGACACATATCCTCATGAAATCAGAAAGCACAAACACTATGATCCAGAGCCACACGATAAGAAATTATCAATGGTCATAAGCACACCCAGGAAGGATTCATGGATCAAGACACCATACAATGTCCACAACCACAATCCAATTGACAAAAAAATATAGAGGCCTTGCCATCAAGACCACGTGGAGGCCCGCATGGAGAAAAAAAAACATAACAAAATCCCAAAAAAATACAAATTTCATAATAATAATAAACTTAGATAATTTTTCATAGAAATATTAAAAAGAATTTTAATTTGAGAACCAAAATTTAATAGATTATTTTACTATATAAATTTTCTTATCTTACATTATATATGAATACATAATACTAAATAATTTTTAGGGGTAAGGATGAACTTATTAGAATATAACACACTGTAGGACCGTACTGGGGGTTTTTCTCAAAAAATATGAAATCAATATAATAAAAAATACAAGATGAAAGAACTATAAAAAGAACTAAGAACACAAAAATTTTCATTCTCTTATACTACTAGGACCTATGTCCATGGCAAGAACACCAACCACACATGCATTTTATTAAATCTCAAGATAAGATATAGATTTATAAAATACAAGGGTGAAGAAACATCGATATATGTATAATGACGTTGCTATAGAAAAATAATAATCAAGAAAAATGTAATGAACTTATAGTGCCAGAAGTGATGAGGTCTGGCTCTCCCAATCTATTTTATTCTTCACCGGAGGGCTATACTGAAGCTTCATACTCACTGAGGATCCATGTACTCACTGAGATACTCTCCTAGGATGGATCAATTTCCATTTGGGTACTGAGACTAAAATCTTATTGATCTAAGGATTATTTCATCAAAGCTTCACCAGAAGAGGTATACCATTAGTGTATCGTAGATATTGGATGACACAAAGACTTAACAATGAGGAACTAGAATCAAATGGTTAGGGTTTGAGATCTAGAATTAGGAGTGAGATCATACCACAAATATGAGATGATGAGCTAGAATGAATCCTGAAGAGACAAGGAAGTAGGGGTGATCAATTCCACATGAAATCCTTAGTATGTTGAAAGATAAAATCCAATTCTCACGTGCCACGATGAAAATCCAAACAGAAACCAAATGGCGTGAATGAATGTTCCTAACTAGGTGGATGATGAGGACGAATAGTGTGGCAGAATAAATCGACATCCAATAATAATGGTCACAAGGATTTCCATGGTGGTATGGGAATTCAATACAGGTCGCACAAATAAGCCTAAGGAATAGGCCCACACGGTAGGCCCAAGAGACTATACTAACAGTACAACATCAATTAAGAAGCCTAAAAAAATAAAATAATCCTAGTAGAAAACATTGAGCACAATAAAACTAATTTGGAATATTTTTCATGAATGGAGTTAACATAATATAAATATAAGAATAATAACATGGAAATGTCAATATGAAAACAAATTGAATACCATAATTCACAAATATCCACCATTTTCCATTGAAATTGGTGATGTTTTGTACATAAGGTTTTATAATTTAATCCAAATTAATTCTATATAGAAAGACTTTAATTTAGAAAATACCATAGCTTTAGTAAAACTATTAGCTGGGTTATCATAATTGTGTATCTTGTTAACACACACAGTTCATATTCTATAATATCTCTAATAAAATGTTTCTTAATGTTTATGTGTTTGGATTCCCATGTAATAATAAATTCTAGGACAAATATAATCCATATTGACTATCACTATAAATATTGACACCAAAATTATAAAGGTTGAGTTCATAATACAATCCTTTATCACATAATGTCACTTTAATAGCTTCTGTGAAGGCTGTGTACTTAGATTCTATGGTTTAAAGGGAAACCACAGACCTCATGTTACACTTATGGGAAATAGTACCTCCACAAGTAGTGAAGACATAAACTGTCAAATATTTTATAGTATCAATATTCCCTGCATAGTCAGCATCTACATATCCAACTATAAATTTAGTAGTATGCATATTTTTACCAAAACATAATGACAAGTTAGAGATATAGGGAAAATACCGAAGAATCTATTTTAGAGAATGCCAATTTGTCTTCCTTAGAGTGGACATAAACCTGCTAAGGGTGAAAATTTCATAGGCAATGTCAAGTCTAGTATAGATCATGTAATACATGATACTAATTGATTTTATACAAAAAAATTATATGATCAGTAGTAGGGGTCCTTGTGTCAAATAAAATTTAAAGTGAGTTCCAAGTGGCGCACTAACATGTTTGAGAGATTCAAACTCATATATCTTGAGAATTTTCAAAATATAATCACACTATTATAAATAATGAATTTTATTAGGCATATGGATAATTATTTCCACACTAATTATTTTCTTAGTGAAACCTAAGTATTTTATTTCAAAATAGCCTCTTAATTTAGATTTTATATAAATAATGAGACTAATGTTTCTTTGAATAATGAGAACATCACGATCATATAATATAAAATAAAGCATTAATTTTTTAATTTCTTTTAAAATAAACACAAGATTCATATTGGGTCCTTGTAAATTAGTTACCAAGAATAAAATAACCTATTTTTTCAACCATTTACTTGAAATTTATTTTAAACCATATAAGGAATTATTCAAAAGAAAAACTTGATTTGATTTGAATTATTTAGAGTAACCATCATGAGGTTTCATTTAAAGTTTCTCATTTAAATCTCCATAAAGGAAGATAGTTTTAACATCATGTTGTTCGATGTTTAGTTCAATATAGGCTGAAAAAGAAATCAACAGCCTAATAGAAGAATAATTAACAATAGGGGAAAATTTTCAGGCTAGTCAATTCCTTCTATTTGAAGGTATCCCTTAGAAACTAGTCTTTATTTATAATTAATTTAATTTATAGAAGTTTTTCCTTATTTTCTTTTATAAATCCACTTACATACAATTACTTTATCATTGTGTAGTTTATTTATAATAGACCAAGTGTGATTTTTTCTTAGGGAATGAATTTCTTCATTCATGAAAAAGACCCATTGCTTTGAGTCTTTTTCATTAATAACTTTCTTAAAGGTTTGAGGACCATAATCAGATATATCCCAGGAAATATAAAAATAATAAGAATCCATATCATATTGGATGAACTGATTTGGAGGTCTGGGTACTCTCCCAACTCTATCTCGGGTCAATTGATAGTCTATGCTATTTGTAGGAAGTTCTATTATAGAATTTGAACTAGAAATGAATTTAGAATCATCCTGAGTAATGGTCTTAGGATTATGATTAGTGGGATGGATAGATACCACAAAATGGGTTAGAGGATTAGATTATTCAACCCATTTTTAGGTTGGATCAGTATTTTTAGCTGTAAAATACTTGGATTACGGAGAATATGACTCATTAAACACCACATACATACTTAGGATTAATTTTTTGTAACCAAATTTATGAACAAAAAGTTTGTAACATTAAACACCCTTGGGATACCCTACAAATTTTCATTTAAGGGAACTAGGTTAAAGTTTATCAGTATTAACATGGTCACAAGTAGTTCAGTCAAAGACTGTTAAGTTGGTATTACCATTATATATTTCTTATGAGGTTTTAAAATGAATATCATAAGAACAAAACCTATTTTCAAGGTAGACTTTCATGTTGGGAATCTCTTTCCAAAAATATTTAGAGATACCCAAGCATGCAAGAATACTTCAGAATATTTATAAAATAGTTCTATTCATTCTTTCTAGAATACTATTTTGTTGGGGGTTTCCCTAATAGTTCAGTGTCTTTTAATACCCTCATTTTCATAAAATTTAATAAACTTAGTGGATTGGTACTCTAATAAATTATATGTTATCATGGATTTAATTTTTCTCCAAACATAGTATACAACTAAAATTTTCAAGGTTTTAAAGGTCTAGAAAACATCAGATTTATTTTTTAGAATATAAATCCAAACTTTTATTTAGGATTAATCTATAAAATTGACAAAATAAAAACCTCCACCATGGCTGGTAGTCCTAGATAATCCTCATAGGTCAGAATTTATGTATTTTAAGGGGATATTAGCTTGAAAATTGGACCTATTAAAGGTGACTCTCTTGGAATTTCACATCACACAATATTCAAAAAATGGAATACTACTTGGTGCGATGTCACTCAACAAACCTTTCTTATTGGGTTCTTATATATCCTTGGATATTACATGCCCCAATCTACTATGCCATAGAAGAGTATTATCATTATTAGTGGTATAAAAACTATCTAACTATACATAATGGGTCTTTCCATTAAAAATAGACATCCCATTAATGATTGAACCTTCAATGATAGTTCTATATACTTTTTATATTTTTAGATATCTTGTTTTAGACCTAAAATTTAATCCCTTTTGGTCTATAACCAATCATGAAATCAGATTTCTATGATGGTTGGGAACCCACCTAACATTAGGAAATATGATGATGGAATGGTCATATTATTCTATTAAAATAGAACCTCTTACCTCTAACTTTCACCTCTTATTATTCCGTGAGAGGACATCTCCTTCTAATCTCTCTATGAATTATATGAATTAATCTCTAAAGGGAAACATGTGAAAAGAGAACCCTGAGTCAAGTACCCACTCACAATTGAGAGCATGGATGGAAAAATTTAACACTTTAATTGTGTCATAACTAGAGTGCACTAAAAAGGACGAGTCAGTGGGTGGTTTATGTTCATGTTCTTGTTTAATATTCCTATATTAGGGCTAAGTGTGCACAATCTTACCCTAATTAAAGAAAAAAACTTTTCTTTCCCTAGAATTAGGCCTAGGTTTGGGCTTCTTATTCCTATTGATTTTATCTTTATTAAACTCTTTCATTTTACCTTTATACTGTGGTCTACCCCTAATAAGATATTAGTTCTGAGAGTAGTGGAAGTGTGTGGTGATGGGAGATATATTTAAATTTTTTAATTATCATTTCCCAAAACCATGAGAGAATATCTATCATGTAAAATCTATAAATTGTTTATTTTATATTTGAATAAATGAATACATGGGATTATGATATTTCTTCATTGATGAATTTTGACCATCTAAAATGAACCTTTCGGATTGCCTGCATTGTACTCTGAGAATCCAAGGATATAATCCCCCTAGAGGCGATCCACACACACTCCTATGATCTCCGATAAAGGCTGCTCAATATTTGAGAGCTGGTTTGGAAAATTGAATTTCTTGTATTATTCATTCTTGATTACTCATTCTTTGGCCTTGAATAAATCTCTCGTGTATTTCTCATTCTTGAGAGGGAGATATAAGGAGGAGTCAAGAGATAATTTATTATGTGAAACAATTCATTATTTTGATTATAATGATCGATACTTTGCACAATAGACATAACCATATATTTATAGAGCTATGGTTTAGGTTAAAATAATTATCGAATACATATTTTTCATTAAATAATATAACGAACAATAGTAAAACCCATTCCACATAACAAAATAATAATATTATTATTTTGTGTTGTGCTCCAACATACATAATAAAAAGTATTATTTAATGGACTTGTTAATTAATATTTTTCACCAGACATAGTCTTGATCCATTTAAAATCCTATAAAATTTATTGAATACCTAAATAAAATATTTTATTCTCTTAAATAAATATTTTATTCATAAACCTATAAATAAAAATTTATTAAATATTCAATAAAATAAAGAAATTTTTTTTATTTACAATCCATTGAATAAATATTTATTTAATTTATGAAATCAATAAATATTGAATAAAATTATTCATCATTCTTGAGAATAATATTTATTTAATTAATTAAATTCAAATAGAATCTAATAAATATCAACAAAAAAATTAGTGTGTGACCCTATAGTATTAATTCTCATTGGAATTAGGCAATCTTACCTAATATACGAGATTACTATCCAACAATTGTTCAACACACCCAAGAGAAAGAGCATAACATTGCAATTATGACAACCATATATGAATGTTCACTATGTAACATAATCCATTTGTTATAGTATCTCAACAAGAAGGTTGCACATCCATGTCACCAAACTGTATACCAGATACTTGTTTCATTTAAGATCTAGAATAAACACGTTGTTACACCATGGGTATGGATTTTTGGGAAACAATTTTATTCCAATCAGAGTTTTGAGATATCACCTTCAATAAAGATGGAAGGGACTAATCCTTCATCGACTTATCCATTAATGGCTTGTCAATAATGAAACTACCAACATACTCTACCTTTCCATGAACACATGTCATCATTGTTTTCATAAGAAAATCTAAATGCATGAGTCATGAAATATATTAGTAATAATATTAAACTCTAAGAACCATTACACACGCTCATAGATAGGAATATTTGATGACACCCAAACATGTTGAATTCTTATTGGTGGGAATGATTTCATAATCTCCCATCTTGGAGATTATGAAGTGTGAACTTAATGATAATAAGACCCATCAATTTACGAGTACTCACACCCAATAGTCTAAATATTATGTGTCCCACAATAGTATTTTATCAAACTATAGAACTACAATAAGAAAATTGTCATAGAACTTCATGGTTATCATCATAGTGGGGAACTAATATGACCTTATTAATAGTAAAAATACTCTAGGACATTATTACATAGATTCCATGCAGAAAAATGAACAATATATAATAATATGTTTAATTAATATTCAATACATTGAATATACATGTAATAAAAGTACAAAGAGTTGGTCCTAGGAAACCATCTCCAAAAAAACCCCACTTGAACTAGATACAACGTCTTATGACTTGCATTCCACTAGACCTCACATTATAATAATTTTTCTATTGAGTTAAGGATTTAGTAAAGGGGTCTTCTATATTGTATTACCTAGAAATACTACTCACTAAAACCTCACTATTCTGAGAAAAATCACTCAATTGATGATACATACAAAGTATGTGCTTCATTTTCTTATGTAACCTTGTATCTTCTGCAATATCCACCACTGGAGTATTATCATAGTAGATCATGATAAGATCTTTACTTTTAGGTACCACATAAATATCATAAAAGAATTTGTATATCCATACTACTTATTTAGTTTCCTTAGAAGCCACAATATACTCAGACTACAATTTAGAATCTACAACTACAACCTTATTTGAGTTTTTTAGCTCACATCACCTCCATTCAAAGTGAATATTTATCCCTTTTGTGATTTAATGTCATATTTTTCAGTTTGGAAACAACATATGCATATCCTCTTATGAATAGTTCCTAATCTCCTCCATAAATTATGAAAATATCTTTAGTACACCTAAGATACTTTAAGATTGTCTTGAATTCCATCCAATGGTGGTCACCTGGATCATCTTGATATCTTCCTACCACACTTAATGTGTAGAAAACATATAGTCTAGTACATAACATAGCATACATGATTGACCCAATCACTAATTCATATGTAATCATTTCCATTCTATTTCTTTCCTCTTGTGTCCGAGGAAACGTTTTCTGGGAAAGATGAATGCCATGTGATGCAGGAAATAACCCATATTAGAGTGTTCCATACTAAATATATTTAGTATATTTTTGAGGCATATAATTTGAATTAGGTAGATAAACCTATTGCATATATCATGATGGATATTGATCCCAATAATATACACTACCTCACCCATACCCTTCTTTGAGAAACATTTATTCAACCATGACTTTAGAGACTATAAGACTGGTATTTCGTTTCCTATAAGTAATATTCCATCATCATATACTAGTAATAAAATGACTCCACTACCACTATACCATTTGTAAAAACATGGCTCACACTCATTATTTATTAAATAAAATTATATTATTGCTTCATAAAAATGAATTTTCCATGACCCATATGAATTGTTAAATCCATAAATGGATTTCTTTATTCAATTTTCATATCTTATTGGCATCCTTTGTAGTGTAAAAACCTTCGAGATGTGTTTTATAGAAATATTTCAGAAGTATCCTCATAAGGAAGTCTGTTTTGACATCCATTTTCAAGATCACTTAGTCATGGTAAGAATAAATGACAGGTATAATTTTGATGGATTTCATCATCACAACTAGTGAAAAGGTTTCATCATAGTCAATGACTTGGTCTATTTAATCCCATTTGAAACTAGTCATTATTTACAGGAACTAACTTGTCCTTACATGTCTATTTTATTCTTAAACACCCATTTGAAAATAATGGGATTTACATACAATGGAAGATCTACCAAAATCCGGACATGGTTTTGGTATATGAAACCCATTTCATAATTCATGCATTCTAGTCACTTGGCAGAATTTGTGCCACTTACTACTTCCTTGAATGTTATAGGATCATTATTATCAACTAATAATGACTCACTATCTTTGATGACTAGAAAAATATAACATTATAGTTCTCTAACCTCTATTGTACTCCTACATAGTACTTGTGTCTATGGAACAATTTCTTCTTCTATGGGGCTTTGTGGAATCTATTCCTATACCAACTCTTTTATACCTTGATCCTAGAATTAGTTGACTTTTATCTTTCTCCCACTATAATTTTTATATATGTTCTCTCTCTCAATGAATATGCAGTGTCTTTCAACCATAACCATTATTTCTTATGGGTTGTATAAAAAATATCCCCTTTTTTCTTTGGAAATCCAATAAAGGTACCCTTTGTTCTAAAAGTTTCAAGTTTTTTACCTGAAGAGGCCTTAAAAATTCATCTCAACCCCATAAATGTATTTATGACAACACACATTTTTTTCTTTCCATAATTTTTATGTTATAAAATCCACCACTTTAGTTGGAACTTGTTTTAGTATTTATAATGTTTTTTTTCTAACATGTATCCCCAAAATGATAATGGAAGACTTGGATGACTCAACATTGATCTCACTATGTCTAACAAGGTGAATTTTCTTCTTTATCTTACACCATTCCACTAAGGAATATATGGAGTATTTAGTCGAGATAGTATCCTTAAATCCTATAAATAATCAATGAAATCTTGATCAAGATATTTTACACCACTGTCAGAGCAGAGTTTCTTAATATTCTTACCAATATTTTTCTCAACTTCATTATTTTATTCCTTAAATTAATCAAAATAATACGACTTATAGAACATTAATTAAACATATAAATGTCTATTAAAATCACTAGAAAAAGTTATGAAGTATGAGAACCCACCCCTTACTTCAACATGAAATTTTACACACACATCAGTATAGACTAATTAAAGAATATATTTATCCATTTTAGCTGTCCCACTAAATAAGAATGTGGTCATTTTACCATGTAATCATTCATGACATACACCAACTGATTTTAGTTCAAAATATTCTAAATATCCATATTAAATTAGTTTAATTAAGTTATTTTCATTTACATTACCTAGAAAGTGATGCCAAAGATGGGTGTGGTAAGATTCATGTGAGGTTGTTTCATTATTGATTTCCACGACTTGGTTTGGGTAGTCCAACACTTAAAATCCATCATTTAATTTTTCCTTACTACAATAAATTCTATCCTTATAAATTAATCCAAAGTTTTTTCTTTATTTGAAAACAAAACCATATGTATCTAGTCTGGATACTGATATTATTTTTTTGTTAACTAAAGGCACATAATAACAACCCTTTAAAATTGTGATCATCCTAGTTGGAAATGTGTGGTGGTGGTAAACAATAGATAAAATATAAATTTTAGCTTTGTTGCCTATTAATAGATATTCCTCCATTGGAAATTTACTGTGAATCTACTTGGTTTCTATATTTGAATACATATGCTGGCACCAAAAGCTATATCTAATAATTTTTTTTTAAAATAGATAAATTAAACTCAATAAAAAATGCACCTGAAGCTTACCCTTTCAATTTTGGTTGGGTGAAGTTTTTCTTCTAGTGGACCTTCTTTCCACATTAGAAATAGATAAAATTGTGTTCCCTTGCTTTCCCCTTGGTCTTATTATTCCTAAAATGGCATGAATAATCTTTGGGTTAAATATCTTCACTTTATCTTTTCATTTGTTCACTATAAGGATGGAAGGATTTTTGTGATTTGTATCATTATCTAATTGGTAATGGAAAGTAAGAAGATATGGAAGAGACTTATCAATTTTTTTCATTTTAAAATTTACAAAAAATCTAGAAAAATTCTGAGGGAGTGATGCCAAAATGAGATCAGTGCCCAGTTCTTCAGGGAGTTTAAACCCTAGAACCTTTAGACGCTCAATGTAGCCAATGTTATTGACTACATGAGGCACATGAGCCTTAGAACAGTTGGTGAGGTATCCTTAAGAGCATCCATGAGACCCATGTTTGAAACTAGGTGGAGTCATATTTATGGGGGTACTGTAGCAGACACTATAGCAGAACTGTGCGGTATTGTAGTAGATACTATAGCAGGTTCTATACCAGGTACTGTTTGGTACTGTAGTAGCTGGAATTATTAAACTTGGGCCTATGGTTTGGGCTTGGAGTCCTTAAGGCCTTCGGTCCACCAATGCATTCGGGTCAGTAGGGCTTTCAGGATACCTTTAAGGCCTTCAGGCCACCTCAAGGACTTCAGGCCACATGTAGTTGCTCCAGACGGACTCTACAAAAAAAGAGCAGCCCTAGATGAGGATTCAGAGTAGGAACACTCACCAGAGAAGAACCAATGGATTTTGAAGAATGAGAGGGTATGACTATGCCATCGAGACTAGCCTGTACTTGCACAGGAAGCTTAGCCAGATGACCATGCGAAGGTGGAGAGCTAATATCACAATACATATGCTGGGGAGGGGCAGTTCCTTGTAGTTATAATCTGGTTGAATTCCCTAAGACCTTCGGGTCATGTAATGTCTCTTAAGCCTATGGGCCATGTAATCACTAAGACTACGGGCCTTGTAAGGGTCCCCCCTCATCACTTGAAAGGGGGGTTATCAAAAATCAATAAAAATGAAGGCCTTCGGGCCATTTGGGTTATTGACAACGTGAGGCTCAAATGGTACACCCTCTCTAGGATTTCTCTAAAAAAGTTCCTTGGATATTTCAAACCATTCATATCTTGTTCCATCCTAGTAAATACTACTAAGGTTATCAATCATGCTATATGAATCCATGTTTTCATGAGACTTAATGAGTTCACTTGACACAGATGAGATAATAAAACATTGAACATTTACCAAGCCACTCAAATTCTATTCATAGATCAGGAACTCTTCATCACTTGCCTCTTTAACAGGTGGATCATGTATTGGGGATTCTAGAATGTAATATTTCCATTCCTGGCATAGTACAAACCTAAGGTTTCTAAACCACTCCTAGAAGTTAATACCAGTGGGGGGGGGGTTTCTTTTTCTAATATTGATCATATGAATAATATGGATGTTGAGATTTCCATTTTATACTACAATTAAAAATATAAGATTAAAAGTACTTGTCTTGATTATAAATTATGTGACAAATAATAAATTAATTTTATTTTATTAATTTTTATTATATCTCCCACTATTTTATCAAGTCCCAATAACCCTCAATATTAGAAATGGAATGTCTAGTTTCCATGAAATTCTAGTGGAAAAATATCCATATGCCTATTCACATAACCCCAATGAGGGATGGTCAAGCTACTTGAAGGTATTTAGATAGTAAGGTCTTTTCTAATCACAAGATTAGAACTCCTTGATCCATTCATTGGAATATACTATCCTAAAATCCTTACATGGATTTACTCAACACTTTCCTCCAAGTTATTTCAAGTCTATTGATTTCTACTTCTTTTGATGTAAGATATTTAATTTAACCCATATCCTTCATTATAACTACACATTAAAAGTAAACATCCTAATAAGGGTTGGTAAAACACTTAGTTTTATGGAATTCATTCCTAATCAAGTAATAGAAGTCTAAGTGTGACTTAATATTTAATTGTGGGATTTTAATTAATTACGCATAAATTTTTATCTTGTTCTATCCTTTACATGTCTTGTTAATATTAAGTGTATGTTAATTAATTCACCATGATAGATAAAATATTTACTCATAATTCATTTATTTAATTTTCAAATTTCTATATTAATTAATTTATTTGTTTGATCACAATCGTGCATCCATACAATAAATAATTTCATAGATAGGAATAAATAAATAATTAAGTGAAACATTCATGAGATTTATCGAACTATTGATTTAATGAATGGTTATTAAATCAACTTTTGACTTAGGGGAAATAACTTCTATTGCTGGTCTTTACATGAGTTACAACATTCAACCTACCCACCTATGTATCACTTAAGTTGGCATCATAATGATTCTATCTAGAACCATCTCTGCACGCCTTGGGATACTCTATTAATTACATGTATTTTTGACTCACACACATGTGAGGGAAACTAAAGGATTGGTTAAAATAGGAATACTTAAATATCCTCACACACACAGGTACTACATAATAATGGAGGGAGGGGTGACTCATAGACCATCATACTTAATGTAAAAATAAATAATTTCAAACCCATAAAATAAATTAAATTAAAAAACCCAACACATACATAGGTTTTGGTCAAGATCATGAATGGTCATACAAGCAACGAATATGAAAAAGTAATTGTTGATCATTCATCACTTTATTCATTCTTTATTGTTAAGATGGACACGCTTGCATTAAATAAATAATTTTTTCCCTTTCATCTTAATGATCATATGAACTTAATTGGTGATACCCATATTTTATGACATTCATGGAAAATATACAGTAGAACCAATAATTAGATATTAATTAATTGAGCATTTAATATTCCTTAAATCCATAATTAAAATTACCAAACACACATTTGTGGTCCAATCAATAGAATAAGGTTTTATTGATGCTATTTTTTATTTAATGTAATTTTTAATCACGTCCTTTAGTGGGAGAGTAAATAGCATGTACAAACCATCTATATGCCATGTATCTCAGTTTCCATGTATCCAGGGCATATGTTAGGGTCTGTAGTGTGCACCTCGACTGAACTACATAGTGTGTACAGTCATGATATACACCTTGTGTTCCACCTTTTGTGTGTCTGGGATGCACACCCAGGTATTCAACATGTATTTCAGATATAGGAATTGATGAACTACATGTTATTTACTACATACATTCTAGGTATATCATAAATGATCCAGGTTGTCAATATCACATGGTTTTGACCATGTATATTGACCACATGGATTTCATGATTTACACTGCTAACCCTTGTAGACTACACGACATGTACACTAATACATGCTATGTAATCTGACATCCATGTGCCAGGTCGGCCAGTCAACACATGGAGTACACCATGTTTATTTACTCTATGGTGCACTATGTATCCCCCAACTCATATAGATGCAGTTCACTAGGGAACAAGGTGTGTACTACCGAGTACATGTTGTGTATCCCTATCTTATCTGCCAAAAATTGGCAGTTTCCCAATATATTCTCTAGTTATTCTTTATATGTTCTTAAACCTTTAAGAAAATGAAACACTAAATTGATCATGATTAATATGTCGAAGCATGTTAATTTAAATTGAATTAAATAAAGAATAATATGAAATGAAAACCCAAACACAATTTTTCATAAATCAACAATAAAATAAGTAATTATAAATTTAAACATGATAACTCTAATGAAATTTTTTGGTTATTTTCATAGTGGAAGTGTATGGTGATGGGTGATATATTATAATTTTTTTAGTTATCATTTCCCAAAAACATGAGCGAGGATCTTATATGTAAAATTTATAATTTATTTATTTTATATATGATGAAATGAATACCTAAGATTAAGATCTTTCTTTTTTGATGAGTTTTGACCATCTAAAATGACCGTTTCATATTTCCTTCATTGCACTGTAAGGATCCAAGGATAGAATCTCTATAGTGGTGATACACACGTACTCTTATGATCTCCAATTAGCGCCACTCGATCTCTTGGTGTTAGCACAGAGAATCAAATCCCTTGCATTGTTTGTTCTTTATCTCCTGCTCTTTAGTCTTAAAGAAATCAATCTTGTAATTCTCATTCCTGAGAGGGATATAGAAGGGGGATTCAAGAGAGAATGTGTTTTTTGAAACAATTTTTTATTTCGATTACACCAATCGATACTCTACACAATAGACATAAACGTCTATTTTTAGATAGATTTTAGGTTAAAATAATTATTTAATGCATGCCATCCATTAAATAATATAATAAATTTTAATGAAACATATTCCACATAATAAAATAACAATATTATTATTTTTTTGTTATGCACAAACTTGTGAAATAAAAAGTATTATTTAACTAACTTTTTAATTAATATTTATCACCAGACATGGTATTTGGCTGTTTGAACTCCTCTAGCATTTATTGAATATCCAAATAAAATATTTTATTTCATTAAATAAATATTTTATTCACAAACCATTTAATAAATAATTATACATATTAAATAAAATAAATAAATATATTTTATTCACATTCCAGTGAACAAATATTTATTTAATTTACGTGACTAATAATGTCGAATAAAATTATTCCTCGATCCTAAGAATAATATTTATTCCATTAATTATATTAAAATATGATTTAATCAAGATCAACAGAAACACTTAGTGTGTGACCCTCTAGGATTGTTTTTCATTGGAATTAGGTTGTCTTTCCTAAAGAAAAATATTACTATCTAGTAAAAGATCAAGGAACCCATGATAAATAAATTAATCATGCAATTATGAAAATGGAATACGAATGTTAACTATGTAGTATAATCACTTTTTCAAAATATCTCATCAAGAAGGTTAAACATCTGTGTGACCAACTTATATGCGTGATACATATTTCTTTGGATATCTATAATAAACACATCCTTCCACCATGGACATGGAATTTAGGGAGATGGTTCTATCCCAATCAAAGGGATGAGATATCAGCTTCCATAATGATGGAAGGGGAAAATCCTTCCTCAACTTATCCATTAATGACATCTCAATTATGATGCACCAAACATATGAAACCTTGATGAAAACATATGTTATGACATTTTTCATCAGAAAATATGAGTGTGTGAGTCATGACATGTATTAATGATAATATTAATGTCTAAGGACCATTACACCTTATCGAAGATAGGAATATCTGATAACACCAAAACATGCCAAATTCCTACTGGTTGGTCTATTCTCATAATCTTATATCTTGGAGATTACCATGTGAGAACTTCCTGAGAACAAACCTCATCTACTTACGATTACTCAAACCTGATGGTCTAAACACTATGTGTCCCATCATAACATGTTATCTAACCGCATAACTATATCATGAATATTGTCATAGAACTTCAAGGATTTCATTATAGTGGGTAACTTTTATGATCTTATCAATGTGAAGAATAATATAAGACATTATTACATTAAATCCATCAAAAAAAATGAACAATATGTAATTATATGTTTAATTAATAGTCAATACATTAAATATACATGTAATCAAAGTACAAATAGTTGGTCTTAGGACAAAAACTCCAACATAAAGAATCTCTCTTCCTCACATTTTAATCTAGAATTAGAATGAATTTTTTTGGAGAGAAGGGAAGACATAACCTCTTCAGGGGTTAATGAGTCATGATCGTACATTATGGTTTATACTATGGTTTTATAGGAATTATCTAAAGAAATTATAAGGATCATTGTTTTATCTTCATTATCATCATGTCAATGTTTGTTTGATAAATCTAATATAACTTTGTTAAATTCATCTAAATGGTCCTTACTTGAACTAACAAGTTTCATTTTAAATGTGAAAATTTGGTGTTTTTTAAAGACTGTAAACTAATGAAGAGTTCATGTACATTTTTTCTAGTTTAAGCTATATTCCAGTAGTATTAGATTCATAGGTAACTTCCCTAAGAACATTATATCTTGAAGAAATCACCAGAGAAATATGTTCATTAACTAGAAAAACTGAGGAAACATCATGATAATTAGTAGTAGTATAGAAAATTTCATTTATAGTTACAATAGGTTTCATAATCCCACATAGGGAATTAATTAATCCTTGCTGAACCACCGGGAATATCATCTTAATTCACCAAATATTAAAGTCATTTTCTCCATCAAATTTCTCAATCTCAAGCCTACTTGTTGACTTGTTTACCCAAATGGGTAGAAGTTGAGTTCTTAGAGACAACATTAAGATTACTCTCTAACAACTTCCCAATATCAAGGGTAACCAATAATTATCCAACAAGATTTGAAATAAATAGGAATTCATTCAGGGGATAGTGGATCTAATTACAAATAATAGATAAAATTGGCGATTTAAGAAGGGATCTAAATGTGTAAATTAAAGAAGAAACCATTATTCAAAGTATCCAATAGGTTTAATAGAAAAATAGAACTAGTAAGACTTTGATACCACTTTATGAGGGGTAAGGGTGCACTGATCGGAATATGACACACAAACCTTAAAGGATCGAACTAGGGATTTTTCTCACACAAGTCAAAATAAAGAGAATCATGAAAATAAGATGAAATAATTAAAGAAAGAAAAATAAGCACAAATATTTATGTGCTTTGTTCCCACTCGAACCTATGTGAATAGAAAAAACACCACCCAAACATGCATTTTATTTAATCTCAAAATAATAAATGGATTTACAATATAAAGGGGAGAAAAATATCCATAGAAGAATATGGTTGTAGCTACTATAAAAATAGAATCAAGAAAAACGTAATGACCTTATAGTGACAGAGGTGAGGAGATCTGGTTATCCGGGTCACTTTTATTCTTCATTGGTGGTCTGTACCGAAACTTCATACTCATTGAGGATACATGTACTCATAGAGGTACTCAACTATACTGGACCGACTTCCACTCAATTACTCGACCTCTCATATTCTTGATCAAAGTAAAATATCATCAAAGCTCCACTAAAAGTGATACACTAGAAGTGTACTGTAGAGAATGGTCAGTATAATGGTTACCAATGAGGAATTGAAATCACTAGGTTAGTGTTTGAGATCCATAAATGGGAGTGAGAGCATACCATATCTACAAGGGCATGAGCCAGACCTAATCCTGTAGAGATGAAGGATTATAGGGTGATCAGTTCCCCCTGATATCTGCATCACCTCAAAAGAGAAAGGTTAATCCCCAAGAAAATGGTGCTAATATGAAAAAAATTAAATTATATGAATGAATGTTCCTAAACAAGTGGATGAGGAGGATACATCATGTAGAATAATATATCAACAACCAAGAATAAAGGTCATGGGGATTTTCATGGTGACATGGGAAGGAAGCACAATTTGCATGTACAAGTGGAAGGAACATGACCACGTGGTAGGCCCATTAGGCTATACTAATAGTCCAACTAAAATTAAAATTCCAATAAAATTTAATAATCCCATCAGATAAAATTTACCACAACAAAACTAATTTGGAAAATTTTTCATGCATGAAGTTAGCATAGTATAAATGTTAGAATAATAACATAGACATTTCAAAATGAAAATAAATTGAATACCATAATTCACAATCATATTAAATTAATGAATGTTAAAAAAGAGTGAAATTAAATAATTAAAGAACCCAGATAATGCAAAAATTTAAAAAATGAATAAGTGTTATTAATTATATATATTATTAAGAAAATAAAAAATGAATATATGTTAAAATGAAAATGAATACCTGTAAATTATATAAATTACACCCATTTTGAAAAAATTAAATGATAACAAATAAACATGAATAAATAAATATTAAAAATGGATAAAATTACAAAAATATTAAATAAATGGAAATTAAAAATGAATAAATTACAAAAAAATAAAAAAATAATTAAGATTATTAGTGAATAATTTATTTTAAAAATGAATAAACTTGAAAAATAATAATAAATAGTAATAAATATTATGTATTGAATAAAAAAATGATTAATATTTACTGATTAAAAACTTAATATATATTAAAAATTGAATAAAATTCACTAATTAAAAAAATATAAAAATGATTTCCCCATGGGTACAACCTAGTGGTGTCCCTATGGTGGTGTTTGGGAGGTCTTAGTTTCGGGCCACCCAATGTGCATGTAGTGTAGATTTATTTTGTTTCTCCCCCTCACCGCACCTATGTAATATATTATATTAATAAATAAAATTCTAAAATGAATACTTAAAATTGAATTAATTATAGAAATATTAAGTGTTCTTGTATTTCTATATTAAATTGCATTAATTATGTATTTGTGTGTTTGAAATTAATGTAACACAAGTTTGATATATGTTAAATTGAAAAAATAAATTAAATTTTATTAAACATCCATTACTCAATACTAATTAGTCAATTTTTCATTAATATTAATTTTTAATTATAAATCATTTTTCACTAAATTTATGACTTATTTAATGTAAATGCATATTTTTTATTATATTAATAATATTTTATAAAATATTATATATATTGATATATATATTTATATTTGAATATATTTCTATATTAAATATATTAAATATATTAATTAATATTTATGAATAAAAATTATTAAAAATGAATAAATTATAAATATATTAAATGAATAAATATTAAAATTAAATAAATTAAATAGAAAATTTAAAAAAAATTACATTATTAATGAAAAAATAATACTAAGTAATAGTAAATGAATGAGTGTTAAAAAATAGTGAAATTTAATAATTAAAAAAATCAATAGACTAAAAAAATACTAAAAAAAATGAATAAGTGTTATCAATTATATGGATTATTAAAAAAATTAAAAATGAATAGATTTATAAATAAATGAATACATATTAATTATATAAATTAAATAAATATTAAAAACATTAAATGTTAACAAATAAACATGTATAAATAAATTTAAAAAATTTAAAAAATTTAAAAAATATTAAATAAAGAAAAATTGAAAGTGAACAAATTAAAATGATGCATTGGAGATAGTTGGTGGTAATCTCTATGTATGAAGCAACAATAAGGGAACACTAACTTTTCATGCTTGACATTTTAAATGGATCCAATGGTATGGAGGTTTTCCTCGTGGAATTTGGCAATTCCCATGGAATGTTATGAGGTGAAGGACTTTCCTCAAGTATTGAGGAACCTAGGTAGTAGATTTCAAGTGGAGATCAACATTTGAATCTTCAAGAGGTAAGTGAGGTAAGGCAGTAGGCTGATGATAGAAAATGGGAAAGGGTGGGAAAGTTATTTGTAGCTCAGGATCATTAAGATGATCCGGGACTACATGATGCGGTGGATAAGGCATCTTCACTCTAGGTGAATGGGGCTAGTTTGGATGATTAGGGTAGCCCTTGGGTTACTGATAAATGTATAAGGGGACATCATCCTCAAGGTAGTGGTAGGTGTTGAAATGTTTTGTTTGTTGTGCCCTTGTAGTAAGGAAATAATATGGAAGAATATGTCATCTATGTTTTGGTGGTGCCTGTATATGTGTCTGCATTGTGTAACACTACTGAAAATGGGGTCTTTCCCAACGGTTATGAACCATTGGGAAAGCCTGAAAAACCGTTGGTATATGTTATACCAACGGTTTTGCAAACCGTGGGGAAGTAAGCTATTGGGAAAAACTATCCCAATGGTTTACAAATAACCGTTGGTAGAGGTTAATAAAATTAACCTGTGCCAATGGTTTGGCCAAACCGTTGGCATAAATTTTACCAACGGTTTACACAAAACCGTTGGTAAAACTAAGGAAATCAACCCTTTCCCAATGGTTTAGAAACCGTTGGGAATGGTTTTTTCCAACGGTTCTCATTGAACTGTTGAAAAAAAATCCCTAGAAAACTTTCCCAACAATTTGTAAACCATTGGGAAAGGGTTATTACAAGTCTATGCCAATGGTTTGAAATCGTTCGCATAGGATATGCTATGAAAATTGCACAACAGCCTGCAATTTGCACAACAGCCTCTAATGATGTCCATTCTCCTCCTTTCCAATTACTATACCTGTAATAACAAACTAAGAGATACATATAGAGAAAAAATTAATACACATTTAACATATAATTTATTCTTGAACTATACACATCCAGAATTAAATCATAATTCATAACGTAATTATAAACATAGATAATTGATTTAGAATTAAATTTAAAATTTAGATAACAATTATATGTGGAATCCAGAATTCAATTCATAATTGAATACATACATAATTTAATTATCAATTATCAATAAAATACATAAAAAACTGAATAAGTATCAACATAATCCGAATACATTTGTTCGGTTTTTCATATACCAGTTGTTTTTACTAAAAATGAAGTCCATTTTAAACAAAATACATACATTTGGAGTGATACCGGCCACACCATGCCTCAAATTGAGGAGGGGTTGACTCATACACATTAAATATGACCCATGGATCAGTGTCCTAAAGTATCAACATATTCTGAAAGCGTTTGGTCATTTTTCTGTATGCCAGTTATTGTTTTCACTTAAAATGTTGTTCATTTCAAAAAAAAATGAGACACTTTGAGTGGTGCCGGCCACACCATGCCTTGGATTCAGGCGGGGTTAAATTGTACATGTCACATATGACTCATTGATCATTGTGCTAAAGTTTCAACAAATTCAGAATGCGTTTGGTCAGTTTTCCATATGTCAGTAGTTGTTTTCAATTAAAATGTTGTCCATTTCAAATAAACTTGAGAAACATTGAGTCTTTCTGGCCACACTGGGCCTCGGATTGAGGCGGGGTTGACTCGTACATGTCACATATGACTCTTGGATCTTTTTCCTAAAGTTTAAATGGAATACAAATGTGTTTCGTTAGTTTTCCGTATGTCAGTTGTTGTTTTCACTTAAAATGATGTCCTTTTGAAACAAAAGAGAGACACTTTGAGTGGTTATGGTCACACTGCGACTCATATTGAGGCAATGTTAACTCATACACATCACATATGACCCATGGATCATTTTCCTAAAGTTTCAACATAATAAGAATGCGTTTGGTCAGTTTTACGTATGCCAGTTGTACTTTTCACTTAAAATGTTGTCCATTTCAAATAAAACTGAGACACTTCGAGTTGTGACGACCACACTGTGCCTCATATTTAGGCAGGGTTGACTCATAAACATCACATATGACCCATGGATCGTTTTACTAAAGTTTCAATGTAATCTGAATGCGTTTGGTTAGTTTTCTGTATATCAGTTGTTGTTTTCACTTAAAATGATGTCCATTTTAAACAAAAGAGAGACACTTTGAGTGGTTTTAGTCACACCACCCCATGGATTGAGGTGGGGTTGAATTTTACATGTCACATATGACCCATTTATTGTTTTCCTAAAGCATCAACACATTAATAAATAGTTTGGTTGGTTTTCCGTATGTCATTTGTTGTTTTCACTTAAAATGTTGTTCATTTCAAAAAAAATGAGACACTTTGAGTGGTTTTGATCACACCATGCCTCTTATTAAGGAAATTTTGACTCGTACACGTCACATATGACCCATTTATCATTTTTCTAAACTTTTAACACATTACTAATGTGTTTGGTCAATTTTATGTATGCCAGTAGTTGTTTTCAATTAAAATGTTGTCCATTTGAAATAAATGTGAGACACTTTGAGTGGTGCCGGCCACACCAGGCCTCGGATTAAGGTAGGGTTGACTCTTACATGTCACATGTGACCCATGGATCGTTTTATTAAAGTTTCAATGGAATCTGAATGCATTTGTTTAGTTTTCCGTATGTCATTTATTGTTTTCACTTAAAATGAAGTCTATTTTAAACGAAAGAGAGAAAATTCGAGTGGTTCCGGCCACAACATGCCTCATATTGAGGCGGTGTTGACTCTTACACATCACAAATGACCCATGGATCTTTTTACTAAAGGTTCAATAGAATCTGAATGCATTTGGTCAGTTTTCCATATGTCAGTTGTTGTTTTCACTTAAAACGAAGTTCATTTTAAACTAAAGAGAGACACTTTGAGTGGTGTTGGACACACCGCACCTCGGATTGAGATGGGTTTGACTTGTGAATGTCATATATGACCCATGTATCATTGTTCTAAATTATCAACACAATCAGAATTCGTTTGGTCGGTTTTCCGTATGTACTTAAAATGTTGTACATTTTAAACAAAAGAGAGAAACTTAGAGTGATCCTGGACACAATGAAACTCAGATTGAGGTGTGGTTGACTTTTACACGTCACATATGATCCATGGATTGTTGTACTAAATTTTCAACAGAATCCGAATGCGTTTGGTCGGTTTACCGTATGTTAGTTGTTGTTTTCAATTAAAATGAAGTCCATTTTAAACTATAGAGAGACACTTCGAGTGGTTCTGGCTACTCCGAACCTTGGATTGAGGCTGGGTTGACATTTAAACATCACATATGACCCATGTATAGTTTTCCTAAAGTTTCAACTGAATATGAATGCATTTAGTCAGTTTTCCATATGTCAGTTGTTGTTTTCATTTAAAATGTTGTCTATTTCAAATAAACCTGAGACACTTTGAGTGGTGTCGGCCACACCTAGAATCGGATTGAGGTGGGGTTGACTTGTAAACATAAAAAATGTCTCATGGAATGTTTTCCTAAAGTTTCAAAAGAATATGAATCCGTTTGGTTAGTTTTCTGTATGTCAATTGTTGTTTTCAATTAAAATGAAGTCCATTTTAAACTATAGAGAGACACTTTGAGTGGTTCCGACCACTCCACACCTCGGATTGAGGATGGGTGTAATCTTACATGTCACAAATGACCCAATAATAATTTTCCTAAAGTATCAACACAATCTGAATGCATTTGTTCAGTTTTCCATATGTCAGTTGTACTTTTCACTTAAAATGTTATCCATTTCAAACAAAAGTGAGAAACTTTTAATGGTTCCGGACACACCGTGCCTCGGATTGAGGAGGGGTTGGCTCGTACACGTCACATATGAACCGTGGATCATTTTACTAAAGTTTCAACTGAATCTGAATGCGTTTAGTCAGTTTTTCATATGTCAGTTGTTGTTTTCATTTAAAATGTTGTCTATTTCAAATAAACCCGAGACACTTTAAGTGGTGTCGACCACACCTGGACTTGGATTGATATGGGGTTGACTCGTACACGTCAAAAATGACTCATAGAACATTATCCTAAAGTTTCAATAGAATATGAATGCGTTTTTTCAGTTTTCCGTATGTCAGTTGTTGTTTTCAATTAAAATGAAGTCTATTTTAAACTATAGAGAGACACTTCGAGTGGTGTCGGCCACTCTGCACCTTAGATTGAGGCTGGGTTGACTCGTACACGTCAAAAATTACCCAAGGATCATTTTTCTAAAGTATAACACAATTCGAATGCGTTTGGTCAGTTTTCCGTATGCTAGTTGTACTTTTCACTTAAAATGTTATCCATTTCAAACAAAAGTGAGACACTTCGAATGGTTCCGGCCACACCATGCCTTGAATTGGGGCAGGTTTGACTTGTACATGTCACATATGACCCATGGATCTTTTTCCTAAAGTTTAAACTGAATCCGAATGCGTTTAGTCAGTTTTTCTTATGTTAGTTGTTGTTTTCATTTAAAATGTTGTCTATTTCAAATAAACCTGAGACACTTTGAGTGGTGTCGGCCACACATGGACTCGGATTAAGGTGGGGTTGACTCTTACACTTCACAAATGACTCATGGAACGTTTTCCTAAAGTTTCAATAGAATATGAATGTGTTTGGTCAGTTTTATGTATGTCAGTTGTTGTTTTCAATTAAAATGAAGTCCATTTTAAACTATAGAGAGACACTTCGAGTGGTGTTGGCTAATCCGTGCCTCATATTGAGGATGGGTTGACTCTTACATGTCACAAATTACCCAAGGATGACATGGGAGGCCTAAAGTTTCAATAGAATCTGAATGTGTTTGGTCGGTTTTCCATATGTCAGTTGTTTTTTTCAATTAAAATGAAGTCCATTTTAAACTATAGAGAGACACTTTGAATGGTGTCGTCCACTCCGCGCCTCAGATTGAGGCTGTGATAGTCTGATCACTGAATGCTGATGGATCCATAGAAACTAATGGAACACCCTGTGGTAGAACAGGAGTCGAAGATGATGGAATATAGAAGCTCAGAGAGACAGAAGTAGAAGGTAAAGAAGATGGGAAAGCTGTATGACCGGATTCTGACTGGAGAGTGAGAATCATCATGTGATATGAAAAAGATGGGCCAAAATATGCAAAAGGTGGTGAAAACATAGGAGGCATAAATATCCCGTGTATCCCAAACAACACACCAGGATTAGAATGTGGGAAGGATGACATGTCAGTGGGAGGGGCACGGTCTAGTCGGGTACGCGAAGCTGCTCATCCACCTCTGGTACGAACCCTCCTCGTACCACCGGCCTGAATACTAGGACCAGTACTAGGATCCTCGTCGAATAACTGTCGACATATAGGTGGATCCTACAAAACTGTTTACAAAAAAATTAATCACATGACATTATATATTCTTTAAATATATATATTTGAAATAAAGTACTCACTGTAGGCACTAATGGTGGAACTCGCATCTCCATCATTCAACGATTGTTCTCCCTCATTTTTTTCTTTATATCTCTTTAATTAGATGCATTTACTTCTTTTGAAAACAAATATGTAATTAATTAGAAAAAGGAAACAAATTTGTAACCCAAAAAACTAAATATATGAGGGAATAGGGGGATTCATTGGTAATTTAGCTATCAATTATTTTAGAAGATCTTTAATGGATTTAATAAATCATATAAGTTTTAATGTTCACCAAGTTAGAAATATTGTTTGACTAGGTTTGAATACAGTTCAATTCCAAATTAGAAAATGCAATTCAAAAAAAATTACAACCAATAAACATTGAAAATTCACATAACGGTCAAGTAAGCTAAAACATATTTGTGATAAATACTAAATAAATTTGAATATTACCAACCTTAACAACCAAACTCGAGGTAAACCAAAATAATTGAGAACATGGATGAATGATTCTATACATTTTCAACCACAACTTCAGGTTCACAGTCAAATCTGACAATTGAGCTATTGGAGTCATCAAAAGAAATAAATGGATTGGTTCCAATGGCACTAGGGAAAGTGTCAATTCCATCATCACCATCATCAAAAATATGTCTTGGAATTACTTCAACTATGAAACCAAATTCCGATCAAAGTTGGTATTTGACATAAAAAACTTGTTTATCCATTGATTCCAACACATATGGTTCTTCAGTAGTAAGAGTGCAAGTCATATTAATTACTCGAAATCCACAATCATCAATAAATATTCTCTGTCTCGTCATCGAATTAAACCAATGGCATTTCATCATTGTGACTCATCCATGAGAGTAATAATCCAATATTATTATTTTCTCAATGACTCCATAATAACCCACATTTTCAAATCGCGGTCTACTATCTGATGCACTGGAATACAAATATGTTGTGGCAGTAACCATAACACCATCATGTCGTGTTCTCATGTTCTTTTCTCATTCAGTGACAATAAATTTGTACCCATTGATAAGAATTGATTTACAGTCACGAACCACGGTAATAGGACTAAAATCCAAAGCTCTTATTTCCTCAGAGACAGAGTCAGTAGAGAAACTCAATTCCTACAATATAAATGACTATTAAACTTAATTAAATATTGATATAATTATTTTAAACAGAAATATTTTTACCTTCAATTTTAACCAAGCAGAAAAATATTTGCTATGAAAAGTCTCCCTCCTTCTCAAAGATAAAGAATGATGCTTTCTATTTATCATTGTTTTATGTTCCCTGTAGATAAAAAATATGAATAGTTTAATAGATATATATTTAAGATATACATATTCAATTTATTTACCTTATATAGTCATCGAACAAATCATAGTTGAACAAAACTGTGAAATGTGCCATCTCCCGCTCTTCATGGCTTAATGTCTTCAATGTATATGATCTAGGAATTCCTCTTGTTTGAGGAAGTGATGGAAGACTAGGTTCAATTTTCTCATACTGTTCTTCTTCATTTCTCATTGGTTTGTTCATTTGTGTAGTAAGATCAGACAAATACATTGAGCAGAAATCCATAAATTCTTGAGCCAAGTAACCATTCACGATTGAACCTTCGGGGTGATTCCTGTTTTGAACATAAGACTTTAATGTGTACATATTTCTTTTAGTTGGATACATCCAACGATAAGAAATAAGTCCTCCGAGAAGTATTTCAGTGGGAATATGGATAATCAAATGGAGCATGCATGTGAAAAAATGATGGAGGAAATATTTTCTCCAACTCACACAAAATTAATGGGGCATCTGTCAACATTTTTTACAAGAAAGACTTGGACAACTTCTTGGCACAAAGATCTCTAAACAAATGGCACAACCGAATAACAGTCACCCTTACATTATTGGACAAAATATGACAGATTGCTGTTGGAAGCAACTCATGCATTAGAGTGTGATAATCATGAGTCTTCAAAGATTTTAGCTTCAACTCTCTTCCGTTGACCCATTTAGATATGTTGTTTGAATAGCCATCAAGAACTCTAATAGTCTCTAATACTTCCAGAAATTGTTTTTTTCCATAGGTGTCATCACATAAGAAGCACATGTAAGTTGCCATTTATTTTCACTAATATGCACATGATGCAATTATGGTCTGATTCCCCAATCCACCAAGTCATACCGAGATCATAAATCATCTTTTGTCTTCCCCTTGACATTTAGAAGAACTGAAAGAAACATTTCGCATATATTATTTTCAATATTCATTACGTCTAAGCAATGACGTAACAAATTGGTTGAACAATAAGGCAAATCAAAAAATATACTCCTCTTCCTCCAATTGTAAAAGGCTTCAGTGGAAAAATTATTTCTCTTTCCAGATTTCATTTGACCCTTCCCGAATGAAAAACTAAAATCTTTCAATACATTAAGAAAATCAGTTCCAGACATACGCTGAGGTGGATCATCAATCTCTATGGTATTATCAAATCTTCGACGATTCATTCTATATGGATGATCCTTTAGAAAGAATCGTCGATGTACCATAAAACTGAAACTACAATGATGTTTTAGTTTTATAGATAATGTATTCTTCATACAAACTATACATGATAGTTTTCCCTTCATGCTCCATCCAGACATCATTGCATAAGCCGTAAAATCATTGATCATCCACATAAGCACAGTACACATCTGAAATATGTCTTTCGAACATGCATCGTATGTGTGCACACCCACATCCCAAAGAAGTTTCAACTCTTTTATTAAAGTTTTCATGTATACATCAATATCAATGTCGGGATCAGAAGGACCAGATATGAGTATACTCATGAAAGTGAAAGGTTTTTTCATACACAACCATGGGGGAAGATTATAAATATGTATAAAAACTATCCATGTGATGTGTGAAGTAATCATCTTCCCAAACGGATTAAAACCGTCGCATTAAAGACCCAACCTCACATTACACACGTTAGCTGCAAAATCAGGATGTCAAGCATCAAATCTCTACCATGAAAATCCATCTGCAGGATGAACCAACTCATCATTAGTCTTCTTTATCTCGATATCATGCCATCTCATTTTTATTGATATCTCATCAGGCATAAAAATAATATGGAGTCTGGGTATCAATGGAAAGTGCCACATTACTTTATGTGGAACACAGGATGGTGTTCCATCAGATTTTGACTTCCAACGGGATGTGGCACATTTTATACAATAATTTTGTTCAGCGGTTTCCTCCCAGAATAAACTGCAATCTTTCGGGAAATTATGAATTTTGTTTCTTGAAAATCCAAGTTCTTCAACTAACTTTCATGCCATATAGTGGTTTGAGGGAATATCTATATCATTTGGAAGTAAATCCTTCAAGAGGGTAAGAATGTAATCGATTTATGTATTATAAATCCCATACATAGTTTTCCCATGAAACAATCAGATTAAAAATTCCAGCTTTTTTATTTTATCACATTGGCGATATACTGGAGTCGTGGCAGCATCATTCAATTTTTTCACCCTATCAATATCATCATTTTCACTATATGCATCATCTGTCCTCATATCGAAGTCTTCGTGAGTCGAAATCCTTTCTTTTTCACGATGATGAATAAACAGAAACCGATCATCTAACAAATTCTCCATTCCAGTAATTTCATTTCGATCATCACCAATTTTAGATTTAATTTTCTCCCCATTGTGATACCACATAAAGTAGTTTGCCTGAAAACCATATTTGGTTATGTGGTAGCTGAATTCTTCACGGCTTAACCAAGGTCTACCAACACAATTGGAACATGGGCGTGTATGCGACCACTATCTGAAGCATTGTGAAATGAAAAATCTATAAATCTCTCAATTTTTTTTTGAAAATCGCTTGAGATCCGATCAGTTTCATACATCCAACTTCTGTTCATTCTGTAAAAAGAACTTATATAAGTCATTTTGTCATAAACAATTCAATAGTATTGAACTATAATAGAAAATACATTTAAGTAAACGATAAAGGAAGAAGTTTCTTGTCGACATAGTGAACTATTAAAATAATGTAAAGAACAAGTACTCAAAAATTAAATTAAAATTTATTTATATTCATTTTCATTAGGTCTATAAGAGGCACATGACTCAGGTCCCATTATGTATTATAGGCATCCCAAATCATTCACTCATGTTTAATAACTCATTATTGGAACCTCTATGTCCATACCTTTCATTATCCAATTACTTCCCCAAGTCAAGCACACCCCATGGGTGAATAAATTTTAGGATTCTACACTAATAGGTTGTTCATGGCTTGTAAAAAGATTTAATTTCATAAAGTATAGACAAAAATAATTATTTTTAAATTTGAGATTAATAATAAAGTATGTCAATGATAACAACATTACTGAATTAAACTTGTGACTTATCTAACATTTTATGGATGTCTACACATGCCAGCATGGCTAGTGAAAAGAACCCCAACCTCATAAAAGTGAGTATTGGACAAGAAGGACACATAATATACAATGTACAATGAGAACCATATTTAATTGAACCTAAATTTATATCAGTACAGTCATCTTGGGGGAAATGGAATATATGATCCTGGTTAAATGATGAATTAAAAAGCTCGTATTCCATATGTTGGACACTATCTAAGGTAAGAAATCATGTGAGGATGGGTATAAATCATTAAATTCCTTACATGATAGTGATAATGAAGGCTTGAATTAATGACTTGAGTTCACTAATTAAATGAGGGTAGAGGTTGCATAGGCTGTGTAAACAGAATGGTTAAATAAGGGTAGAGGTTTCATACACTGTGCATGGTGTGGGAGTCTTAGCCGATTTAGAAACTAAAATAAATTCCATCATAGGTATCAATAAGAAACATCAGCATCAAAAGAAACTCCAAATAAAAAAGGACTAAAAACGTCAAACACTTTTTATGTTATCCCACCAAAAAATGATCACGAATGTCCCTATACATTTTCATACTTCCAGAATTTATAGGGAGTTTATAGTTATGAGCTTCATCCACCTGCACACCCTCCCCACCCCACTTGGACAACCCTACCCCCACCCCACTTGGTCAACCGAGCCCCCCCCCCCCCCCACCTACCCCACTTGGACAGCCCTACCCCCACCCCACTTGGACAGCCCTACCCCCACTCCACTTGGACAACCCAGCCCCCCCACCCACCCCACTTGGACAACCATACCCCCACCCCACTTGGACAACCCCCCCCCCCCACCCCACTTGGACAACCCTACACCCAAACCACTTGGACAACCCATCCCCCCACCCCACTTGGATAGCCCTAACCCCACCCCACTTGGACAACCCATCCCCCCCACCCCACTTGGACATCCCTACCCCCAACCCACTTGGACAACCCAGCCCCCCCCCCCCCCCACCACACTTGGACAACCCAGCCCACCCCCCACCCCACTTGGACAACCCTACCCCCACCCCCGTTGGAAACCCCCTCCCCCCCACCCCACTTGGACATCCCTAACCCCACACCACTTGGACAACCCAGACCCCCCCTCCCCCCACCCCACTTGGACAGCCCTACCCCCACCCCACTCACCCCACTTGGACATCCCTACCCCCACCCCACTTGGACAACCCAGCCCCCCCCCCCCACCCCACTTGGACAACCCTACCCCCACCCCACTTGGACAACCCTACCCCCACCCCACTTGGACAACCCATCACCCCACCCCGCTCGAATAGCCCTACCCCCACCCCACTTGGAAAACCCATCCCCCCCACACCACCTGGACACCCCTACCCCCCACACCCCACTTGGAAAACCCAGCCCCCCCACCCCACCTGGACAGCCCTACCGTCACCCCACTTGGACAACCCATAACCCCACCATACCTAGATAGCCACTTCCCCACCCCACCTGCACACCCTCACCACCCCACTTGGACAACCCTACCTGGACACCCTCCCCCACCCACCTGCACACCCTCCCCCACCCCAAACAGCCCCACCCTGCCCCATTTGGACAACCTAGCCCCCTCCCCCACCCTACCTAGACAGCCCCTCCCCCACCCCACTTGGATAGCCCTCGAAATCCTCCCCCACCCCATCTACACACCCTCCCCCACCCCAAATTGAAACAGAAATTCATCCAAATCAAAACATAAAACAAAAATTCATAGATTCATAAATCCAAATCAAAACAGAAAACAAAAAATCATATAATCATAACAAAAAAAAAAGATAGAACTTACCAATTTTTAGTGTAGAACAAGAAAAGTGTTTATTGAAGTGGATGGAAAGAGTTTTGAAAATTGGGTAATGAGATATCTTCGGGAGAGACAGTGAGCTAGGGCAGTCGTGCGCAGACAGGGAATTGGGGGTTTTGTGTATTTAGAGAAAAACTTTCCCAGTGGTTTTAAAAAACCGTTGGGAAAGGTATTCTTTACCAATGGTTTTATATAACCATTGGTAAAGGATGTTAAAAATAGATATTTCCCAACGGTTTAAGGAAACTGTTGGGAAAAAGTGTTCTAATGGGAGATGTCCCAACAGTTTCCTTAAACCGTTGGAAAAAATGAACTATGCTAATGGTTTTCTCAAACAGTTGGCATGAAAGTGTTAGTATATCCCACCATTCCAGTATTGTAACATACTGTTATGCTTTAAGGTGTGCCTCACCCTTTGGTTTTTGGTTTTTTAGGCTTTTGTATCAAAATTGGAATGTTTTCTATCCACTAGGCAATTTCACACCATGTAAAGGCATTACTTGTCGTGTAATGTTTATCAAGAAGAAACTGTGAAACTGGTGCACAATGTGAATTGAGTACATGTCATGTATAGTTTACATGATGTGAAATAGAAAAAATCATATTTTTATAAAAAGGTGATGCATTTTTTAGCATAAAAACATTTGAGGATTTTACATTGTTTAATGGGAATACACGACGTGTAAATATCATGGCCTATAGGTTTTAGGCATGTGTTGGCTGATCTATTTTTCATTCCACCTACATCCTTACCTATTTCAACCCAGAGCCATAACTAGGAGATGTTGGATATTTCCAATCCCTTCAGATATTTTGTTCGATGATTGATCTTCATTTTGGTTTTGGTGAATCTCTCTAGGTAAGCAGTCTTCCTCTCTCTTTTGTTCTCTATTTCCTTCTCCTTGGAGTCTGATAGATCATCTTGGTATTGATGGATATAAACTATATGTTGTTGAATATTGATTTTAGGTTGTGTTTCTATATCTTTTGTGCCTTATTCCTTCATTGTAAATACCCATTGTGGGTGTTGTTTTACGTGATTAAAGTTATGAGGTTTTGTTTGCATTTTTTCATATAATTAAACCTTGATTTGCTTGATTTGATTCAAATTTATTTAAATTTACTTAAGAAAAACCCCAATTTGATATGAATTGGAATTGTGATTTGAATTGTAATGGAATTTTGGAAAAAATCATTCATTCCAATGGAATTGGAATTTGGGGAATATTTTAAAATTTATTGAAATTGGGAAATTATTTGAGGATTGATTTTAGAAAATGCTTTAAATTGAATTGATTAAAACCTAGGATTGATTTTTCATAGAAAAAGGAATGAATTATTGAAAAAACTTTTTTTTTTGTAAGTGAATTATAATTTTTAAAATAAAATTTTTTGAAATTGAATTGTGATGATGATTGATTTGAAAAGAAATTATTTTCCCTTTTTACTTTGATGGATTGAGATCATGTGATTCTAGGTAGTTGCTAGGTTTTTTAGGACAATCACATTAGGATTATAATTTCTTGGAAATATATTGACAATGA
The DNA here is from genome assembly GCA_963277665.1 of Viscum album. Classification (NCBI taxonomy): domain Eukaryota; kingdom Viridiplantae; phylum Streptophyta; class Magnoliopsida; order Santalales; family Viscaceae; genus Viscum; species Viscum album. The sequence continues at coordinate 889,470,377 of OY728142.1, forward strand.
AAAATCTATCAAAAACATAGTTACGTAGATCGTATCCCTGATGGATTTTGATGTGTCATATTCTGCCTGAGCCTAAGGGACATGTGTACACATTTTTCCATTATCACTGATATGAGATGTGTGAGGATTATATAACTAGAAACTATCATATCATAGGGTAGATGAAAATGGTGATTTTTCTGATTGTTTTGATACATTTATGCCATTTATTTATAGAACTGTTTTATTCATTCTAGTTGATTTATATAAACTATTTTATATTTAATGTTTATTTAATAAATGTTTAAAATATTTTCCTTCATTTGGAAATAAAAGCAGTTTTGTTTGAAATATACAAATGTACAACCATGAACAATTTTTTTAAATTGAAATAATGATTTGGTTTATTATTATGGAAATTTTTATAGATAACTTGGTGAGTCCCTACTGGGACTTATAGCTCACCCCTACATTTTCTTTTAGGCGTTTGTAATGAAACTTAAGTCACCATGGGTGGTTTAGGAAATACTTGTTGAGGAATAATTTAATATAATTCTATTATTTTAACTATATTTGATTTAGATAGGTTGAAATTCAAATCTTGGTTTCATGTCTAATGGGATTAATTACCCCATTTCACTTGTTTGAGTTGTTGATATGAGAAATCTTCTAATTTATTCAATTTTATTTTTTGATGTTTTGTAGTATCATTACATTGAGAAGTCTTGTGAATAGACTCTAGGAGGAAGCCGTTGGTGGGAAATAGTGGGAAAATTCTTCCATTAACCAAAATCTCATTGAAATTATTGCATGTATTGTCTAAGTTGTAGGACAGGCACCTGCACCCATTACCATTTAGGATATAGTTTTAGAACCTCAGAGGGATGAATCTAGGAGTCATGATATAGATTTCCTTCACTATATACCACCTAATTTCCAAGGATTTAATAATCCTAAATAATTTTAGGAATGGCAGAAGAAGTTTGAGAAATTTTTTGAGTTCTTGGAAATACCTAATGTGATGAAAGTCAAATGTTCCACCTTCAAGCTAGGGGGACCTAGTAGAAGATGGTGGGACTAAATGGTGAAAAGAAGAATCATGAGGTATTGGAGTGTAATGACATTAAATTTATTTTCACTTTTATTCATAATCTATGGTGATGGATATTTCTATGGAGTTTTTCAAACTCGAGTAGGCTAACATGACTGTGACCGAATATGTAAACCGATTCATCAAGATTTTGTTGTTTTTACCTGATATTGTATCGAATGAGAATATGAATACTTAATAGTTATATATGGGACTTTGATCTAATATTCATTCTTATGTTTTCTTTCTGAATCTCTCCACATATGCTAACAATCTGGATAGGTAATTGATGGTTGATCTTAACTTGGCTGGTAAGTTAAGGTTGACGGAAGTTCCTTTTTCTCCCAGCAGTAGTTATATGAGTTCCTTTAAAGGGAATAGTAATAGTGTTGAGTCTCATAGTGGTTCTCAACAATGAGGTTATTCTATATCTCCTACAGTGCCAGGAAGAGTCCCTTTTACTTGTTTCAAGTGTGCAAAATCCTGGGAAATCGAAACGGGTTTGGACTGAGGCACCCAAGATCTAATGTTCTTACAGACATTTAGGAAACTTAAAGAAATTATGTTATATCTTTTCTACCATATGTAGTGGAATGGGATCATAAACACCAAAAATTACTATGGTACAATCAGATGCTTTAAGATCTAATGGGTTCTAGTGATAAACACCTTGAATGAAGTTTCATCATGTAGTGGAGGAGTATATATAGGAAGTAGATATGGGTCCAGTGACTATGAGAGCTACCATCTCTATAGATTCATTTTTAGGGACTAATTTATTTTATACTGATGAATCTAATTCTTTTATATCAATTCATATTTTGAACCTACTAAATCTTCCCATGGAGATTTTATCTTATGTGATGGATATTACTACGCACCTTCAAATGAAGAGAGAGTAGGGACTCCATTATCCAACCTGTGTTTTATATTTATCAAAGATTGATCTTGCTCTGGATTTTTGTATTATTGATATGAAACCTCTTGATTTCATTCTAGAGGTGGATTGGCTCATTTCAAATAATCCCCGAATTTGGGCCTACCTTCAATGAGTCTCCTTTACTACACTGTATGGGGTGTGTCGTATCTTTTAGGTAGAATGGGACCCTAGGTTGAGTAGAACTAGACCATATTATCTAGAGATAGGTAAATTAATAATATTATTATTTTTTGATCTAGAGTGGGAATCTTTGATATGTGACCTCCCTCCAGTTTTTGTTGAGTTTCCTGACATTTTTCATTCTGATTTCTCTAGTTTCCCACTAGTAAGAGAGGTCGAATTATATATTGATTTTGTTCCTAGTACTCAACTAGTATATATAACTTCTTATCGTAAGTCACAAAAAGAAATAAAGGAGTTGAAGACTCAGTTGGATGAGCTATTAGAGAAAGGATTTACACACCTGAGCGTGTCACCTTAGGTGGTGTTTATCCTCTCTCTTTTTTTAAAATTGATGGAACACTTCACCTATGTGTTGATTATCAAATAATAAATCATGTTATGGTAAATAAAATGTATTTTTTCCATATATTAATTATTTTTTTGACTAGTTGAAAGGGGTGACGTGGTTTTTGAAGATTTCTTTTTGGTATGGTTATTACCAGCTGAGAATAAAAGAATATAACATTTAGAAAATATCCTTTTGGAGTATTTATGGACACTATGAGTTTATTTTCATGCAATTTAGTCTAACGAATTATCCTTTAGTCTTTATGTCTTTGATTAATAGGATATTCCATGAGTGTATTTATATGTTCATGGTGGTCTTTGTGGATGACATCCTGGTTTATTATAAGTACATAGAGGATCATGTGCATTATCTGAGGGTATTTTTGTAATTTTTGAGAAATAACTAACTTTTTTCCAAGCTATATAAATGTGGTTTCTAGATTTCAAGAGTGAATTAATTTGGAAACATTGTCTCAGAACATAGTATCTCAGTTGATCCTGATAATGTTAAATCTATAATGAAATTGGGTCAATAATGTATTACTTTTAATATTCATACCTTATTGTGTTTAGTAGGGTATTATCATAAGTTCATGAAGGATTTATCAAAGTTGGATTCTCTGATTAACACTCTCACTCATAAGGGGGTATGGTTCTTTTGGGATGATAATTATAAGATTTATTTTGTTAAGCTAAAATGACTTTTGACTTCTTCACCGGTGTTGAATCTTCTAGAGGTTGTAAATGTCTATTTGGTCTTCTTTAATGCATCAGGTTTGGGTTTGCATTATTTTCTTATATAGGGTGATTATGTAGTAGCTAATGGACCTCAGAAACATAGTACACATGAGAATAATTATTCGACTCATGACCTTGAAATTTCATCTATGATTTTTGTGATTAAGATTTAGTGGAAATACCTCTTCATATAATGGTATACCATGTTTTATAACCACAAGAGATTGAGTTATATATTCAATCAAAAATATTTGAATCTCTACTAGAGGCATTGGGTGGAGTACATACAATCCTATTATTTTGACATCACCTTTACCTCAAAGAAAGGGAATGTCATTGTAGATGATTTCAGTAGGAAACTTCTAACTAAGTCTATGAAAGAATCATTGGATGAGTGGAAATTTATTTTACCTTTTTCACAATTTCATAAAGGAGTTCAAGAAACAAAGGTTGAGGTTGTCTTGGCTTGTGTTATGACGACCTCTGTACTTCTCGAGATGATTCTTCAAGAAAAACAGCTTGGGGATGAATTCATTAGAATTATAAACTCTTTTTATGGTGGGGAGATTGTTGCTAAGTGTTCATTCACTACAAAGGGTATTCTATGTTTTGAAATTGTTTTATTATGACGTTTTCTTTTAGGAAAGTTGTGATGGGGGGGGGGGTCAATAATTCCCAGTGGGAAGTGAACCCAAGAACTACAATGTTGTTTTATGAAATGCAAAGAAAATTTTGGTGGCTAGGTATGATATGCGACATTGATGATTGTGTCTCTCATTGTTATAGTTTACAAAAATTCAAGACCAAGCACCAGAGACCTTGGGGTTTTCTTCATCCACTTTTAGTGCCAACATGGAAGTGGGATGATATTTATATGAACATTGTGGTTGATTTTCCCAGTTCCTTGATAAAGAAGAATTCAATATGGGTTTTTATCTATAGGCTGAACAAATTATATTACTTTATACCCATTTTTGATACAATCAAAGTTGAGTATATGGGAAATATCTATGTGAGGGAGGTTTTTTTTACCTAGAGTAACATATTCTATAATCTCTAATAGAGATCATCATTTCACCTATATTTTTTTGGAAAGGACTCCAAGAGATAATGAAATATATAAGGACATTTGAGTATGTCATACCATTCACAAATGGATGTCCAGAAAGAGAGAGAGTTATATAGATTCTTTGGGAAATTCTTTATTCCTATTATCTTGAATTTAGTGGAGCTTTGGATGACCATTTTTGATTGGTTGAGTTTTATTATAAAAATATTCATCAATCCTTGATCACAATGGATTCTTTTGAGGGCTTGTACAACATACCATGTAAATATCTGATTTGTTGGTCAGAGATTGGTGAAAGTTCCTTGGTTGGACTGAGATTGGTCCAGGAGAGGTTAGTATAGATTCATTTGATTCATAATAGAATTTTAAAGGCATAGATATGGTATAAATCTTATATTTAAATTCATCTTAGACTATTTGATTTTTTAGTTGGTGAAAGAGTGTTTTTTAACGCTTCACCTCATTTAGGTCATTGATAGCTTGGGAGGAAAGGGAATATTTCTACTCATTTTATGGGACCTTTTTAAGTTGTTGTGAATGTGTGGAAAGTGTCTTTACATTTATCACTTCCACCATAGTTGAAATTAATACATAATGTGTTCCATGTATCTCAGCTACAAAATTATCCTTTTGATCCATCTCATGTTATGAGCTAGAGTGATCTTGATGTTGAGCATAATTTATTAGTGACTTAGTATGAAGTTAGGATTATTGATTCTAAGATAATGGTACTTCATGGGAGGATGATACCTTTAGTCCATGTATAATGGAAACACAGTTCTGGTTCACATGAGATGTGGGAGCGTGAGGCGCTGGTGAGAAATAAGTAGCCTTATCTCTTTTATATGGAAACTTCCTGATGGGATTTCTAGGGATAGAAAGTTTTTATGGAGGGGAGGTTGTAACATCCTATTATGGTTTAAGGTATACCTCAACCTATTGTTTTTGGTTTTTAGGATTTTGTGTAGAAATTATAATTTTTTCTATATGTTGGGTGATTACACTTCATTTAAAGGCATTACACACTATGTAATGTTTTTAGATAGAATCTATAAAACTAGTGCAAAAAATGATTTTTTTTATTAAAAGAATATATCATTAATGACGAAGATCAGTATAAGTACATGTGAAAATCCATGAAGGGAAATTTTCCAACAAGAAGTGGTTGGTATCGAATGGGCCTAAGGCCGAAAATTGATGGGCTAAGTTGTTTCCTTCCCTTTAGGTGAAGGAGAAGGTTCATAATGAGAAGCATTGGCAAAGTGAGAGAATTCTCCTAATTATGAGGCCAAATGACCGGAGCCCTCCGTCATTGTGATTAATAGCATCGATTATGGTAAGACAGTCAGACTCAATGATGATATCACCCCATCCACGTTCAATAGCGAGCATCATACTAGCAAGGATGGTCGTGGCTTCAGCAACTACCAGTTCCCAAAATTCATGATGTGGTTCATATTTAGAAGTAAGGATTTTCCCTAGATGATTTTGGGCATGGAGGCTGAGGGAAACAATCCCATCCTTTGGAAGAGACGCATCCACATTAATCTTAAGAATCCCTTATGTTGGGGGATTCCAATGAGTGGGATGGGAGGGGGTAACACCCGGCATAGAATGTTCATTGTGGCCTTTCTAACCCTCAATCCAAGAAGTGGCCCGATCTAACCAGAATTTGGGGGGTCTGTGAGCTTGATGAAAAACAACATCGTTACACCGAACCCAAATAATCCAAGCCAAAGTGCAAAGTGAACCTACATTTTCCGAAGAGAGAGAGGAGCACCAACATGACAGAAGATCGGGAAGGTCAGAGGCCAATGCCAGTGAAGCAACTGAAGTCAGCCCCATTTATTCCAAATTTCCTTAGCTCCCGGCCAGTTAATGATAGCGTTTAGAGGGGTTTCTGGAATGTTCAGGCAGAAAGGGCAAAAAATGGTACTGGCCATATGTCAGTAAACGAGAAGGCTCATTGTTGGGAGAGTGCCTGTACAAACCTGCCACCAAAATTGTTGAATTTTTTGGGGGACGTTGAGTGTCCAAATCGATTTCCATGGTCCATCATCCCGTCTGACTGAGTGGATTCCAAGAGAAAGTCTGTTTCCGGATCTCACCGTGTAGTCGCCCGAGATGTCATTGATCTAGAAGAGATGATCAGGGCCTGCGTCTGGTACCTAGGGAATTCTAAGGATAATTCTTTGATCTCTTTCATCACACACTTTGTACATTTTACATGAAATGAAATGGAAAAAAATTGGATTTTAATAAAATGGTGTTTTAAATTTCAGTGTAAACAACCATCGAGGATGTCACATCATGTAATAGGAATACACGATGTATAAATATCACGATTGTATGTTTTAGGAATAGGTTGACTGATTTGTTTTTCATTACACCAACAACCTAACATATTTCCACTTAGGGTCACCCCTAGTTGTGTTTGTTACAATGCATCTCTCCAGGTAAGTAGTCTTCCTGTTTCTTCCATTCCACCTTTCCTTCCTCCTTGGCATTTGATAGATCCTCTTGGGATTGATGGATCTAAAATTTTGGTTGTTAAATATTTATTCTAGTTTATGTTCCTATATCTTTTGTTCCTTCATCCTTCATTGGAAATTCCAATTGTGGGTGTTGTTTTCCAAGATTAAAGGTAGGTTGTTTCATTTGAGTTTCACTATATAATTAAACTTTGATTTTCTTAATTTGATTTAAATTTATTTACATTGAATTAGAAAAAACCAAATTTAAGATGAATCAGAATTGTGATTTGAATTGGCATGGAATTTTGTGGAAAAACCCTAATTCCATTAAAATTTCAATTTGGTGAGTATTTTGAAATTGATGGAAATTGTGAAATTATTTGAGTATTGAATTTAGAAAATGGATTTAATTGAATTGAGGAAAAAATAATTGGTTTTGTGTTAAAAAAGTAATGAAAAACCAATGTTTTGGTTTTGAAAGTGAATTGTAAATTTGAAAAGGAAAAGTGGAAAATGGATTATGATTGATGATTTATTTGAAAAGAAATGATTTTTATTTTTTCAATTAATTTATTGAGAACATACATTCCTAGGTAGTTAGTGGGTTATTTGGGACAACCATGCTAGGTTGGAAATTCACTGGAAATGAATTAATGATGAAAACTCTAACAAAAACCTTGTTATATATATATTATCCCCGATGGGATATTGATGAGTCTTATTTATCCTAAGCCTAAGGGATATGCGTACACATATTTCCATGTTCAATAATATGAGATGTGTGAGGATCCTATAACTAGAAACTACCATACCATAGGTTAGATGACCATGGTACATGTTGTGATTGTATTGATACATTTATTCCAGAGATTTATAGAACTGTTTTATTCATGCAAGTATATTTGTATAAAATATTTTAAATAAAATGTTTATTTAAGCCTTGTTTGATTTTTTACCATCATTTTTAAATTAAAGCATGTTTTATTTTAAATATGAAAATGTACTACCATGACCTATTTATTTTTAAATTGAAAGAATGATTTTGTTTATTGTTATGGAATCTATTATAGAACACTTGGTGAATACCTATGGGTATTTATATCTCACACCCAACATTTTCCTTCAAGAGTTTGTAGATTTCCATCTACAAGGTCTGACCAAAGGGAAAGTACCACTTGGAGGTGGTGGATGTTCTTAATCCTTTAGGCTTAGAGTGATGTTTCCCTTGGGATATTTATCTTTCCACTGAGTAATTTGATGATGTACTATTTTCAGTTTTTGATATACCTTTTTTGTTTCTAGTACTTTCTCCATATGGAATTTTGGTCATACTAACTTGTTTCTTTATCTTCCATTGGGGATCAATAATTCCCTTCTCACAATGTCAATGCCAGCTTGGGTATCAGGGTACCAGGGTATCTAGGCTAGTTTGTGACACTTTATTTATGTCTGTTTTATCTTCACATTTAATTAAAAAAAATCAGTGGCATGAGATTAACCCATGGTTTTCACAATTTTCAGTATTATGTTAATAAATAAAATCCTAAAATGAATAATAAAAATTGAATAAATTACAGAAATATTTTATGTGTGTGTTTATATAAAATTTCATTAATTATGTATATGTGTGTGTGAAATTAATCCAATACAAGTTTTATATAAGATAAATAAAAAAAACAAATTAAATTTTATTAAAAATCCTTTACTCAATTCTAATTATTCAATATTTCTAATTAATATTAATTTTTAATTATAAACCATTTTCACTAAATAAATGACTTATTTAATTTAAATTCATATTGGGTATAATATAAATCATATTTAAGGAAATATTATATATATTGATATATATATATATATATATATGTGTGTGTGTGTGTGTGTGTGTGTGTGTGTGTGAATATGTTTCTATATTAAAAATATTAAAAATAATAATGAATAATTTCTTATGAAATAAATTAAAAATGAAAAAATTATAAATATATTAAAATATTAAATTTTAAAAAAGAATAAATTTTTAAAAAGGTAAAAAAAATACTTAACATTATTAAATAATCAATAATATTAAATTAATGGAAGTTAAAAATGAGTTAAATTTAATTAAAAGATGAATATATTGAAAAAATATTAAAAATTAATTAAATTTATTAATTATATACATTTTTAAACAATAAAAACGAATATTAGTTTAAATGAAAATTAATACATATATTAATTATGTAAGTTTTAAATGTATTAAAAACATATTAAATGCTAATCATTAAATATAAATAAATATTAAAAATGAATAATATTACAAAAACAATAAAAAATAAGAATTAAAAATGAATATGTTTTAAATATATGTATATTAATTAAAATGTATTAAATAGTATATATTAAATATATATATTTTTTAATAATTATAAAAAAAATATATAAAGTATTAAATATTAATAAATAAAAATCTAAAAAGACAACATTAACAATTTATAATTGGCGTATGTTTGTCTCTATAAAATTGAGTTAATTATATATATATATATACAAGTGAAATTATTGTAAAACATATTAGATGAAATATATTAAGTAATTTTTTTTAATTAATAATAAAAAATTTATTATTCGATATAGTTTTCAAATTGAAAAAAAATCAATTAATAAATTAAAATGTTATTAAATTCTAATTAATTTTTATTAGTTGATATTTTTAACTCATGTTAATTTTTAATTAAATTAGAAATCAATTTTCATGAAATATATGTCATATAAATATTATTTATATTATATTAGTATTATATAATTAATATTTATAAAAATTACATATATATATATATATCAAAATATATTTTTATATGAAAGAAGATTTATAATAATATATAATTTTTTTTATATTCCATTTTTAATTTATTATCTTATATATCAAGTGTGTATATATATATATTTAGTCATATATAAATAATATTTAATAAAACATATCATATTTTTCTCAATGTAAATATATTTATATATGATTTTAATGATATTTTTTTAAATATACCTTTCATAAATACTTTTTAGCCTTGATAAAGACCACACATTATTAGTGAAAACAAATTCTCATAAAGGAGTGTATTTATCTGTGCTAAAAAATGATTTAAAAGGGTGGATTTTAACATCATTAAAAAAGAACTAACAAAAGGTATATTTATCAACACCTTTTTTAGTGTTGATAAAGGGTGAACTCATCAGCTCTTTTTTGCTAGCACTATTAGTTTGGAGCACTATTTATTGTGTTTTTTTGTAGTGGAGTCTAGATTGATGTCCAACCAGATATAGATGGTCATACGGAGAAGTAAGGATGAAAGGTTCCAAGGAGTTCTACTCCATGCTTTACTAAAGGATGTTTTGTTATAGGTTGAACAAAAGTAGACTGAAGAAAAAGTGTGGTTAATTTCAATAATGCATGGATCTAAACTCTAAAAATAGACTTTGATGCACTTTACATGGAAGAAGGGGAGTATCTCAAATCTAAGTATTGGAGTTGGTTCCCAAGAACTAACTTATGTGTAATTTATGATAAACATGTATTCATTATTTTGAATATTAATAAACTACTTATCACATAATGATTGTTCTTATATATCACATAGTATGTGATAATGTCCTAAGAGTAGCTGTCGCACTAAAAGGTCCTAGTAGTTCTCCACTATGATGAGAACCTGTATATGCTACAACACTATTCTTGAATATTTTATTATAGCAGGATGATATAATTTAAGGGACACAAATGATACAGTCTATCAGGGGTGGAGACTCATAGGACATTCAAGCACCTTTTCATGGTGTAAACCCTTTGTAATATCCTCTAGGATATTATGAGAATGAGACCCTCCAGTAGAAAATCCACATTTATATGTGTCATTGGGTGTTCCTATCTACAAATGTGTGTATTGTTCTTTAGACATTGATATTACTATTAATGAGTACTATGAGTAACTCACTTAGATTTATTGAATAAAATTGTGATGACAGATGTTCACGACGAAGTTGGATATGTAGGGTGCATCACGAGTAATATTGAATTAATGAATAATGTGAGAAAGGATTGATCCCTTATATTTATTAATAGAAGTTTATATCCCAAACCCTTTTATGGAAATTATATAGCCTAAATAAATACATTTTCATAGTGTTCTAAAGTTAATTGCATTTTATGCAAGTCAAAGAAATAGATATCGAGCACATAGGTTGATGGCACAAGCATGAAAACTTATTGATTAAAGATATCAAGATAAAGGGATTGTATAACATAATAAGCATCTGTATGAGGTGACATGTCATTGTGGTATTAACTTCATTATCTATGGGTTCCTTGGCGTATTTCTAGATGTTAACCTTGGACTTTAGGATGTTTCACCTAATGCCACTGAGAACGAGTCCTAGAGGGTCACACACTAAGTGTATCTATAATCTCAGTTAAATAATATATATTATTATTTATTATTTAACATGTTGAGTAAATATTATTCATATATGTGGTTTAAAAATTATTCATTTATGATTGATCATATATAAATATTAATTTTCTATTTTGTAAATATAAAATTTATTTATTTATTAGAAAATAATGCAGTGATATTTATTTAATAAATGAATAGTCATTACTCATGGTCTGATAAACATTATGGAGGAATAGAAAACTGATTTTTTAGGTCTGGTGAGAAATAAAAAATAAAAAATATTATTTTATTAAATGATATTTGTTTATAATTTTCATGCTAAGAACATGTCAAGAAATAATGATATTATTGTTATTATTTGATATGGGGTTTCTCTAAGATTAAATAAATAATTAAGGGAACTTGTGCAATTATTTTATTATCACCCTAGTGATATATAAACCCAAATATGTTATTTTCTCATTAATCCATTTCATTTGTCTTGGTTGTGCACAACAGATTTAGAGAAACATTACAAGCCTAGAGAGCTCTGTTCTCCAAGAATTCTTCTCAAGAACGAAGATTAATCCTCCTCCACCTGATCAAGGATAATTCTTTGGAATTAGTTCTCTAAGCGATAAAAGGAAGATGATGAGAATGCAAGGATCCTTTGTGATAGCACCCGAAGATTCCTTCAGAAATGTCTGGAGATTCATGGAACACATGTAGATCACCACTAAAGGAAATCTATACTTGGTTTTTATAGTGTAATGATGGTGTATTATAGATCTGTCACTAGATTCATCAATTAAGAAATAATTCCTTAAAGGTAATTCTTTATTAATATAAATTAATTATAAAAAATATGTGATGATCCTCCCTCTCATTCCAGTGTGATTTCCCTTGTCTATTTTCTTTTATTAAATTTCATAGATCTCAGTGATTATCTTTGTTTAGATCTTAGATTGATCATTGATCTTGGAAAAATGTAATGTTGGGCCCCACCAATCACATGATTCTTCTTCAATTAGAACCTACAAGTGGTATTAGATGGGTCACATAATTATTTATAATTATTTATATATCATTGGTTATTTATGCATTTTAATTTAGTTTTTTAATTCAAGTGTGATCATTTTTTTAATCTGAATCATGAGATTTGCTTCTTCCTCCATCTTTTATCATAGATATAATTGATATGCTTAATTTTATGATTAAAATAAAATCAAGGAACTCATCCAAATGTGCTAAGGTTTTGGGATGGACAAAACCAGACTACATGTCCTTTAACCGGAGTTATATGACGTGTAGTCACATTCAATGCATCCAAATTAATTCAGAAATAAATTCAAGATTATGCATTGATTATTGCATTAATTACACACTTAATACACCATATGTTGACCAGAATTTAATGGTTCACAATTATCTAGACTACAAACTGTGTATCCCACATACACATTATGTAGTCCCTTTGAGTTATAGATGGGTCATGTATTCTATACATGGACTACCTGACTGGTGACCATGTAACTCAGAGTTTACACAGCATGTGGCCCATTGTACACACCATGTACTCCAAATTTTTTAAGGCACAGATTACACGTCGAGTCCATATGTGTGTGCCTCAGATTGATGGTGATAGGTGTACACTCCTGGTACTTATACCAAGTTATGCATATTTAAAATTTATTTATTTTACTATGAAAACCTTGAGAAATGTACTTCTGTGTGGTCATAAAGATAGGACACTCCAGGTGATAGGTTTTAATATAAATAAATATTTAAATGTTTAATTAATATCTACATAATTTTTAGATCTTCATATCATGTATGAGTTATATTACAAGTTGTTACTCTACATTCATTTAAGAATAAAACGTGACCAAAAAATCATGTAATTCGTGTAATCATCTGTGAAGTACACATTGTGAAAGTGCGTGATAAGTCATGTATGCCATATGTCACAAGAGTAAAAAATTATATGAGTATAATATATGTTGGAAAGAATTAGATGGGTATTCATTGTGTTTCCTCTAAGATACATTTATGTACACAGTTAATTTTAAATGAATTTATTTAATTTTTTTAAAATTTCAGTGGATAATAATTTCAAGAAAATGTGGATGACAATTAAGATAAAAGGATTGATTAATTAAAGATAATAATTAATCTATTCGAGCGTGATTTATCTTAAATAAAAATTATTTATAATTAAATGCTAGTTTTATTAAATGCGTAATTCGTTGCATGCATGGGGATGATTACGAGCTAGACCAGACCTTTTGTATGTGATTGGTTTCATTTAATTTATTATTAAATTAAATTTTTGGAAAGAGTGTCTTATCTCTTTTCATTATGTAGGGTTTGCATGCCCATGGTTTCTTTTATGTAAACCTCTTTTCCCCCTCACCTACGTGTGAGTAAAAAGAATATGTAAATGATGGAGCTCCCTAAATAGTCTAGGAAATTCATGTTCAGAGCTGATGTGAAACCAATTGTAAGAGATACATAGGTGGATAGGTGGAAAGCCGAAACACGAACCATAATTGGTTCAAGTTGTTTTTAACCTACGTCAACAGTTCATTTATCAACCACTAGATAAACTAACAACTAGTAAGAGCTCATGATCATACTACTTCATTATTTTATTTCTGTCAGTTGCAGGGTTATATCATTATGGATTATTTTTCATAATAACATAATTAATGAATTAAAAAGCATAAAATATAAAACTAAATTAAACCATATTATACATAAATATTATCCAAAACATGGTTAATCGCTTAAGTAATACCAATTAATATTAACAGACATTTAAGAAAGATAATAATTGGAAATTTATGCATAAAAGGTTAAAATCCCACAATAAAATATTAAGTCAGTATAGCCTTCCACTACTTCAGTTAAAATCAAACCACAGTTCAAAGTGCTTGACCAGCCCAAGTTGGGGTGCTTTCAATTATCGGGGAATTATAACATGAAGTTTTGGGTTAAATTAACTTGGTTCACATCAAGGGTTGACTACTTAAGAAGGATTTGGTGTAACTTATAGGAAAGGTTTGAGGAAATCTGAATTAATGATTTTAGGGTTAGGGAGTCCACTCAGTAGATCAAGGAACTGCGAGTTAATGTAGTGGGAATTTGGAATGCCTAACTAGAACCATTAAAGTTTCTTGACCAACCCAAGTTGGGGTAATGAGTTGGGTAATACAGATCCTTTATACTTGAATATCCAAGAAACAAGATATTCTGAATCTAATGGTGTGGGCTATTGGGTTTTTATAAAATATTGGGAGACTAATAAATATAATATTTATTTATTTGTCTAAATTTTATCAGATAAATTACTTAAAGTGGTATTATCATAATTGGTAGAAATGTTATTAAAAATTAAATCAAATATACCGTTGAGATCCATTCTAGAGAAGGAAAACCTTCTCACCAGCACAAATTTTAAAGAGTTGCAAAGTCACCTACATGGCATCCTTCACCATGAAAGGAAATTATATGTATTGCAAGAACCTTTTCTAGTTGCGCCAGATAATGAGTAAAATTGTGATGAATTATCTCTCTATAAGAAATATCTAAATGATGCTACATATTTTCATTGTCTCAAGCTATCATCCATGTACAATGATATTTTGAAGTAACATGAAGATATGGATGCCTGTAGAATGATGTCTCACCTTCGAGATCTCTATCAAGAGAAGGTGAGAAAAGAGAGGTATGAGATATCCAATGCTTTGATTATAACTAAGCTTAGAGAGTCTACACCAGTTGGGCCTCATGTAGTCAAACTTATCAGCTACAATGAACTCCTGAACATATTAGGGATTAAATTCCCAGATGAGTTGCGTACAGATCTTATACTTTCATTACTACCCAATACCTTCTAAATATTTATTGTTAATTATATTATGATAAATAATTCTAAGAGTCTTTTAGAACTTCTTTAATTGGATTCTCTAAGTGGATAAACACATAGGGTGTGACAAACCCATAGTCCATATAGTGAATAAGAAAAAGAAGAGCAAGGAAAAGGGGCCCAATACATATAAATAGTCTAAAGATCCTGAGCACCATCCTTCCAAGAAGAAGAAGAAGATCCAGGGTCAGGGAAAGGAAAATGAGTCAATAAGTTTTTCATGTGACAAGTTAAGCCATTCGAAGAGGAACTACACCTAGAAGCAAGGGGAATCTAAAGGTGTGTCTGTTATCAAGTGTAATCATTCAATATCTACACATTGGGTATTAGATAAAGCTTGTGGGGTCACATCTGTATCCAAATACAGGAACCAGGTAGATTCTAAAATATTTATAGAGGAGAGGTGGACCTGAGATCTGCTAATGGTGCGAGGCTATCTCCTCTGTACATTGGTGACTACAACCTCCCATTACCAATGTGAATGAATTTGATTTTTAAATATATTTATTATGCACCTATAGTTTCCAAAATCATAATTCTTGTATCATGCCTAGATACAGATGGGTTTATTTTTAAATTTAGAAATTAAAGTAGTTTGTTTTATAAGGACAACATATGTTATGGTATGGAGAATTTAAATAATGGGATTTATGTATTAAACTACAAAAATCAAGTGTTGGAAGTTGATAATGAATCATGTTCACATGACTCATATAATACCTAGCTTTTGCATCACCGTCTTGGTCATGTAAATGATAAGTGTTTGACAAAGATCTGTCAAGATGGCTATTAAGACTCTTCTGAGATAAAACCACTTGAAAGATGTCGTGCTTGTTTACAAGGAAAAATAACCAAACCACCATTTGGTGGATAGTGTTAAAGGGACACAAAGCTTCTAGTATTGGTACACACTAATGTGTGTGTACCATTTCTAGTAGAAGCTAGAGGTGGTTATTCTTACTTCATAACATTTATTAATGACTTGAGTAGATATGGTTATATAAACATGATTTGGTATAAGTCTGAGACCTTTGAGAAATTCAAGTAATTCAATAATGAAGTAGAAAATAAAGTTGGTAAGAAGATAAAGAAGATTTGATTGGATCGAGGTGGTGACTATCTTAACTAAGAGTTCATCAATTCTTTTTATGTGATTTTGGGATTATATCTCAACTCACTCCACATTATACACCTCAATAGAATGGTGTTAGAGAAAGAAGGAATCATACCTTGTTATACATGGTAAGGTCAATGATGAGTCATGCATATCTTTTATTATCCTTTTGGGGATATGAATTACAATATTTGACATACACATTAAATCAAGTTCCAACTAAAGATGAAAATGGTATTCCCTTTGAGATATAGAGTGTAAAGAAAATCATTTTGTTGAATACATGTCTATAGGGTTGTGATGAATTTTTAAGGCCTTCTCAGGTAACAAACTATCACCTCAGGGTATGAAGTGTATCTTTATAGGGTATCCCAAGGAAATAAGAGGATACTACCTATACAACCCCTTATATAAGAAAGTGATTGTCTCCATAAAATCCATCCTTATTGAGAGGGATAACATCCTAAAAAATGATAGTGAGATAAATATTGACTTAGATGAAGTTAATGCTCAAGATATATAAGATTTTGAACAAGAACATATTCCACAGGTCCCCGTAGAAGTATCTCCTAAAACACAAGTACTGCATATGAGCATAAGAGTTGTAAGAGAAACAAAGAGATATGGTTTTATACTCACTAAGGATTGTGACTCATTATTGGTTGAAAATTATGGTTCTTTATCCTAAAAAGAGGTAGTAGAAAGTTCAGAAGTAGTAAGATGGTAAGAATCCATGAATTCTAAAATGGATTCCATGTATCAGAATAAAGTTTGGGTTCTGGTCGATCCTCCAATTGATGTAATTCTTATTGGATGAAAATGGTTATTCAAGAGGAATCTAGACATGGAAGATAAAGTAAATACCTATAAGAAAATCCTAGTGGATAAATGTTTTAAAAATATTCAAATAATTAACTATGATGAAACATTTTAACTTGTTTCCATGTTTAAATCCATAAGAATTATACTTACTATAGAAACTTACCATGACTATGATATTTGGAAGATGGATGTAAAAATTGTATTCCTTAATGGGAAACTTTACAAAGATGTCTATATGACACAAATAGAAGTTTTTATGACTCTATGTGACACCAAAAGTATTTGAAAGTCGCAGAGATCCATTTATGTATTGAAGAAAGCATCTAGGTCATGGAAAATTTGATTTGATGAAACCATAAAAGAATTTTGTTTTATTAAGAATAAATGTGATCCATGTGTTTATAAGAGGTTTATTGAAAAGGAATTCATTATCCTAGAAGTATATTTTGATGACATATTACTTATTGGAAATTAAATACTAGCCTTACAGTCAGTTAAGGTCCAGTTAAACAAGTGTTTATCCATGAAAGACTTAGGTGAATAAACCTACAATTTAGGGATTAGGATCATTAGTGAAAGATACAGGAGGATTCTTGTACTAATTCAAAGTATATATGTTGACCAGATACTAAATATATTTAGTATGGAACAATCCAAGAGGGTATTGGTTCTAGTGTCGCATGGTTTACATCTTTTAAAAAAATCCTCAAACAAAACAAGAGAAAGAGAGAGTGAGTAAGATCCATATGCTTCGGTGACGGTATCAATAATGTATCCCATGTTATGCACTAGACTCGATGTTTTCTATGCATTGATAATGGTAGTAAGATATCAAGATGATCTATTAAAATAAAATCGGACTTCTGTTAAGGCTATCCTTAAGTATATGAGAAGAAATAAGGACATGATATTGGTGTATGGACAAGATGGGGAGCTAGTAATTAAGGGTTATACAGATGACAGTTTTTAGATAGATCAGAATGATCTAAAGTCGCAGTCAGGATATGCAATGCATGATCTATGAGCTAGAAGAGTTTATAGTAGCCATTTTTCATTGATTTTATAGCAGAGTCTGATTATATAAAGGATTATGATGTAGCCAAGGAATCTATTTAGATTTAGATCTTTTTGTAGGAGCTTGATGTGGTACCAAGAAATAAAGACCCTATCACATTGTATTTTGATAATACTATAGTATTTTCTCATGAAAAATATCCAAGGTCACACCAATGGAAAAAGAATATACACCATAAGTATCAACTCTTGAGGGATTTCAATCAGAGGGGTTAAGTTTCAGAAAGTATATTACCCATGGAAGATAATATGGTGGAACCCCTGAATAAATGTCTATCTTAGTAGAATCATGAGTATCATTTGAGTGCTACCAGACTAAAGGTTGTTAGAATTTGGTTCTAGTGAAAGTGGGACTATGTTGGAGTGGGTTCCTTAGAACCAACTTTAGTGTACTTTATGATAATCATGTATTCATTTTTTTAATATTAATAAACTAATTATCACATCATGATTATTCTTATACATGAAATAGTATTTGATAATGTTCTAAGAGTAGCTATCACAATAAAAGGTCATAACAGTTCCCTGTTATGATGAGAATCTGGATGTGCTATGACACTATTCTTGAATAAATGTTCTATAGATAGATGATACCATTTGAGGGATAAAAATGATATAGTCTATTAGGAATGGAGACTCATAGGACATTGTGGCACCTTGTCATGGTGTACTCCCTTGATAATATCCAATAGGATATTATGATAATGAGACCCACCAATAGAAAATCAAAATTTATATGTGTTATTGGATGTTCCTATCTGCAGATGTGTGTATTTGTCCTTGGACTTTAAGATTATTATTAATGAGTATTATGGGTTGTGCACTTAAATATATTGATGAAAATCGTTATGATAGATGTTCGAGATGAGGTAAGATATATTGGGTGTGTCATGAGTAATATTCCATTAATGAATAATGCAAGAAACTTATTAATAGAATTTGATATCTTAGGCCCTTTTATGGAAATGATATAGCCTAAATAAATAAATGTCCATGGTGTTTTAATGGTAAGTTAATTCTACAAGAATTCAAAGAAAGAGACATTGAGCACATAGGTTTATGACACCAGAATGGAACCTACTTGATTTGAGATATCGAGATAAAGGGATTATATTGCATAGTAAGAGCCTGTATGAGGTGACATGTCATTGTATAATTAAATTCTCTCTCTATGGGTGAATTTTTATGTTTCTAGATGATATCCTTGGACTTTAGGATACTTCATATAATGCCACTAAGAAAGAGGCATAGAGGTTCACACACTAAGTGTATCCAAAATCTTAGTTAAATAATATATATTATTATTTATTATTTAACAGGTTTAATGATATTATTCTCATATGTCGTTTAATATTTATTCATTTATTCTTGGTTGCATATAAATATTTATTTTCTATTTATTAAATTTAATATTTTTTATTTATTGGTGAATAATACAGTGATATATATTTAATAAATAAATAGTCATTATTCAAGGTCCTATAAATATTATGGAGGAATGGTGGACTGAGTTTTTAGGTCTAGTGGGAAATAATAAACATTGAATATTATTTTATTAAATAATAATTATTTATAATTCACAAGTTAAGTGCTTGTCGATAAATAATGATATTATTATTATTATTTGATATGGGATTTCGTTAGGATTAAAAAAATAATTAAGGGAAGTTGTTCTATTATTTTATTTTAACACTAGAGATATATAAACCCATTTATGTTATTTTATCATTAAATAATTCATTTGTTTCCATTTTTTCACAATGGGTTTGGAGAAACCTCTCAAACCTAGAGAGCTCCCTTCTCTAAGAATGATCCTAAGAATGGAAAGAAATCCTCCTCTATCGGATCAAGGAGGATGCTTTGGAAGTGGTTCTCAAAGCAATCAAAGGCGTATGATGCAAGCACAAGGATCTATTATGATAGAACCCAGAGGTTACTTAGGTGACATTTAGAGATTCATGGAATAAATGTGGATCACTACTAGAGGAAATCTACACCTGGTTTCTACAACGCAATGATGGTGGACTGTAGATTTCTCACCAGATTCATCAATGAAGAAATGATTCTTTAAAGGTAATTCTTTATTTAATTAAACTAATTTTAAATAATATGTGATGATCCTCCCTCCGATTCTAGTGTGATTTCCCTTATTTATTTTCTTTGATTCAATAATGTAGATCTCAGAGTTTATTGTCATTTAGATCTCAGATTGATCATTGATCATGAAAAAACAATGTTGGGCAACACCCATTGCATGCTTCTGATGTGTCTGGAACCTACAATAAGTGGAATGAAAAGCAAGTATAGTGGCCTTGACACCCCTATTAATGAAACCACACATTTCCAAAATTTCTAAATTCTATGAAAAACAAATACTACCATGCCATGGAAGGAATTAAGAAAATTTGTGATGTTAACCACATTCCATTAAGGAGGGAATCAGTATCTAAAATATTATAAGGAGAGGGTGAAACTCAGTAACAACATAAATAATTGTTATAATAAATTCCCGCTCACTCATGAAGAGCATTTTTTGAACATGAGGAATGATGATGAGTTGTCATCAGAGCATGACACTAGAAAGCATGATTGGCATGGTCTTTCAAGAGGATGTGGAAAGAAGTAAAATTATAGAAAGAGATGTCATCGACATACAAACATGTCCTACTAGAAAGGTATCCACAATAGTTGAAGAAACATCTACAAAAAAGATAAATATCCACATAAAATGTTTTAATTATGATAGAATGGGCCACTAATCCTCTAATTTATGGAGAAATTAGCATTACAAAGAACCGTGTCTCACTCATGTTGATGATGAGGAACCTAACATGATGTTTAACATGTATCGAGATGAGACATTAATCAAGTAGGATCAATAAAATATTATATTGATAAATGAAGAAAAAGTATTTTCATAGTTACATTACACTAAATAGAGACATATTCATACTAATTTAGTTTTCATAAACATTACACTGAGACAGTTCAACCACTCCCAATGTTGATATAAATTTATCTCATAAAATGTTTTTTTACAATTAAGTGCATGTGGTTCATGTTTTTAAATGAAATAATCAATGTCCATCAATTATAATTTAAAAATAATTATCTCTTAATTTTTTTTATAATTATTAACCTTTAAATAAATTCACGGGTAAGGGGTGACATTATAAATAAAATCACACAATATACAAATTCATGGAAGTACTTAATGAGACACGAACATGAGACCTTTCGAAGACTCGTAGGGGTACCTACTACTGAGATTCACCCTAAGGGAAAATAGATATTGGGTAATGAGGTATTATTGAGCCACATACCACAACTATCTTAGGCCCAAACCAACACCTAGATGCCATAATTTATGAGTTAAAAATTTACAAATAAAATTATAATAATATGAATATAAAAAAACTAAAATTTCATGTTGGGAAATTTTAATTTTGATTGATTCTCTTAATTAATATAGAAATATTAATTACCAACTTAATTCATATGTTTATGAATTATAATTTAATAATAAAATAAACCATATGACAAGATATTAAATATTTAATTCATAATCCTTTAGATAAATAATGAAAATTATATTTAATACCCCATCTAGTGAAAATATAATAAAAAAAATCAGTTGGATAAAATTTATTATATTTGGAATATTTATTATTTATTATGATTTAATAAGTAATTATATTTTATTTAATCATGAATATTATGGAATAAACGAATTTTGATATGATTTATAGAAAAACACAGTTATATAATTATTTTACTAAATGAAAATTAAATATATATTATAAATACCTTTAATTATTGAAAAGTACAACATGTACACATATTATTTCATGTGATTTAAATGAATATATATACATTTTATTTAATCTTGAATATTGTGTAAAGACCTAATTTAATAAAATTTATATAAAATATTAGTTAAATAATTGTTTATGAAATAAAAAATAAAGATATATAATCATGATCATTAATTACTGTAAACATGTACAATTGCATCCAATGAATTTTATTATTATTTTTTTATTATTAAATTAAATAAAATCATTCAAAATGTATACTATAACAAATAATTGATGTAAATAAATGATATAATCTATACTAGATAAAAGGAACAACTAATTTTCCAAATAAAATAAATGCATAAGCCATGACATTGTGCCATATGTAGTACAGGTTGGAAATGGGTGGTGAGGGTCCCATGAAAATGTTGTTTTCCACTAGGGATGGAGAAGAAAAGCTTTAAATGATGTGTATATATAGATCCACCTATAGTGTTAAGTATATGAATACATAAATAAATAATATTGAAGGGGGAAAAGTTTCGGGGAGAAAATTGTGAGTGTGTCATGTATCACCACCATTTCTCTAGCCACGATAACTTTTGATATTATGGAATTAGACCCCCCAAATACATATTAATAAAAGAAAATAAGAATCCCTTAAATGAGGATGATATTCTATAAATTTTTAAAAATGGAGGTACCCTAAAAAACTCAGTTTTGGAGGCCTTATGGGCCTTGTTTACCCCTAAAAATTATGTACTAGGTTTCCCTTAGTCACCAAGGCCTAGATAATTTTTCAATAATTGATTTGATATATGGTAGATCTCAAATGGACACCTGAATCAAACGGTATGTCTATTTGAATTTTCAATCATGTTTTCAACATAGTTTATATCGTTTAGTTTTTTATTGAGTTTTTATGTCTTCAATTTTTTATTAGATTAATATTACTCAATAATAATTAGAAAAAATTTAATTAATAGCTTTTTGAATTATTTTATAATCCATTTCCCACTAAATATGTTATATATTAAGTGTGGTTACATGTTTCAAATTATATAAATCATATTTTACAAAATATATTACATTTATAACAGCATAAATATAATTATATATTAATATATAATTTTTAATGATATATTTTTTTAATTACATAAGGTTTTTATTAGTGAAAAAAACTTTTGTTTTAGACTAATAAATGGAACACTTTTATCAACAATTTTTTTAGCATTGATAAAGGGTACCACTGGATAAATCCAATTCAGTAGTAGTGTCCCAATTACTTTACATATAAGTCTCCCTTAGAGATATATTATATATTAATGACACACTCCACTAACTTTTCATCCCTAGATCATGTGATGGCCTCGTTGTGAAGAAATTCAAAAAAATAAAAACCAATGAAATATATATTAGGTTGGGAAAAAGATTATTTCATTATATACATTTACAATCATATTTATAAATTTTAATAATTCAATATTTCACAATAAAAAAACTGTGGAATTTGAATATTTCATATACAGTCTCTCCCTAAGTAAGATATAGTCAAGGGTTCATAGAGTTTTCCACTGTTTTTTGGTTTGGTGGATCACTTTGATCTTTAATGCATTTCTCTGATAAAAGTAGTGTTTTTATTCCAGCCAAATTTCATGATACTTGCTTGATATTTTATTGTGAATTAATTGTATGAAAACCCGTTTTATGATACAATGTTCAACCATTAATCGAGACTTGTACTTGTTGGAGAGTAATCCTTGAAGAAACTTTGGAATCATGAGAGTTTTGAAAGAGATTTGTTGTTGCATACCAATAAGGAGAATTTTTTTCTTGTAGAAGTCTTGATAAGTATCTCAGTATGTTAAATTAGGATTTATTTTGTTTTCATATTGCAATTACCTTTTATTAATTATTCTATTTTAATTTATTAATTCTCAAGCATGAGAAATTCTACAATTTAGTTTTATTTAGATCAATTTTTTATGGATTAATTGTTTCTATTGGGCCACTATCTTTCCACATGGGCCTCTAAAATGGGGAATTGGCCTTAAAATGACCTATTATTTGGGCCTATATGCTCAATCCATGTTTCTTTAGTGATTCCATCAAGGAAATATGTGCTACATAGGACGTTGATCCATTATGCCACCCATGTGTTCATCAATATCCACCTGGTTTGGCACATTTATTTGGTTCATTTGGAATTATATTTAGTGTGGTCTCATGGATCTCTCTAATTGGGATTAATATTGTAGGCTGGAATCAGTGTCCAGAGGAATTGATCACCCTCTAATCCCTCATATCTTGATCATTCAGTTTGGCTTCCTTCTCCCATAGTAGGTGTTCTCTCACTTGCATTTATAGTTCTAAATCCCTACCATGGATATTACTATTACTCAATTGTAAATATATAGTCTTCCATTCTCCTTAGTACACTACCGGTGCACTACTTTTGGTGGTGCTTTGATGACGATGTCCACTATTTAATAAGATGTGTGACTGAGTACCCACATAAAGATCGTTCCAATACTGGTGAGTATATTTATGATCACATAGATCATCAATGAGCATGTGTATTCTTTAAAGTAGTTCAAAAAATTAAAAACGTGATCAAGACTACTAGACCTATTTGAATTCGGCATTTTCAGTTCTTTACATTTTCTATTTCTTATTTTTCAATGATATCATCTTGATTAATCTATCACTATTTCTATATCCTTGTATTCTACAAATTCATTTCTTATTTAGAGAATTAATAAAATGAATGTGTGTGTGATGTTATTTCCCTATACATAGTTCCCAATGGGACCGAAGAATGTTAATCCTTGTGTTATTCTTCTAATTTATTTCATTCAATCAAATTTTGTGTTTAATTTTTTTCTATTTAACTTCTATAATCAAAATCCCATGTTCAGTTCTTTAGGGTTCGTGTGTTCTTCCAATTTTTAGTACATCATTACCCATTATAAAGTGTTATCATATCTATTATATTTCTATTTTTTTCAATTTTATTAATTTCATTTAGTTTAAGGGTTTTTTTATTTTCCGCAATACAATCTCCTATCAATTCACCTATTTTTACTTTATGTTTACAATTAGATCCTCTGTAACCTCAATAATTTCTTTGAATTATAAATCTCATTGGATAACCATAGTCTACCGATTGAGATACCATTTATTGTGGTAATATGATTTCATTTCCCATAATAAATCGATATCTACTCATTTGGGTAAACATGTCTACAACTAGGTTTGAAATCAAGAATTTTGATGGAGACAATGACTTTAATCTTTGGTGAATTAGGATGAGAGCTCTGATAGTTCAAAAAATAACTCATGTATACCCTCTTTGGGCCTAAGAAACATATTATAATTGTAAATAAAATTGGATATACTTCAACTAAATTTCAGGATGTTCCCCCTGATGTCTTAGTTAAGGCACACAAATATTTACTTCTTTCTTTAGGAGATAAAGTTTTTTCATAAGTTTTCTATGATTCTACTACTACTGGTATATGGATTAAATGAGAAAAATTGTATATGAAAACTTATTTAGATAGTAGTATTTATAAAAAACACGTAATGATAACTTTTAAATTAAACCATGGTAGTTCAATTAAGGCCCATTTAGATAAATTTAACAAATTTATGATGGATATATCAAACATAAATTATACGGTTGATGATGAAGATTAAGAAATTATACTTATAATTTGTTTAGATAATTTGTACCACAACTTATTGGAAACCATTATGTTCATCCATGATACTTTAACCTTTTAAGAGGTTAAATTCTTCTCTTGTCTCCAAATAATTGAATTCTAATCCTAAAATAAAAGTTTAGGTTGTGAGTTTGTTTACTAGAGGTAGACCACAATTTAGGTCTAAAAAGAAAGAGTTTAACAAGGATCAAGGAAAGATGAAAAAATACCCCAAACCTATGACCAATTCAAAGTAAATAATTTTTTCCCTTTCATTGTGGTAAGCTTGGGAACACTAATATTGAATATAAAAAGCTTAAATAATAATTTCAAATGAAGATGCCCACCGACCAATCCCTTTTAGTTGAGTCTGGTTATGACACAAATGAGGTGTTAAATGTGTCCAACCATACTCCCAATAATGAGTGGTTCCTTGAACCATTCTACTCATTCCAAATGTATCCTTCTAGAGATTCATTCCTAGAATTGGTATAGGGAGTACAAGGATATGTCATATTAGGGAATAATAAGGGATGTAGGGTAGAGAGAAGAGATTATTTTTTAATATAACTGGATGACCATCCCATCACCTCTTTTATTAATGTTAAGTGGTTCCCAAAATTCATAGAAATCATATTTCCTTAGAGATTATAGACCAAAACGGGATCACCTTTAGGTCTTCAAAGGCTGTCTAAAATCTCTAAAGGCTCTAAAACTATCATAAAGAGTTCTATCATTAATGGGATATATGTTTTTAATAGAAAGACCCATTAAAGATAGTTGGGTAGTGTTTGTTAAACTAATACTAATAATTATATATTACATCATGGGATATTATGGCATGTAAGCTCTAAGGTTCTAGAAGAACTCAACCATAAAGGGCTATTGAGTGACATCACACTGAGTAACCTTCCATTTTGTGAAGATTGTGTTATAGGAAATGCTAAGAGAGTCCCCTTTAATATGTCCAATTTTAAAACTATATACCCCTTATAATACATACATTTTGACATATGGGGACTAACTAGAACTACCTCCAATGGTGTAGGTTCTTATTTGGTACTTTTATAGATTGATTTTCAAGAAAAATAAGGATTTATATTCTGAAAAATAAATCTGTTGTTTTTAAGATATTTTAAACATGGAAAAATTTATATGAAAATTAGGTTGGTAAAAATATTAAAAAGATGAGTAGGGTTAATTTATTAGAGTAAATATTCATTAAATTTATCCAATTATATGAATATAATGGTATTAATAGAAACTGGTCTATTAGGGAAACCCCCAACAAAATTTTCCTACAACAAGAATGAATATAACCATTTTAGAAATAGTCTAAAGTATGCTTGCATGATCGGGTCTCCCTAAAACATTTTTTTAAGAGGCCTCCACTAAAAAAGTTTACATCATAAATATGTGTCCTCAATCCATTCAATTTATAACCCAGAAGAATTATGGAATGGTAAGCCACCTTCTTATAGCTACTTAATATTCTCCAGCTATACTACTTATGCTTATGTTAAAACTAATATTATTGATCATAGAGCTCTTAAATGTATCTTTGTGGAATATACCAAGGGTGTAAATGGTTATAAAATTTGGGTTGATAAACCATATTACCAAAAAAGCATCATAAGTAGGGATGTGTTGTTCTATGAGTTGCGTTCTCCCAAATTAAAGTTTGTCACACTTGATAGTAGTGATTTAGCCTTTGAACAGGATGAAGAAAACAAGACTCTAGATAATTTTTATTATGATTTACATCCTTCTCCACCTGATACTTATCATATAACCTAGGGTGATTCTAGCTCCAATTTTGGTTCAAATTTTAAAACAAAACCTTATGTGAATAGTGGATACTATCAATTGACTCAAGGTGGAGTTGGGAGACTACCTATACCTACTACTTAATTTATCCAATATCATATTGATTCTTATGCCTTTCATGTTTCCTAGGATATATCTGATGATGATCCTATAACTTATAATAAATCCCTCAATGAAAAGACTCTAAACTGTTGGTCTTTTCCTTGGATGAAGGAATGCATTCCTTTATAAAAAATATCACTTTATCTATTATGAATAAACCTACTGATGATAATGTAATGGTTTTTAATTGGATTTACAAAACAAAATAATAAATCACTGATGGAAATATAATTATATTCAAATCAAGACTAGATGCTAAGGGAATCCTTCAAAGCGATGGAATAAAATATTTTGAAAATTTTTCCCATGTTCTTAAGAATTATTCAATAAGGATGTTTCATTCTTTTTCTACTTATGTAGATGTTGACTATAGAGGTAATATTGATTCTAGAAAATCATTGAATTCTTATGTTTTCTATACTTTTAGAGAACCATTTTCCTATAAATGTTACATGGAGTTAATTTTTTCCCTTTCAGTAATAGAATCAAAGCATATAGCCATAACTGAGGCTATTAAAGAATCCTTATGGATGAATGGTTTTTTGATGAGCATAAACTTTATAATTATTTTATTAATGTTTATTATGATATCCAATATACCCTAAAGTTATCAAAAAATTTAGTATTACATGGTAATTTTAAACACATAGATATTTAAATATATTTTATTAGAGGTATTCTAGAATATGGAACCATGTGTGTCAATAAAATAAACACTAATGGTAACACGTCTGATAGTTTGACTATGTTTGTGGTGTTTTGTAAGTTCAAATACTTCTTAGATAGGATGAATTTGGTTACAAATCTACAACCTTAGGTGAAAAAACATTTCCAGTTTCAATTAAAAATGGTGTAGATTTGTAAAATTAGGCTTTCATTTTTTACATATTGAAATTTCATTTTATTAATTCTTCCATTAAATTTACTAATTTTCATGAATAAAAATTTATGAATTTTAGTTTTATTTTGCTCAATTTTTTTGTTGGATTTATTGTTTTTTATGGGCCACTATCTTGTTACATGGGCCTCTGACATGGTGCCTTGTTCATCGGCCATCTTGTTCCTTGGTCTTGTACATGTGGCCCATGTTCCTTTAGTGTTTCTACCATGGCAATATATGCCACATGGATTCTTGGTCATTGATCCTTTCTACCACCCATGTAATACTCTTTATCAACCTAGTTAGGTACACTCATTTTTTTAATTTGGTTTTCTCTTCATCATGGTCTTGTGGCTCGCTCTAATTTGGTGAGCTATTTCAATATGTGGAAAGTTTTAGGGGGATTAATCACACCCTACTCCATAATATCTTCAATATTTGGTACAACTATCTTCTCTTACTGAAGGTGTACTATCACTCTCATTTCTAGTTCTCAAACCCTAACATGGTGATTTTTGTTCCTCAATGTCTAATGTTTATTCCATAAATTATATGTGGTACACTTCTAGTGTACAGATTTTGAAGAATCTTCGATGATGGTGTTCTTTTTTCAAGAAAACACACAGCTGAATACCTAACTGGATATTATAATAGTACTGGTGAGTACCTCTTTGATCACGTAGATCATTGATGAGAACTTATGTTTGGTACAATAGTTCTACGTAGTCCATAAGAGATCAGGATAGTCTAACATCTTTGCATCTAGTGTTTCGGGTTCATTCCATTTTTTGTTTCTTAATTTGTAATACTAGCTTCTTTATGCTTATTTCACTATTTATTTATCCTTTCATAAAATAAATTCTTTTCTTATTTTGAGTATTAACAAAACATGTGTGTGGGTAGTGTTATTTCCAAGCACATAGGTACCAATGGGATCAAAGCATGTAAGTACTTGTGTTCTTCTTATGATTTCTCTTAATATTTCATCTTGTATGTTCAATTTTTGTTCTATTCAACTTTTGTAATCAAAATTTCCATTTTATTTATTTTTTGTGTGTGTTATTCCTACTTTCATTGCACCCTTACCCTTAAAAAATCATTAGGAGGAATTTGAGTTCTTGGGAATCTTTTTGATTGATTTCTTTTCATCCTATGGAGACTCTATTTTATGGGCATGGAATCCATCATTCAGATTAGTCATGTAGATCCTTGTATTTGGGTAAGTACCGAAGAATTAATTTCCCAGATATAATTATGTTAATCAAATCAAACCAAATTTAATAAGTGGCCCATATCACACCCACTAGCATACAGACGTGTATGATAGATTTTTCATGATCTAACTAATAGTGAAATGAACTATCCCACATAGGATTTTCCAACCACACTTTATCATTTTAGATAATGATAAATTTTTTTCCCATAATAAATGAAATCCCTCTCCAACACAATTTCTAATGTGTGATTCAAAAAAATATTCTCCTTTAAGAAACTAAAAATGAAAAAGTATTTAAATACTTTTTACACTTAAAAATCCAACATCTTTTATTTTTTTTGGATATTTTGGGGATCAACAAGACTTGGGTGTTTCATAACTATATTATAGATGAAGAAATAATGCATAAATTATCAACAAAAACATTATCCAATAAATAAAAATATATTTTATTTTTTGTTTTGTTAATGGGGTACAGTTTTTACAATTTTATCCACCACACTCACTTCCTTATAGTACTATTCAATTGCCCGAATAGCTCGATGGCCTTCATTTTTATTGATTTTTGATAACCTCCCATTCAAGGGATGAGGGGGAACCCTTACAAGGCCCATAGGATCAAATATTACATGGCCTGTAGGCTTTAGGAGATTACATAACCCGAAGGTCTTATGGAATTCATCCAGACTATCTACAAGGAACTGCCCCTTCCCAGCATCTGCATCATGATAGTATCTCTCCATCTTCTCATGGATGTCTGGCTAGGATTCTCGTGCAAGCACAGGTTGGTCACGATGGCATGGACATACCCTCTCATTATAACAAATACATTTGGTTCTAATCTGGTGAGTGCACCTACTCTGAATCCTCTTCTAGGGATGCTCTTTTTTTTAGTGTGTCTGGGGAAATTTCATGTGGCCCAAAGGCCTTTATGTAGCCTGAAGGCCTTAAAGGTGGGCTGAAATCCCTACTGACCTGAAGGCATGGGTGGACCAAAAGCCTTAAGAACTCCAACATGCATTGTGGGAAATAAAATGGTTGGATTTTACACTTCTTCAATCATTACTTATGTGGAATACTCTTTAAGTTCTAGATCTCGTTCCATTGTTTCTATAGTAAAATTTTCAATATGGGTAATTTCATAAAAAATAATAGTTTGAATGAAATTCAAACAAGTTTAATCAATATATAAATATTCCCATTTAAATAGATCATATTGGAATATATTTCCATCAAAAGGGACACTAGGAATTGAGTTTCTATGGAAGCATATTTTTCATCATTAACATCCTCCAAGGAAACCCATGTGTTAGCTGACTTTAAAATATCAAAAAATTAGGTGGTAATAATCAATTAATTTTTAATAAAATAATAAAGTAATGAGTTTAATAAAATATTATTTCCCTCATTATTCTCATCTTCAATTTTATTTTATTTTATTAGTGCCACTTTGAAGAGAGTTTTATGAGTTTAAGTAATACATTCAATCTTCTACAACATTTCTTTAAATTGCACCACCTTAGTGGTTACTTATTTTAAGTAAAGAAATAGTTAATAAGGTTATTATAATTAATTTTTAATGTATGTAATATCACTAGACATTTTAACTTATAAAAAATTATACTAATACATTTCCAAATCATTATCATCTCTCAGCACAATATCATCTTTAAATAAATTATTTTAAACCCCCTATGGGAATGGTAGGAATTAGTTTAAGGATAATACCTTCATAATTTCATCCTAACATGGTTATTCAATTAATTTTTTTTGAGGAATAATCTTTTCTTCTTCCATTTCTTTATCCTCCTTCTAAGACTCCAAATCCTTGAGGTAAGTGGGAGAAATTTTTTTTTTATTTCCCAACTTCATCAAGTATTATGAAATTCTCTTGAGTTATATTCCTAAATTATTCTTCATTGATAATATCATCTAATTTTTTATCAATTTTAAAATTAAAACAATAATCACTATGATACTCTATTTTGAAAAAAAATTACTAATAAAATTCTATGCAATGAAGATCTATTTTTTAGTTTTTAAAATTTATGTTTTTTTGTCTTTTTTGTGAAAAATAGTGTCTGTGAGTGATTGGGAATCTCAACAGTGGTTCCAAATTTATGGGAGGTATTTTTCACCAATACCAACTCAATATTTTCTTATTTTATTTAGAATTAACTATAGTTTCACAATATAGGTTTGATCTCTCCAGGTGTCCATTGACAAAACACAATTTCTTTATTATCCCAAATTATTAATAAAATATAGTCCAAAAGAAATTTACTAATATAGTTGGATTTTTAAAAATTAAAGTGATATATAAATATAGAAATTCAAATAAAAAATATAAACACAAAGAAATACAAAAATAAGTTAGCAATGAGAAGTTAATATTAATGGTAGTTCACATTTTGGATATCATTGTTCATTTAAAAATATACTCATTATCCTATTCAATTTAGTGATAAAGACCTGTCACACTACACCTTCCCATTTAAATTTATATTACCCAACACTGAGACCTCTTTAGGTTGGACAATAATTTTTCTAAAGTAATTTTTGATACCTATTTGTTCACCAACATTACCTAAGAAAAACTCCCCTATATGAATGACTTACTAAATAAAAAAAATATCTATCGACATGAAAGAACAAAAAAATAGAGAAAATAGAGATACCACTCACAATAATAAATTTATAAAATTTTAAAATTATTATAATATAATAAATATAAGTTTTGAATAAAAATGAACCTAAAAAAACACTACTCCCTCCCTTTGTTCAATAGATGAAGTTAGTTATCTATATTTATGAAGATGAAATTCATAGAGGGAGGAAAAAACAGAAGAATAAAATGAGAGAGAGAATATGAAAATGAAATATGAATCAAATATATATATATATATATTAATTTATAATATTCTTACAACTAACCCCCCCACCCAATATTTTTAAATAAATAACCTTTTTGAATGGGTGTGAAGGTATAAATTTGTAAGGAATATATGGAGTATATTTTCCACTAATTAGGTCTATCAAAATTTTATGAATTTTTGACCAAATGAATGGTTGAATATCAAAATTTTACCTTCTATTAATTTCATCTTTTATATATTTAATATCCTACCAAAAAAATTACCTTCATTGGAAAAGTGTATAAAAATATATGATTGAATTACAAAAATGGACTTCTTTTGATAGGTTGGCTATTCAAATTTTCATTACCTAGTTTCCCATGAATTTATAGACTTGAAAATGACTAAATATAAATAATAAATAGTTAATAAAGTTTTTTATAGGCCAATTATATATCTTACTTTAAAATTTTATCTCTTTTGGATGAGTGATTTATATGATATGTGCACAACATTAAAATTTTTCCAATTTGTTTCTCATATTCCAAGGCATAATTTAAATTCTTTATTTGGACCTCCTATGGTTAGATTCAAAATTGGGTCAATTTGAATGAAACAAATCGTGATAAATATGAAATCATATAAAAATATAATTTTTAAATTTGGATGAGTTTAGATAAGTTCATGATAAAAATTTGAAACTAAATAAAAATTAAAAAATATTCCACTTTCATAATATTGAAAAAATATTTCTAAAAACTAAAAAAGTTATACTTACCATTAAAAATGAAAATTGTAGGATTAAAT
Organism: Viscum album; assembly: GCA_963277665.1. Taxonomy (NCBI): domain Eukaryota; kingdom Viridiplantae; phylum Streptophyta; class Magnoliopsida; order Santalales; family Viscaceae; genus Viscum; species Viscum album. The sequence goes on from OY728142.1 coordinate 889,503,703, forward strand.
CATTTAATTAAAAAATAAAATTTATGAAAACATGAGTTTCATTGGAATCTATCTTGATTTTTGAAATAGTTTTTCCAGAATATAAATTCTATTCATTTTCTATGGGCTTAATTATCTCTCCATAGTGAAAATCACAATATTTTAATCCTTATCTAATCTTTCTAACAAGGATATATTGACACTTCACTTATTATAATTTTTATTTCTAAACCTTCTTGCTATATTGATTATACCTACATGAATAATTATCTTTCAAAACACATACCTTGTTTTGGGATACTTAATTCACATGATTGAATTTTTTAAACCTTTCAGTTTTTTATATTTTATTCTTGAATTAAAAAAAACCTTTTATTCAGCAATAGATATGGAAATCATCTTCAAATCACTTTTAGAATAGTGATCTTTTTTATATAACCCATGAAATATATTTATTGAAATAATAGATTTTCCATTGAATGCATACTTTTTTCTCCATTAATTATAGAAGAACTTCCATTGAAACTTATTATTTAGGCTTGAATAGCATGGTATAAATTATTAAAATAAAATCCATACCTTTTATTCTATGATTGGTAATTCATTTTTTCAAAATATCTATCAACTTTAAAGTAAAAAAATATTTTAATACTTTATTGTAGAAGATATAAATTTTTCCATGCATTCCATAATAAAAGAACATTATTTTGTGCCTTATATTGAAGCTAATATTTTAAACCTTATTACTTATATGGGACTTCTTCGGTGTGTTATCATTATATATAATGTTTTCCCTTTACTTTAAAACTCCCACAGTTCAATTTATCTTAAACTTTAGAGAGTTTCCAACATGGTAAATGATAGATTTTTCCATGTAATATGACCTTTATGTTATCACGATCCATTAATTATTATTATCTAATTAAGAATAAATTATATTGATATTACTATCTCCAATCACTGGATAAAAAAATAAAAAAATATAAGGTTTATTTTTGAATTGGCTTACCCTCATATTCTGGTTCTTCTAATTTCATTTTTACTAAGATCATCTCCTTTTCAAGATGCTACATATTTTTTCTTATTACTTCAATTTGAGTATTCACATATTCCTTGATAATATTCCCATTATACATTTAATCCTCTAATATATGGTAACACTTATCTATCATGTCACATTTTTCATTAATATTGGTATTTATATGTGCAATAGAATCCTTAGGTATTACCTTCTCTTATTTTAACCATTATTTCTCCTTAACCAATTCGGAAATGTGTGTAGAAAATTTATTATTATTGGGATTAAATTTTTGATCATATTTTGATTCAAGTCCCTTTTCATTGAAATCGTATTTATGATTTTTTTAATTTTTTTGATGTCTCCTTGAATTCCTCGGTCTGAGATTTATTCTTTTTATTGATATCATTATCCACTTAAAATAAATTTTTGTTTAGTATTTGTAACATATTTATCTCAATATTTAGTCCACCAAAAAAGAACCATTGTCATTCATTATTATTATTTAGCTTTATTAATTCTTTTTTCAGTCCCATATCATGATCCTCTGATAAGTGGATAGATTTCATATTTGGATTTCTTCATATCTCCTCATAATTAGTAAATCCAACTTCACTTGGGACCTCAGGATCCCCAACTAATATTATATTATCATTAAATGAGTTAGTGGATTCATACTCAAAATCACCCATACCTTCTTTAAGAAAGATACTTAAATATTTCATTTGAATCACACTTTTACCAAAAATAGTTCCATTATATAGAATTCATTTAGATCTTTTATAATTTCAATTCATTACCTTTTACATGTCCCCAAAATAATTTAAGGTTAAAATAAAACTCAACTACAAGAAAAAAAATTAGATCAATTAAAAAAAATATAATAATAAAGACCTACTCTATGATACCACTTTTATGTATCATAAGGGCCATTTTAGAGAGATACCAAGAGAGGGGAGTGAATAAATGTATGAAAATCATTCCAAATCAATACCTTATTCCTAAAAAACTCACAACCCTTAAGGATATTGTATTTATTTTTAGTAGTTTTACTCTTTAAGTTATTCTTTTACCAATAATCCAATTATTAATTCATGTTTATTTTTATTAATCTGGATTTTTCAAAGAATAATTAGTCCACACACACGAATTTTTGTCTTATAGAAAATAAATAAAGTATAAAAAAGACATAAGAATTTTCCTCAGTTTTCATGTACTAGAATAATCTAAGGATAACACAACTACATTTGATCAAAGTACCAGGATCCATAAATTCACATTTTGTGGTGGGTTTAGGATAAGGATATCTAACCCTAAGGTTACCCCCCTTACAATAATTTAAGGCCAGATCACTCCCTCTTTCCTCTACTATTATCATTTCTCAATAAGAGATAACTCTTTGGAACACATTCCAATATAATACATCATAGTATCTATATTATATTAAGTATGGGTAGATGATTATTGATCTTCACACACTACTCTTTCACATTTGACATGTGAAATCCTTCATAACAGTTTCTTTACATTTCCTATTGATCTCTATTGTATCTTAAAGGAATAGCTTCATTCTTTTTAAAGGCCATAAATGAGTCCCAATTCACATTATATACTATTTAATTATCACAAATTCCTAATTATCACTTTCATGTGACAACTATTTATGCATGTATTCCGATTTAAATCCATACACAGGAACATATTCAAGATTATCACTTGTTCATTAGACTATTATTTACAGAAAATAATGATCTATGAAAACAATATGTTCATGGAACTAATTTTTTATCACAAATTACTCACAAGGAATAGTGGTTCACATGACCCTTTCACACAACATTATATTTGGAGAAATAAATTTTTTTACATCTTTCAAAATCTTCCTTAACCAAATCTCGTGTCTCTCTTTCTTTTTTCTTCTTTATGGAATGAGTTTTTATAAAAAAATATCAATCTTATAAAAATCTTAAAAAACTTTCTTCATGAATCTTTGATGCATATAAGCCTTCTTCAGGAAAAATTGATGCATGAAACCCTTCTACATGTAATTCTACATTTATACAATGCCTCTTTTTTGATAACGACGAAGAATTTTCACAAAATCATATTTGTGTGAGATTTCTCACTCTTATATGTCAAAAAACACGTTCAACGCAATTTTCTATGTAACTACCTAAAACCCTTCAAACACCTAAAAAACCAATCATTCATTAGTGTAGAATTGTCTTCATAGTCCTAGAACATTGTGATGTACTTTCCATGTTGTGGACATGTCTTGATGCTCTTCTATATTTGGTAGGTTTAATAAGTTGTCGCTAAATGAAGTCACAATACAGTGTAAAAATTATTTTTGGATACTGCCTAAAACTCCTTACAACATCTTTATCCCTCTTCAACATAAAATAATCATGATAGATATTTTAGGATTCTAATACGATGCACCATAATTCATGCAATATTAGTTTTCACTACTATAAGAAAAATGCATTTTCACTGCTCAAAATACTCATTATCTATACTAAAAACTGTTAATGTGTTAAGAGATGATAAATTCAGTCACTTTTATTAGTTATAAAAAGGTTTTATAAAGGCCCCCTTTATTTTCTCATCTTTTAGTTCTAATAAAGGGTGTGTTAATTAGTTCTAAAAAGGTGTTGATAAAATAAGAAAAATATATTTTTTAAAATATTGTGGCCTCTTCTCATGCCTTGTCCCACTCATTTCCAGTACTCCCCCCTCCCCTCCTTGTTAGCGCTCACCTACCTCTCCCCTCCTCCATGCTCAGCCACATGTGCTTAGATTCGAACCTAGGACCTTCATGTACAAAGTAAACTCCCTTAACATTGTTATATCTTGTTTTCAACAATATTTTATGATATATCAATTCAGTTATATATATACGTGTGTGTGTGTGTGTGTATTTTTTATTCATATATTTATATATTTTTTTAAATACATTTATAAAATATATGTTTGTGTGTATCTATATGTATATATATGTGTGTGTGTGTGCTTATAATTATATTTATAATTATGTTTATGTGTGTGTATATAACATATATTTATATTTATTTAAATATATTATATTTTAATGATCATTTAAAAATAATTTAATATATATAAAAATATATATTTGTTTCTATATGTTTATATATAATCATTATACATATATTTATATAGGTATATATATAAATTTTTTATAAGGTAAATAAAATGGTAAGATATTTTTAAAAATAAAATGGTTAATAATTATTTCAATAAGATTTATATATTTTAAAATATATTTTACATGAAAATATGTTTAAATATATATTACTCAATTAAATTTTTATATATAAATATCTAAAATAAATTATATATGGGTATATATTTAATTACAAATAACACTATAATATGAAAAATGATAAAATTTGAACACCATAATATCTGCATGAAAGTAAGATTAGGGAATAAATTTAATCTATAATGAAAAAAATAAAAAAATAACCCCCTTAAATAAAGCTTAAATTCCATAAAATATTCAAAAAATAGGGTATCCCAAATAAAAACTCAATTTTAGAGGAAATCCAATACTTTTTTTGTTGGAACCACTTTGTGTATAAGTTTGTATTTGTTGTCAATAGTTGTCAATGCAGATCAAAATGAAGAAGATCATGAAGTACTCCGATGAAGTAGAGGAGTGATGATTCAGATGATTGTTGTGCTGATCTTATGTTCAAAGAACATGTGTCAAAGGTGATACATTATTTACAACAATGAATAGTGTGAGGAGTAATCCATTCGAGGATGATTAAAGAAGAATGAGGTTTTTGGATGAAGACCATGAAACTACTCATGATTGCATGAGAACCATGCTAGAGACTTCTTGATGGATTGAATCACATGCTTTGCATGAAGTTGATCATTACGGATGATGAAGAAGACAATGTTCCAATGAGTTGACTTCTGAGATGTCCATGCGGAGATAAACATTATGAGATGGTCATGTACATCACATTGTATCAGAATATAATGGTACTAAAGTTGTTCCTTCAAAGAATACATATCACAATAGTGGAGTTTGTGATAAAAGCAAAAGAGTTGCTGAAGGATACAGATCACCAAGAAGAAGTGCTGTTGAGATGATCGTGCTTGTCGACAAAGCAAACAAACGACATACAAATTTGTTGACAAAGGAGATTCCATGGTGACATGTCGAGTTCAAGAGTTGTGGTCAACGATCTATGTTTGATTCAAGAACATCGAAAGAGGAATGGATGATCTGGAGGTGGTACAAAAAGAGCAGATACAAGGTGGCACCGTTTTCCAGTGTTTGCCAAATTTCAGGGCCTCAAAATCAAAAAATGAAGAAGAGTGATTTTGGCAAAGGGACTTGCGCGCCATACTCTTGGAGGATAGGAAACTTGTGCGCCATATGTTTTTGAAGATCAGAGCATCAAAATATGGAAAAGGGATAAGGGCCGTGCAAGTTTTTGTGAGGTCGCGTAGGTGAATTATGTGCCAAGAAGAGACTTGCGCGCCGACGCCTTGAATGCATTATAACTTGCGCGCCTATGGTTTTTCAAGATCAGAAGATCCAAATTCGGCAAAGGCAAGATGTTCGCGCAAAGTTTGGATGTTGATCGCGCAAGTGCCTAACAGGGGTCGAGACTTGCGCGCCGATGGATGACTTGCGTGCCGCCGCGTAGGGGGTCCAGTTTGCCTATAAATACTGGACTACCCCTCCTCATTTATCACGGAGCTCAAGACTTTGAGATTGTTCGATCTCTCGTCGCGCAGGTGGTTGAGCCGCTCAAGTGGTAGTTGGGTCGCGCAAGTAGAGGTTGCGCGCCAACTGATGGTTGAGCGCCCCAGGTGATTTGGGAAAGGAAGGAAGTGAGTCACGCAGGTTTGAAGTTCAAGAAGACAGAGTCGCACAGGTGCCTTGGTGACACTTGCGCGCCAGTTTATACTTGCGCGCCTAAGACTTGCCCGCCGGATGGAGACTTGAGCTCCGGGCTTGAAAAGAAGAACCAGATATTGTTAAAGCATGCTCGCCTTTATGGATCTGCACAAGAGCTGAAATATTGCCTGATACTTCTGGTGAAAAGTGAGATTGAAGAAGAAATCTAAATGATACATGCATGATCTCATGCATACATGGAGAACTAATTCTGACAACGCCGAGTAAGTTGAGCTTCATTAAGTAAGCAATCACATCAGTGATTGTGATTCAGGCAAACGAAGAAAAGGGGATCTAGTGCATTCATTCATTGCACTAAAGAAGAAGTATTGAACTAAAAGGAGCATCAAATCTGAACCCTGATGCAAGCAATGTCTCATGCTGAACAGGAGACGAAGAACTTCAATTCACACCTTTTGAAGAGACCTACACATCTATAAACTGAGTGAGACTTCACCAACGACAGTAAGCCAGGGGAGTCAACGGGAGTGACCCGAGGGACGCAGTGAGCTGTCCCTGAACAATTGTAAAGGCAGTGAGCCTACGACAGAGTGTCTGTACCCGAACATTTGTAATCCGCAACTAGTGAAGCATAGTGGATTTAGGTACGACTGACAGCCTGTCGGCATATGCTCCTTGGACGTAGCCCTTAGTGGTGAACCAAGTAAAAATAGTTGTGTCATATCTCTGCATGTGAATGTTTAATTGCTGTTCATATCCATCATACAGGTTTAAGTAGTTCCTACCAACGTGGGAACAAGATCCACAACTAAAAGAAGAAAAAGTTGCCACCCTGATTCACCCCTCCCCTCTTAGGGTGTCCCGGGGTCCTACATTTTTTACCCTGAAAAAACAAGTACCGGGCTTCCCTTAGGTTTGGATGATGTATATTTCTTTACAAGATTCAATTTTACATCATGTAGAGCCCAAACAGATGCCTGAATCAATATTTATGGTTGTTTGAAGTTTAATCCCCCTTTTCCAACTTTTTTAAAGATAATTATTGATTTATTAATATTTTCTATAACCAAATTGATATTAAATTTCCATTACTCAACACCAATGATAATTTTTTTAACTAATATTAATTTTTAATTATTTTAAAAATTGTCTTTAACTAAATCAATTATATATTAATTTAAATACATAATTAGTATTATATAAATCATATTTATGAAAATATTATATATATATATATATATGAATAAAAATATATTTGGATGTTAAAATATTTTTCTATAAATATTTTTATATTCTATCAAAAATAAGAAAGGCGCTCATATAGATCACCCTTTATCAATGCCATGAAACAAACTGATAAAGGTGGCCTTTATGAGCACTTTTTATCACTAAAAAATGTATCCTTTATCACTAATTTCATGTATAGAACTGAATATGAAAGAATTAATAATAGTGTAGGCTTTATATCATCAAGAATTTAACTATCAATGGACATGATCTCCATTCCAAGTGTTTTATAATATCCATCTCCAATGTGTCCTCTAATGGGAAATCCAATGCCTCAATCAATTATTAATATGGTGAAAAAAAATCCAACATAATCCTAGTCACTATATCAAGGTTTATAAAAAAACCAATATAGAGTTCCACTAATTATCATATTGGATGTGAATCATCAACATATTGTTTGAACCTAATTCTACAACAAGTATTTCCCCTTATTGAAAATAACATTGTCATCAATTCATTAATCAAACATTTATCCTTATATGTGTTATAATAAATTTTAAATTAATCTCAATGATGTGGAAGAGTAATGATAAGATAATGAAATAAAAAGGCTTAGTTATATCAACCTCAAGATTCTATAGCTTAGCCATTATATCCATCAATTTAATAACATGCTTGTGTGAACCTTTTATTACTGTGAGACTCTTGGAATAGAAAATCATGGTTAATGTAATTTCTAAAACATTTTATTTGGAGATGAACACTACATCTATAGCCTTAAAAAGTCATGAACATTATTATACTCATTGATTGAACCATGAATTGTATCATATTATTTAGTTTTCATAAACATTATACTAAAATAGTTCAACCACTACCAAAGTTGATATAAATTTATCTCATCAAATGTATTATATTATTAACTATATGTGGTTTTCTATCTAAATGACATAATAAATGTTCATCCATCCAAATTTAAAAATAATTATCTCATTCCAAATTTTATAATTATCACACTTTTATTCAGGAATACCACAATGAAGATCAAAATAACATAATAGTATAACAATAAATTAAATACATATTTTTGAGTTCATAAATTACAAATAAATTTATAATAATATGAATCTAAAAAACAAAAATTGCATGTTAGGAAAATGTTAATAATAGTTGGTTAGATTTATTAATTAATAATAAATAATTAATTACCTAATCCACAGATTTGTGAATTATAATTTAATAATTAAATAAACAACATGAAAATATGTCAAATATTTTATTAATAATAATTTTTAAGAAATTATGAAAATTAAATTTAATATCTCATCTAGTGATAATATAACAAAAAATTCAATGGGATAAAATTTATCATATTTTGAATATATATATATATATATATATATTAATAAATATTTATATTTTATTTAATCATTAGTATTTTTTAATAACCTAATTTTGATAATATTTACAAAAAAATATTAAAATAATTGTTTTGTTGAATGAAAATTAAAGATATGTTAAAAATATATTTAATTACTGAATAGTTAAACAAGTATATATATTATTTAATGTGATTTTAATGAATATGAATACTTTATCTTATATGTAATGTTGTGGAAACCCCAAATTTAATAAAATTAGTAAAAAAATATTAGTTAAATAATTGTTTTTTAAATGAAACATAAAGATATAAAATTAAGAAATTTAATTACTGTTGACCAAAACTATTTCATCCCATAAATTTTTTTACTTATATATTACTCAATGGAATAATTTAAAAAAATATACCATAATATATAAACTAGTATCCCCACTCTTTCATTTTCATGGGATAGAGTAATGTCTATTTAAAATAAATATAACCTTAGTTTATACAAGCATATAGTTAGTTACAATTTAAAAAGAGGATAGAATGTTAAAATATGAATTAATTAAAGAGAATATAACTGAATGCATTATGTTTGAGTTAATTTATGTAGAGTTTCCAAGTAAGTTAGATAAAATAGTATAGGGAAGTACATGAAGATATAAAAGGCCGCTCAATCGTATTTTTTCCATCTTTGATTTCATGAGGATTATTTCTAAAGTGAACTATTTCTGAATCTCATCAAATTTTGGTATTCCATGTTTGAAATAAGTAACATAATCATCTATTTAAGGAATATGTTATAAAAAACATACATGTTTTAGATTACCCTACAAAGAACATATTACAAAATTCATGAGAAAAGATACAATATAGAATATGAATTTTATGGTAATGAATCATACACATAAATGTAAATGTATTTAGTTGTTATTATAAGTAAATTATAGATTGTTAGATTGAAGAAATTATAAGAAAAATCTTGATATGATAAAAACATGTGTTCCAAAATTGAATAAAAAAATAATGATACATTAAAAAATATAGATTAATATAAAATATAGAAAGAGAAACAAAATATATAATTCATATTAAATAATGAAAATGTAACTAATAGCATCAATTTTGTAAAATATAAAACCCTTTGATATAGATCAGACAGTTAATCAAAAAACCCATAATAGTAATTGAGAATAAACCACATGGGTGAAAAGGATTATAAAACATATGATTGAAAATATATATGATTGATTGTATCTGCCAAAGTGGAGAGAGAAACAAAAAAAGAAAAATAGTTCAAGAATATGAAAGTGTTATAGAAAAAATCATAGCATACCATTTTTTGTGAGATGACACTCCCTTAGAGTGTGGGGGGATCTATGGAGTCCAAGTGACATGCTACTTTTAGAACTATCAGTTAGAAAAAAAATAAAAAAATATTTTTATATACTTTCATTAAATATAAAATTATAAAACCTAAAATATGAAATATCTTGTTTTGATAATTACCTCTTTAAAATGGATTTCTATATTAGATATTATATCTCAAAGTCTCCTTGGAGTTCCAATAATGATTTCAGGATTATCTCTTAAAAGTTGATTTTTTGTCAATATTACACACTAACAATGATATAAAAACCATAATATAGAAACATGTGGCTACAAAAATATTTTTTACTTCCACGAAACCACTTTAATTTCCTATAAATTGATTTTTATGATATTTAAATTTTATTACACTCTACCAGTAATTTAAATATCTCAAATCAGTAAAGTAATTTTCATAATAAACTTGATATACTTGATGTATCAGCATTGATGGTTCATTTTCTAGAATAATACTTTTATATTTAATGGAAACAATACATTTTAGGGGATGAAAACACAATCCTTGATCAGTATCAAACCAGTGAACTTTTAATATTAATAAATAATTCTATCCTAGAAAACATAACCTATTTATTTCATCCATCATGCCATAAAATTCATTTCCACTTCCTTTGTGATGAACTCCATTTAAATAAATGCCAATGTGCATTGATTTTTTTGATTCATCATATATGTATATATGAAATCAAAATCCATCAGTCACATACATATTATAATATTTTATTAATTTGGATTGTGGTTTACACAGTGTAGATACTTGAATACCATTTTTCGTTCCATGTTTAGATACATGAAAAAATAAAAAAAATTACTGATAGATAGAATTACAAATTTATTTCATATATTAGACCAAAACAAATTTAACTTACCAGTATTTGAAATCGATAATTTTTTTTTCTTTCAACATTATTAAAGAGCATATTGAGTAATTTTAGTTAATTTTTTTGATATGATCATCATATAATCTATATAAAATTCATATAATTTTACTTTTTAAAAATATTTAATTTTTTTAATATAATTTTAACTTACTATAACAATAATTTTATTTCTTCATAATAAATAAAAACATATGTATGATATTTATGTAGTTATCCACATTAATGGATCCATTAGTGTAAATTTTTATTCTACAATAACATTAAACATATTTAAACCTTCACTCCACAATAAAATTAACTCATCAATCGTTATCTTTAAATAAAAATTGATATTATTATTTCTAATTATGGGAATTAATAACTCTAATTAGATATATGGTTCACTCATCAACATCCAATGAGATAAGTTGTATTGAGTTATAGAAATGGGTCTACAGAAATATTGATTTTTCATAATAATCAAATGGACAGAAATCATCAATAGAAATTCCAAATCATACATTACAAAGTTCCAAAGAAAAATATGGGAGTACCTGATCGAAGTTTTTCCATGAATCACCATCATAAGGACGATTTAAGGTTAAACTAATATAAATAAATTTTCTATGTCATTCCATCAATGTATTTGTGTTTTAAACATAAATAGATATTATAATCTATGTGTAATAGGAAAATACCACAATTTTTTAACAAGATGAAATATGTACTTTTTTATTATATCACTTTGTATCTCAATTTTCCACATGTTGGAAAATTAAGTAAAAACTAATATTAACCTTAATATAAGATTCAATAATTTGATCATTCATGGATCTTCTAATAAATAATACCAAAATTATTAAACAAATTATTATTTTCAGATAAATTTATAAGTGGTGTATTTCCCTCATGCACCCATATTTAACCAAAGAAAATATTTGATTCAAACCAATATTTTTCATTCCAAAATATGATTTAATCACCATAAATTTTATAACATCTTCAAATTTTTTTATATTTCATCTAAAATATAAGGCCTCCTAAGTAAATTTCAACCAAAGATAAAATTGAGATGGTTTCAATTTAGGATTTGAATTATCATTCTGAGTTTTTTTCCTGAAAAGATAGGCCAAAAAACTCATCTACTAAATTTTGAATCTATGATGAATCTAGAAAAAGAAATTTATATATTTTTATAACTTTCATTCACTATGTTGATATCAAAAAACATAATCATTCTAAAAATCAAAACACAATAGATAAAACCTAATGTTATTAAAAGTTTCAAATCTCTTAAGAAAAAAATTCGTACACAAACACATAATTATCCCTCTAAAAAAATTATAAATTTGATGATGAAAATTATATAAATTTTTTGACATAATCAATGTAAATATTATTTATACCATAAATGTGGAGATTTCTATAATTATTTATATAATAACAGTATCATAATAAAAACATTTGTCTATTTATTAGGTCTAGATTTTTCTAAAAAATAACTATAATTAGTTTATTATATAAAACGTTAAATTATTTTTCAATTTATTTTCACTAAATGAACAATTAAGGTTTTTTATAATTTATTTTATAAAATATCTTTTCTCAAATATTATGATAAATTTACAAATATTTGTTTTTTTCTTGTATTTTTTCCACTGCGAGTATGGTGGGATAGAGTCATGCATGAGGTGGGAATAGACGCATCACATAGAAGTGACATATGGTGGGCATGGGATATAGAATAACTCAGATGAGCATGGTTAGTGGCTATAATTGTAAAAGTCATCATTTATGACCGGCAAGGTAGGATGTTTTGTAATACAACTACAACTGGGTGATTCATTTAATATGAATTAAAATATGAGGGATCTATCATAAAATATGATTGTCCATTAGATATGAAACATTTAATAGGCCTTCAAGTGTTTATACCTTATTAGCTACAAAAACATTCTATCTTTTGAGCCAATGGGCCTATGGGTCATTAATTTTTAAGGGTCCTAATAATTTTGTGCTAGTCCTAACGAGGATGGATTATTATTGACCTATGTGCATACCTGGGTGCATGTGTATTTTTAGTTTTTCATCTCATCAAACCAAATAAAGAAAGTAGTTTTCAAAAATTCAGATCGATATAAATTAATTTTTAATAATGTATAAACATATCACTATTTATTAGGTAAAATTACTTAATAATAATTAATGACTATATTTTTTAGTTTTTCACTTCAATAATTAGTATTACTCAATTATGATTTTTATTTTTCATTAATTTTTATTTATTTTCAGAAATTGAGGTAATTTATACTCATTTATAATAAATAAATATTTTTTTTTTAATTTATAACAAATTATTTATATTTTTATTATTTTTTCATGATTTTAACTAATATTTATTGGTTTAGATTAATTTTTTATTAACGAATGAAAATTTAATAATATATTATAATTAATTTTTATTATTATATTATAATTTTTTGAAATATAAATTTTATTTAAAAAATATATTATTTTTTATCCTTTGTTGATTTAAATAAAATAAAATAATTTATAATGATGTTAAGCCTAGTTAACTAAAATATTAATTTAACAATTAGTACTAAGAGAAATTAAATTTTATACTAATATATTATTTTTAATATTAAAAACAAAATAAATTAAACAATTAATAATATACCAAGTAAATAAATATAGTTAAAAACATCACATATAAAAAAATATTTAAAATTAATAACTATTAAAAAAATAAGCATAAAAGTATCTACAAATTGACACTTTGATTGTATCTAATAGATTTGTAATCTTGGAAATAATTTCCTAGGAAAATAGAAAAAATTGAGAAAGAACAATGTTAGGGGATACATTGATATGGTAGTCCCAATGAAACAACCAAGATCCACTAATATAGTTACTATTTTTGTGAATTAATTTATATAATTTGATTAAAAATTAAACATAAGTGGGAAATTTTGATTCAAGATGAATGTGGTGTAAGAAGATTAAATAAATAAAGATATAACATGCTTTAGTTCTCTGTGGAGCTACGTGCATAGAAAAAAAACCACCACAAAACTTTATTATTAAAGAATAAAAACAACCAAAATTACAAAAGTTAAAAGAAATAAAGAAAATATATAAATTATTAGAGGATCTCCCTCAACTAAACCCATGCTACACACAAGTATATAAGGATACAACATCTAAAAAACAGCAAGAACTAAAACAAAGAAAATCATAATTAACTTCTTATTGTGCTAGGTTCAAATACTAGAACCTAGAAGAAGATCAAATGGAGCTCATGTTTTCAATGTCTTCTTTCATGTGAGAAAATCTTATGACGGAGGGTGAAGATCTCCACTACTCTCCACTGAACCCCTAGACTAGTTTTGTCAATGATGGAGATAATATTATTCCAAGGACTTCAGGAACCTTGAACAAAATCCCCTTCTTGCACTTATCTTGGTATTTATCACCATAAAAAGAAGTTGAAAAATATTTCCCTTACAACACCGAATTTTAATAAATTAATGATGATGATCCTTGAGGTCCAATCATAATGGAATATGAGGTGATGGTGAGTCAGGTGGCTATTTTAGGATATGGACCATTCAGACGGCCCTGAATTAAAAGGCAGTCCGGTTGTTAAAACAAAACAGCTTACCATTATGTGACAATACGCATATGCACCATTACATTTACATGAGCTGGTTAATACTCTTATGTAGGCCAAGGGTTAACCTTATGCGATCAAGTCAAACCTTATTCGAGACATGTATTATCTTCACTACAACACGAGACTTACCCATACACAAGAGGCCTTGCCTTTATGGGTAGAAGCATCACCTTTATGCATGTATTATTTACCCTCATGTAGTTGGGTATTATCCTTATGCATTCCAAGATATGTTTATGAAATAGGATAGCTATGTTTACACAACATGAGTACCATTACACATGTTAGGAGGAAACCCTTACATGAATATGATTACACTTGTGAAAGGAGGAATTTACCCTTACACAATAATACAAATCAATTCAATTTGATTGCAAACAATAAAATTAATTCTTGAAAAAAAATACAGAAAAAAAATTGAGTATAACGAGGGGGATAGATACATGCATTAGATTGAGTAATGGGGAGGAGGTTCACGTGGAATTGGGGGGTTTCTCTGTACTTATAGTTAATTTTAATGATTGAAATTTTGTGAGGGATGATTTTTCTACAAAAGGTATATTATTTGAACTATTTATAATATATAATTTATTTGTGATGGGTATTTTCCATGGATTCCATTTTTGTGTGAAAAATATTCATCATGAAAACATTTCCATTGCGTCCAAAAATAATTATGGATTGGCTCTATTCATCACAAATAATCCATATCCACACTATATGTGGTGGGCTAGATAGTCTTTCACAAATAATTCCTCTGTAGAAACCTATTTACAATGTAGTGTACTTCACATAACAAATAGTTCTTTTGTGTAGATGATATTTGAGACATAATTATACATTCCATAACATATAAGTCTCTCCCATCACCCCATGCACATTTCTATCAAAACTATGCCTGGTGGATTTCTAGTTTGTTGCTAAAAATAACTTTATGCAATGAACTATATTTTATAGCATAAAAATACCTTTTGAGAAACCATTTTTGATTGACTAGATGTCCATCAAAAATGACATGACACAAAAGATAGAATTTTTTATTGTGGACCTTCATATCAATAGTGATGAATATATGGCATGATATCACTACTAAAGATATTGATCCTGGTACTTCTGTGTCTCAATTTTTTTATAGGAGGATAAATAAATGGTGTTGGGTTAAAGACCATGGACATATGATAATCATCTCAATTCCATAATATATATTTCAATAAGAAAGATTATTAAAAATTTATATTTTTAGAAACTCAAACACTATTGGCATGATTGATGATGTTTATGGTTGATTAGTTGAATAGGAAAAGCATGTTTAAATTAGCTAGGGATATCCACGAGGATAAATTAATGATTCTTTATCTATCATCCTTTGATTAGGGGTTTATCTCTTAATTTTTTAGGCATTAAATTTGAATATGAGTAGCTTCCCATTTTTTTCTACCACTATGGTACTATAAGAAACTTGGGTAAAGGGTGTTTTGTTGGAATTCATCCCACTGGTCATAGTTTTTGATTTTTTGAATATAATGTTTTTAAAATTCAAAAGGGTTATTTTATCTTCTTATCTAAATGTATGTTTCATAGATATATTTTTATATCTTTTTTTATTCCCTTTTGAACGAGGCAGAGAATAGGATCATGATGGATTTAGAATAGTAAATAGGCATTGTGGTGCAACTGATAAAAAGGAATATTTATTAGGGTTGAAAGTTAGAGGTTCATAGGGATGATAAGAGAGAGTTAAATTAGTCACGTCTCGTGTAGTAGATAAGTGGGAAAAGTTTCTAGCATGTGGGAAAAAATTACAATATTGGATTGGAAAATGAGGTGTTGCATTGATACCTTGTGTTTGGTTTTTATCTTCCAAGGATGAAGTCTTGTCACAAGAATATTATCAGAGAGGAGATGGAGGCATATCAAGGTGAGGATTTTCACACAGGTTTTTCTATTCTATATTTACAAATCATGTCTCAGGATTTATGTGGATTTTTATACTCTCTTATTCCTAGTGTATTTTCTCAGTGTTTCCTTGTGGTTTTTTAATCCTCCACATTTTAGTGGTTTTCCACATTAAAATTAGTGTTCCAATTTATTATTCTTCTATTTGGTTTTATGTTTTATTTACAATGGATATTATATCAATTATGTTATTGCACTTTAATAATTATCTTGGTACTGATCTGCTTCTGACCCAACAACTATTATACAATGAGGTTTATCCATGTTTCTTACTGATTAAATATGGGTGATTCATGCAATGGAATTTCTGACCACATTGAACTGTTTAACCAGAAAAATGATTTTACAATTTAGAAGTAATAAGTTTAAAATATTTTGGTCTATAATAATATAGTAAAGATAGTGAAGAAAAAATTAGATAAAATAGAGATGATGAGCGATGGTGATTGGAAGGATATGAGAGAGTTTGAAAAAAACACTATTCAGATGTATTTGGATGATAATAATCTATGGGAAGTGATGAATCTAATAGATCTGGGTGAATCTTGAAAGATTGTATAAATTTAAATCCCTTAAAAATCACTTATATTTTAAAAAATAGTTGTATAATTTTACAATTTAAAATAATGGAGATTTAAGAAACCATCTAGATGAGTTCACCAAACTTTTAATGGATATGTCTTCATTAAAAATCAATATCGATGATAATGGTACTGTAATACCTCTTTAAATGGAAGAAGAAGAAAAATCATAGATCCTTTTGGGTTTGTTTTCTAATTCATATGATAATCTCATCACCTCATTGTTGTTTTGGAAAGACATACTGATGTTGGATGATTTGATTACATAATTTTTAATGAGTGAGACTCAATGAAGGAATAATGATGGTTAATATTTAGGTAATAGTACTATTATATCGGTGGAAGATGGATGTAGTAATCAAAGAGGTTTTTTTTAATATAATAATAAATTTTAAGTGCTTATTTTAAGGTAGGGGTAAAGTGTAGATAAAATTATATACTTTGGAAAAGAAAAGGAATATAATAAGGCATATGACACAAATTATATGGATAATAGTGTGAATCTTATTCATAAGAGGGTGATTTACTTTCATTTTTAATTGATTGTATCAGGTCATATGTATAAAATGAATCGGTGGTTGATTCAGCAACATCATTCCATATTACACCGAAGAGGGAAATATTTTCTTCATATAAAGAAGGTGATTTTGGTATATTGTATATGGTAAAGAGAGATTCTATTGATTTCATTAGTGTTGGTGATATTTGTATCACTACAAATTCAAGCTATATGTTGATATTGAGGGATTTGCAACATGTTCCAGGTATATTCCATAATTTGTTATCTTCTTGTGGCCTTGATACTGATGGATTTGGTAGTTCATTTGGAAGTGGAAGATGAACCTTTTCTAGAGGATCGATGGTATATGCACAAGGAATAATGTATTACACACTTTACATGATATATTTAAAGTATTTTGGTTATGTATTGAATCCAATTATGAAGATTACTTCATCATATTTTTGGTATAGGTGATCACTATACATGAGTTAAAAACCATCGACTAGGAAGTATAAGGGTTAGAAGCTGAAGCATGTCAGGTTAGGTGTTTTAGGTCTTACACCTAATTATTTTCCTTTAAAGTGTCCCAATAATTATTAATGAATTAAAATCAATGATTGGTTTCATGTTATAAGTGTTTTATAATGCCCAGAAGATGTTGATAAGATAGAGAAATTAATTTTTATAGGTGATCTAGATTATGCGGAGATCACACTTATGGGGGAGCCAAGTATTTATTCCAGTATTATTTAGCAGGGTAGTGTTGACATATGTATGTCAAAGATATCTTCATTTGGATTTATTTTGTAGGGGTTTCTTTCAGGTTTCTATAAAATATGAAAAAGAGAAATGTCATATTTTCTATATAGGATGACTATTGGTGTATGTAATGACCTAAACTTTCATTAATGAAAATTCCTTTTGATCTAATTAAATGTCTTATTATGTAAAATGGTTATGTAAAACATATTCACTTCCTTGGTTTTATGTTTTTGGATTTTAAAATACTGTTAAGAGTTGTGATCGTTGCTAATATATTTGTTGAATAGTGATCAATTGATTAGTATAAATATAGGGCTTTAACAAATCCAATTTACTCAGAAAAAGGAAGTGATGGCCTCATCTAGTATAATTTCTCCATAAAAATACATTTGTCAGAGCTCGGAAAGAAGTTGGCGTCATTGGGCTTCACTCTTGACCAATCTCAAGCCAAGATTCAACATGTTAAGCTCGAACGGAACTACCTATGGGAGAAGTATAAGTTGAGATAGATTACCACCTAAGCGATGTTATCTAAGCCACCCCAAGAGTCTGTCACCATCGCACACCTTACCCTTTGGTATTATGCAGGTGTTATAAGGGGTTATATAACAAGACCCTATCACTATGATTATGTTCATTATTTTTTATATAATAAATAATATAGATTCATTTTTTTATTTTTACTTTGTAAATTGTTTTAAAAGAAAAAATAGTATTTTTAGTTAATATTCAATTAAGAAATATATTTAGATGAAATAATGTATTTTTGTATTAAATAATATTTTAATAAAATATTATTAAAAAATTAATTTTTATTAAATATAAATGATCGTATAATTTTTATGAATACAATTGTGATTTTTATTAAGGTTTGAAAGTCCTTTTTATCAAAACACATAAATCTTTGATAAATGTCAGTTTTTATTTACAAGTAAAAAATCACATATTTAGAAAATTATTTATATAAAATGAATATTATTCTTGGAATTAGAACATTGAAATTATCCAATGGTGAATTTTTCATAATTTTCTAAGACAGTTGAAATTTTGGGTAAAAATTAAATACCGTTTAATTATATAATGTGTTTTATGACATCATAATGACCCAAAAGTGATGTAATAAAATACTATAAATGTAATTTTCAGCCAATATATGTTTTTACATTAAAATAATGGGATTTTAGATTTTTTTGATTTATTTTACAAAGCCTTAGTAGACCCTTCAAAACTTATAAAGCATTTTAACTTTTTAAATTGATTTCCTTGAGAGTGTGACTCACCTCCACATAATCAAGCCTAATATTTTAAGATGTTTGCCCATTGGTCTTATAAAATAATTTTTTACACTCCCCTTTGGAAAAAAACATGGTAAAAATCATGGTCTGGTTTGTGATTTTGATTAGTTTAATGTGTGGTGTTCAAAACCTAAATAATAAAGAAGTCCCTCTCTTTTCCTATATAAACCCACCCAAGCTCCCACTTCCTCTTCACTAAAAGCCTTTGGACCTCTAACAACCTCTTCCTTTCTCTCTCTAGAATACTCCCAAGGCACCCCAATCTCCCAAGAATCCTCTCTCAATACTCTCCCAAACATTTTGGGTCACACTTCCATGTAAGGGATTTCTTCCTTTCTCATTTTTATCCAAATTTCTTTAAGTTGTTATACCCTTTTGATTTCAATTAAAAATGTTGTGGTATGATTTCAAACCTCCCCCATACTTTCCTAATTATGTTTTAATTTATGATATTCCTCTTTCTCTCTCATTAGTTCCTCTAATTCACACCCATTACCATGACGAAATTCTGTAAAGATTTCCTCTCTTCTCATTTACATTCAAGCATTTGTTTTGTATTATGAATCTAAATTATATTACATATTTTAAAACATGTATCTATATTACCCCCTTACTGTCAATATCATTTTCGAATGATGAGATACCCCTTTCTCTCTCATCAACTATTTTAATTAATTCTTATGTCACGTTGTTATGCTGCCGAAATTGCACTGCGATTTTCCAAGCCAAAGTCATTGTGTAGTGAATACCATGCCCATTTCTCTATCAAGGGTATTAAAATTTATACACATTTAATTATTTATTATATATTTTCATGTATATATTACACACCTATTATTCTTGGAATAAATTATGATGTTTAATAAATCCATGTTGTATGACCCATTTGGAACATTTATGCATGAAATGTAATGATTAAGAAGGGTGCGCCCTGATACCACTCTAATGCATTGGGTGAAGATTAGTATCATGATACATTAAGTGAAATGATGTTTTACTCATGCTAATTCAACTGCAATGAGGTTTTACTCATCCTCCATGTGCAATGAGCCTTGGCTCATGCTAATATCATGTTAAATGTTGTTGCCATATTTCCATGTTATGATAATCATGTTATATCATGACTTTATGTTCATATATCTCTTATACTCCATTGATATACCTATTTCATAAAATTTATTGTATTATTCATTTTATACCTTTTTTACTCCCTTACTGGTCTTTATAGCTTACCCTTTTATTATGCATGTCCCCGGGTTATCCAATGCAATGCTAAGTATGAAGGAATGTGTGCGGTCATGTAAAAAAAGTTTTTAATAAAGTTGTGTGTTTCATGTTTTAAGTTTTTATGTAATGTTTATAATACCCAAAGACATTATACCTCTTGATATTCTATGTTGTATCAAGTTAAGGTTTTATGTAATAAATTATGTTTAAGTGTGTAATAAAGAGAAGGGTTGTTATAGCTGGTATCAGAGGATAGGTTTAGCTATTTTTGGGATTAGGATTAGAAAAACCTTGTGAAATCCTTATGGATAAAACTAATGTTAATAAAAAATCTCTGAATTTTGGTGAGTAGTGAGTAAGTGGTTTGTTAATAAAATATATCCCTGTCTGGATACGAGTAGGTAGAAGCGGCTCTGGCATAGATGTATCCTAGGGGTAAAACCCGAAAACACCACTTTGAGCTAGACTCGAATGGGAACTAGTGCACGAAAAAAATCCTTGATACACTCTTTTTTACAACACTCCTAGGGGATATGATTTGGTAAATTCATAAGCTTAGTATGAACCATTATTAAGGGACTAAAAAAATCCCTTAAGAATATATGTTAGGAAGTAGATCATGGATAATATATATTAAAGCCTATAAATTCATAAGTTGTGGAAATAAAAGTAATTTATAAGTCATGTGTTTTTGTATTTGGATTACCCTTTATAATTTACCCCAAAATTTACTTTTATTCCAGTCAATGGCTAGAAATAGGAGGAGTCGGGCTAAAAACTAATTTGAAGACCAATGTGATGACTGTTCTAATGAGATTACCAATCCGATGGGAGTGGAAATCACAAACTTTTGTCATGATACTCTCTAAGTTAACTCAAGTTTTGAATAGAAACATGGGTCAAGAGGAATGTTCAACCCCCCCCCCCCCCCCCAAGAAATAACAAGTTGTAATTGAGAACTTCATGAGACAAAGGCCTCATACTTTTAATGGATCATCTGATCCCTCAATCGTCGAACAATGGATCAAATCCATTGAGAATATATTCTCCATCCTTCAATGTTATGAATAAGAGAAGATACGTATAGATGCTTATCATATGGAGGGTGAAGTTGATCAATGGTGGACATTGATTAAAAATATGAAGTCTGAGGAGGATATCGAAGTGTTGGAATGGAAGTATTTCTGAAAAATATTTTTTGACAAATATTTTCCTTGCACCCTCCGAAATAAGATGGAAATGGACTTTTTGGCCCTTAAGAAAAAAAGACGACAAATCCATAGGAGAATATGAGGAAAACTTTACAAGGATTTAACGATATGCCTCCAGCTTTGTTGTTACCCCTAAATGAAAGGTTGACCACTTATTTGGTGGTCTAAAACCTAGCCTACGAAAATCCATAGAGATTCTTGACTTAGAGAGCTATGAGGAAATTGTCTAATGTTCCCTCAAAGTCAAAATGGAGATCAGAGAATCTCAAGGGTATCATGGGGATAAGAATCATAAGGTGGAATTCAATTCTATCAGTCCAATGGATAAATCCAATGATGCTAAGAAAATACAGCACCCCACTTACCAAAGGTGCAGAAAGAAGTACCCCAGAAATTTCTTGAAGGGGATGAGGAAATTATTTAGGTGTGGAAGAGAAAGGAATCTGGCCATTAACTACTGACAAGAAAAACTCATGGCTGTGACAGATGAGAGGAATGCTTCATTCGAACCTCAATGAATTTTTCATTGCTTCAACTGTAAATAACTGGGGCACTTTGAAAACCAATTCCCTAATCCAAGGGGTTTTAGAGGTAACCAACAACCTCCAAGGTAGCAAGGGTGATATTTTTTCAACACTACCACCAAGGTGAACCCCAAGAATGAAGTTGTGACAGGTATTCTAGTTATTCATTAAATAATAGTGAGCATACTTTTTGATTCTGGTTCTACGCATTCTTTTATATCCCAAAAGTTTAGTAGAACAATCCCAACACCACCAAAAAACATTGAAGTAAAGATATCAATTAGAATGGAAAATGGGGAAATCATTGAATCCCATGAATATAACTCCTCCCCTATCTCAATTTATGGATTGAACTTCCTAGAGAACCTCATCATACTCCCTCTGGTGTAATTTTATGCAATTCTTGTCATGGATTGGATTTCCTTATATAGATCCAACATGAATTTTCATGAGAGGGAAATCACTCTCCATGTGGAGAATCAACCCCAGATTCTATACAAGTGCAAGGAGGAAGATGAATATTCTTTAGCACCATAATCTCAAGCATGGATATTACTACCCTATGAGCATGGGTATCTGGATTAGATGATTGAGTCTAAGTAATCAACCATCCTTGAAGACATGACAGTTGTGAGGAAATTATTTGAAGTGTTTCTCAAGTAATTTCATGGTCTTCCTCTTAGAAGAGATGTTGAATTATCAATTTATCTTATACTCGGGGAATTGTCAATATCCAAGACTCTATATAGAATGGCTATTGTGGAGCTTGAGGAGATGGAGAAACAACTATAGGAGAATTTGGATAAAGTATTTATATTCCCAAGTGCTTCACCACAGGGTTCACCAGTCCTCTTCGTCAAGAAGGATGGGTCAATGCGCCTTTGAATTGATTATCGTGAGCTCAACAAAATCACGATGAAGAAGAAGTATCATCTTCCCCGAAATTGATGACTTATTCGACTAGATATGTGGAGAACAATACTTATCTAAGGTGGATTTGTGTTCGTAATATTACCAAGTAAGGGAGAAGAAGGAGGATATCCCCAAGACTGCTTTTTGTACAAGATACGGGTACTATGAATTCATAGTAATTCCTTTCAAACTCACTAATTCTCCAGAAATATTCATGGACTTGATGAATAGAGTATTTAGAGATTACCTCGAAAAACTTTTGGTAGTCTTTATAGAATATATTATAATATAATCCAAAACCAAGGAGGATCATGAGGAGCATCTTAGAACTATACTAGAGACCTTGAGAAAGGATAAGCTCTATGAAAAGTATAGAAAGTGTGAGTTTTGGTTGAAGGAGGTCTCATTCATAGGTCATATCATTACATGCAATGGCATATCTATAGATCCCTCCAAGATAGCTACAATTGAGGGATGGACAAGGCCAACTTCGGTAACAGATATCAGTAGCTTCTTGGGGTTAGCAAGATATTATCCCCAATTTGTGAGAAATTTCTCATAATTGTCAAACCCTCTTACCAAGCTAACACGGAAGGGAGTCAAGTTTTCTTGGAGTGATGAATGTGAAGAAATCTTAAAATAGTTGAAAAGGAGGCTTATCCCAGCACCTGTTCTCACACTACCAACAAGTGGAGAACTTTTTTTTGGTATTTATTGATGCTTTGAAGAAGGGAATGTGCTGTGTGTTGATAAAAAATGACAAATTAATTTCCTATGCTTCAAGGAAATTGAAATTCCATGAGTAGAACTATCCAACATATGATCTAGAGTTGGCTACGGTGATCTTGACTTTAAAAATTTGGCAAAATTACCTCTTTGGGGAGAAGTGTGAAATATATATGGACCACAAAAGCCTCAAGTATATATTCACATAGAAAGATTTGAATATGATCTAATGAATATGGTTTGAGCTGATCAAATATTATGACTGCTCAATAAATTACCACCCTAGGAAAGTGAACAAGGTGGAAGATGCTCTAAGTAGAAAGGACCCAGAAATTCTATCATTGATGATAATTAAAAAGGATCCAATCTTCTTAGATTTGATAAAGATGGACATGGGAATCATAAATAAGGGAACATCATCAATCATTTCACAAATTATTTCTCAACCATATCTTTTGTAAATGTTAAATGATGCTCAAAAGGATGATGTGATAATTTAGAAGAAGGTAGAAATTATCAGAAAAGGGAAATCCTTGATGTTCAGTGTTAATGAAGAAGGAATTGTGAGATTTGGGTCAATACTATGTGTTCCATTAAACCCAGAGTTAAAGAAAGAACTTTTGGATAATGCACATAGTTAAAATTTCTCCATTAACCCAAGAAACACAAATATGTATCGAGACCTCTAAGAGAATTATTGGTGGGATAACATGAATAATGAGATCTTTGAGTATATATCAAAGTTCCTAGTATGTCAACAAATGAAGTCTGAGTGGAATAATTCTAAGGGGATGATGCAACCATTACCCATACCAGCATGGAAATGGGAGAAAATATCCATGGACTTTGTCATCGAACTTCCAAATATATCCAAAGGAAACAATGTTATCTAGATTGTTGTGGATAGTCTTACAAAGACCACACACTTCATTGAAATTTGAAAGGATTTATCACTGGATAAACTGGAGCGGATATACATCAGAGATGTGGTAAGGCTTCATAAGGTACCATTATCAATTGTATTTGATCAAGATCCAAGATTCATTTATATGTTTTGGAAGAGTCTTCAACATGCTCTGGATACTGAGATGATCTTCAGTATGTCTTATCATCCTCAAACTAATTTCCAATCTGAGCAGACTATTCAAACACTTGAGGGCATGTTGAGAGCATGCTCAATGGAACTCAAAGGAGGATGGGATCAATATCTCCCTTTAGTTGAGTTATCTTAAAAAAATAGTTTCCACTCAAGCATCCAAATGGCTCCTTATGAAGCCCTTTATGGGAAGAGGTGCAGAACATCAGAATGTTGGGATGAAGTTGGGGAGCAAAAACTTTTAGGTTTGAAAATGGTTGAATAAATGGTGGAGAAAGTTAAGACCATCCAACAACACATTAAAGATGCTCAGAGTTGACAAAATAGATATGATGATAATCGTCGATGAGACCTATATTTTTATGTCGAAGACATGTTATTCCTCTGCATATCACCATGGAAGAGATTTATGAAATTTGGTAAGAAGAGAAAGCTTATTCCAAGGTACATCGGCCCTTTTGAGATCCTTGATCAAATTAGAGTAGTGGCCTATCGACTAGCACTCCCACCAAAGCTATATAAATTACATGATGTACATCATGTATCACTCCTGAGGAAGTACATACCTGACCCATCGCATGTACTCAATTTAGAGGTGGTAGCATTATAGAATGACCTCTCCTATAAAGAGAAGTCGGTGAAGATCTTAGATTGTAGGGAAAAAGTTCTACAAAATAAGACAATGCCCCTCATCAAGGTGTTGAGGTGAAACCACAAGTTTAAAGAAGCAATGTAGGAATCTGAGGAAGTAATGAAGTAGAGTTACCCACATCTGTTTTAGGGTGGGAAAAGGAAATTTTGAGGGTGAAATTTCTTAAGGGGGAAGATTGTAACAACCCAAAATTTCATTAAGGAAAATTCCTCTTGATCTAATTAAATGTCTTATTATGTAAAATATTTGTCTAAAACATATTCACTTCCTTGGTTTTATGTTTTTGTATTTTAAAATACCATTAAGAACCGTGACCGTTTCTAATATAGTCGTTGAACAATGATCAATTGATTAGTATAAATATAGGGCTTTAACAGTTCCAATTTTATCAGGAAAAGGAAGTGATGGCCTCATACAATAGAATTTATCTATATGAAGCCCATTTTTTGGATCTTAGAAAGAATGTGGCATCATTTTGATTCTCTCTTGACTAAGCCCAAGCCAAGCTTCAATGCATTAAGCTCAAACGGAACCGACTACGAGAGAAGTGGAAGTTGATAGATATTACCACCCAAACGATGTTATCTGAGCCACCCCAAGAGTTTGTCACCATCACACACCTTACCCTTAGGACTTATGTGGGTATTATAAGGGGTTATGTAACAAGACCCTAGAACTATGATTATGTGAATTATTTTTTATATAATAAATAATATACATTCGTTTTATTATTGTTACTTTGTAAATAGTTTTTAAAGTATAAATAGTATTTTTAGTTAATATTCAATTAAGAAATCTATTTTGATGAGTTAAGGGATTTTTTTATTAAATAATATTTTAATAAAATATTAGCACTAAATTACTTTTTATTAAATTTAATGATCGTATAATTTTTATGAAAACAATTGTGATTTTTATTAAGGTTTGAAAGTCATTTTTTTCAAAACCCATGAATTTTCGATAAATGTCAGTTTTTATTTTAAAATTAAAAAAACGCATATTTATAAAATTATTTATATAAATTGAATATTATTTTATAATTAGGAATTCTAAATTATCCAATGGTGATTTTTTCATAATTTTCTGAGACAGTCGAATTTTTGGGTAAAAATTAAGTACCATTTAATTATATATTGTGTTTTATGACATCATAATGACCAAATAGTGATGTAATAAAATACTATAAATGGAATTTTCGGCCAATATTTGTTTTAACATTAAAATAATGTGATTTTATATTTGTTTTATTTATTTTACAAAGCCTTAGTGGACCCTTCAAGACTTATAAAACATTTTAACTTTTTAAATTGATTTAATTGAGATTGTGACTCACCTCCACATAAGAAAACCTAATATTTTAAGAATTTAAGCCATTGGCCTTATAAAATAATGTTTTACAGTACCCTTTGGTAAAAACCATTGGCAAAAACCATGGTTTGGTTTGTTTTTTTGATTAGTTTAATGTGTGGTGTCCAAAACCTAAATAATAAATAATTCCTTCTCTTTTCCTATATAAACCCACCTAATCTTCCACTTCCGATTCACTAAAAGACTTTTTAGATAGACCAAAATATGACCTCCTCTCTCTATAATCCTCCCATGGCACCCCAAGATCCCAATAATCCACTCTCAAGCCTCTCCCAATCCTTTGGGATCACACTTCCAAGTGAGGGATTTCTTCCTTTCTCATTTTTGTCCAAAATTCTTTAAGTTGTTATACCCATTCTATTTCAATTAAAAATGTTGGGTTATGATTTATCACTTCCCCCATAATTCACTACTTTTGTTTTAATTTATGACAGACCTATTTCTCTCTCATTTGTGTCTCCCATGCACACATGTTACCATGCCGAAATTCCATAAGGAATTTCTCTTTTCTCATTTACATTCAAGAAATTATTTTGTATTATGAATATAAATTCCATTAAATATGTTGTGAAGTTTATCTATATTACCCCTTATTATCCGTTTCATGTTCATATGATGATACACCCCTTTCTCTCTCATCAACCATTTTTATAAATTCTTATGTCACGTTGTTGTGCTACCGAAATTGCACTGCAGTTTTCCAAGCCAAAGTCATTTTATAGAGAATAAAATGTCCATTTATCTATAAAGGGTATTAAAATTTAGGTACATTTACTTATTTATTATATATTTTCATGTATTTATTCCACACCTCTTATTCATGTAATAAATTATGATGTTTAATGAATCCATGTTGTATGATACATGTGGCACATTTATGCGTGAAATGTAATGATTAAGAAGGGTGTGCCATGATAGCACTTCAATGCATTGGGTAAAGATTAAAATCATGACACATCAAGTGAAATGAGGGTTTAATCATGATAATTTAAGTTCAATTAGGGTTTACTCATTCTCCATGTTCAATGAGCCTTGGATCATGCTAATATCATGTTAAATGTTGTTGCCACATTTCTATGTTATGATAATCATGCTATATGATACCTTTATGTTCTTGAATCTATTATGATTCATTGATATGCCTATTTCCTAACATGTATTATATTCTTCATGTTATTCCTTTTTTACTCCCTTACTGGGATTTATATCTCACCCTTTTCTTATGCATGTCCTCAGGTTATCTCATACATTACTAAGTACGAAGGAATGTGTGTGGTCATGTAAAAGAAGTTTTCCATAAAGTTTTGTGTTTCATGTTTTAAGTTATTATATAATGTTTCTAATCCCCAAAGACACTATAACTCTCTACCTTCTATGTTGTATCAAGTGAAGGTTTTGTGTAATAAATTATGTTTAATTGTCTAATAAAGAGCAGGGTTGTTATACTGTGATACCAACTGGTTTTCATTCCAACTGACTTTATTGTAATTTCATCTCCTTCTTTGATGGGCTGTTGGGGGAGATTATTGGAGTTCAGCTTGTTGGATGTATTTTTTTTTAAATATAGTATTTTTAAAATTCAAAAGGGTTATTTTTTATTCTTATCTTCATGGGAGTTTTATAGAGATATGTTCATATATATTTTTATTCCTTTTTGAATGAGGAAAAGAGTAGAATCTTGATGGATTTAAAAGGAGAAAGAGTCACTATGGTACAAAAACTATAGAGGAATATTTATTGGGGTTGTGAGTTAGAATTTCATAGGGACACTGAGAGAGATTTCAAGTAGTAATTTCTCATGTAGTAGATACGTGGAAAACATTTCTTGGGCATGGGAAGCAGTGGAAATATCAGATTGTGCAATGAGGTGCTATAAGGATTCTATGTATTTGGTTTTGATCTCAAAAGGGTGACATATTATCATAAAACTATTATCAAAGATCTGACAGAGTCGTATTAGGGTGTGAATTTTCACATAGATTTTTCTACACTATATTCACATTTGAAGTCTTAGGAATTACTTGGATTTTTTACTCTATGATTCATAGTTTATTTTCATCAATTTTCCTAATGGTTTTTAGTCCTCTTCATTGTAGGGGTTTTCCACGTTAAAATATATTTCCCCATTCATTATTCTTTTATTTGGTTTTACGCTTCGATTACATTGGAAATTTTTACAATTTTTTGTCACAATTTAATAATTATCCTTGGATTGATCTCCTTCTGACCCAACATGTTTGGTAGTTGGTGATATGCAGAATATGAGTTATAAGGTCTTCTAGGATTATATTGAATGAGTCTTCCATTGGGTTGTGATGGATACAATGGTTTGATTTCAAAAATCCTTAATAAGTGGTGCCCCCCTGAAATTTGTTTTATTTTTCTTAAAATTCCCTAAATGCATGTCATTTATTTTTGTATTTGGTTTATTTATTTCTTATAAATATGTATCTTTTTCATAGTAACCAATTTCTATAGGAACTAAAATTAAAACATCTTCTCATTTTTATTTCTCATAATGTGAGATATATTTTGGTTTTACTTAAAGCTTTAAGAGAGGATATTCTATTATGGGTATCACAAAATAGAACCCAAAAAGAAGTTTCATATAGCCTTAAGGTGTGATTTATTAGAAAGGATCATGTTAATAATGCATCGATCCAAACTTAAAAATGAGACTTTGATACACTTCATAATAAGGGGAGTCTCTCAAATCTAAATGAAATGGAAATCAAGTAAAAAAACTTGACACCATACATGATTAAACTAAACTAGTCAAGAAATTACTAAATTCCTTGCCAGACATACATTATCAAGTAATGGAAAGAATCAAACAATTTAGTGGTGTTAACCACATTCTATTGAGGAGGAAGTTAGATGTTTAAAGTCTTAGGATGAGAGGGTGGAACTCAGAAACATCATCAATAATGGCTATTACTAACTCTTACTCACTGATGTGAAGTGCCTCACACATGAAAAAAGATGACGAGTTGGCATCAAATTGTGGTACTAGCGACCCTGACTTATGTGGTTGGTGAAAAGGATTTGGAATGTGGGATAATTATATAATGAGATGTAAAGGAAATATAGATATGTCATGCTAAAAGGTGTCAATGATAGTGGTATAGGAATATGAAACAAATATATAGTCACATTAAATGTTTTAATTTGTATAGAATGGGCCACTAAACCTCTGAGTGGATGGGAAAGCATCATTATGAAGAATCACGTCTCACTTAGAGTTTTTTACACATTTTTTAAATAAAATATTAATTTAAACAAACCTAGGTTTAAAATATTTTTAAAATAAGTGAGAAAGGAAGAAATGATGATGCCTATTTTCAGTTTAATTAAAAGGTTTGAAGGTTTCCACCACCTTTTCTAATCATTGACCTCGATAAATGACATGGAAAAGGTGGAATCCTCGATACTGCCTTTCTCTTAAATTAAGGTGAATGGTGGCATCAATGATCCCACCTTTTCACCAACCCCCTATAAATATGAACATGTCCCTTTCCATTATTCTTAATTAATTACACTTTCCATATCTAATTCTACTCCCCCTCTCTCTCTAAAAGTTCCTTGATATTTGACCCCTTGTGCACGATTTTTTTAGGCCTAAAAGAAGCGTCGAATTTTGAAAATCATTCTTCATAGGTATTTTTTCATATTTATTTTAAATTTATTTTCTAATTAGTTTTTTTAGTTAGTTTTAAATATGATATTTACTTAGTTTTTTAGTTAGTTATATATAGTTAAAATGGAAAAGGAGTTATCCCATCGCTGAGAGGTGGGTTCCTAGGTTTTCCTAGGGTTTGCGTTGGGGATTTATTACACCAGTGGTAATAGTATTTATTCTTATGTTATCCCCATTTGATCGTATATTTGGGAATATTTTGTCTTTTATTATTCAGTTATACTTACCTTATCTCTATAAATATATAATATGGCATACTAAAATGACGGGATAAGTTATTGTTAACCAATCAGGAGAAATCCATGATCGACTTTAGCATTTTAGAGGATTCAGTGCTCTTTAAATGCCTTTCCCTACTCCTGATGGGGGTATTTTCATATATTAGACCCTATAATATTAACTCCATGAGGAATACCTTGCATTTGATTTATATATTGTAATATGGTGTTTCTATTAGGGAATTAGAACATGGAATATTTTTTTGATTTTTTTAGGTATTCTGATAAGTAACATGTTTTGAATGAACAACCCTAGTCTTTTTATAATCATATAATTATGATAAAGGACATGGGTAACATGTTTTCCATCAACATAATGTAATTATCCTACCCCCCTTTCTGGATTTAGGTGAAAGGTATTCCATTTTTTGGCAGGACAGATCAAGTCATGTGTGGGATTGGTAATACTATTGGGGAATTTATGGAATGGGATGTTTCATATCCAATACAATAGGGTACAATGGTGATAATAAGAACTATGGTGGGAATTAAGCAACCCAGAGTGTGGGGTTTATTCTTAAAAAACATAAACTACAAGATATGGATATCTTTTGAATTTTAAAATAATCCTTTATTCTTTTTCTTATGTGGACTTATTGGCCATGCATTTAAGGATTGAAGGATGAAAAAACTAGACCTAGAGGGGAGGATCATGTTTAATTATGGAATGTGGATCTAGGTGAAACCCCTTAGTGGTCTACCCACTTTGGTGTTTAAAAAATAAGAATCCAGGTAAAAGCATATAAAATTTCCAGATCAAATATTTATGACATAAAAGGCTATGAAAATATCGGTGGGACCTCCATCCTTCCCCCATATACTAGGGAGTATATAATTTACTTTCCAGATGGACTTGGGCCCTTCATTACCCTTAGTTGAAATCCATCCTCTTCCTAGGATGGTAGACGAAGGATCATGGGATGGGGATACATAGGATTTATGGTCTTGGAATAATTTTTAGGATGAACACTTTTCCCCCATAAAGAATAGGAAAAATGTTTTGGTACACCAGAATTTTGGACCCACCATGTTTTAACAGCTTTTTAAACTTGGATCAAAAGTTCTGGAGGCAATGAAGGTTCCCCTTTCCTAGGGTATGGGGCCACTTGGGGTGGGAGGTCTGGTTCACACTCTTCTAGGTGAGGAGGCTATTCTAGGATTTCCTACCTTGAGGATATTTTTTCTAGCTCTAGAAGAACCTCCACTTGATTTTATCCTGGTTGAACATAGATAGAAGGATACCTTCAAATGGAGGAACAAGAATAGTACTAATATTGATCACATCAAAAAAAATATAGTAAGAAAAGACATCGTGGTGGGTCGGAGGAAGAAGTCCAACTGAGCACCTTGAAATTTTCATTATTATCAGAGAGGGATGCACTAAATTTTTATAATGGAACTATCATGGGCTTGGAAACCCCTAATTATTTTTCATGCTCTATCAATGGAGATCTATATATATGCCTGATATTATCTTTTTGTCCAAGATCATGTTGAAAAGAAAGGAAACAAGAGGGATTTATTTGAAATATGGGTTCCAAAACTGTTTCTCAGTTCGATGTTATGGACATGAATATAGCCTTTGCCTAATGTGGATAGAGGATTTTGGGGCCTCAATAGTTATCTATTCTCAAAAAAAGGTTTCCTTATTGATTCAAAAACCTCAAGAACCTGAATGTAACTTCATGGGTTTTATTGCTAGAAAAGTTCAAGAGATAAGTGGAGATTATGTGAGATAATTAAAACTATAATAAATTCACTCCAAGGACCTTTTTTGTGGTTATTTTAATGATATCCTCTACCAAAATGAGAAATAAGGTAGGGATAGATGGAATTTTTCTTATATGAATTAATTCTAGGATTTCCTTATTCATTTGGGAATCTTGGATCTCAACTTATTGGGGAACCCATTTACTTGGTTCTAGGGGCATGACCTTAGCTCTAGATTTTTTTGAAGAATTTATAGGTTTATGGTATCTAGAGACTAGATGATGATGTTCCTGAGGTATTAGGTCTCACACTTCCCTCTAGTTTCTTATAATTATTGTCTTATTTTCTTCCAATTGTAGGTCATGTCCTAGGACATTAGGATAACATGGGGATTTCTTTTTGAATTCATGTGGCTTCGTAATAATAAATGCATGGAAGTGGTCAAAGATTCTTATTCATCCCCTTAGGAAAAATTTTGGGATAAGTAAATAGAGGTGAATGTTCACTTGTAGCATTGGAGTGGGAAAAATTATAGGAGATTTGATCAAAGAATCCTGAGTATTGTGAAAATTTTTGGGAGGTTTTATAAGGATCCCACTTTGGATTTTTTCAAGGAGTATGAAGTTAACTTGGAAAATAAGATGGATGAGGCATTTAGAGACAAAGAAAGTTGTTGGTTTTAATGATCAAGGGAGGATTTTATCAAATTTGGAGACCAAAGTACCATTTATTTTCAATAAAAAGACTCAACTAGAATAAGAAATAACTTCATTTATAAATTAAAGGTTGGGGATGTTTTTCTTGACTGCAAATGGGGTTATGATTTAGGAGATGATCAGGTCCCTCTACCAAGATATTTTTATCACTGTGAGTGTCCCACAATTAGGGGACCTACTGAGTGGTGGGAAGCCTACTGTTTCCAAGGCCATCTATTTAGACCATGAGTTAAACTTTTCTTGTGAGGATATTTTTTTTATCCCTGAATAGAATTCCCTTATAAAAGGATCCCAATTCAAATGGATTACAGGACTTAGTTTTTAATTAGTTTTGGAATATTTTTGGTTTAAACATTATCATTTTGATGTATGGTTTATTTGACAGATCCATATGTATGGAAAAGGTTAATGAAACTCTTATTATTTTGACTCCAAAACATTCTGGCCTAGTGAAAATTTCCAATTTCAATCCTATCAGATTGTGTAATGTGGTATAATTTTTTTCCTCAAAAGTCATATCTTGCTGTTTGGGTAAAGTTCTCCCTTCTATTATATCTGAGAATCATGTTTCCCTTATACCCAAGGGATTTATTATAAGTAAATCTATTGTTTCTCGTGAAATATTCGATTCTATGAAAACTTTTTCTGCTTCTAAGAGGGGGATTTTGGTAATTAAATTGGATATGACTAAATATTATGATAGGGTGAAATGAGATTTCACGGAATAGGTTATGATAAGACTATATTTTGACCTAAAATTGATTAGATAAATCATGAATTGTTTCATGAAAATTTCATTCAATATCAAGGTCAATGGTTCTCTCAAAAAAATGTTTAAACCATATAGATGGATATAGAAAAGTGACTATATTTCCCCTTACTTATTTCCCTTTCTTTTTGATGTTTTCCACATGTCCTATATAAGGAAAATTAGAAGGGATACATTAATGGGGCTAAGGTTTGTTGGCATATCATTTTGTGAATTATGGTATTCACTTGATTGTTTTGATTTGAAATTATAATTTATTTATTATTCTATTTATTTTAATAATCTTATATGCATGGAAAAACTATTTTTCTATTTTATATGATAATTTTATTTTTCTAATGGACTTGGTTATTTTTAATTGGACTTGTCCATACTATGTGGGATTATGCTGGCTAAGAATTGGCCTTCATATGGCCATGTTTCCCATGCCTGTTCAAATTCAGTGATCCACGGAACCCTTTATTCATGTATGTAGAATTATGTCACTACCCACTTGATCAGCAGTATCCACCAATGTGCTTCACTTATTACATTGATGGAATTATGTTTTTATTTTCCTCATAGAACACCCTATTTTTTCCATTTCATGTTTCAGGATAGTGTCAGGGGGTTTGATCACCCCTAAAATGTGTCGGTTTGGGAATTGATTCATTCTAGATCTCCTACTCCTAGATCTATCTCTCAGTTTCCTCAAGAAAATACCTATCTCTGCATTTATTTTTCTGATTCATCATATCTTAGTATAGGATTTTATTTCTCCCTCATCTTCACCCCATGACCAATTTCTAGTAGATATAGTGTCCTTCCATAGTGGAAGAAGTGTAGCCTTTATTAGTAATTATTCCAGAAGTTCATAAAAAGAATTAATCCTTGTAAGGATTACTCATATCTTAGAATCTTTCTCACACCCATACTAGCTTCAATAGACCAGGATCATCAAAGTGTTTCCACTATGGCACTATAGGTATTATTTTGTTTTTTTCTTTCATTTATTCTAAATATTGTAAATACTTTACTTCTGTTCCCATTTTTTTCTCTGGATTCTTTTTGGTTTTCACCCTATAGCATTTTATTCTTTGAGATTAATAAAATTCATGAGTGGGTGGTGTTCTGGTCATGCACATAGGTCACCATGAGACTAAAGCATGTAAATACTCTTTTCCTTGTTATTTCTCTATTTAATTTTGTTTCTCTCATATTGAATGTTTGGTTCTGTAATTTTCAACTTCCAATAGAAAACTCCCTAGTTCGTTCCTATTTTATTTTGGTGTTCTTATTCTTTTTGGTTCACCCTTACCCCTCAAAAAGTGGTATTAGAGACTCAATGGTTCTTCTTGGCTGTTAAACATATTTATTTATTTCAATGACTATTTCTATCTAATTTATCAAAGTGATATCTTCAAAAATCAACATGGTCTTTCTTGATATAATTTTTTAAAGTCACTATCCCATCTATAATTTCTCAGTATTTAAAATATCATTGGATAAACATTGTTTACCCTATAAATTGGTCGGTTTTTTGGGTTGTACGCCTAATGTTGTCTGTAATAACTCAACATATACTCTTTGGGTAAACATGCCAAAAAATATATTTGAATTTGATAAATTTTATGGGGATAATGACATTAAGAATTATAGAATTAATATGAGAGCCTTGTTGATTCAACAAGGATTAATTGATTCCCTTTGTGGGCCTAAGAA
Organism: Viscum album; assembly: GCA_963277665.1. NCBI lineage: Eukaryota > Viridiplantae > Streptophyta > Magnoliopsida > Santalales > Viscaceae > Viscum > Viscum album. The sequence goes on from OY728142.1 coordinate 889,539,807, forward strand.
ACCTTTTATTACTGTAAATGAAAATGGACATGCCATCACTAAACACTAAGATGTTTCCCCTGATGTTTTAGTTAAAGCTAATAGATGATTATTGCTTTATTTATGAGATAAAGTTCTTAGAGAGGTTTCCTATGAGTCTAGTACTGATGGTATATGGCTATAATTAGAGAAATTATACATTAAAACATATTTATTTGGTAGGATTTATAAAAAATACCAAATTTTCACCTTTAAGATGAAAACTAATAGTTCAATTAAGGCCCGTTTAGATGAATTTGAAAAATTAATGTTATATTGATACAACATTAATGTAAATGTTGATGATAAATATCAAGTAATGATCCTTTTAATTTCTATAGATAACACCTTAGTAGAGACTATGATGTATGTCTATGACTCATTATCCCTTGAGTAGGTTAAATCTACCATTATCTCTAATGAATGGTATTCCAAACCTAGAATTAAAGGTGAGTCCTAATGCTTTTTAACTAAGGGAAGACCTAAATCAAAAGGTAAAAAAAGAAACATTTTTTTAGGGATATAAGCAATAAATGTAAATAACCCAAAAAATTGATTTAAATTTTGGGATAGAAAAAATATTTGTTTCCATTGTGAAAAACTTGTTCGTACTAAGCTTGGATGTAGGAATCATAAACAATAACTTGAATAAAAAAATCCCATTATCCAATCCTATCTAGTTCAATCTAGTTATGACATAGCTAAAGTATTTAATGTGTCTTACCATGCACTCAATCATGAGTGGGTCCTGAACTTAGCCTACTCCTTTAACATATTTCTATTTAGTGATTCATTCCTTGGATTGGTAGAAAGAGTATAATTAGATGTCCTCTTAGTGAATAATATGAGGTGTGGGGATAGGGAAGAGGTTTTGTTTTGTTATAACTAGATGAAAATTACAACATCAATTTTCTTGATTTTAGGTGGGTTCCCAACCATCATAGAAACCTGATTTCATTAGGGATCCTAGACTAAAATGGATTCACCTTTAGGTCTAAAACAGGAAGTCTAAAAACTCCAATGGATCTAGAACCATAATAAAGGGGTCTCTCATTAATGGGATATATGTATTTAATGGAAATACCCATTAAAGAAAGTTGGGTAGTTTATATTCCATCAACACTAATAACACCATTCTATGACATAGGAGATTAGGGCATGTTATCTCTAAGATCCTAGAAGAATTCAACAAGAAAGGGTTGTCCAGTGACATCACACCAAGAAATAACCCATTTTGTGAAGACTATATGATGGGAAAGGCTAAGATATTTACCTTTTATAGGTCCTTCTTTAAATCTACCATCCCCTTAGAATAAATCCATTCTAATCTATAGGGACAATCTAGGAACCACCTCCCATGGTAGAGGTTCCTATTTTTTCACATTTATAAATTAATTCTCTAGAAAAGTCTAGATTTACATTTTAAAAAATAAATCTAGTGTTTTCAAAAAATTTAAAGCCTAGAAATTTTGGTTTGGGGGAAATAATTTAAACCATGAGAACTAAAAATGGGATGGAATAACTATCCACTGAATTCATTCAGTTTTTTGAATATGAAGGTATTAAAATACATAGGACTATTAGATAAACCCCCCAATAGAATGACCTTAAAAAGATAATGAATAGGTGTATCTTAGAGAGAGTCTGAAGAATGTTTTCTTGCTCAGGTCTCTCTAAATTTTTATGGTAATAGGATTCCATCACTTATATATACTTGATTAATAGGTTTACTTTCTCTACTAATCATTTTAAAACACCTAAATAACTGTGGAATGGAAATCCTCCTTCTTATATCTACTTAAGGGTATTCAGTTTTAAAGATTATGATCACATTAAATCTGATAAACTGAAACCAAGATCTCTTAAATGAATATTTTTAGGTTATCCTGAGGGTGTTAAGGGTTACAAAATTTGGTTAGATAAACCCTATTACCAAAATGAATCATAAGTAGGTATGTAGTGTTCCACGAGTGCTCATATCCCAAAACCAAGTCAGCTACATCTAGAATAATTGATCTATCCCTTGAAGAGGATGATGAAACTAAGACTTCAACCCAGTTTGAGGATCCTATTCAACCCACTCAACTGGATGAACAACCTACTACACATGTGGATTCAACCTCTAGTTCTAGTTCAAATTTTGAATCTGAACCTCCTACCAGTAATAGGGAATATCAATTAACCTGTGAAAGATAAAGGATAATCCTTAGACCTCCTTCTCAGTTCATTTATTATGGCATGGCTTGGAATTACTTTCATATGTCCCAAGATCTTATAAATAATAATCCTCAAACCTATAGGAAAGACCTAAATTAAAAAGACTCTAAATAGTGGTTATTTTCCATGGATAAAGAAATTCTATCTTTATAAAAAAAATCACACTTAGTATATTGTTAGTAAACCACCCAAAGATAAGTTAATTGGTTCCAAGTGGATTTATAAAGGAAAATAAGGTAACATTGAGGGAAATAAAATAAAATAAAATGAAACATTAGTTTTTAAAGGATACCTTCAAATCAAAATTATTGAAAATTTTGAAATATTTTCTCCTATTGTTAATAATTCTTATATTAAGATTTTACATGATTTTTCTGCCTATAGTGACCTTCACATTGAACAAATTTATGTTAAAATTTCCTTCTTTCATGGTAATTTTAATGAGAAAATCTTTATGAAACTTATTGATGGTAACTCCAAGGAATTAAAATTAAATCAAGTATTCCTCTTGAATAAATCATTTTATGGTTTAAAACAAACCTCAAGACAATGGTATAAGAAATATTATTCTTTATGTTAGATAAACAGTCTACCAAGAGTTAATATAATGAATGTATCTATTTTAAATCAACTAAAAACTGTAAGATTTTTTATTCTTTATATTGATGACATTACTATCATTTGTAAAAATATTAATCTCATTTGTGTTGTTAAATCCAAACTGAAAGGGAAGTTTGAAATGTAAGACTTAGGTGCAGATAAGAAAATTCTAGGTGTTGAAATAATTAGAAACATACCAAATAAACTACATTAATTATCCCAAAATGATTATGTTTTAAATATTCTCAATAGATATATGTTTGAATCTCTCAAACCTATTTATATACCTCTTGAAAAAACACTTTAATCTTTCTTTAACACAAGAACCCACAACTATTGATTATGTGCAGTTTATGTCTCAAATACCCTATGCTAACATAGTGGGGTGTATCATATATAATATGATCTTACCAAGGATAGATATAGCCTATGTAATTTTCACCCTTAGAAGATTTATGGCCACACTTAGGAATTCACATTAGAATGCCTTCAAGCGGCTTCTTATATACTTGTTTTGTAGTTATAATATGTTATTTTGTTTTGGACAAAATGTTAATACTTCTCAAATTTTGGGGGGATATATAGATATTGATTATGAAGGAAATATTAACACTAAAAAATCCTTAACTCATTATGTATTTACTGCTTTTGGTGGTCCCATTTCTTATAAATTTAATATACAGTGTATTGTTTCTCTTTCAATCAGGAAATATGAATACATTACTTTGAAAAAGGAATTCAGAGAGGATTTATGGCTTAAAGGGTTGTCCTAAAAACTTTCTATTTTAATTTTATGTTATAAATGTTGATTCTAATAGTTTATCTTCCCTTAATTTGTAAATAAATTTAGTATGTCATAGTAAATCAAAACACATAGATATTAGACTAAACTTTATTAGATATGTTTTGGAATTTTAAACCGTGTGTATCGACAAGATACACAATGATAATAAGCTAGATTATAGTTTTAATAGAGTCTTGGTATTGTATAAATTAAAATATTTTTTAGAAATGATGAATTTGGTTCCAATTTCTAGACTATAGGTGTAAGAACATAACTAATTTCAATTGAAAATGGTGGATATTTTTTATGGTATTCACTTTATTTTTCTCATTTAAAATTCCTAGTTATTTATTTTTCCATTTATTTTGAAAATATTACATGAATACAAAAATATTTTCTTTATTTTATATACTCATTTTATTTTCTATTGGACTTGGGTATTTGCACTCGGCCATGTCCATACTATGTGGGCCTTTGTTGTCTAGATATTGTCCTTTAGATTGATCTATGGCCCATGCCTATGTTGATTCAACGATCCATGACACCCTTTATTCCTATTAATTTATTAGTGTCACCTTCCACTTGATCTCGATTGTCCACATATGCACTTCACTTATTATGTTGCTGGAATTCTGTTCAGTTGTGCCTTATGGCACTCTCTATGTCATTCTACTATTTTGAGGCGTAGGCACATGTTAGGGGATTTGATCACCCCTTCACTATGTTTCTTAATTCATTAATTCATTAAGGCTCTCCAGATCCTAGATTTAGCTCACAATTTCCTATAGTGAAACCCAAGATCGCCATTTCCTTTATGCTTCATCGGGTCTCATTCCAAGCTTGTCATTCTCCTTCAGCTTCACCTTGTGACCAATTTCTGGTGGAGATGGTGTTCTTCACTAGTGGAAAAAGTTCATCCTTTCTTAGAGACTATTCCAAAAGTTTAGAAGGAGAAGGATTCCTTATAGGAGTCCATGGATCCAGGCACCTTGTACGCACCCATACTAGCTTCAAGAGATCAAGACCACTGGAATGTTTTCACTCCAACACTATAAGTATTGTTGCATTTTTTAGTTTCATTTATTGAAAATATTATAAATATTTTACTTTTGTTCCTATTTCATTTATCTTGGTTCTTGTGGGTTTTAAAACTATAGAATTTTATTATTTGATATTAATAAAATTCATGAGTGGGTGGTGTTATTATCGTGCACATAGGTCCCCATGGGACTAAAGAAAATTAATACTCATGTTCTTATTGTTTCTCTGATTACTTTTGTTTCTCACATCTTGAATTTTTAGTTCTATGATTTTCAACATCAAATAGAAAACTCCCCAGTTCATTCCTATTTGGTTTTGGTGTTATACTACTATTTGGTTCACCCTTACCTCTCACACATTCCCATCACTCACTTATTTTTCTCTTATGATTTCCTTCTTTATTCAAGAGAAAATATTCAGGAATTCCAGGTGGTTGTTAATATCATTGATTCTTTCACCAAATCCTCAGGCTAGTGTGTTAACTTATCTAAATAAAATATTTCTTTTAGTATGGGTGTGTAGGATGGGATGAGAGCTACCATCACTAGCTTATGAGACATCAAGATTGTGGAGAAACATAAAAAGTATTTGGGCCTTTCTACTATCATTTGGTGATCTAAAAGAGAATTATCTTTATTCAACCTCAATAAAGATCATTGAAAAATTTATGAGTGGTCTGGTAAGAATCTCCCTCAGGATAAAAATGAGGTCCTTATCAAAGTAGTATCCCAAGTTGTACCATATTACATGATGCCTCTTTTCAAGCTCATAGATTTCTTCATTCATCAACCCCACTCACCATTTTTTAAATTTTGGTGGGGTCATGCTAATGATAAAAAAAATTATATTGGGTTTCTTGGGAGAATATTTTTGAACAAAAGGATCGTAGAGGCATGGGATTCATGGAATTGAATATTTTTAACAACTCCATTTTGTCCAAGAAAGGTTGGTAATTTTTTAGGGCCTGGATAGATTTTTCACAAAATTGGTCAAATCCATGTATTTTCCTCATGTTAATTTTTTACCCTCTAGTCCGTAACCTCAAATGTTTTTCTTTTGGAAGATAATTTGGGGATCTAAAGTTGCTTTAAACTATTGTATTTACTGGAGAATTTCTATTGGTGCTACAGTTAATATTTGGAGTGATCCGTGGATGCCTGGTCTCAATAGTATAAAACCCTTATCTAGTCCAGTACCATTTCTTGGGAATTATTTTGTGTTGGATATTCTAGTTGAAAATATTATTGGGTAAGATCCCCAAAATCTTGATATTTGGTTCTATGAGATTGAACATTAGGTGATTTTAGTGGTTCTAGTGGGACACAGAACTAGACTATATTTTCTCTGTTAGTTTTTAGAATGTTTTAGCTGCTACTCAGTCCACCCAAGTTATAGGACTGGCCTTGTAAATGGATATATTACAAGGCCTTTCATGTGGAAGAATCTTTGAAAGTTTAAATCACCACAAAATTACAAACACTTCTATTTGAAAATATGTAGAATTATCCTTCCCATCTATGCCTGATTTGAAACTCAAAATTTGTCTGAGATCACCCTGTTCCCTTTCTGTGGGTCCAAACTAGAAATTTAGTTTCACATGATATCCTATTTTCCCTGGGTAATTGATATGTATTTTAAATGTGATGCGCTGGACTACACTCTTTGGATAAGTCATAGGTATGTTACACTTGTTGTTGGGGAATGGTTTAGATCATTTCCAGTAAAAATGATTGTGGGTTTATGTATCTGAGTGTGGATTATTTGTTTTTTTTTCAAAAGACATATATGTTTGAGTTCACTTATATTAATGAAAGGGTTTGGTTGGAAAGGATTCATAGCTAGGGTTATTAGTGTATTGATGAGGGGGGATTCCATATTTTTTCAGTTCTGTCCCCTCTATTTAGTTTGATTCATCCCCCTTCGTGTGTTTTAAGGATTAATATTGATGTGAATTTACCAGGAGATGATTTGTTTGGCATTAGTGATGTTCTTCATGATCATGTAGGTTCCCTTGTCATGGATCATCATTGTATGGTCACTGCAGGTTGGGAATCCCTGTGACCGAAGCCATATACATTTGGAATGGAAAGAGTTATCCTTTTCTATTTGTTAGAGGAATATCATGATTGAATTTGACTATCATTTTTCTATCGACACTTTGGAGAATGATGAAGGCAGTTGCTAGAATTTTGGGCCTATTATTGATAATATCAGATATTTGGAACCGTTGTTTTCTTCTTATGGGTTCTCCTTTGTTGGGAGGGATGGAAACCATGTGACACATTTTATGGATGCTTTTAGGAGTTTTTTGGGGGCTATATTTTGTTTTTATTCTTTTCCCCCTGGAGTTATGTAATTTTTATTTGATGATATTTAATTTTATTGGTGTATTTTAAAAAAAACTAGTTAAATTTATTTTATGTAACCCCCCAAGATTTCATAGTACGTTATCTCATTAAAGTAATTCAATAGCTTGCACTACACGCAACACCGAGTTCGAGCACACCACAACTTACTAAACTAACCATTCAAAAAGCAGTTATGAATAATATTAAATGAATTTTGAATATTATATACTCTATATAATTTTAACATCCATATTATGTGTTTTTTAGACATAATATAAGAACAAATTCATTTTTTCCAAATAAAATAAGTATTTTTCAAAAAATGCTATTTTACGGCTTTTTAATGGAGATCCCTTTTTAAAACCAATATTTGAAACTTTTATATATTCAATTTAATGAAATTAAATTTTTCTTTAGAATCAGAACATAAAAATTTAGTTTGGATAACTTTCTGGTAATTTTATGATAACTTTCATATTTTGATGAATAATGAAAAATACTATGTTTTAATTGAAAAAAACTTTTTTAATTGAAATAATTTATAGTGATAAATTATTAATTTGAATGGTTTGGAAGTATAATTAAATTTTATTTTTATCATTTAATACAATTTAGTTCATTATATGTAATTTCACATTTAAATTTGACATAAACACATATAAATATTTTGATAGTTTTTACTTTTTAAAAACCTGCTTTTTGGTTTTGACAACGGCAATTAATTTTAAATTAATAAATGTAAATTATATATTTTGAATTTGGTAAAATAGACTTCATTTTTGAATTCATAATATCAAAATTATCTTAGGGTTAATTTTTGGTATTTTTCTGAAAACTTTCAATTTTTGATTAATAGTGAAAAACACTACATTATTATTAAAACCGACTTTTTATTTAAATAATTATTTATTTTATTTATATTTATTTTAAGTAAAAAATAGATATATAATACCTATATAAGTTAAATTTAATTCATTGGAGTCATTTTATAATAAAATTAGATGCATAAAATTCTATTGAACTTTTTAACCTCTTTTACCAACCTTATAGGCACGTTAGCAAATTTGTATAAAACTTAATTTTACCACTTTTGTGAGTTAAATTTCAAAAATAAGAGAGACACGGTTGACATAATTAAGTAAAATGTGGTTCAATAAGTTGAAAATAATTTTTGGTGAATAGTAACTTTTGACTTTTATTTACTGCGGTTAAAAGTAAATAAGGTGATTAAGGGTAAAAATAATATTATAATTACCCTAACACATGTCCTAATTATATTGGATAAGTATAATTCGACCAAAAAAACCTTATAAATAAAATATGACCTCCTTTGGTCTACTTGGATAGGATTAGAACATTTATTATTATTTTATTTAAAGAAGAGTTAAAAGAGTTAAATTCAAAGTTTAATAACTAAACCATTTTTAATATAGGGTTATACATAAGATAAATTTGAATATAAATATTAATTATAAATATAACAAAATTTAATATATAATAGTATTTTATTTATAATTTTTAGACATTAAATAATTTAATTTATTTATGACACAATGATGATGCAGTAATTACCTTATTAATGAAAGATTAAAATAATTGATATTATAAATATCCAAATAAATGTAATTTGTGACTTTTTATGAATTAAACTAATTTTATAGGTTAATATGACATGTTAGGGTTGATTTTTTTTTTGAAGTAATCATGTTGTTCTGATTTTCAAAAAAACCAAATACTAAATAGTGTCAAAATTGACATAATTGAATTTTTAAAAAAAATATTATATTATTAATTGATATAATATTCCTAAAAATATAAGGATCATCCAAAAGAATTATATAAGGTTATATATATTAATAATGAACCACATGGGGTTCTCTTGGCTTGTTATAGTAATATTATTAACCATATAATATAAAAATAAAAAACAACATGGTAAATGTCAAACTATTTAACTAAGAGTTAAATCTAAAAGTTAAGGTTAATATGATGACCTAAACTTGTCTAAAACCTATTATTTGAGAGTTTTTCGACCCATACCCACCTTATCCTATGAAAAATTCATTTTGGAGGCATTAGAAACTGAAAATGATTTTATTATAAAATAATATTTCAAGATTTTCCTAAAGTGACCCTCACCTCTCTTATAAAAGGGTACTTACCCTTCCCTTAATTTTGAACCTCCAAATCCTTTTTTCTCGGCCAACCTCTACCCATATATCCTCCCAAAGTTCCTCCCTTCATCCTATAGGCCTTATTTTTCTCATAAATCCAACCTAAGGAGCCCTTTTGATCAAATCAAAAGGAAGAACCTGAAAAAGAGGTAAATATTTTATCACCTCTTTCAAGTTCTTTTCTTCTTCCACTTCCTATTTATTTGTTGTTTACATTCTAAGATAATAAATCCAGTATCTTATATATAATTTTATGTTATTATAAAAATTTTATAACCATTTTCATTACTCTATTCATCCTATAAATGACAAATTCACCATACGTGCGTACGTACTGATTACAGTCTCCACGTCGTGGTATAGTTTGTTATTCAAACACTTCATTATTTGGATGGGTATAATATTGAGTATAACTGATGTAAATAATAAATATAACATGTTAATGATTATTTATATATGATATAACATCTAATTACATATGATTTCTCCATCAATATAATGATATTGCCGCTCGTGCGTATGTACGGATTACCGTCTCCACGATGCGATGAGATTCATTTCCACGTTCACCATTAACAAATGATCATAAAAATATATATAATTAATAATTATGTAACATATGAAATAATAATTCTACTGGATATATATATATATATATGTACTTACATATATCTTATTCACTTATTTCCATTCAATACAATATGAAAACAGAAACAGCGTTTACGCGTACGTACGACCTACCGTCTCCATAAACGGTGTTTTCCATTTCATATATATGTATATTATACATATTTATATTCTAAATATATATTATATATAAATCATTTTTTATATTCTAGAAGTATTTAAATCATGATCTAAGTGATATAATCAAGAGTAAAAAGTTAAAACATGTACGATAAAGAAAGTGATTATTACCTGAAATGTTAATTTAACATGGAAATTATTATTAAATGGGTTGTATAAAGTCATAAATGAATCATGTATGATATCATAAATATTGATATGGTTCTATTATAATTTAATAACATACTAATGTCTTTATACAGGATGTTAAGCGTACCCTCGACTAAAGGAAAGTACAAGGTAAGGGTTAATTCCTCAATCTCATTATTATTCGAGATTGTTTATGGGTATGTTTTTACTGGGACATATTTATTATCCATATCCATGTTTCATAAAATAGTTTTCAAAGGTATTATTTTTAAGGTACTCTTTTATTAAAACATCATCTTAAATGTTTTAAATAATTATTCTTCTAAATCATTCTCATTAATGTCCGTGTTTTCAAAATGGGTTTTTAAGGATTTATTTATATGAACATGAATGTTTTTAAAATGTTAATTCCATTAAAAAGTTTAAATGTGGTATGGGAAACTTTGATTCAAAAATGTATTTAAATGTATTCTTTTCTAAAAAAAATTACTTTTAAATGTTTTCATGAAAAAGGGATACTTCTCTCAAAGAGTTTTACAAATCATTTTCATCTATGTCAACATCCTTTGATGGATTTTAAACTTGTTTGAAGTTGATTTATTATGATACAAATCTTCCATATTGTAATGAAGGTTTTGTGATATGTTTGACTGTGGATGTGTTATTTTTATACCATTCATGGTTAATGGATAAATTATTGACATTTCGTATGCTAGTTTTAATACAAATGTTATGTTATGTTTCAACCTTTTCATATGAGGAATGTATTGGACATAGTAAGTAACGGGTGGAGCCCACTATAGATCCTCGATGCATCGGTAGGTCTCATGAGACAATTATACGTGGAATTGGCCAATACATCTCCAAATTTGATATATGGTTTTGGTCGAGGCCTTAATCATTTTTAGACATCTTGGCCGAGGCCTTGAAAAAATATGTCAGAATGTCTGGAATTATACATTCCCTCATTATGAAAATAATATTGATGGTTCATGTAGTTATTCAACTAGTAGAATACCCATGACTATGTTTTATTATAGTATTATTTACTCATCTCATATTCCTGCCATAAAGTGTTCATTTTTATTATTTGTAAAGGAATGTGTTTTAAATTATTCATCAAGCCTAATGTTTATGTTTTCTTCCACTGTATTGCTTACCCTTAATGAGTGTTTGAGCTAACCCCTTTCTTATGTTTTATTTTCCCATGATTCCAAGAAGTGTATTATGTTTGATAAGTAGGGTTAAGCTAGAGGATTAATTGTGTTATCAAAGGATCATTTATGTTGTTTTTTATTTTCTAATGTGTAATGTAATGTTCATGTATGTAATATATTTTCCAAGACTGCTAAACTATAGGTCTTTAGGGACTTTATTCTTTGTAATCGTGCCAATGTATTAAAATAATGCACCAACTCTAGGCTTCTAAGGTCGGGGCGTTATGGTTGGTATCAGAGGAATTTTAGTACAAACCTTGGAAACTAGATTTATATAAAATCTAATTAGAGCACATTACCCTAAGATATACTTTGAGGATTAGTATAGAAGATAATCCTAGAATTTTGCTACTATATAGATTTTGTGTGTTTTCCAAGAAATACATCCCTGTCTAGATACGAGTAGGTAGAGGCAGCTCTAGCATAGTTGTACCTAGGGGTAAAACCCAAAAACACCGCTTTGAGCTAGACTCAAACGAGAATTGGTGCATGACAACGGGCCTTGTTGCACTCTTGGTTACAACACAATTGAGGGATATTCTTAGGATAATTCACATTTTTATTGCAATCCATTATGAAGGATTTAGGAGTAAATATAACCTCAAATAAAACATTTTATTATTATAGATTATATACATAATCTTTTCAATTTACGTTAGGTATTTTACAAGTTTGGAATTATGCATTGCGATTCATAAACTAACCTAGTGTATGCCATTGTTTAGAAATGGTTCCTAGTAGAAGGAATGAGAACTCCAGCAATACGCATGATCTAAAGAGTAAGAAGGATCATATCATTCATGGTATTAAGCCAACATTTATAAAGTAAATAGTCTCCTAAGTATTATTATCATATAAAGAAATAGTATCATGTGTTAATAAGATAAGTAAAGAATTTTCTGAGTCTTAAGGATTTGAAGGGAACCCAGAGAAGAAAATGATGGTAGAGAGAAAGATAGATAAAGGTAATAAGGGAAAGAAGGATTTTCCCATATGAGATAACTGTGGAAATAATCACCTTGGTAAATTCTTGAATGGATTGGGAGTTTGTTATAAGTGTTGAGAAAAAGGACACTGATTACGTGATTGCAAGGGTAAGAAAAAGGTTTCAAATGTACAATGCTTCATCTGGTAGGAGTTGGGACACTATGCGAATCAATGTCCAAATCATCAGAGTATACCACAAATGATGTTGTTGGATAATAATCAAGTTATAATATTACCATAGATGAAGAGTAATGACTAGTGTTCTTATGTTGATTTAAATAATTATGTCATTTGAGTATTGTATCAACGATGTACTAGTTATAATAATTATGGAGTATATAAGGATTGTACTGCAATACTATTTCATTAAGGATTTGATATTGTGTGGTACCAAGAAAAGTGACTCAATAGAAAGTTAAAATTTTTGGAAAATACATGGTTGAAGGAAAGATAAAACATTAATATGGTCCTGATACTGGGGTATTGATTTTGGAATAAGATATTATTGATTTGGATGAATTATATTGGATATTATTGACATCCTTAGAACTGATTAAAGGTTTGTTTATTCCATTATTGTTGGAGTTTACAACATTTTTGGATATAAGGTGTATATCCAGTATTTTATAAGGAATAATAGAGTATGAATGTAATAAATATGGATTTATGGAAATTCAGGGTGTTACCGTGTTTTAAAATAATACATGATGAAGGTATTCACATGTTATTACGTGCCAAAAAAGATCTTCATTGTGTTTACCTTATAAATTTTTAACTGAGAGTTTGTACAGAAGTATTTTGGATAATTCTAAAGGTTGGAATCAATTGAGTTTGGAATTGTATACTATTGTTAAGGTTAAATCATTTCTTGAGATTATTTTTGGATTGTCATAAAAGGACAACTCGGAGGTCGGGCGACAACTTTTCACGTCCGGCAAGGCCGCGAGACTTGAACATGAAACCAAAGGGTGGAAAGGGTGCATCACCTACCACTAGCCTATGTGATGTTCTAGCTTGTATAATGTAGTTTTTTTAAATAGTCTAACAAATGAATTATAAATTAATTATTTTTGGAACACTATACGATTAGGATAAATAGAATACTTTTGAATTATATTATCTTTTGGAGTGAAAGATGAGTTTGAGGTAGAAATTAGTTGAAGGATGAAACTCTACTTGTCAAGTATATTTCTTTTCCTCTTATTCTATGAATAAATTAATTCTTCAACTTTAGTTAATGGATCTTAAAACCAAACATTTCTTATCCTAACACCTTATGTTTTGTTGAACTGGTGATATTTTACATCATCTTAGATTGATGGCTTTGAGGCCCTCAATTTTACAATTGTTTGTGATTGATGACCTCAGTAACTCCCTATAAATATTTATATTTTTTCTCAAATTATATGTCTCTAATTTCCACCAATATTCTCTTAATCGATATCATAATTTGGTGGTGACTTTTTTATTTCCCTTTCCCTCTTATTAAGAGTAAATTTTATTAAACCAATTTCTGATGTGGGTTTTCCACAAAGGTATTTTTCTATTTTTAACCTTTTATTTACGTAGAAAATTTTCAAATTGTGAGGACACAATTTATTGAAGGAGGGTATAATGTAAAACCATAAGATTTCATAGTATGTTATATCATCAAATTAATTCAATAGCTTGCGCTACACGCAACACCGAGTTCAGGCGCACCACAACTTACTAAATTAACCGTTCAAAAAGTGGTTATGAATAGTATTAACTGCATTTTGAATCTTATATACTCTATATAATTTTATCATCCATATTATGTGTTTCTTAGACATAATATAAAAACAAATTCATTTTTTCGGATAAAATAAGTATTTTTCAAAAAATGAAATTTTACTGCTTTTTAATGGAGAACCCTTTTTAAAAACAATATTTGAAACTTTTATATATTCAATTTAATGAAATTAAATTCTTATTTAGAAGCGGGGCATAAAAAATTATTTTGGATAAATTTTTGGAAATTTTCTGATAACTTTCATATTTTGATGAATAGTAAAAAATTCTATGTTTTAATTGAAAACAACTTTTTAATTGAAATAATTTATAGTGATAAATTATGAATTTTAATGGTTTTGAAATATAATTAGATATTATTTTTATCATTTAATACAATTTAGGTCATTATAAGTAATTTCACATTTAAATTTGACATAAACACATGTCAATCTTTTGATAGTTTTTACTTTTTAAAAACCCGCTTTTTTGGTTTTGACAACGGGAATTAATTTTAAATTAATAAATGAAACTTATATGTTTTGAATTTGGTAAAATAGACTTCATTTTTTATTTCAGGATATCAAAATTAGATTAGGGTTAATTTTTGGATTTTTTCTGAAAACTTTCATTTTTTGATTAATAGTGAAAAATACTACGTTATTATTTAAAACTGAATTTTTATTTAAATAATTATTTATTTTATTTAAATTTATTTTAAGTCAATATATATATATATAATACCTATATAAGTTCAATTTAATTCGTTGGAGTCATTTTATAATAAAATTAGATGTATAAAATTCTATTGAACTTTTTAACCTCTTTTACCCACCTTCTAGGCACATTAGCAAATTTTCAAAAAAACATAATTTTACCGCTTCTGTGAGTTGAATTTCAAAAATATTAGAGACACGGTTGATATCAATAAGTAAAATTTGGTTCAATAAGATGAAAATAATTCTTGGCGAATAGTAACTTTTGACTTTTATTTGCCACGGTTAAAAGTAAATAGGGTAATTAAGGGTAAAAATGATATTATAATTACCCTAACACATGTCTTAATTCTATTTTATAAGTATAATTCGACCAAAAACAACCTTATGAATAAAATATGACCCCCTTTGGTCCACTTGGATAATATTAGGACATTTATTATTATTTTATTTAAAGAAGAGTTAAAAGAGTTACATTCAAAGTTTAATAACTAAACCATTTTTAATATATGGTTATACATAAGATAAATTTGACTATAAATATTCATTATAAATATAAAAAAATTATTAAATAATGGTATTTTATTTATAATTTTTAGGCATTAAATAATTTAATTTATTTATGACACAATGATTATGTAGTAATTAACTTATTAATGAAAGATTAAAGTAATTGATATTATAAATATCCAAATAAATGCAATTTGTCATTTTTGATGAATTAAACTAATTTTATAGGTTAATATGACATGTTAGGGTGGTTTAATTTTTTTTTTTGAATTAAGCATGCTGTTTTTATTTTTACAAAAACCAAATACTAAATAGTGTCAAAATTGACATAATTGAGTTTTTAAAAAAAATATTTTATTATTAATTGATATAAAATTCTTAAAAATATAATTATCGGCCAAATAACTTAGATAAGGTTATATATATTAATAATGAACCACATGGGGTTCTCTTGTCTTGTTATAGTAATATTATTAACCATATAATATAAAAATACAAAGAGACATGGTAAATGTCAAACTATTTAAATAAGAGTTAAATCTAAAAGATAAGGTTAATATGATGACCTAAACCTATCTAAAACCTATTGGTTGAGAGTTTTTAGACCCATCTCCACCTTATCCTCTAAATAATTTATTTTGGATCCATTAGAAACCTAAAATGGTTTTATTGTAAAATAATATTTCAAGCTTATCCTAAAGTGACCCTCACCTCTCTTATAAAAGGGAACTTCTCATTCTCTTAATTTCACACCTCAAAAGCCTTTTGGATCAGACAAAACCTGACTAAATATCCTCCCAAATTTCATCCCTTAATCTTAGAGTCCTTCATTTTGTCATAAATCCAACCTAAGGATCCTGTTTGATCAAATAAAAAGGAAGAACCTGAAGAAGAGGTAAATATTTCATCACCTCTTTCAAGTTCATTTCTTCTTCCACTTCCTCTTTCTTTGTCGTTTCCATTCTAAGATAAAAAATACAGTATGTTTTATATACTTTAATGTTATTATAAAAATGTTACAACCATTTTCATTACTCTATCCATCCTATAAATGACAAAGTCACCATACGTGCGTACGTACGAATTACCGTCTTCACGTCGTGGTGTAGTTTGTTATTCAAACACTTCATTATTTGGATGGGTATAATAATGAGTATAACTAATGTAAATAATAAATATAAAATGTTAATTATTTTTTATATATGATATACCATCCAATTACATACTATTTCACCATCAATATAATGATATTGTCGCTCGTGGATACATACGGATTACCGTCTCCACAACGCGATGTGATTCATTTCCACGTTCACCATTAAAAGATGATTATAAAAATATATATCATTAATAAGTATGTAATATATGAAATAATAATTATTCTGGAGATATATATATATATATGTACTTACATATATCTTATTCACTTATTTTTGTTCAATACGATATGAAAAAGGAAACAACATTTATGCGTACGTATGACCTACCATCTCCATAAATGGTGTTTTCCATTTCATATATATGTCTATTAAACATATTTATATTATAAATATATATTATATATAAATCATTTTATATATTTTTGAAGTATTTAAATCATTATCTAAGTGATACAATTAAGAGTAACAAGTTAAAAACATGTATGATAAAGAAAGTGATTATTACCCGAAATGTTAATTTAACATGGAAATTATTATTAAATGGGTAGTATAAAGTCATAAATGAATCATGTATGATATCATAAATATAACGACCCATAATTTACATACATTGTTAATACTTCAAAATTGAAGCACACTTATTACAACATATGACAAAACCACAAAGGACCGTATAGGTATAGTGTCTTTAGAAACTGGGAAACATAAACAACTGGTTCATAAATCTTCTACAGTATCTCCCGTTTATTTCATCATATCTAGGGTCCCTTTTAGCATATTCAATTTAATATCCATCTTCCTGACCTGGGGAAAAGAAAACATAAAAGGGTGAGCTCAAATGCTCAGCAAGGGCAAATAAAGGAAATAAAAATCATATCATATCTTTATGAAGATCAAAACCTGCAAAAGAGATCATAATATCTTAACATGGAATAAATCATAGAAGTGAAAATGAGATCCCCATAATCATAACATAAAACTTGAAACTTTGTGGCATGCACACATAATCATGGAAAATCATTTCTTGTTAGTCATGA
The DNA here is from genome assembly GCA_963277665.1 of Viscum album. Classification (NCBI taxonomy): domain Eukaryota; kingdom Viridiplantae; phylum Streptophyta; class Magnoliopsida; order Santalales; family Viscaceae; genus Viscum; species Viscum album. Next base: position 889,557,304 of record OY728142.1, read on the forward strand.
CTCATTGCCAAGACTATCTTAGTGGACAAAGTCCCTTTCTGAACCGAGTTCACTCCTCGTTTCAGTCCTGTATCACTGAACCGAAATAACCTTCCGTTCCAGCCATGCCTATCTCATGAGATATAAAATCTTTACCCAATGCATTGGAGGGAGATATAGGTCCCACCCATCTTATAATGAATCCTTTCTTATGTGTGCCACATAATCATAAAACATACATCATCGCATAACACATATAACAAAAATGGGATTCTTGAAACATCATGACATCATAAATCAATTCATATATGATAAAGGAATTCATAAACATAATTCCATCACAACATAGTCAAACCAATGTAAAAATATGGATAGAAACAGAACCCTTTATTATCTTAGATGGAAAATAATTTTGATAAAACACTTGTATTGAATTCTTGAGGAAAATATCCTTTCTTCTTCAAAAACAATTTTCCTTTCATAACATGTCATACAACTTTAAAATAAAAGAAGTTGATTAAAAATAAACTTGAAAACTTGTAAAGGAAGCTTCTTGGAAATAATGTTTTAAAAATCCATTCATGCCGTATAAGTTAAAAAAAAACATTCTTCGTACTTTTGTCGGAAAAGTCAAAAAGTACCTCGTACGGAAAAACGACAAAAGATTCCTTTCATATTCTTTACTAAAAACTCACCTAAGGGTAAAATTGGATTTAAACTATTGCAAGTGGATGGAAACAATATTTCATATTGAGGGAACATGTATGTGGATGATAAAATACACCCCAGTAAATACTTACGAATAAACAATCTCGGATAAAAATGAGATTGTGATATTTCCCTTACCTTAGGTCCAATTTGCTTTGTACGTGTCCGAAGCTCCTGTATAATGGTTTAAATAATGTTATTGACTTATTCCAGAATCATACATATTTATATGATATCATATATGGTCATATTATTAGCTTTTTGTTAGTAATATTTCATTGTTACTTGTTACTCGGGTCTTTATAACTTTTTGTTCTTATGCGTGTTTTGTCGAATAAATTCTTATTCTTATCTTTAGGTTATAGATAATTCATTTCCAGAATGGTATTAGTGTATTATATACCATATTCATTCATTCAATTCATTTATATAATCATTATGAAATGAAGATCATGTAGAACGAGTCGCATCACATCGTGGAGACGGTATTCCGTACGTACGCACGAGTGATGATATCGTTCCTATGATCGTGGAATTGTATTGGAGTATATATATATATATTATTTCAGTATCAATATTACTTAATAATAATCATATATAGTTACTCATTACACCATTATACCCATCCTTGTAAGGTGATGGTGGAAAATAGATTACACCACGGCGTGGAGACGGTATTCCGTACGTACGCACGCGCGGTGATTTCATTTTTTCCGTAGGATGGATAGAAGGTGAATTAGGGTTGTTTCATATTTATAATAACATATCAGTATGTAAGTAATACTGATGTTATTACTTTATCATGAAACAACTAAAGAAGAAGAAGTTGAAGAAGAATGAAATTGAAAAGATCGGTAATGGATATTACCTCTTCTTTGGAACGCCTCTTTGAATCCTCCACTTAAGGAACTAAGATTGGTCTTTGGAGAAGACCAGGACCTCTAGGATTATTCTAGGGAAGTGGAGAGGAGAAAATGGCAGGGGTTGGCCGAGCTTGAGTGCTCAAATTGGTGTGAGGAGGAGGGGGAGGAGGTGCCCTTTTATAAGGGAGGAGAGGGGCACCTTAGGAATATCTCAAAATATTATTTTATATTAAAGTCAAAATCGGTTTATAATGGTTCCAAAGGGTCTTATTTCGAAGCTAAAGTGGGGATGGGTCGAAATCCTATCAACCAATAGGATTTAGACAAGTTTAGGGTATTATTTTAACCTTATCAATTAGATTTAACTCTAAGTTAATTAATTTAACTTTTACCGTGTCTTTTTGTTTTCTTTCACTATATGGTTAATACACTTACTATAACATGCCAAACGAACCCCAAATTGTTTATTATTAATATATATATCCTTATCTAAGTCATTTGGCCGAACCATAGATTTTTAGGAATAAAATAACAATTAATAATATAATATTTGATTTAAAAACTATTTTGTGTCAATTTTGACACTATTTGATATATGATTTTTGTGAAAGTCATAACAGAATTATATGTTCGAACCAAGTTAATTAAATCATTACTAATATATCATAGTAACCTAGAAAATTAGTGGAATTCATAAAAAGTCTCAAATTACATTTATTTTGGTATTTATATTATCAATTTTTTCAATATTTCATTAATAAGATAATTACTGCATCATCTTTGTGTCATAATTAAATTAAATTATTTGATGTCTAAAAATTACAAATAAAATACCATCATGTAGGAAATCTTTTTAGCTTTCTAATGAATATTTACAATCGAATTTATCTTATGTATAACCCTATATTAAAAATGATTTACTTATTAAACTTTGATTTTAACTATTTTAACCCTTCTTTAAATAAATTAATAATAAATGTCCTAATCTAATCCAAGTGGGCCTAAATGGTCATATTTTATTCCTAAGTTTGTTTTTGGTCGAATTACACTTGTCCAATAGAATTAGGACATGTGTTAGGGTAATATTAATATCATATTTACCCTTATTTACCCTATTTACTATTAACCGCGGTAAAAATAGTAAAAAGTTACTATTCACCAAAAAATTATTTTCATCTCATTGAACCACATTTTAGTCCTTGATATTAACCGTGTCTCTCGGATTTTTGAAATTCCATTCACAGAAGCGGTAAAATTAAGTTTTATGCAAAATTCAGTTTTTAACCTACCACTTAGTGGTTTCACTATTCATCAAAAATTGAAAGTTTTCAGAAAAATACCAAAATTTCACCCTAGGCTAATTTCGATATTCTGAGTCCAAAAATGAAGTCCATTTTGAAAAATAAAATTTATAAAATTTCAAAAAGTGGTTATTACTATTCATAACGGCTAGTTTTAATAGCATATTGTTGTTTAGTGAAACTCGGTATTGCGTACGACGCAAGCTATCGAGGAAGGTCGCGATTGCGTGTAAAGCAAGCCAAGCAAGTGTTGTGTAGAAAAAGATTCCTTTGATGATAACATAAAAGTATCGGGTGTTACATTCTACCCCCCTTAAAAATAATTTCGCCCTCGAAATTCGTCACTTTGCAACAAACAAATGAGGATACTTCTCCCTCATCATATCCTCAAGCTCCCATGTAGCTTCTTCAAGTTGGTGGTTTCTCCATAAAACTTTCACCAAGCGAGTGGTCTTGTTTCGTAGGACTTTTTCGCTACGATCTAGAATCTCTATCGGCTGTTCTTCATAAGAAAGATCTTGCTCCAGCGGTACAACTTCTGAGCTGAGTACATGTGAAGGATCTGGTATGTACTTTCTCAGGAGAGATACGTGGAACACATCGTGAACTTGAGAGAGATTCGGTGGAAGCGCCAATCGGTAAGCTACCTTCCCAACACGATCCAGTATTTCAAAAGGACCGATATATCTAGGGCTCAACTTCCCCTTCTTTCCAAATCTCATAACCCTCTTCCAGGGAGATATTCGTAAGAACACTTTATCGCCCACTTCAAACTCTAGGTCTTTTCTTCGGTTGTCGGCATAACTTTTCTGTCGACTCTGAGCTGCTCTTATGTGTTGTTGAATAGATCTAACCTTTTCTGCCATTTCATCAACGAGATCAGGTCCTAATAGCTTTCTTTCCCCAACTTCATCCCAGCAAGTTGGAGTCCTGCATTTCTTTCCATAGAGAGCTTCATAAGGAGCCATCTGAATACTGGAGTGAAAGCTATTATTATAAGAAAATTACACCAAAGGTAGGTGTTGATCCCAACCTCCTTTGAAATCCATAGAGCAAGCTCTCAACATATCTTCTAGGGTTTGAATTGTTCTCTCAGACTGACCGTCTGTCTGGGGATGATAAGCAGTGCTGAAACTCAACTCTGTATCCAGAGTATGCTGAAGACTTCGCCAGAACTTCGAGGTAAATCTCGGATCTCGATCAGATATAATAGAAAGTGGTACTCCATGCAATCTTACCACTTCCTTTACATATATCCTGGCAAGCTGATCTAGAGAGAAATCCTCTCTAATAGCAATGAAGTGTGCAGACTTTGTAAGACGATCAACTATGACCCAGATAGCATTATTGCCTTTGGATGTTTTAGGAAGTCCTGTGACAAAGTCCATAGTGATGTTTTCCCATTTCCATTCGGGTATGGGTAATGGTTGTAACATCCCCTTAGACTTCTGTCTCTCAGCTTTAACTTGTTGACAAATCAAGCATCGAGAGACATACTCAGCAACATCTCTTTTCATGCCATCCCACCAGAAGTACTCTTTCAGGTCCCTATACATCTTCGTGCTTCCAGGATGAATAGAGAATGATGAACTATGAGCCTCATCCAGCAGCTCATTCTTTAATTCGGGGATGGGAGGAACGCAAACCCGATTCCTGAACTTTATTATCCCATCACAATCAAGGTTGAATTCAGGAACATTTCTCACCTTCTTTTGTAACTCGACATCTTCTTTCTGTGCCTCTTTAATCTTCACATGTATAGATGGTTGAACATTCATTTGGGAAAGATAAGATTTTTCCCTTTCCATTATAATTCCAAGATCCATCCTTTGTAAATCCATAAATATTGGATCTTTTTTGATCCTCGTCATGGATAAACTAGCATGGTCTTGTCGACTTAATGCATCTGCCACCTTGTTTGCTTTCCCAGGGTGGTAATGGATTGAGCAGTCATAATCCTTAATCAGCTCCAACCATCTTCTTTGACGCATATTCAACTCCTTTTGTGTGAAAATATACTTTAAACTTTTATGATCAGTATAAATATCACACCTTTCACCATAAAGGTAATGCCTCCAAATATTTAATGCAAAGATTACCGCAGCCAACTCCAAATCATGTGTTGGGTAATTTTGCTCATGGATTTTCAACTGTCGTGAGGCATAAGCTATCACCATATCATTTTGCATAAGAACACACCCCAATCCCTTCTTGGATGCATCACTGTAGATCACAAACCTTTCTCCACTACAAGGCAGTGTGAGCACAGGTGCACTGGATAACCTTCTTTTCAACTCCTTGAAATTCTCTTCACATTCCTCTGTCCAGACAAACTTAACTCCTTTCCGAGTCAACTTGGTGAGTGGATTAGATAATCGTGAAAAATCTTTTACAAAACGTCGATAATATCCAGCCAAACCAAGAAAACTTCGGATCTCAGTTACTGTTGTTGGTCTTGACCATCTTTCGATAACCTCTGTTTTTGCTGGATCCACAGATATCCCCTCTTTTGAGATTATATGACCCAAAAATGCAACTTTTTGAAGCCAAAATTCACACTTGGTAAATTTGGCATAAAGCTTCTCCTTTCTCAGGGTCTTCAATATAATTCTCAAGTGATCTTCATGCTCTTCCTTGCTCTTTGAATAGACAAGAATATCGTCTATAAAGACTACCACAAATTGATCAAGATAGTCTCTAAAGACTCTATTCATTAGATCCATGAAGATAGCAGGGGCATTAGTAAGACCAAATGGCATCACTATAAATTCATAGTGTCCATACCTTGTACGGAAAGCCGTCTTTGGTATATCCTCCCTTTTGACCCTTAATTGATGATACCCTGAACGAAGATCAATCTTGGAAAAGTATTGAGCTCCGCGTAGTTGGTCAAATAAGTCATCAATGCGTGGGAGAGGATATTTGTTCTTGATAGTGATCTTGTTAAGTTCTCGATAATCAATGCAGAGTCTCATTGATCCATCTTTCTTCTTAACAAATAGAACAGGTGCTCCCCAAGGTGACGCACTAGGGCGTATGAATCCCTTATCAAGATTCTCTTGGAGTTGCTTCTTCAATTCCTGCAACTCAATTGGGGCCATTCTATAAGGTGTCTTTGAAATAGGCAAAGCACCCGGTACGAGTTCTATTGAAAACTCAACTTCACGATTTGGTGGAAGACCCGGTAATTCCTCCGGAAAGACATCATCAAACTCCCGTACAATGGGCATATTCTTAATCGTGAGTTTCTCACCAACCATTTGAGATAAATAACCTTCATTTAGTGGAATCAATACCCATAAGATGGAAGAAATTTCCACTGGAAGGTTATGTTCATCCTTGCATTGATAGACGATCGTAGATTGATCTGGAATATGAAATGTGACTTCCCTTCTTTGGCAATCGATATGAGCTCTATGTAGAGAAAGCCAATCCATTCCAAGAATCACATCAAATTCCACTAAAGGAAGGATCACAAGATTTGCAGGAAGCACTTTCCCAAAAACTTCGATCGGAGAAGAATTATAAACTTCTGATGCGATTGATGTGCCATTAGGTGTTGTCACAGCTAACTCAACATCTAATTTTTGAGGTAATACGGTGATACCCTTAGAAAATTTTTCAGAAATAAAAGAGTGGGTGGATCCAGAATCAAATAAAACATTTGCTACTTTAGAGTGGGTGGTAAGTGTACCTTTCACCACATCGTTATCATACTCCACCTCGCTGATAGAAATTGCATGTGACTTTCCTTTGTCTTTAGCCTTAAGAGTTTGTTGACGTCGACCATCATCATCAACCCTTGGATTTGGGCATTGATTGGCATAATGCCCCATCTCCTTGCACTTGAAACATTGAAGTGTTGTAGGTTCATTCTGTGTATCCCTTCCTTTGTTTGCGTCATTAGACATCTTCTTCCCATTATCACGGCATTCAAATGCCCGATGACCTTCCTTTCCACATTTAAAGCATTTACTTGTCCCTTTAAGATAACTCCCTCCATGTTTCTTTCCACACTTTGAGCATAAGGGAAAGTTCATCTTCTTTTCCGTGTGCTCTTTAGATTTTTCTTTGAATTCCATCTTCCTCTTCTTATCAAACCCATGTGACTGATGGGTTACTCCAATCTCCATCTCGACTTTGAGAGCACATCGAACGATTTCCTCGTAGCTATTGAAGTCCCTTATGGCTAACGCCCTTCGAAGACTTGGTTTTAAGCCACTAAAGAATCGATCGATCTTACTCTCAGGTTGGATAATAATACCAGAAGCGTACCTTGCAAGTCTTGTAAAATTTGCTTCATAGGTACTAACAGATTCATCATCCCTTTGCTTCAGTTCAAGGAACTCTTTCTCCATCTTTGTTCGGAGAATACGAGGGAAGTACTTATTGAAAAATAAGTTCTTGAACTCGTCCCATTCCATAGACTCAATTTCATCCCTTTGCCTCGTATTCTTAACAAGATTCCACCATTGATCAGCATCTCCTTCCAAACGATACACTGCTAGGATGACTTTATCATGCTCAGAACATTGAAGAACTGAAAATATCTTTTCAGTAGTACTAATCCATTGTTCAGCAACTAATGGATCAGTAGACCCGCTGAAAGAAGGTGGACGCTGCCTCATGAAGGATTCAACAGAATGTTGCTCCCTCCTTTGCTCGTTTGGAAATCCTGCATGATTCATAGCTTGAGAAAGTTGTGTGAGCATGGCTACAAGATTTTGCATTCCAGCTCCCATATCGTTTGGTTGCTCAGGGGGATAATCATTGCATTGCCCATCGCATTCCGCATTAACACGGTTCCTTCGGGTTCCAGCCATTGACTAAAACCAAGAAGAATAGTGTGAGCAACACTAATTATAATAGGAAACCACATAATTCAAGAATAAAATTTTAATGCTTAAGGTCTTATCCTAGGTTATTCAAGGCCATTTCTAAAACACTAAGATTGTGTTCTATGCTTAGACTTATCCTTTGGGTTCTTACTAAGGCTTTCACATCCTAGTTTCCAAAGGTTGACTATACCTTTCCTCTGATACCAACTATAACGACCCATACTTTACATACATTGTTAATACTTCAAAATTGAAGCACACTTATTACAACATATGACAAAACCACAAAGGACCGTATAGGTATAGTGTCTTTAGAAACTGGGAAACATAAACAACTGGTTCATAAATCTTCTACAGTATCTCCCGTTTATTTCATCATATCTAGGGTCCCTTTTAGCATATTCAATTTAATATCCATCTTCCTGACCTGGGGAAAAGAAAACATAAAAGGGTGAGCTCAAATGCTCAGCAAGGGCAAATAAAGGAAATAAAAATCATATCATATCTTTATGAAGATCAAAACCTGCAAAAGAGATCATAATATCTTAACATGGAATAAATCATAGAAGTGAAAATGAGATCCCCATAATCATAACATAAAACTTGAAACTTTGTGGCATGCACACATAATCATGGAAAATCATTTCTTGTTAGTCATGACTCATTGCCAAGACTATCTTAGTGGACAAAGTCCCTTTCTGAACCGAGTTCACTCCTCGTTTCAGTCCTGTATCACTGAACCGAAATAACCTTCCGTTCCAGCCATGCCTATCTCATGAGATATAAAATCTTTACCCAATGCATTGGAGGGAGATATAGGTCCCACCCATCTTATAATGAATCCTTTCTTATGTGTGCCACATAATCATAAAACATACATCATCGCATAACACATATAACAAAAATGGGATTCTTGAAACATCATAACATCATAAATCAATTCATATATGATAAAGGAATTCATAAACATAATTCCATCACAACATAGTCAAACCAATGTAAAAATATGGATAGAAACAGAACCCTTTATTATCTTAGATGGAAAATAATTTTGATAAAACACTTGTATTGAATTCTTGAGGAAAATATCCTTTCTTCTTCAAAAACAATTTTCCTTTCATAACATGTCATACAACTTTAAAATAAAAGAAGTTGATTAAAAATAAACTTGAAAACTTGTAAAGGAAGCTTCTTGGAAATAATGTTTTAAAAATCCATTCATGCCGTATAAGTTAAAAAAAACATTCTTCGTACTTTTGTCGGAAAAGTCAAAAAGTACCTCGTACGGAAAAACGACAAAAGATTCCTTTCATATTCTTTACTAAAAACTCACCTAAGGGTAAAATTGGATTTAAACTATTGCAAGTGGATGGAAACAATATTTCATATTGAGGGAACATGGATGTGGATGATAAAATACACCCCAGTAAATACTTACGAATAAACAATCTCGGATAAAAATGAGATTGTGATATTTCCCTTACCTTAGGTCCAATTTGCTTTGTACGTGTCCGAAGCTCCTGTATAATGGTTTAAATAATGTTATTGACTTATTCCAGAATCATACATATTTATATGATATCATATATGGTCATATTATTAGCTTCTTGTTAGTAATATTTCATTGTTACTTGTTACTCGGGTCTTTATAACTTTTTGTTCTTATGCGTGTTTTGTCGAATAAATTCTTATTCTTATCTTTAGGTTATAGATAATTCATTTCCAGAATGGTATTAGTGTAGTATATACCATATTCATTCATTCAATTCATTTATATAATCATTATGAAATGAAGATCATGTAGAACGAGTCGCATCACATCGTGGAGACGGTATTCCGTACGTACGCACGAGTGATGATATCGTTCCTATGATCGTGGAATTGTATTGGAGTATATATATATATATTATTTCAGTATCAATATTACTTAATAATAATCATATATAGTTACTCATTACACCATTATACCCATCCTTGTAAGGTGATGGTGGAAAATAGATTACACCACGGCGTGGAGACGGTATTCCGTACGTACGCACGCGCGGTGATTTCATTTTTTCCGTAGGATGGATAGAAGGTGAATTAGGGTTGTTTCATATTTATAATAACATATCAGTATGTAATTAATACTGATGTTATTACTTTATCATGAAACAACTAAAGAAGAAGAAGTTGAAGAAGAATGAAATTGAAAAGATCGGTAATGGATATTACCTCTTCTTTGGAACGCCTCTTTGAATCCTCCACTTAAGGAACTAAGATTGGTCTTTGGAGAAGACCAGGACCTCTAGGATTATTATAGGGAAGTGGAGAGGAGAAAATTTCAGGGGTTGGCCGAGCTTGAGTGCTCAAATTGGTGTGAGGAGGAGGGGGAGGAGGTGCCCTTTTATAAGGGAGGAGAGGGGCACCTTAGGAATATCTCAAAATATTATTTTATATTAAAGTCAAAATCGGTTTATAATGGTTCCAAAGGGTCTTATTTCGAAGCTAAAGTGGGTATGGGTCGAAATCCTATCAACCAATAGGATTTAGACAAGTTTAAGGTATTATTTTAACCTTATCAATTAGATTTAACTCTAAGTTAATTAATTTAACTTTTACCGTGTCTTTTTATTTTCTTTCACTATATGGTTAATACACTTACTATAACATGCCAAACGAACCCCAAATTGTTTATTATTAATATATATATCCTTATCTAAGTCATTTTGCCGAACCATAGATTTTTAGGAATAAAATAACAATTAATAATATAATATTTGATTTAAAAACTATTTTGTGTCAATTTTGACACTATTTGATATATGATTTTTGTGAAAGTCATAACAGAATTATATGTTCGAACCAAGTTAATTAAATCATTACTAATATATCATAGTAACCTATAAAATTAGTGGAATTCATAAAAAGTCTCAAATTACATTTATTTTGGTATTTATATTATCAATTTTTTCAATATTTCATTAATAAGATAATTACTGCATCATCTTTGTGTCATAATTAAATTAAATTATTTGATGTCTAAAAATTACAAATAAAATACCATCATGTAGGAAATCTTTTTAGCTTTCTAATGAATATTTACAATCGAATTTATCTTATGTATAACCCTATATTAAAAATGATTTACTTATTAAACTTTGATTTTAACTATTTTAACCCTTCTTTAAATAAATTAATAATAAATGTCCTAATCTAATCCAAGTGGGCCTAAATGGTCATATTTTATTCCTAAGTTTGTTTTTGGTCGAATTACACTTGTCCAATAGAATTAGGACATGTGTTAGGGTAATATTAATATCATATTTACCCTTATTTACCCTATTTACTATTAACCGCGGTAAAAATAGTAAAAAGTTACTATTCACCAAAAAATTATTTTCATCTCATTGAACCACATTTTAGTCCTTGATATTAACCGTGTCTCTCGGATTTTTGAAATTCCATTCACAGAAGCGGTAAAATTAAGTTTTATGCAAAATTCAGTTTTTAACCTACCACTTAGTGGTTTCACTATTCATCAAAAATTGAAAGTTTTCAGAAAAATACCAAAATTTCACCCTAGGCTAATTTCGATATTCTGAGTCCAAAAATGAAGTCCATTTTGAAAAATAAAATTTATAAAATTTCAAAAAGTGGTTATTACTATTCATAACGGCTAGTTTTAATAGCATATTGTTGTTTAGTGAAACTCGGTATTGCGTACGACGCAAGCTATCGAGGAAGGTCGCGATTGCGTGTAAAGCAAGCCAAGCAAGTGTTGTGTAGAAAAAGATTCCTTTGATGATAACATAAAAGTCTCGGGTGTTACAATAAATGTTAATATGGTTATATTATAATTTAATAACATAATACGGTCTTTATACGGGATGTTAAATGTACCCTCAATTAAAGGAAAGTACAATGTAAGGGTTAATTCCTCAATCTCATTCTTATTTGAGATTGTTTATGGGTGAGTTTTTATTGGGACATATTTATTATCCATATCCATGTTTCTTAAAATACTTTTCAAAGGGATTATTTTTAAGGGAATATTTTATTAAAAAAACATTTTAAATGTTTTAAATATTTATTCTTCTAAATCATTCTCATTAATGTCCGTGTTTTTAAAATGGTTTTTAAGGATTTATTTATATGGACATGAATGTTTTTAAAATGTTAATTCCATTCAAAATTTTCAAAGTGGTATGGGAAACTTTGATTCAAAAATTTATTTAAATGTATTCTATTCTAAATTGTTTGACTTTTAAATGTTTTCATGAAAAAGGGATACTTCTATCAAAGAGTTTTACAAATCATTTTCATCTATATCAACATCCTTTGATGGATTTTAAACTTGTTTGAAGTTGATTTATTATGATATAAATATTCCATATTGTATTTAAGGTTTTTTGATATGTTTGACTGTGAATGTTTTATTTGTATACCATTCATGATTTATGGATAAAGTATTGACATTTCGTATGCTACTTTTAATACGAATGTTATGTTATGTTTCAACCTTTTCATATGAGGAATGTATTAGACATAGTAAGTGACGGTTGGAGCCCACTATAGATCCTTGAAGCATCAGTGGGTCTCATGAGACAATTAGACGTGTAATTGGATGAGGCCTTTCCCAATTTTATATATGGTTTTGGCCGAGGCCTTAATCATTTTTAGAAATCTTGGCCAAGTCTTGACAAAATGTTTCAGAATGTCTATAATTATAGATTCCCTCATTATGAAAATATTATTTATGGTTCATGTGGTTATTCGACTAGTTGAATACCCATGACTATGTTTTATTATGGTATTATTTACTCATCTCATATTCCTTCCATAAAGTGTTAATTTTTATTATTTGTAAATGCATGTGTTTTAAATTATTCATCATGCCTAATGTTTATGTTATCTTCCGCTGTATTGCTTACCCTTACTGAGCGTTTGAGATCACCCCTTTCTTATGTTTTATTTTCCCAGGATTCCAAGAAGTGTATTATGTTTGATAAGCAGGGTTAATCTAGGGGATTAATGGAATTCTCAAAGGATCATTTATGCTTTGTTTTATTTTCTAATGTGTAATGTAACGTTCATGTATGTAATATATTTTCCAAGACTACTAAACTATCAGTATTTCGGGACTTTATTCCTTGTAATCATGCCAATGTATTAAAATAATGCACTGAATCTAGGATTCTGGGGTCGGTGCATTACAGTTTATAAGTAATAGTTAATATTAGTAAATAAAATATTATTATTTATTTTTGAATTTTTATTAAATAATTTATAATTAGTCTTAGTAATGGATTTATTATTAAAATAATATTATTATTTAGTATAACTTATTAGTTGTAAAATATTAGTGACATGATTAGTAATCATTATTAACTATATGATGGATAAAAATTAGTGAAATAATGATTTACTAATAATTAAATATTAAATAACTAATGATAAAGTAATGATTAAGTAATGATTAAGTATTGGTTAACTAATGAATAAATTAGGATTAAAAAATTATTATATAATGAATAACCTAAGGGATAGATAATTGTCTCCCTTGAGGATGCGGTAGTTCTACTCGGTCTTCCTATCCTAGGGGATGAAATTATAGGACCCTCCCATAAAGATTGGATTAATATATAGATTGATAGGCATCAACATTATGGGAGATGTTGATGCTATAAATGGTGGTTCGATATCTATGAGATGGTTTGAGATGCAATTTTCACAATTACTCATTGATTTTGATGAGAAAATTTTCTTGTGTCATGCCCGTGAATATATATTATGGCTCATTGGAGGGACAATGTGCACTAAACACTTTGGTATGCATGTCCACATGATGTATCTGAGGATAATGGAGGATTTTGATCAGGTTGGGAGATACATAAGGGGACCTTCATTCTTGGGATATACTTATAGATCATTATGCATGACATGTCGATCAGATTGCACTGATATTGGGGGATGTGTGATTGTTATTCAGATGTGGTCATGGGAGCACATCCCTCCCCTCTCCCCCATTGTTGCTAGTCAGGATCATTATATAGATGTGTTTCTTGATACTCTACATGGACGCTGGAATGTTTAGTCATCTTTATTGTTTTCCAATGATACTATGAGTTATTAAATTTAATTTCTTATTATTTATCACTTTATATGTTGTATGTTATAGGTGGAGTCGAGCACACCACTTTGTCAGGATGTCGAGGCACAACTTGGGTGCATATCATCTCATGTTGGAAAATCTAATACCCATCAATGTAAACATATACATTTTTTCCTTCACTAATCAATTTCATAATCATATATTTTTTGGTTTTTGGAATTTTTTTAACCAATGTCACATGTAATTTCAGATTTCATGGATACCATACTAGGCTCTATTAGACCAGTTGCATGCATACTTCACTGATGTGTTTTACAATTCTACATATGTAGTGTCTCTCATTAACCTTCATATTGTTGTGTGGAAACATCCTGATAGAGTCATGTGTCGGTTTGTATTTTTTTAGTGTATTACCTTTCTATCTATATAGTAATCAATGCTTCATTCCGGGAAGCTGATAAGGTGGTAGGATCTCGACAGGCATCGATGACATGCAAAGTATCTAGACCTCTAGGATAGATGAGTATCATTTCATATTTAGGGTATGTGTATATTTTGATTCCTTCTAGCATCGTAGCTCAATTATGAGTCATGGTATGACTTAAGTCCATATAAAATCTTACTCCACACAGTAGATGGATTTAGGATCTAGTAAGTTAATAAATTTCCATTAGTTTGTTTGTTATACTTTTTAAAAATTAATTTTGAATAAATTTATATCATGGTTGAATACAACATATTATCAACATGTCTGATCTATAGGAGGGGGAGGTTGGTATCTAGGTAGTGTACCATATTTCATCTTAGGGGATGATACCAATGTATCATGTATTACATGATAGTATATTTGATCGTCCACCTTAGTGAGATATTTTTCTTGTCTAGGGAGAGGAGGTTCCTCCTTAGGAACCTCATCTTGTAGCTTCTAATGTTGAATAGTCATGATGGTGATGTCTTAGACCACATCGTGTTGCACATGAGGCCTCGCCTATTCCACAGGCAGAGGTCACACCTCTAGAAGCCCAGCCTCAGATGATTGTGAATGTGCACTAAGAGGCATGTGATCCATTTATATTATTAGGATATCCATATTTTCCCTAGGTTATATATAATCTGATATCATATCAAGGGTCATTTTCTATTCCTCCACCTTTTTTGATTGAGCCTTCACAAGCCTTATGGTTCCCCTAATAGATGATGGAAGGTCCTTCCACTTACGCAATGGTGGAAGGATCAGGTGCACATGACGACATCCAGATGCCAACTACTCCGGATGAGTCATAGGCATATCATCAGACATATGATTTTCCCGTGCCCAAGGATGATCCCTCTCCAACTCATCATAATCCACCCCAGCATAGAGGTCGGTGATCTCGATACGAGTGTTTCATTCACGCATGAGATTGTGGGACTAGAACTCATCATAGATAGTGATTGTACTCATTTATTTATATGTTTTCAATTGACTTAAAGGATTTAAAACAAAAATGTATTATATCCTCTATATGATTTTCTATCTATTAAATTGATGAAATTATTTTTACTATCAACCATTTTTACATGTTTATCCATTGTTTCTATTTTCATTTATATTTTACTTATAGTTTATATTTTATAATCATTCAAAGTGAACTAATTGAAACATTGTAAAACTTATTAAATTTCAAGTAGGTAAAGCTTGTAAAATATAAACTATAAAAAATCTAATTAAAATTTAAAACATATCCTAAACATCTAAAAAATTTGAAAATAAAAAATAATTTCATAAATATAATAAAAAAAAGATAATTTATATGACATAAATATAATTGATTAAAAACATAATATTTTCACATTAAAAAATAAATTCATGAAAAATATAGTATAATTAAAATCTAAGTGAAATTTAGAACTTTGACTAAAATATAAAAATAATTGAAAATGAATGGAATGTAAAAAAAATTATAAATACAAATGTAATTTTTTAAAATAAAAATATATTATGCCACTAAAATTATTTTTCATTAATTTTTTTTATGAAATGCTTATTATTTTTATTTATTTTTATTTTTTTGTAAGTGTATCAAAATTTATTTAGATTTTATTTCTAATTTATTATTTATAGAATTTCAAAGCCACCAACTTGAAACATTATTATCTTTTATATAGGTGACTTTGAAAGTGTCACTACTACACATATTCCCTTTAACGCTGTGCAAATAAGATTTTAACAGTGCTAAAAAAGAACTATTAATTATAGTGATGATAAAGGGGGTACCCTTTATTAGTGCTAAAAAATCAATGATAAAGGAGGTCCTTTATCTGTGCAAAAAAAGTGTTGATAAAGGACCTAAATTATCAGTGTTGTTTTAGAACTGATAAATTTTTCCTTTATCGGTGCTATTTTTTAGCGCTGATAATGTCCTAGCCTCCTGAAAAATTCTATTAATATAACATCACACCCAGAAGAAAAACCTGCAATTTCAAATGCTATATATATACAACATTTAATTTAAAACAATTCTATAATTTAAAACAATGCTATATTCATTTAATTGGTATCATGAATAAAAAAATTTCCACCCATGGTATATACAAAAGAACACTGATATTTATATTTCAAAAAAAATTCTTATAATTACATTTACAATTATCCAACAAATATTATAAAACATTAATATTTCCTCCTTTGATGTCTGTCATCCCCTCTCCAAAATGTCCGCCCATGGTATCAGTTGAAGAACAAATCATCTCAACCTGAGAAAAATATCCCGCCTCTATAAGAAAAAAATATCATGTTAGTAATATTATAAATAAATAAATTAAACATTAATATGAAAGAATACATTAATAAAATGTCAATATTTAATAAAAAAGAAACATTTGGAGTTATACCATTCACACCATGTGTTCTATTGAGGTGGGGTTGATTTCTACATGTCACAAATGAGTTATGTATTGTTTTACAAATATATTAAAACAATACGAATGTGTTTTCTCAGTTTTGAGTATGTCACTTATTCTTTTACTAAAATTAATGTCAATTTTCAATAACAACACATTTAGAGTTACACTAGTCAAAACATTTATTGTATTGAGGTGTGGATAATTCCTACCTGTCAAAAATTACTGATGGATCATTGTACTAAAGTATCAAAACAATCAGAATGTGTTTTATCAGTTTTCAGTATGGCAGTTGTGTTTTTTTACTAAAATTTCATTTCAAACTGGAGACACACATTATGAGTCATACAAGTCACATTGTGCATCAGTTTGATGTGATACTTCTTCATACATATCAAAAATGACTTATGAATCATTTTCCTAAATTATCAATACAATCAAAGTCCATTTTCTTGGTTTTCAGTGAGTGAAACATTTTGAACTAAAATGTCAATTTTAAACTGATAACAGACACTTTTAGTCATACTGGTCACACCATGTGTCATATTGAGGTTAATTTGACTCTTATACGTAAAAAATGAATCATAGATCATTTTCCTAAAGTATAAAAACAATTTGAATCCATTTTCTTAGTTTTCAGTATGTCACTTGTTGTTTTTACTTAAATTAATGTCAAATATAAATAAAAAATAGAAACTTTGAGTTATACCGACCACACCATGAAACATATTGAGGTTCATATGAATTTTACATGCCAAAAATTACTCATTTATTGTTTTCCTAATGTATCAAAACAATTATAAAGTGTCTTCTTGGTTTTGAGTATGTCACTTGTTGTTTTTACTTTAATTAATATCAATTTTAAATAAAAAGAGACACTTTGAGTTATACCAGACACAAAATGCATCATATTGAGGTGATAATGATTCCTACACATCAAAAATAACTAATAAATCATTTTTATAAAATATTAAAATGATATGAATGCGTTTGTTTGGTTTTCATCATGTCACTTGTTGTTTTTACTTAAATGAATGTCATTTTTAAATAAAAAGAGAAATTTTGAGTTATACTAGACACACCATGAATCATATAGAGATATTAATTATTCCTACACAACACAAATGACTAATATATCATTTTCCTAAAGTATAAAAATAATCAAAATGCATTTTCTCAGTTTTCAATATGGCAGTTATGTTTTTTTACTAAAATGTCATTTCAAATTGGAAACATGCATTTTGAGTCATACTGATCACATAGTGTGTCGGTTTGACATGATACTACTTCATACACACCAAAAATGACTTATTAATCATTGTACTAAATTATCAATTTAATCTGAGCATGTTTTCTTTGTTTTCATTGAGTGAGACATTTTGAACTAAAATGTCAATTTTAAACTGATAACAGACACTTTTAGTCATACTGGTCACATCATACATCAGATTGAGGTGAGTTTAAATCCTACACATAAAAAATGAATCATGTATAATTTTACTAAAGTATAAAAACAATAATAATTTTTTCTTGGTTTTTAGTATGTCAATTGTTGTTTTTACTTAAATTAATGCCAATTTTAAATAAAAAAAAGACTTTGAGTTATACCGGCCACACTGTGCATCTTATTGAGGTGTGAATGAATCTAACATGTCAAAAATGACCCATGGTTATTTTTCCTAAAGTATCAAAATAATACAAATGCATTTTCTCAGTTTTCAATATTTCACTTTTTGTTTTTTCTGAAATTAATGTCAATTTTAAATAAAAAGATACACTTTGAGTTATACCGACCACACCATGCATCATATTGAGGTGAAGATGATTCCTACATGTCACAAATGACTAATAGATCATTTTCTTAAAATATCAAAATAATAAAAATGCATTTTTTTGGTTTTCAATATGTCACTCGTTGTTTTTCCTTAAATTAATGTCAATTTTAAATAAAAAAAGACACTTTGAGTTATAATGGCCACACCATGAATCATATTGAGGTGTGGTTGATTCCTACACATAAAAGATGTCTTATATATCATTTTTAGAAAGTATGAAAACAATACGAATGTGTTTTTTATTTTTCAGTATGTTAGTTGTGTTTTTTTACTAAAATTCCATTTCAAACTAGAAACACACGTTTGAGTCATACTAATCTCCTCATGTATTGTTTTTACATGAGATTACTTCATACATGTCACAAATGACTTATGAATCTCTTTCCTAAATTATGAATACAATCAGAATGCATTTTTTTATTGGGTGACACATTTTGAACTAAAATGTTAATTTTAAACTGATAACATACACTTTTAGTCATAACAGTCACATTGTGCATTGGAGTGAGGTGGGATTGATTCCTACATGTAAAAAATGACTCATGGATAATTTTACTAAAGTATCAAAACAACAGAAATGCATTTTTTCAATTTTCAATATGTCACTTATTCTTTTTACTAAAATTAATGTCAATT
This sequence comes from Viscum album, assembly GCA_963277665.1. Lineage (NCBI taxonomy): Eukaryota > Viridiplantae > Streptophyta > Magnoliopsida > Santalales > Viscaceae > Viscum > Viscum album. Next base: position 889,576,441 of record OY728142.1, read on the forward strand.
TTAAATAAAAAGAGACACTTTGAGTGATACCGGTCACTTATTCTTTTTTCTCAGTTTTGAGTAGGTTAGTTGATCTGATACCAACTATATTGACCCAAAAATTTCATACATAGATATCACATCTTATTATATTAATATTCCTTACATAACATAATGATCCATGCCAGAATAATTCAGGTTTAGTGCTTTTGGAAACATGGAAACATAAATAACTAGATCATAAGAGTCTCTCATTAAGTTATTATTTTCTAGAAACATTCTTAGACATATCATTTATAAAACGAATCTTAATAACCTATGGATATGAAACATAATAATGGGTGATCATAGATGATAAATAAGTGTAAACAAGGGAGATATTGATGATCATAGAAGGGTAACATGAGCATAAAAAACTAAATAAGTATTAGATAAAAATGATAAGGAAATTAACTTACAAATTGTAGATAAAATGATAAAAAAATTATTAATTACATTAAAAGAAATACGTTGAGTCATAATAGCCACATTATGCATTAACATGCTTTCCATTTGCTTTCTTTGTCGAAATGGAAACACTACATTATTGACATTTATCACTTTTCTTCAAGTTCCCTCAACTACCTTCAAAGGAAATTGATAAATGCCGACAATGTAGGGGTGACATGGTTTTGAGGGAGAATAAGTATATAAGAGATATTTTCTTCATGATTTGTCAAAAATTTAATTTAGATTATATTAATTTAGTAGAGAACAAATAATATTATGAGGAAAATATCATATATTAAAAAAACTTTACCATCCCATTGAATTCGTGGTTGGAGCCTCGAAGTCTAATCTCTCACGAGCATGAGTATCTTCGGACGAACTACCCTGAATCAAACAAAAGAATTAACCAGTATAAGAAAATAATTCTTATGTGATTAATATTAAAAATAATTAAATTAAACATAAATATGAAACAATCTATTACTTCTATGGAAGTCACACCTTCATGTTATTTGTGTACATTCTTCCATCAGGTATGTTGTCCATTTGTTTCTGAGCACATCTATAACGTCTTGTGAATATGAGTATTTTTGGTAGTTGTAATAGTACAAGAAAAATATAAATACACACAAGATTAATAAATATTTTGAATGAAATAGTAATTATTTTTTAAAATACCTCTTCAGGGATGCTGGTTTGTTCATGGTATATAATCTCTCTCATAAATTTACAAACATAATAACTGCAATATTTTCCATTTCTTTGTTTCGGACACTAAAGAAACATTGAGGAGAATAATTAATTTTTTTTATTTGTGTTTGGATAGTGAAATATTATTATATATACCCTGATACTTATCTAGTTGTAGAACTTTTCTTCATCCTTGTGCTTAACCCCTAGCCTCATTCATTGTTTTTCACAATATTGATGCACTGCCCTATCATAACTAAATCCTCATTAAAAGATAATATCCATTATATAACTTTATTTTTAGTTCCAAAAACTTTTTATGTAGTATATTAAAATTTAAAAAATTATATCATGTGTGGATGGTTTGTTGCATATCCATGCATTGAATCCAAGAAATAAATATTTGCAGTATCCAAATTTACCACAATGAGCATCCAATACTTCCAAAAAACACAAAAATTAATAAGTAATGAAATAAATGAAAATATATTTTATATGATTAAATTTTAAAGTTTTACCCCTACATATTTGGTATTAAATAGAGTTTGTCATCTGAATTTTTTCTTTCAAATGATTTGATCAGACCTGCCACTATTTCATTCTATTTTTTCATCTATTTTCATTTGTTTTGTAGAGGTGATATGAGGATTAACGAGTCCAAATTTTATTTCATGGGTAAATCCATTCAATTTTTTATCATATAAATGTCTTCCAAAAATATGAAATGTGTTTAGTCATAATTAACACAGTATTTAAGATTTTGGAAAATCAAATCATGAAAACATACATCATGTATACATTTATAACTGAGCCACCTAGCCAATCATAGTCGAGGATTTCAATTCCACTCTCAACACCAATGAAGTCTTGATCCTTATTTCCATACATATTTTCTTGAAATTAAACTATATGGTTATGACCATATTTTAACTTTGTCTTCACATGAGCCTTCAATGATAGTAAATGTGGATATAGAATGGGTGGGGCAATGGTTCTTTCGATATATCTTTTTTATCAGTTGGTTAATCCTTTCGATGGTTTTGAGGAGGTTTTTCATTTCATCCCCTTCTCTTTGTGATTCAGTAATAAGATTCATCGGTTTAGACATTTTTTCATTAATTGTTAAAGGTTTATCTTGAAAAGTAAATTGGAAATGAATCTTGTACTTCCTGTGATTTCATTATAAACGGTTCATCTTTGTACCCTTCCTTACTGAAATCAACTTTCACAAATTCCAATTCATCTATTTTAATAGTACTTATATTATCAACCCACTTGCATTGAAAAATCATCATGTATAATGTGGTATAATCCAACTCCCATATTTGTTTGATGGTGCCAAAGTATGACATATTTTCATAAATTGTCTTTATGTACTTAGTACCAGAAACATGCATCGCTTCAGCCATGAGTGTAACTCCACTATTTTTCATGGTACTATCTTCATCATGCTCATTTTTATAGAATGTATAACCATTAATTACATAACCATTGTAATATAATACATACACACTTGGTCCTTCGGCTAGCCATTGAATTCGTTCTAAAATTTAATCTGTATTTTCATCTGACTCCTTAAAAATATGATCCTAAAACCATCCTATAAATTATTGATTATGTGTACTTGATATCCATATTTCATCCCTTTATGGATTCAAATTCCTAAGATTTTTTTGTGGGTTTCAACATATGGTAAAACCACCAAAATGTTATCCAAAATGTATAGGTGGTTATGTTCCTGATATTAAATATTGATTATGACAACATCTCAGTAAAGACATGGATTTTTTCATGTATTTTTTTAATATATGGAATTATTATGAGTTTTTGAAAATTAACGACGCGTGATTCTGAGGCCCGGTGTGGCCAGAATGAATTTATGAACTTTTTTTTGGGTACGTTTAGTAAATGTGTGAGTGGCATTTTGTAAATTTTTAACCGGTGCTCATAATTGAAATCTAAGGACACCGTTGAACTCGCAGCACTGATATTCGATTAAGGAGACCTTCACCTCGACCACAGTAGGTCAAGGGTAGGAGTTAGTTTTTCGGATTTTCGTGGGAGAGTTTAAAGAAAAATAATAAAATAAAATAAATAACTTTTATTTTATTTCTTGAAAACTATCATTTGAATCTTGGGTATGGGACCACATGAGGGTGGTCGAGCATTTAATATCAGGCATTAAATGCCCAGTTACACAAAATGTGTAACCACATTTTCCATCAATTAATGGGATTCATTAATTCTAAAAATTAATGAATCAAATTGTTAATTAAGAGTTTTATTAACTCTTCTTGAGGATTGTTTTTTCATTAGAGAAAGTGAGAGGAGGATTTTGCTGGATAATTCTCAAAGTAAGAACATCCTCCAATGAAGAACATTCTTCAGATCAAGAACATGGATGACGCCTGAGCTCAAAATGGGAGCGTGTTGCGGGAGCGATGAACATCGGTGTCTTCATCTTCTTCCTCACACCAACTCCAACGAACGAACAAGGTAGGGGTGTGTTTTTTTGTTCTTAGTTATTTTTAAATTGAATCTTTCTCCTTGAGTCACATGCTATCAGTCTAATGTGGAGGGTATGGGCCAAATGAACACGGCTCGATCCCTCCACATATTTATTGTTGAAGTGTTCTTTGTGAGTGGAGTGATGGGTTGAGTGAATCCTGACCACATCGTCGGCAACCGATGCCGGAAAGGTTCAGGCGGTGGCCAGCACACTGGCCGACCACAATGGCGTCGAAGGTGCAACTGCACCACCGAAGGAGGCCACGGCCCATCGGCCATGGTGGTGGTAGGAGGCGGCCAGAACGCTAGCCAGCAGCGTGGAACCGAGGCGACGCGTGTCCGCGCCATTGGTAGCGGAGGAGGTCGCGGCCCATCAGCTGTGGCGGAGAAGAGGAGCAGCTATCACGTCGGCCGACCACGTAGGGGCAGGACGGCATGCATCCACGCCACCTGCTGAGGAGGAGGTTGTGACAGTGCACCGGAGGGCAGCCAGCACCCAACCAACCGTGGGAGGATAGTGACGCCATCGCGCCGCTGGGAGGAGAACCGGTTGGGAATCCAGTCAGTCGCGTCATGTCGAGGGGGACCTCTCCGACAGGTCCCGCGTGCCAGCAAGCGCCAGCGGAACTGTCTGTTGGACCGTTTGGAATACCGGGGGGCACCTACCCCCTGAGTAGCTGATAGGGCGGGCCCAACCAGAGTGGACCACGCCCAGCCGGGAAAACCGCACCCAGTTGGGCGGACCGCACCCAGCCGAGTGGATCGCCCCAAGCAGGTCGTCCCTTTGCAGACTGGACCCGCCGCGGCTCGACCCATCCGAGATGGACTCGAACTGGGTTAGGGAGGTCCGAACCAGGTCAGGGAGGACCGAACCGGGTCTATTCGTCCCAGGACAGGTCGAGTCGGTTCGGACTGGACCCATGCCCATCTAGACCCAGATATTCCTTTTTGGTCATATCTTGAGAACCAGGCATCCGTTTGAAGAACCATCTATGGCACCGAGATCTTTGGATCAATATGGTCCTTTTGGTATACTCCACTTGAGTTTTCGATAAAGTTAAAGTATGTCCAGGTTATATTGAACCCGAATCCAACTGGGCCCTTAGAATGGAAACGCTAATAACTTACAAACCGGGCATGTCTGATTGACATGTCATCTGTCGCATTAGGTTCCTTATGACGTGACGGACCTTCTTGATACTTCTTCATGGGACTTCATGGCAGTTGAAGTGTCGACCAATGGCTTGAGGAGAGAAACCTCCCGGAATCAAGCATGCTTAGTGCGGGAACCCTGTGGCTGGCTGTACTTGAAGAATCTTCGGATCCTGTGTGGGTCATCTTCGGATCCTATGTGGGTCAGCGTTCAATGATCCTATGTGGGTCAGCGCATATCGATCCTATGTGGTTCATCTCTAGATCCTGTGTGGGTCACTTTTAGATCCTGTGTGGGTCATCTATCATCCTATGTGGGTCAACAACAGGGCTTCTCGACGGAATAAGATGATCTAGAGACACAACTAATCATCTATACTACCATACGTAAGTTATACCTGGTGTGAGCTGAGTCATTACCTTTGTGTTACTTACCTTCGTGGTATTATTATGTCTGTCGTTACCTTTGTGGTACTTACCTTCATGGAATTCTTCTGTGTCGCATTACCTTTGTGGTATTCTTCCCTCATGTGTGAGATGATTATATATTGATAACTTAGGTATATGTATGGTCATATACCTAAGTAGTATTGATGAATATTGCTTCGTGCTTTGATATTGAGGTCTTGCTTTGTGATTTATCCTCTGTGGATTCTGAGAGACCTTCGGGGGTCTCGGGGTCCCTACTGCTTATCGTTATACTCACCCCTACATGGGCTATGCCCACACCTTATTGTGTCTTGTACAGACGATGGACATCACTGATCGATATTAAGGGTACCAGGTTTGGAGGCTACTCGTAGGTGGACATTAGACGAGGTGTACTGCAGAGATGACCATTCAAGAGATGTACCTACCCATTAGATAGGATCCTTGATGGGTGTTCACAGGAGCTATTCTCGGTTTTACTTGTACTTTCCAGTTGGGCTTGTATTCCATCCATTTTACTTACTGTACACACCCTGTTTATTATTTATTTTACTTTTTGCTTGTGTTTTTTTGTGTGCTTGGTTTGTGTGATTTTACAGGTTTTAATTCAGTGCCTTCCTGATTTTAGGGATATGCCTTTCTGGTGCTATTCTTTAGCCCCTGGCCTATAGAAGGCAGGCTTGGGGTAGTCATGGCATGTGCCCTAGGGGACAAGTCGTGACAAATTAGTATTATAGGAGTTGGTTCTACCGAATAACTTGGACTCTGATATTTTAATCGGTAATAGTGTTAAGAGTTATGAGTGTGGTTTTCATTTTGGTGAATCCAGTGTTGGTGCAACAGCTAACGTAACCATACACTAGGACCCTGACTTCTGATTTCTGACTCAGTGCACGAAAACATTGATTGCATGTGTGTTTTTTAAAAGTTTTCTTTTTGATATCTTTGAGTCATCTCACCATGTATAACTTATTGATCATGGAACACCTGTTTATTTCCAGGATTCCTCCACGAAAACAGCCATTTAGGGTTCCCGGTAGAGTACGTGATGATAGCCCACCAAGATACGAGGCTTCGGTGCAGGGAATACTTTCGGTAGTTGTACCATCGGGTGGTGTACCAGCAGCACCACTACCCATTGGGCAGCTGATACCACTAGCTCCAGTAGTAGAGGATTCATGCCACTTGAGTGCGTTTCATGAGTTTCAGTGCCATAAGCCACCGAGGTTCTGGGGTGATACAGATCCACAATTGAATGAGGACTGGATGGAGGCCATGGTTATAGTTTTTCAACTGGTAGGGACACAAGTTAATCTCATGGTGATCCTTGACGTCAGTCTTCTTCAGGCAGTAGTGGTCAGATGGTGTATCTTGATGCTCCAGGTTCATGACGAGGTCACTCTCGGCTGGGCGGACTTTGAGAGCCTTTTCCGGGCAGAGTTCATCCCAACGACCTTACGCTTTGTGCGTATACAGGAGATTCTCTACTTGTAGTAGGGTATCATGATCGTGGCTCAGTATTCAGCGAGGTTCACCGACCTCTTGCACTACTCCACTCACATGGTGCGGGGCCCTTTATTTAGGGCCCAGACCTTCTAACAAGGGTTCAAATGGAATATTAGAGCTTTGATGATTTCTCTCAGCATCCTGACACAGGCATGGGTGTTAGAGCGGGCACTCTTAGTGGAGAGCTTCCTTGCCAAGCATTCACCGACAGTGATACCCACCACAGGACATTATGTAGCAGAGTCATTTGTAGCTTGCAGAAGACAGATGACGCAGAGGTCCAAGAGGACCATACCTACAGGGGGAAAATGCAGGATACAAGGTTGATCGTGCGGGGCTCTCGAGATAGAGTAAGACAGGCGAGGAGCAGGCAGTGTTACTCATGTGGCGGGCAGGGTCACATGGCTCACGACTGCCCGACCCACCGTACAGATGACCAGCAGACGGTCAAAGGACCACTTGGGCAGAGGCGAAGATTCGATCAAGGAGGTCCACAGGCAGCAGGAAGACGTGGAAGAGGAGCTAGTCGTGCAACAGGTCGTGGGCGGCGATTCGAGGTTCTACCGCCACCACCTCCAGGTGGTCCACCCCGACTATAAAAAGCAGGTATACAGGGATGAGCTCAGCTCCAGGAAGCTGAGGCTTATGACCACGGTTCTCCAAATATGATTCAAGGTACGATCTTTGTCTACTCCACCTTATCTTTAGTACTTATAGACACAGGTGTCGGTCACTCTTTTATTTCCACTTCCCTCATTTAGAGATCATAGATTCTGGTGGATCCATTGGCTCGATCCTTACGACTAAATACTTCTACATGAGATGATTTGACGATTACACAATGGTGCCGGCAGTGTGAGATTACTCTAGGATGTTAGAGCTTCGGTTGGGATCTTTTAGTAGTGGCGTTGAGGTCTTATGACGTCATCTTTGGTATGTATTGGTTATCTACAGTCCATGCTTAAATCGATTGTATTAGGCACAAAGTACGGTGTGTCTTCACGGATGAGATGAGGTTTTACTTCACCGGTGATAAGGTAACCTTTTCTGCACAGGATGGACTTATCCAGAGGAGGTGTTAGCTGATCACACATCATTTGGCTAGCCTTACCCTCAGATCAGTTGATGTTGAGAGTCTGAGCTATCCTTTAGTGGTGGACCAGTATGCTGATGTTTTCCCTGATGATTTTCTGGGTCTACCTCCTCACAGAGAGGTGGAGTTTTATATCGACTTGTACCCTGGGGCATCACCGATATCTACACCAGAATATCGGATGGCTCCCACAGAGTTCGAGAGCTACGAGTACAACTGGAGGACTTGTAGAGAAAGGGGTTTATTAGGCCCAGTGTTTCTCCTTGGGCAGCCCTGATTTTGTTTGCCAAGAAGACGGATGAGAGTTTGTGATTCTGTGTGGACTATCGGTGCCTGAACTAGATGACTGTGAAGAACAAGTACCCACTACCAAGGATTTATGATCTTTTTGATCAGCTGAAGGGAGCACAGTGGTTTTTGAAGTTAGACCTCAGATCAAGCTATCACCAGTTCAGGGTATGAGACAAGGATATGTAGAAGATGGCCTTCAGATGTCGGTATGGCCATTATGAGTTCTTGGTTATGCCATTTGGTGTGACCAATGCCCCAATAGTATTCATGGGACTCATGAACAGAATCTCCTAGCCATACCTCGATCTATTTGTGGTAGTCTTCATTAACGACATCCTAATTTACTTAGCTATAGAGGAGGAGTAGGCCTATCATCTGCAGATAGCTATGAACACACTCTGAGAGAACCAACTTTGTGGTAAGCTCTCGAATTGAAAGTTCTGTATTGGAGAGGTTCACTTATTGGGACACGTCATCTCGGAGGCTGGAGTTGCAGTAAATCCATTGAAGATCGAGGCTGTGCTTTCTTGGGAACCACCCAGGAGTGTGACAGAGGTGCGGAGTTTTCTGGGTTTGGCTAGTTACTACCGGAGGTTTGTGCCTAACTTTTCCAGAGTTGTGGAACTGTTATCAGCATTAATGAAGAAGGGTAAACCCTTCGTGTGGTCGGAGAGATGCCAGCGGAGTTTCTAGGAGCTAAGGCAGAGACTGACGAGTGCCCCCATCTTGAGGCTACCGGAGGAGGTTGTTTGGTACGTAGTCTACTGTGACGCATTAGGGACCGGGCTCAGATGTGTCCTGATACAGTATAAAGCAGTGATCGCATATGGTTATTGACAGCTGAGACAGCATGAGTAGAACTACGTTTCCCATGACCTGGAGTTTGCATCAGTGGTATTCGCCTTGAAGATATGGCAACATTACTTGATGAATGAACATTTTACAGTCTACTCTGTTTACAAGAGTCTCAGGTATATCTTCTCTCAGAAGGACTTGAACTTGATATAGCGGAGTTGGATTGAGTTCCTCCATAACTACAACTTAGAGATAGTCTATACTCCTTGGAAGGGGAACGTGGCAGCAGATGCACTCAACAGGAGATCTGGTATACAGTTTCTAAGTGAGGAGACATAACATTTAGCTTCTTTACTGATATACTATGTGGATCGAGATGAAGCATATTACCTTCAGTCTCTGACAGTCACTCCCCTACTCCTTCATTGATTTAGGGAGTCATAGCTTGGGGACTCTGAATGTGAGGCACAAAGTGCTCAGATATCCATAGGACAGGCACCTGATAGATTTTTTGAAGGTGGGGAGCACATCATCCTCTTTAGAGGGTGTACTATGGTACCGGTGGTGCAACGGGAGGAAGTGTTGAGGGAGTTCCATACGTCCCCTCTAGTAGTACATCCAGAAGTGGCGAAGATGTTCCAGGACCTTCAGCATCAACACTGGTGGCTGGGAATGAAGAAAGCAGTAGTAGAGATTGTCTCTTGGTGCCTCACTTTTCCGCAAGTGAAGGCAGAACATCAGGTTCCAGCAGGCTTAGTTTATCCACTAGAGGTGCCAAAGTGGAAGTGGGATGAAATTTCCATGGACTTCGTGATAGGATTTCCATGCATATCCAAGGGTCATGATTCCATCAGGGTGATCATTGACCAACTCACCAAGTCATCCCACTTCCTACCTATCAAAGAATAGGGATTAGTAGAGGGCTTGGGGCACCTCTATGTACGGAAGATTGTACGGTTTTATGGAGTGCCTTCGATGATTTTCTCTGATCATGATGCACATTTTACTTCCTAGTTATGGAAAGGGTTGTAGGAGGCGTTCGGTAATTAGCTTTGATTGAGCACCGCCTTTCATCCTCATACGGATGGTCAGACAGAGCGAACCATTTAGACCCTTGAGGACATCCTATGTGCTTTCATCCTAGATTTCATTCGTAGCTGGGAGGATCACTTACCCTTGGTGGAGTTCGCATACAACAAAAGTTATCACTCTAATATCAGTATGGCACTATTTGAGGCATTTTATGGTCATCCTTGCAGATCACCTATGTGTTGGACTAACCTAGGGGAGTAAGCACTCATGGGACCAGAGATGGTACGGGCTACCACGAAGAAGGTGCAGATCATCTAGGAGTGGATGAAGATTGTACAGAGCAGGAATAAGTCTTATGTTGATAGGAGACAGAGACCTCTTGAGTTCGAGGATGGTAACCATGTCTTCCTATGGGTCTCACCTCGATGAGGTTTGCGGAGATTTGGCTAGGGTGGAAAGTTATATCTAAGTTTTATTAGACCCTTCCAGGTCCTCAGCAGAGTTGTCAAGGTGGAGTACCACCTAAATATTCCCCCTCAGTTGCACCTGGTGCACAACATTTTCTACATATCCCAGCTGAGGAGATACGTACATGATCCTTCGCACATCATTGACTGGGTGAGTTGGACATCGGCGATGGGGCGACGTTTTCGGAGGTTCCAGTAGTGATTGAGGATCGAAAAAAGTGGGTCCTTTGTGGGCATTCGATACCTCTGGTGCACATTTTTTGGCAGCACATGAACCTTCAGGAGAGCACATGGGAGTGGGAGTCTCAAATTCATGCTCAGTACCCCTACTTGTTTCCCTAGTTTGTGTTGTGGATTTCAGCGACGCAAAGCCCTAAGGTGGGGAGAATGTAAAGACCCTAATTTTTCCATGTAATTTTTTTTAATATATGGAATTATTATGAGTCCGAAAAAATTAATGACGCGTGATTTTGAGGCCCGGTGTGCCCGGAATGAATTTCTGAACTTTTTTTTCGAGTACGTTTAGTAAACGTGTGAGCAGTGTTTTGTAACTTTTGAACCGGTGCTTGAAATTGAAATCTGAGGACACTGTTGAACTCACAGAACCGATATTTTCTTAATAAGACCTTCACCTCAACCGCAGTAGGTTGAGGGTGGGAGTTAGTTTTTCAGATTTTTGTGAGAGAGTTAAAATAAAAATATTGAAATAAAATAAATAACTTTTATTTTATTTCTTGAAACCTCTCATTTGAATCTTGGGGATGGGACCACGCGAGGGTGGTTGGGAATTTAATGTTGGGCATTAAATGCTTAGTTACACAAAATGTGTAACCACATTTTCCTTCAATTAATGGGATTCATTAATTCTAAAAATTAATGAATCAACTTGTTAATTAAGAGTTTTATTAACTATTCTTAAGGAATGTTTTTCCATTAGAGAAAGGGAGAGGAGGATTTTTCTGGATAATTCTAAAAGGAAGAACATCCTCCAATGAAGAACATTCTCCATATCAAGAATGAGGATGATGCCAGAGCTTGGAATAGGAGAGTGTTGCGCGAGCGACGAACGTCGGCATCTTCATCTTCTTCCTCACGCCAACTCCAACGAACGAACAAGGTAGGGGTGTGTTTATGTTTGTTCTTAGTTATTTTTACATTGAATCTTTATCCTCGATTTGCATGTTATCAGTCTAATGCAGAGGGTACGGGCCAAACAAACACGGCTTAATCCCTCCACATCTTTATTGTTGATGTTTTCTTCGAGGGCGAAGCAATGGGTTGAGAAGAACCTGACTAAATCACTGATGACCGACGCCGGTAAGGTTCAAGCGGCGGTCAGCACACCGGTCGGCCGTAATGGTGGCGGCACCACAACTGCACCGCCGATGGAGGCCGCAGCCTGTCGGTCGCAGTGGGGGAAGGGGGAGGCCAGAATGTCGGTCGGCTGTGTGGAACTAGGGTGGTGCACGTCTGCGCCACCGGTAGCAGTAGAGCTCGCGGCATGTTGTCCACGGCATAGAAGAGGAGGTTTGGCACACCGACCGGCCATGTGGAGGCAGTGCGGTGTGCCTTCGCACTGCCGACTGAAGAGGAAGTCACGGTTTCTTAGCTGCGAAAGTGCAACGGAGGGCGGTCGGCACCCGGCCGGCCGTGGGAGGACAGTGGATTCATCACACCATTGAGAGGAAAACCGGCCGGGAATCCAACAGGTCGCGTCACGCCGAGAGGGATAGCTCTGGTGGGTCCTACGCGCCAGTAAACGCCAGCCGAACGGTCCGTTGGACTGTTCGGAATACTGAGGGGAACCTCCCCCAAATAGAAGCTAGGGAAGAACCCACCACGGCGGACCACACCCAACTGGGTGTACCGCACCCAGCCGAGCGGACCGCACTGAGTAGGTCATGCCGAGTGGGCCGCGCCCAGTGTGGGCTGGGCCGCACCAAGCGGGCTACCCCTTTGCGGCCTGGGACAGACCACAGACTAGTGGGATAGTCCCTCCATGACCCATCCCATCTGGGCTGGACTCGAACCGGGTCAGGCCGGGTCGGACCCTGGCCCATCTAGACCTAGATATGCCTTTTTGGACATATCTTGAGAATCAGACGTCTGTTTGAAAAACCATCTACAGCACTAAGATCCTTGGATCGAGATAGTCCTTTTGATATACTTCACTTGAGTTTTGGATAAAGTTGGAGTATGGCCGGGTTGGATCGAACTCGAATCCAACTGAGCCCTCGAAACAAAAACGCTAATAACTTACAGACCAGGCGTCTGATTGATGTGCCATCTGTCGCGTTGGGTTCCTTATGACGTGACAGACCTTAATGATACTTTTTCATGGGAATTTGTGGTGGTTAAATTATATACTGATGGTTTAAGGATCGGAACCTCCCGGAATCAAGCATGTTTAGTGCGGGAACCCTGTGGCTGGTTGTACTTGAAGAATATTTGGATCCTATGTGGGTCAGCGCTCAGTGATCCTGTGTGGGTCAGCATATACCGATCATGTGTGGGTTATCTTCAGATCCTGTGTGGGTCACTTTCAGATCTTGTGTGGGTCATCTATGATCCTATGTGGGTCAACAGCAGAGCTTCTCTATGGAGTAAGATGATCTAGCAAAACATCTAATCATCTATACTACCATACATAAGTTATACTTGGTGTGAGCTAAGTCATTACCTTAATGGTAGTTACCTTCATGGTATTCTTCTATGTGTCATTACCTTTGTGGTACTTACCTTCATGATATTCTTCTATGTGGCGTTACCTTTGTGGTACTTACCTTCATGGTGTTACCTTTGTGTTACTTTTATCTTCGTGGTGTTACATGTGTGGTACTTCTACCTTTGTGGTGTTACTATTGTGGTATTCTTTCCTCATGTGTGAGATGAGTATATATTGATAACTTAGGTATATGTATGGTAATATACCTAAGTATTGTTGATGACTATTTCTTTGTGCTTTGATATTGAGGTCTTGCTTTGTGATTTATCATTTGTGGATTCTAAGAGACCTTTGGGGGTCTCGGGGTCCCTACTAAGTATCATTATACTCACCTCTACACAGGATACACCCGCACCTTGTTGTGTCTTGTGCAGATGACGGACATCACTGATCAAGATTGAGGGTACCAGGTCTGAAGGCTGCTCGGAGGTGGACCTTAAACGAGGCATACCGCAGAGACGACTATTTGAGAGTTGTACCTACCCATCAGGTAGGATCCTTGGAGGGTGTTCACAGGAGTTGTTCTCAGTTTTACTTGTACTTTCCAGTTGGGCTTGTATTCTGACCCCTTTACTTAATGTACACACCTTGTTTATTATTTATTTTATGTTGTGCTTGTGTATTTTTGTGTGCTTAGTTTTTGTGAGTTTACAGGTTTTAAGGCAATGCCTTCCTGGTTTTAGGGATATGCCTTTCCGGTGCTAGTCGCCAGCCCCAGGCCTATGGAAGGCGGGCTTGGGGTAGTCACAGCACAGGCCCTGAGGGACAGGTCATGACAATATCTTCCATAATTTCCTTCACCCACAAGTCACCCAGTGTGAATATATTTCGGTAAACCAATGCTTTCTACACCTGATAGGTATTCGATACAAAATTCAATGTCTTCCTCAATAATATATCACTCTGCAATACAACCCTCTGGCCAAATTCAATTTTTGACATACCCTTTCAAAATATTTATATACCATTAAATGGGGTATATCCATCAATAGTGTACAAGACCATATAGTTGAATCTATCTCACCAAATGAACCATCATATCAAATATTGTTGGTGAGAAGAACATTTCCAATTCACATAATATAATTTCGATTTCACTTCCCATAGTCAAAAAATTCATTGGGTTTATAACTTTTCTAAATATAGATTTGAAGAAGAAATAGATTTTGGTTAATGTATGGTGGAAATTCTTGGAAAAAATGAAAAATAAAGCTACAGGCATTGGATCTTGCATCATAACATGAAATTCATGTGATTTCAGAGTCTTTAACTTTAAATTAGTCATTGACATGATGTTATTGATATTTGATGAATATCCCTATGGAACCTTTATTTCCTTAAATAAGTTACAAAACTAATATCGCTCCTTCTTGGAAAGAGTGTAAGAAGTTGGAGGAAGAAAATTTTATTTTTCACCCTTCACTGGCACTAACTCTTCTCGTATTCCCATGTCAACCATGTCAACCATGTCCAACCTAGCCTTAATTTCATCATTCGTTTTTTCAAGCGCATTTAGAAACGTATCGATGAAAATATCACATACATTTTTTTCAACATACATAACATTAAGAAAACGTATGACGTACAAAAAATTCTAGTATGATAATTAAAAAAAACTGATCTCTTTTTCTAACTAGTTTTCATTAGGTTTTTTGAAAATGGTTTACCAAAAGAAATGTCCACATCTTTTACTTTCTCGAATAGTTTATTACCTATTAGTGGAGATGGTGATATACATTCTTCTAAACTCCCATCAAATGATTTCATCCAAGATCATTACTTATGTCATCGAGGTAGAAATCTACGATGTCCTAGAAAAACGTTTTTTGATGAATGTTTCAACCTAATTGACTTTGTACCTTGTTCGCTAATGGGACACCCTTGAGTTCCTTTAATGTTATATCCTGAAAAATTTCCAAAAGTAGGAAGATCATTTATCGTCCCATGTAACATGGCTCTCAATGTAAAATCTTAATTTCTATAAGAATCATACAACAAAACACCTAAATCCCACAATAATTTCAAATCTTCGATCAATAGATCCAAATAAACATCAATATCGTTAACCGATTGTTTTGGTCCTGATATAATCATAGATAACATGATTTATTTTCATTTCATGCATAACCATAGTGGAAGTTTATAATTTACCAGCATAACTGCCCATGTACTGTGAGTGACGCTTTGAAAACCAAAAGGATTTACTCCATTAGTAGATAATGCAAGACAAAGGTTTCTCATCTTATTTCCAAATTCAGGATACTCATGATCAATTCTAATCTACTGAGGAGATTCTGTCAGGTGATATAGTTTCCCATATTTATTTATTATTTCTGTGTGCCACTTCAATTGCATTGCAGTTTCCTCACTTCTATATAGGTACCTAAACATTAGAATAACTGGTAAGTACCATAAAATATTCATAGGACCAGATTCATCTTTTTTGTATCGAGAAAAATCATAATTTATACATTATCTAAGTGATTTTTGGTCCTTGTAAAACAATATACAGTCATTCAAGAAGGCATGTATTCTTTCAAATATCATACCCGTCGAGCGTAGCATTCGTTTGGCATTGTATGTTCAGCTTGGGAGCTCATTATCTTATGAGATCATTTCATTCAAGAGATAAAGTAATTCCATAAAACTATTATCACTCCATCCATTTCCTGATTTCAAATTATACAACTTTAGTATGACTTAAAAAGCTATATATTTAGTACAACCACCATAAAATGGCATCTTTTCACAACTCTTCAACTACTCAAACAATTTTGATAAATCATAAAGTTCACCTTCAACTGTTAGTGTCATTTCCTCAATATGATCTTCATCATCATTCACATCTATAATCACATCCTCTATGTGGAATTTTTTATTTTCCACACTTGTAATCATATTAAATGATCCATAAAATGAAATGTTATCCTAGCCACTAGCTATATTCACTATTTCACCGTGTTTATTCCATCATTTATAATTTCAATATATTCCATGACAGATCAAGTGTCCTTCCAAATCCTCTAGACTAACTTGTCTTGAATAGCTATAATGTAAATATGAACAAATTATTTGAGAAGGTCCATATGCATGATCTTTTTCAAAATTGATGAACTCTTTCACTCCATATTCATACTCATTTTTCAAATGATTAGAATCCATCCATTCTTTATTCATATCCATCCTATTTTATTTTGTGATATTAATATTTAACAAAATAAATACACAAAAGGGGAATTTCAAATAAGGGAAACACAACATTTGAATGATATTTATTAATGCATTTTTTTTCAAGGACTCTTCCCCTTAGAAGTTAATACCAAATTCCTTTGGAACTATTTATAAAATCACACTTGAAATATCATTAAAACCCAACCATTTATAAAAATTCCTATTTAAAATAACACTCCCTTTTTAAAATAAAACCAACATTAAATACACTTTCAAAACATTCACATCCCTTTATAAAAGTCAATCAAGTGAGTTAAAAAACACTTGGCATACAACCTAAGTCCATTCCAAGTGTTTAAATCATTTTAAAGTTATTTAAAACCAAAAAATGGTATGATGAACACATGTAATTTTTAATAAATATTTCAAAACACTTGAATCATATTAAAAGAGCCACTTAGGCATTTTTTAAAAGACAAAAATATCAAGAGAGGCACTTTATAAAGGATACATGAATAAAAAATAACCAACATTTTATAAAATATAAAGCTAAAAAAGTTTTATCATGTATCTCATGAATAAATAGTATTAATCCAATAGTTTACTCTCATAATACTATTGAGGAGTGAATAAGTGATAGATAAATACATAAGTGCCTCTTGGTCGTGATATTTTTGAACATAAAGTCACATCTCTTCAAAGTGGGTAATCATATTCCACTTGATGCTTGAAACATGTACTACCTAAGCTTGATCCTTCCAATATAGTACATTAGAAAAAAATGTTCCCCTTCTTGTGGATATACATTAGGTCAAAGTCACGTCTTTTTATTGTATTCCAAAAATATCTCACCCTAAAGATAATACCAATAACACCTCATAGAAATCACTAATGTTTCTAAATCTAGGAAAGGATTTGGGAAGTTTCTCTTTTGTGTCCTTAACTGTTTGGAACCATAAGAAACCACATGACCATCATGGACTGTAACTATTCAAATCGTGACTCCTAATACATCACAATATAATCCATACTCATTACCCATCTCATTTATGGTAAATATTGGTGTTTTAATCAATATACCATTAAGATCTTAGAAGGAAATCTCATAAACATATTAGCAAAGGAACCATACCACATTCTTGGTTAAGGCCTTCTTAGCGCTTCCAATCAGGAAGAATCCAAGTTGACACTCAAGAAATAACTGGAACTTCCAAACCAATCCCATAGTGTATGAATGAGTCATTTAATACTCTCAAATATCATTAGGTTAGGTCTTCAATACTACATTGTATCATAAAGGATTCCCATATATGGATTTCGGTTTTTGGGTGATGCGTCGATAGCATCAGCATAACTAGGGAATCGACTAGTGAGCTAAATTAATCATTACCCACTACTGGAAATGGGGTTTATCCCCACGCATCTATCCCCACAGTTTAAAGAACCATGGGGATAGATTTGTTTTATTTTTCTATACCCATGGTTTTAATAAAACCGTGCGTATTCAATCTTCCATTGGACCTAACTATCGGGATCCTCCTCCTCAAACTTCCATCGCGCTCTCTGATTCAACCCTACCTCCCTGACCCTCGACTCTTGGCCGTGTCCTCCCCTCCTCGACCACCACCTCCCGGCCCTCTCCTCCCCTCTCTGACTCCCCTCCCCGGCCTCTGACTCCCGGCTCTGACTCCCGGCTCCGACTCCCGGCTCCGCCTCCCGGCTCCCGACCTGGACCTCCCATCCTTCGCCTCCTTCTCGACATCCCGGCCATCACCTCTTAAACAAGGTAATATTGTACATCTTACTACGAATGAGGATGTAATTTTGAAATGATTGAAGATCTATTGGTATTTGGTAAACTCCCTACTAGTTCATCATTTTGGAAATAAGTTCTGAAATACACAGAAATTAGTCAATCAATTATTGAACTTTTAGGGTTTTAGAATCTTAAAATGTATCCCTATGGGGCGTGGATACTTTCACATACTATTTTCTTCTCATGAGATAAAGAAAAATGCATGAGTAATTGGATATATTGTGTTAATTCTGAGAATAGTGTTCTTGTAAGAGTGTGATGATTTAATCATATTGAGGTGATGAACTCGAGGGCTTAGGTTTGTTTGAAAGTATTTGGTATTTATTGGATTTTATGTCTTAAAAAAATCTCTATGAAATTGATGTTACTCTGGGTGTTTCCATTAAAATGGACCAAGAAATAGAGGAATCCAAGTTTGGCTTCTATGCTTGTATCTTGGTTGAAGTGAACCTAATCCCCCTTTACATTGAGAAGGTAGCATTCTGTATGCTGGATAATGATTTTGGTTTGAAAATTGAATATGAGGATACCCCACTTTTTTTTTCAGGGTGTCAAGCCATTGGGATTGATAAGGATGAACATCGTAATGATTTATGGTGATATTTTTATTCTAATAAGAGGAAAGATATAAAATATTATTTCAGGAATAAGAATAGTGTTGAGTCTCTGATAGTTTCTGACTCAAATTAGATAATTGACATAGGTTGTGAGTTAAGGTCAGATGGTACCTCATCTAAGGATGCTCAGGACTACCCAGGTCAGGGGCAGGAGATTTCCTTGAGGGGCCAATCTTTTTTAATAGGGGTGGTTCAAGATACGGTCGATGGTGATGATATGGTTAGGTTATGGGTAGTTGGAAACTCTTCCATTTCAAGATGGACATGTTTGTGGTGAGAAATATGGTAAGTGAAACTAGTATTATAAGGATATTGTGGTCCTAGATTCATAGGGAACAAATCAAAAAACATGGTATGAAGTAATGGAGGGGGATTATAATGATGTATAGTCTTGATATAGTAATATGGTTAGGTTACTAAATTGTCATTTTCTCTAGTATTTTTAGGTTCTACTTAAGAAAATAATGATGTATGATTTGTTATCCTTAAAGTTCTCCTACTTTGTACTTACTATATTTGGTATTTAATGATATTTTGGAGCTTCACTTATATTATCTGCTTTGTATAAGATGAATTATATTTTTCCTCATCACTTGAAATTTATAAATCTTCTTCTCCAACATGTATACTCTCAACACCTTCATCTCATCACTTGATTGTTATGATCAAGTCTCACTTCTTAATGTTCTTCTTGTAATTTATCAAGGTAAAAACCCATTTATGAAACTTCACTCCCATGCTCAGATTACCGTGTTTCGAAAATGTTATTTCCTACTAGTTGAGGCCATCATTTACTCCTATATATAAATTATCTCTCATGATTACCCTTAATATTCACCAATTCTAATTATCACATTCTAACAACTACATCTCTAATGTCTATAATATCCAATGATCATATTATGGATATGCAAAGTTCTGAATTTCTAGTAATCTTTGGTTTATTTTTTATGAAATATCACACATATAATTTATTAAATGGTAAGTTCCCTTATAAAAAGTAGGGGTCGTTACAACCATGATATAGACATGTAATTTGATGGATTTTCTTTATTAATTTTTCTTAAACTTATCTCGAATTCACTTATTATCCATCAATGAGTATGATTCCAGTAAATAAAACATAAAAATTTCATTCAATATCCCTGAATGGATTTTATTCATTAACAATTTCATAGTAATCAAACACTAAAATTGTTTTTTAAACACTAAACTATTGTAATGAATAATGGTTTTCCTAATTATATAACCCTCAGAGTAAATATCAACACTATACTAGAAATTTCTTAATTAAGATTTAATCACCACCCCCTTAATCAATTAACTTAATGAGGGATATTATACTCTAAGACATGTTAAGTTTTCTGATCATCAAGGGCACTTAAATTTCCTCCTTTTTATTTGTCAAAAACATGGGGAACAACACATGGACTCTTCTCTAAGTTTCAACTACCAACTCCCTAAGTCTCCCTAATAAGGAACACTCTCTATATATTCTCAATTTATCATCTCTTATAAAAATAAAAAGAGAGTCCATCTCCTTTTTAAAAAATAGAACATTTATATTCTCCAATCCTAGGGTACTGTAATTCATTCTCTTCATTCATGCTTAGATAACATGAATTTTCAACATCACCCACTTGGAATAAATAGTCTATAGCACTCTTATCCTCTTTTAACCACTCTTCCATCCTCAATGTTCTCAACCAATAACCTATAATTCCTAAAAAACAAATATATTTCATTTATCATGAAGTTGATAAACACTTAATATATTGTGTTTTAATCCATAAACATAAAGAGTGTTTTTTTATTTAAGGTTCTCTTTCCCAATAATAATTAAACCAACTCCTTTAACCTTTAGTGACCCATCATTTATGAAGGTAAGTAAGCATCCATTTAATTTTTAAATAGATTCCAATGTTTTTAAATATTTTATCATGTGAGTAGAACATCCACTATCCAAGATCCATGGACTTTCCCCTTTGGATACTTTGGGTGAAACTTTAACAACTAAATCTTTCTCCTTCACTTTTCTATTCTTCTTTTGAGGATTTTGAGTATTAAAACTAAAATTTTTTCAGAATGGTATAATGATGAGGAATTCATTTTCATCATGAATAGGATGGTCACACTTTCCATAGACTTATTCAAGAATATCAAACATGTTCTGTGATTTCTATATAGAATTTACAATACATTTCTAACTTTTATTCCTTTAAAGGGGTTGAAACCCCCAAACATTGATTCTATATACTCCCAAGTATGTCATGATGTATATTTTAAAAAACATATCTTTTCTATATGAACAAATATTCCAAAGTTCCAATAGAATCCATAAAAAGTATATCTTTTAAGAATCATGTTGTACAAAATTTGTAGGATACCTTGAACTATTTTTTCAATATTAATTCCAAAACATTAAAGTTGTAACTACTCTATTTTCATTGAATGTTTTATTCCCCATCAAATAACCCCTACCAAATAATCTATAAAATTATAAATTCATATTATTAAAATAAAATTTTCTTCCCATGTGTATAATGCCTCTATATCTATAAAGGAGTATTTTACATTGAAATTTTCTTTTTTATTCCCCATCAATGACCACTTGGGAGTGTCTTTTTTAACTTTTTTCTTTAGTTTACATATCAAGGTAGACCTTTTCCCCCTTTTTCCTACTTATTCAATCATGGACTCCTCTTGTCATTAAATATTTTTTTTATAGCTACTAATATGCTTTGATTAATTTAATAATAAAATTGATTGTAATGAATTTTTTAAATATGATTTACATTGTTGATTGAATGATAATTTTTTTTTGTTATAGAATGGATAGAAGCTGGATGTATCATACCAATCGGATTTCAACCGAGTTTCAAAATAATTTGGAGAATTTTTTAGATTTTTCATTTAGCAATGCATCAGATGGAGGTTGTATACAGTGTCCCTGCTATAATTTTGTTGGAAGATCATGGTTAAGATGAGAAGAAGTTAGTTACCATTTAACGAAATTTGGATTTCAAGAAAACAATAATGTTTGGTTTCACCATGGAGAGACGAGTCAATCTTCGACTGTTCATAAACGAAATGTATGAAGTGACATGGAGAATTTTATATTTGATCGGTTTCTATATGTGCATCATTCTGAGAGAGATAACATGCCAGTGAAAGAAGACAATGATATCAGTACACATGAGGAAATTGCTGAAGAAGATGATGTTGGCAGAGTGAAAAATTTATTGGATGATACCATAACTCTAGTATATCAAGTGTAAAGACCCGTAAAATTCAAAGGAAATTTTTTTCTTAATTTTATTTGGGATTTTACAAGAACGCAGTTTCTAACGGCACCTGATTTTGAGGCCCGGTGTGCCCGGAATCAATTTCTGAAGTTTAGCTCGGGTACGTTTAGTGAACGAACGAGGGGGTTTTCCTAACTTTTGAACAGGTGCTCGGAATCGAAATCTGAGGGCACCAATGAAACCGCAGCGCTGGTAATTTATTAGTAACACCTATTCTGGATTATGTTTGCTCGAGTGTGGTTTTTTTTAAATTAATGGGTTAACTAAAGAATAAAATAAAATATTGTGCAACAAATTTTATTTTTGTTCTAAGTAGTTTAAACCTGCGTATGGAAGTTGAGGTGGGACCCACTAAATCCTAACCCCTCTTGATAGGATATTAGTAAGGTGGGACTCACATGATCCCCACCTATTCAACTTCCTCAAACCTCCCATTAAGTTGGCAAACCCCCATTAATTTTTTGTGTAACACACCCACACCCCCTTTTTAAATGCCAAGTCAATTCTTGCATTTAATTGGATTATTAAACGCCTCTTTAATTGGTCAACGCACATTAATTAAATAGTGATTTAATTTTAAATTTCAAAAATGGATGGCATGAGTAATAAAATAAGGCAAAGCCTTATTTTATTATTGTTGATATGTTGTGCGAGAAGATTTGGGGAGAAATTACTCTAGTCTTGAAGAACGTTCTTCCTCATTGAAGAACGCGAAGAACAACGAAGAACGCCGGCCTCCGACGAAAGACGATGATGAACGCAAGTTCCTCGAAGATTGACGACGCGGCGATGTGTACCGCGACGCCGACGATCCACTTCTCCATGACGCCATGTACCGTGACACCCACGATCCTCTTCCGCGACGCCGTCTTCCGCGACGTCTTTTCCCACGACGATCCTCGTTCGACAACTTCTTTGAGGTAGGGGGTTTTGGTTTAATTTAATTTATGTGGTTTATATCCTTGACATGTGTTTTAATTTTTGGAAGTCGTTTGAACCACTAACGCGGTGGGTGCGGACCAAAAAACAAGTCTGAACCCACCAATTCTCTATTCTTGATGCGCAGAACGTTGGGTGATAATTAAACGGGACCGTTGAGTGATTGGAGGTCGTCGCAGTAATCTACGGGTCCTGAGATGACCCTAGGCGTAGACGGGAGCAAGAACGGACCACCGGAGCGGCTCCGGTGGCCCGTAGACTTCACCGGCGGCGCCGGCGGCCGGAGGCGGTGGTGTCCCGGCGCGCTGCCAGGAGGAACCGCCGCGGCGACTGGAGACCGAAATCCCGCAGCTGCGCGGGATCCGGAGGAGGACGCGGCACCCGCCGCGTCCGCGGAGCGCAAAGGGAGTGGGGACCGTGTCCCCCCATGCTCGGCCGCTGGCCGAGCCAGCATGCCACCCGGCCGGGCCGGGCTGGGTTGTGCGGACCGGACCGGGCCGCTCCCACCGGTCCGGGCTGTGCCCTAATGGGCCGGACCCGGACCCGAGTCGGACCGGGCCCAGACCCCCCACTTTCAGACCACTTTCAGTCTTTTGACCATAACTTGGGATACAGACCTCCAATCGATGCACCGTCAGTTACATAATGATCCTTGGAATGAGAAGTTCGTTTCGGTATATTACACTCAAGGTTTTGGAGAACTTTGTGTATGGCCGGGTTGGTTCGAACACGAAACCAACCGGGCCCTCGGAGCAGAAATGCTTATAACTTAAGCTCCGGACGTCCGATTGACGTGTCGTCGACTTTGTTGGATTCCTCTTAGTGAGACAGACCTTTTGTATTACTCCGCTCGAGGTTTGGACTCAGTTGGAGTGCGATCGGGTTGTTTTTGACTTAAAACCCAATCGGGCCCCTGGAACGAAAAAGCCAATAACTCTCAGACCGGGCATCCGATTGACGCGCCGTCTGTCACGTTGAGTTTCTCTTGTCGAGATGGAACTTTGGGATACATCAACTCTGGACTATGTGTCAGTTGATGTATTGACCCCCTTGGATCATTGAGCGGACCCTCCCGGAATCAAGCATACTGTGTGCGGGAACCCTAGAGCTGGTTGTGACTGCGATGACGAAGATGACTACACTGAAATCCTTCGTGGGTTCGGCAGCGACGACGACTGCATTGAAATCCTCCGTGGGTTCAGTAGCGATGAAGACTGCACTGAAATCCTCCGTGGGTTTGGCAGTGATGAAGACCGTATTGAAATCCTCCATGGGTTCGACAGAATTGACTCTGTTCTTGTATCCTACATGGGTTTGGCAGAGTAGCTGGTTTTTGTATCCTACGTGGGTCTCAGCTTAGATGATTCAGTGGCTACATCTGATCATCACATTCACCTTACGAAGAAGTATACCTATGTGAGATGAGTCTTGACTTTCAATCATTATCTTCGATATGATTGACTTGATTTCCTATGTGGATTGTATTGTGATTTCTTGTGTGGATTGGGTTGTACTATCCTATGTGGATGTGATCGAACTTGGGCTCAGATATTGGAGCCGAACTGGAATTTATGACTTAGTGGTTCACGCCCAAATTTACCCAAGAGAAGAAGGGTAGAACGGTCCTTGTAGTGTAGCTTGGGTTGTCGATTCCACAGAAACCTAAGAAGATACCTAAGATACACAACCTAAGGGATGGATTTTTGGCTATGAAGTGGCCAAATTGGATTGATTTTGGATGGGTTTTAAAGATATCTAATAGATTTAAGTGGATTCAATTTAAAAGTATGAGTTGATCCTAGGTTATCGCTCGGGGTGGATTGGACGTATTTTCTTTTTAATGATTTCAATTTCGTAAATTTGAGATGGGTTCATTTAAGGAGATAAAACAACATCATCACTTACTAGTTTAATGCCTACAACCTCTAATACTAATCACCTATACACTTGAAGGATCAAAGTTTTGATCACTTCAAGGTAAAGGATCGTATTAGTACTTGAAGTGTGTGGCCTTAAATTCAACAAGGACGATAAAGTTTAAAAATCATCAAATAAAAATCCCAATTAAAGAAGTGATTATACATTAATTAGGTGATAAATAATATCCAATCCAGCCCTTTGCTACTCCCTTGGATCAACCCATAATTTTGTTAGCCCTCCATTGATCCCATGGTTTCAATGGAAGCGGAAAGTAGACTCATGAGGGGGGAAATGGATAAGTAAAGAAAACAACAAAAATAAAATGATCACTCCACCGTTGTGTGAATAATTTCACAAGGGTTGGTGTGAATAAATTCACAACTTGATCCAATGGTATCAAAGTGATATGAAGAAAAAAATAATAATAGTAGAAGAAGAACTTTTATTAAGAAACTAAAGTGAATTGAACAACTTACATGTGAAAGACAAATTTGAGACAACAAAAATGCAGCATAACATTACAATTGAACAAAGCATCCAAGATTATCAACTCCTCCACCACCACTGCCTTAAATAGGAATTTTAGAAGCCTTGGGTCGAGCCTCAAATATTAAAGAGCATCCCACTTGATTATGGTAGGCCTAGGGTGGTGGAAAGTTTGTGGAAAGTTGATTTTTCCACCCTTGACCCGAGGTGGCAGCCAGCTTTCCTTAACCGAACAGACGCATCTGTAAGACCTTCTATATGGCCGAATCAGAGTGGTCCATATAAGAAGAAAATGTATATACGGATGTCTTATAACCTCCTGTAAAATTTGGGCCCATTTGTAGTTGTGGATTCCGATATATGATCAAATTAGTGGGATGTTTTTCGTGGCCGTAGAATCTGGCCCAGAATTTTATCTCTAACTTAGGACGCCCAAATGACCAACATGGAGGCCGAATTAGCATTAACTAATGAAGTTTTATTTGTTCCTATACATGTATTATAGCATCCCATGAAATTTGGGATTAATTGGGCCTGTATGTTGGGTCCCACAGTCTCATCAGTGGGCTGGTGTCCAATCTTCCTTCTCCAGAATTGCTTCCTTTCATTGCCAAATATCTCCATCATCCTCCATGAATTTTCCATTGATCCCTGAATGAAACATGTTCATATTGGAGTGAAGATCAATTTCCAAAAATATCAAATTAAAATATTTATAATTAGATGAATCATTGGGTACTTCAAATTATGTTCAAAAATGTACCATATAATAGTGCATTTTAAGAAGGTATTACAATCATAATGTGAAATGATGTTCAAAGTGTAAAATGAACTAAAATGGTGTTTATGAATAATAAAGAACTTGAATATTATATATATTACCAATGAATATTAGTCTCATTTAGTTTCTAATCACTTAGGTATATGTATGGGCATATACCTAAGTAGTGTTGGATGTTACTTCGTGATTGTATCTTTCCTTTGTGTATTATCCTTTGTGGATTCTGGGAGACCTTCGGGGGTCTCGGGGTCCCTACTGAGTAGTGTATACTCACCCTTGAACGGGTTATGCCCACACTACGTTGTGTTGGATGTAGACGACGGACACCGCTGATCGTGGATGAGGCTTGTGGAGCAGGTCGGTACCTGGAGGTGGACCACTGGGCAGGACATACACGGAGCGGACAGCTGGACCCGAGGAGATGAGGAGGCTATCTGTACCCATCCTTTAGGTGGGACTTCTAGTGGAAGGCTCAATGTTTCTTCTTTACTTTCAGTTGTCATACTTTCTTTCTAGTTGTACTTTACTTTCAGTTTGGGTTTGTATTCTGCCCATTTACTTTCCGCACTTACTGTTGTACCCAGTTTTACTTAGTGTTTACTTATGATGGCTTACTCTGTGGTGTTTTTTTACTATATAAGGCAATGCCTTCCCCTTTTTATCGGGATTTACGCCTTTGGTGCTAGTCTCCAGCCCCTGGCCTATGGAAGGAGGGCTTGGGGTAGTCACGGCATGGGTCCCGAGGACGGGTCGTGACAAATTGGTATCATAGGAGTTCGGTTCTACCGCAGAACTCAGGAATATGATCTTTCTTCTATGTGAAGCAATAGTGTTAAGGGTATTGAGTGTGGTTATGAGTCTATGGAGTCCAGTGTTGGTGCGGAAGCCGACGTATCCGTACACTAGGACCCTGACTTCTGATTTCCGACTCAATGCACGAAAACATTGATTGCATGTGTGTTTCAAAAGTTTTCTTTGTGATTAATTTGTATCAGCTCACCAGGTATACTGTTTTGAATGTGGAACACCTGTTTCTTTTCAGGATGGCCCCACGACGGCAGCCAGCTATGGTTCCGAGCTTTGTGCGAGACGACAGCCCACCGAGTGACGAGGCCTCAGTGTAGGGCCCTTTTTCAGCAGAGGTATCGGCGGTACCTCTACCCACCGAGCCACCGATGCTACCAGCCCCAGCCACTGAGAGTGCACGTCGCCTTAGTGCACTGCACGAGTTTCAGCGTCAGAGACCTCCCAGGTTCCATGGGGAGATAGACCCTCAGGCAGCTGAGGATTGGCTGGAGGCGGTTGTTCGAGTTTTCAGGCTAGTGGGGACACCAGTTGACCTCATGTTGATCCTTGCAGCGAGCCTCCTGCACGTGGCAGCAGGAAGATGGTGGAGCTTGATGCTCCAGGTTCACAACGAGGCATCTCTACTCTGGACGGACTTTGAGAGCCTCTTCCGCTTGGAGTTCGTCCCAGCCACCCTCCATGCAGTGCGCATCCAGGAGCTACTACAGCTGCGGTAGGGCAGCATGACGGTAGCCCAGTACTCTGCGAGATTTACCGATCTCTCGCGATATTAGACAGATATGGTATGAGACCCATTCTTTCGGGCCCGGACCTTCGAGCAGGGAATGAGGCATGATATCATGGAATCGATGATCTCCCTCAGCATTCCGATACAGGCAGGAGTACTGGAGCGAGCCCTTCTCGTAGAGAGATTTCTTGCTGAGCCTACACTAGTAGCGAGACCTACCGCAAGGTGGCATGTAACAGAGTCATCTACAGCTGGTAGTCGACAAACGTCATAGGGGTCCAGGCGGACCAGACCATCAAGCGGACGACCTCAGGACACTGGCTCAGAGGTGCGGGGCACACGGCGTAGAGCCAGCCTTCTGAGGAGCAGAAAGTGCTACGCATGCGGTGGGCAGGACCACATGGCTCGTGACTTCCCGACCCGTCGTGCAGAGGAGCAGTAGATGGTTGAAGGTCCACCCAGGCAGAGGCAGAGGGTCTACCATGGTGATCCGCAGAGAGCAGGTGGACGAGGCAGGGGAGCTAGCCGAGCAGCAGGTGGTGGGCGACGCTTTGAGGCTTTACCACCACCACCACCAGGAGGTCCACCCCGACCACAGGGAGCTGGCGGGCAGAGACAGGCTCAGCTTCAGGCAGCGGAGGCCTACGACCACGGCGTGACAGAGATGATTTGAGGTATTATCTGTGTCTACTCCACCCTTGATTCAGTTCTTATAGACACAGGATCAAGTCATTCTTTTATTACCGCTGCCCTTATTCGGAGCTCGGAGATTCCGACGGATCCGTTGGCTCGATCCTTATGGCTAGAGACTCCTACGGAAGCAGGCTCGACGATTACGCACTGGTTCCAGTAGTGTGAGATTACTCTAGGAGGCAAGAGATTCGACTAGGATCTTCTTGTAGCGGCGTCGAGGCCTTATGATGTCATCTTGGGCATGGATTGGTTATCTATAGTCCATGATCAGATCGATTGTATTAGGCACAAGGTGCGATGTGTTCGCACCGATGGGAGTAGGTTCACCTTCACCGATGAGAAGGGAACCTTAGCAGTGCAGGATGGACTCACGCAGAGGAGAGGACAGCCGATCACTCATCAGTTGGCTAGCCTCATCCTAGGAGCAGTTGAGGTGCAGAGTCCTAGTTTTCCTGCAGTGTTGGATCAGTATGCGGATGTTTTCCCTGATGACGTTCCAAGACTACCTCCTCGCAGAGAGGTAGAATTCTATATTGACCTGTACCCCGGGACAGCCCCGATATCCACTCCAGTATATCGGATGGTTCCCTCTGAGCTTCGAGAGATGCGGGTACAGTTGGAGGACTTGCAGGGCAAGGGATTCATCCGACCCAATGTTTCACCCTGGGCTTCCCTGATATTATTCACCAAGAAGGCGGACGGGAGCTTGCGACTGTGTGTCGATTATCGTCGCTTGAACCAGGTGACCGTGAGGAACAAGTATCCGCTACCGAGGATTGACGACCTCTTCGATCAGCTCAAGGGAGCACGGTGGTTCTCAAAGATAGACCTCAGAATAGGTTATCATCAACTCAGAGTTCGGGACGAGGACATACAGAAGACGGCCTTCAGATGTCGGTATGGCCACTATGAGTTCTTGGTTATTCCATTCGGAGTAACCAATGCTCCAGCGGTGTTCATGGGTCTCATGAACAGGATATTTCAGCCATACCTCGATCTATTTTTCGTGGTCTTCATCGATGACATATTGATATACTCGACCACTGAGGAGGAGCACGCCTATCACTTGCGGGTTGTACTGGACACACTCCGAGAGCACCATCTTTATGGTAAGATCTCTAAGTGTTAGTTCTAGTTACGTGAGGTCCACTTCTTGGGACACGTCATCTCTGAGGCGGGAGTTGCGGTGGACCCTGCGAAGATTGAGGCAGTGCTAGCTTGGGAGCAACCCAGGAGCGTGACGGAGGTGCGGAGTTTCTTGGGGCTAGCTGGGTACTACCGGAGATTCATGTCAGACTTCTCCAGAGTTGCGGCACCACTTTCATCTTTGAGGAAGAAGTTGAAACCCTTCGTGTGTTCAGATAGATGTCAGTAGAGATTCTAGGAGCTGAGATAGAGATTGACCAGCGCACCTATCTTGAGGCTACCGGAGGAGGGAGTAGGGTACGTAGTCTACTACGATGCATCAGGGACCGGACTTGGATGTGTCCTGATGTAGGAACGAGTAGTGATCGCCTATGGATCACGACAGTTGAGGTAGCATGAGCAGAACTACGCTACCCATGACCTGGAGTTAGAAGCAGTGGTATTCGCTATGAAGATGTGGCGACACTATCTGATGGGCAAGCACTTTACAGTCTACTCTGACCACCAGAGTCTCAGGTACATCTTCTCTCAGAAGGACCTGAACCTAAGAAAGTGGCGATGGCTCGAGTTCCTCTAGGTTTATGACTTTGAGATAGTCTATAATGATTGAAAGGGGAATGTAGTAGCCAATGCTCTCAGCAGGAATACGGGCATTCAGCTACTTGGAGAGGCAACGGAGCAGCTATCCACTTTACAGATATCCTTCGTGGATAGAGATGGAGCAGCCTTTCTTCAATCACTCACAGTCACTCCTACACTACTACAGCGGGTCAGAGAGGCACAGCGTGGGGACGTTGACTGTGAGATGCGGCGTGCACAAATATCCTCAGGACATGCACCTAATGGATTCTCTATAGGAGGAGAGCACGATGTCCTTTTCAGAGGACGTACCATGGTACCAGCTGCTTTACGGGAGGAGGTGATGAGGGAGTTTCACACTTCCCCTTTAGCGGTACATCCAGGAGTGGTGAAGATGTACCAGGATCTCATACGTCAGCACTGGTGGCTGGGTATGAAGAAGGTTGTAGCAGAGTTCGTTTCTCGATGCCTCACCTGCTAGTAAGTGAAGGCAGAGCACCAGGTACCAGCAGGCTTGGTACAGCCCTTGGAGGTCCCGGAGACGGGATATCTATGGATTTCGTGACTGTACTTCCACGTACTTTCAGAGGTCACGACTCCATTTGGGTGATTTTCGACCTAATCACCAAGTTGGCTCACTTCTTACCCATAAGAGAGTAGGGCTCAGTAGAGATATTGGGATGTCTTTACATTCGGGAGATTGTACGGCTTCATGGTGTGCCATCATCTATCATCTCTGATCGAGATGCTCGCTTTACTTCCCGGCTTTGGAAGGGGTTGCAGGAGGCATTCGGGATGCAGCTACGTCTGAGCACCGCCTTTCACCCACAGATGGATGGTCAGACGGAGAGGACCATTCAGACTCTTGAGGACATGTTCCATGCATGTGTCCTTGACTTTGGTCGCAGCTGGGAGGACCACCTACCCTTGGTGGAGTTCGCGTACAACAACAACTACCACTCCACCATCGGGATGGAACCATACAAGGCATTATACGGCCGACCTTGCAGATCACCTCTGTGATGGAAAAACTCCGGGGAGTCAACACTTGTGGGACCGGAGATAGTCCAGGCCACGACAGAGAAGGTCCAGGTTATCCAGGAGCGGATGAGGATAGCTCAAAGCCGACAGAAGTCATATGCTGATAGGAGGCGGAGACCACTAGAGTTTGAGGATGACGACCACATCTTCTTACAGGTCTCACCTCGACATAGATTATGAAGATTTGGCCAAGGCGGCAAGTT
Organism: Viscum album; assembly: GCA_963277665.1. NCBI lineage: Eukaryota > Viridiplantae > Streptophyta > Magnoliopsida > Santalales > Viscaceae > Viscum > Viscum album. The sequence continues at coordinate 889,607,828 of OY728142.1, forward strand.
TTCTCCGCGCTTCATCGGACCGTTTCAAATTCTCAGCAGGATAGGTGAGGTGGCTTATCATCTGGCTCTACCACCTTAGTTGCACCGGGTGCACGACGTCTTCCACGTATCTCAACTGAGGAGATACGTGCACGACCCGACGCATATCATCGACCATGGGGAGCTGGACATTGACGATGGGGCGACTTTTTTGGAGGTCCCAGTGGAGATCGAGGATCGACAGGAGCGGGTCCTACGTGGGTGGTCGATTCCTCTAGTGCGCATCATATGGCAGCACGGGAACCTCCAGGAGAGCACTTGGGAGCAGGAGGCCCAGATGCATGCTCAGTACCCTCATTTGTTTCCCTAGTTTTTGATGTATCTTTACGAGGATGTAAATCCCTGAGGTGGGAGTAATGTAAAGACCCGTAAAATTCAAGGGAAGTTTTTTTCTTAATTTTCTTTGGGATTTTACAAGAACGTAGTTTTTGACGGAACCTGATTCTGAGGCCCGGTGTGCCCGGAATCAATTTCTGAAGTTTAGCTCGGGTACGTTCAGTGAACGAATGAGCAGGTTTACCTAACTTTTGAACCAGTGCTCGGAATCGAAATCTGAGGGCACTAATGAAACCACAGCGCCAGTAATTTCTTAGGAACACCTTTTCTAGAGTTGTGTTTGCTCAGGTGTGGTTTTCTTTAAATTAATGGGTTAACTAAGGAATAAAATAAAATATTGTGCTACAAATTTTATTTTTTTTCTAAGTAGTTTAAACCTATGTATGGAAGTTGAGGTGGGACCCACTAAATTCTAACCCCTCTTGATAGGATATTAGTGAGGTGGGCCCCACATGATCCCCACCTATTCAACTTCCTCAAACCTCCCATTAAGTTAGAAAACCCCCATTAATTTTTTGTGTAACACACCCGCACCCCCTTTTTAAATGCCAAGTCAATTCTCGTGTTTAATTGGATTATTAAATGCCTCTTTAATTGGTCAACGCACATTAATTAAATCGTGATTTAATTTTTAATTTCAAAAAGGGACGGAATGAGTAATAAAATAAGGCAAACCCTTATTTTATTATTATTGATGTGTTGTGTGAGAAGATTTGGGGAGAAATTACTGTAGTCTTGAAGAACGTTCTTCCACGTTGAAGAACGCCAAGAACGACGAAGAACGCCGGCCTCCGACGAAAGACAATTAAGAATGCAAGTTCCTCATAGATCGACGATGCGACGCCGTGTACCACGACGCTGACGATCCTCTTCTCCGCGACGCCGTGTACCGCAACGCCCACGATCCTCTTCCGCGACGCCGTCTTCCGCGACGTCTTTTCCCGCGACGATCTTTGTTCGACAACTTCTTCAAGGTAGGGGGTTTGGGTTTAATTTAATTTATGTGGTTTATATCCTCGACATGTGTTTTAATTGTTGGAAGTTGTTTGAACCACTAACGCGGTGGGTGCGGACCAACGAACAAGTCCGAACCCACCGATTCTCTGTTTTTGATGCGCGGAACGTTGGGTGATGATGAAACGGGACCGTTGAGTGATTAGAGGTCGTCGCAATAATCTACGGGTCCCGAGATGACCCCAGCCGCAGACGGGAGCAAGAACGGACCACCGGAGCAGCTCCGGTGGCCCGCGGACTTCACCGGCGGCGCGGGTCGCCAGCACGGCGTCCCGGCGCGTCGCCCGGAGGAACTGTCGCGGCTAAAGCCGCGGTGGCAGGCGATCGAAATCTCGCGGCCGCGCGGGATCCGAAGGAGGACGCGGCACCCACCGCGTCCGCGGAGCGCATAGGGAGGGGGGACCTCATCCCCCCATGCTCGCCCGCTGGTCGAGCCAGTGTGCCACCCGGCCGAGCCGGGCCGGGTTGCGCGGACCGGACCGGGCCACGCCCTAATGGGCTGGACCCAGACCCGGGTCGGGTCGACCCAGGGGGGTTGGGCCGGGTTGGACCGGGCCCAGACCCCCTACTTTCGGTCTTTTGACAATAACTTGGGCTATGGACCTCTGATCGACACACCGTCAGTTGTGTATCAATCCTTAGAACGAGACGGTCGTTTTGGTATATTACACTAAATGTTTCAGAGAACTTTGGGTATAGTCGGGTTGGTTCGAACATGAAACCAACCGGGCCCTCGGAGCGGAAACACTTATAACTTAAGCTCCGGACGTCCGATTGACATGTCGTAGACTTTGTTGGATTACTCTTAGTGAGAAGGACCTTTTGGATTACTCCGGTCGAGGTTTGGACTCAGTTGGAGTGCGGTCGGGTTGGTTTTGACTTAAAAACCAACCGAGCCCCTAGAACGAAAAAGCCAATAACTCTCAGACCGAGCGTCCGATTGACGCGCCGTCTGTCACGTTGAGTTCCTCTTGTCGAGAAGGAAATTTGGGATACATCAAATCTGAACTACGTTTCAATTGATGTATCGACCCCCTTGGCTCGTGGAGCAGACCCTCCCGGAATCGAGCATGCTGTGTGCGGGAACCCTAGAGCTGGCTGCGACTACGACGACGAAGATGACTGCACTGAAATCCTCCGTGGGTTCGGAAGTGATGATGACTGCACTGAAATCCTCTGTGGGTTCGGCAGTGATGAAGACCGTACTGAAATCCTTCGTGGGTTCGACGGCGATGAAGACTGCACTGAAATCCTCTGTGGGTTCGGCAGCGATGAAGACTGCTCTGAAATCCTCCATGGGTTCGGCAGTGATGAAGACCGTACTGAAATCCTCTATGGGTTCGACGACATTGACTCTTTTATTATATCCTACGTGGGTCTGGAAGAGTAGCTGATTTTTGTATCCTACGTGGGTCCCAGCTTAGATGATTCAGTGGCTACATCTGATCATCACATTCACCTTACAAAGAAGTATATGTGAGCTGAGTCTTGACTTTCAATCATTATCTTCAATATGATTTACTTGCTTTCCTATGTGGATTGTGTTGTGCTTTTCTGTGTGGATTGGGTTGTACTATCCTGTGTGGACGTGATCGAACTTGGGCTCGGATGTTGGAGCCTAACTAGAATTGATGACTTAGGTATATGTATGGGCATATACCTAAGTAGTGTTGGATGTTACTTCGTGATTGTATCTTTCCTTTGTGGATTATCCTTTGTGGATTCTGGGAGACCTTTGGGGGTCTCGGGGTCCCTACTGAGTAGCGTATACTCACCCCTGCACGGGCTATGCCCACACTACGTTGTGTTGGATGCAGACGATGGACAGCGCTGATCGTGGCTGAGGCTTGTGGAGCAGGTCGGTACCTGGAGGTGGACCACTGGGCGGGATGTACACAGAGCGGACGGCTGGACCCGAGGAGATGAGGAGGCTATCTGTACCCACCCTTCAGGTGGGACTTCCAGTGGACGGGTCGACGTTGCTGCTTTACTTTCAGTTGTTGTACTTTCTTTCTAGTTGTACTTTACTTTCAGTTTGGGTTTGTATTCTGGCCCATTTACTTTCCGCACTTACTATTGTACCGAGTTTTACTTAGTGTTTACTTCTGTTGTCTTACTCTGTGGTGTTTGTTTACTCTATAACGAAATGTCTTCCCATTTTTATCGGGATTTACGTCTTTGGTGCTAGTCTCTAGCCCCTGGCCTATGGAAGGTGGGCTTGGGGTAGTCACGGCAGGGGTCCCGAGGACGGGTCGTGACATCAAGAATGTACTAAAATGACCAAGTTGGAATTTTTAATGCGGTTATATCATGGGGAAACCATGTATGGGATTTCTAATACCTCCATTGATTATATTATTACATTTTTTAAGGACTTGCTTCCTGATGGTGCAGATATCCCCTCAAATCATTACATGGCATGGAAGTTAATTAAGCAGCTTGGATTTGCTACTAATAAAGTCCATGCTTGTCTGAAAGATTGCAGTTTATTTTTGGAGGAAACATCTGATCGTAATGACTGTAAAGAATGTGGTACATCTCAAAGGAAGACAAATGCAGATGGAACACCATCTCATGTGCCACAGAAAGTCATGTGGCACTTTCCATTGATTCCCAGACTTCAAAATCTATTCATGTCTCCAGAAATATCAGTCAATATGCGATGGAAAGATGTTGAGATAATTAAAGGTAATGATGATTTGGTCCATCCTATAGATGGATTAGCATGGTGGACATTTGATGCACAACATTCTGATTTTGTAGCTGAGGTGCGTAATGTCAGATTGGGCCTATCATGTGATGGTTTTAATCTGTTTGGTCAGATGCTTACTACTCATAGCACGTGGCCGGTTTTTATTCATGTTTATAATCTTCCTCCGTGGATGTGTATGAAAAAACCTTTCACTTTCTTGATTATACTTATATCTGGACCTTCGGATCCTGGTAATGATATAGATGTATACTTTCATCCTTTAATAAAATAGTTGAAACAACTTTGGGATTTAGGTGCGTAGACATTTGATGCTTCTTCAAAGAATACGTTTCAGATACGTGCTGCCCTTCTATGGACCATAAATGATTTCCCTGCCTATGCAATGATGTCTGGGTGGAGCATGAAGGGAAAACTATCATGTCCCATTTTTATGAAGAATACACGATCGAGAAGGCTTAAATATTGTCATAGTTTTAGTTTCATGGGGCATCGCCGATTCTTTCCAATGGATCATCAATACAGAAAGAAGCGTCAGAGGTTTGATAATAATGTTGACACTGAAGAACCACCTCAATGTATGTCAGGAAGTGATGTGCTTGATGAATTGAAAGATTTCAGCTTTTCATTAGGAAAAGTTCAGTTGACATCTCGAAAGAGGAAGAATGCTGATACTGAAGTCACTTACAATTGGAAAAAGAGAAGTATTTTTTTTGTGTTGTCATATTGGTCTAGTAATTTGTTACATCATTGTTTAGACGTAATGCATATTGAGAAAAATATATGTGAAATGTTTCTTGCAATTCTTTTGAATATTAAGGGGAAGACCAAAGATGACTTCCGATCTCGTCGGGATTTATTGGATTGGGGTATTCGACCATAACTACATCCTGTTTGTATCGGTGAAAACAAATGGAAAGTTCCTTGTGATTCTTATGTGATGACACCGATAGAGAAAGATCAATTTCTAGCAGTATTGGAGAATATCAAGGTTCTAAATGGCTATTCCAGCAACATATCTAAATGAGTCAATAGAATACATTTGAAATTGAAATCTCTAAAAACTCATGATTATCACATCCTTCTTCATGAATTGATTCAAATAGCAATTCGGCATTTTCTATCCAATAATGTAATGGTGGCAGTGATTCGGTTGTGTCATTTTTTTAGAGACCTTTGTGCTAAAAGGTTGTCCAAATCATTGTTGATAAAAATGCAATAAGAGGCACCATTAATTCTATGTGAGTTGGAAAAAAAAATTCCTCCATCCTTTTTCACTTGCATGCTGCATTTAATAGTTCATCTTCCAAATGAGACACTTCTTGGGGGACCAGTCACTTTTCGGTGGATGTATCCCACTAAAAGAAATATGTGCACAATGAAATCATATGTCCAAAATAAGAATTATCCTGAAGGTTCCCTTGTGAGGAGTTATCTGGCCCAAGAATGTATGGATTTTTGTTCAATGTATTTTTCTGATGTGAGCACAAGACATAATCAACCAATGAGAAACAAAGATGAGCAGTATGAGGAAATTCAGACCTCGTTTCCATCTCTTCCCCAAACAAGTGGAATTTTCGAGTCATATACATTGGTTACATTGAGCTTTGAAGAGCAGAATATGGTACATTGTACAGTCTTGTTTAATTGTGGTTTGTTTGATGCCTATATCAAGTAAGTAATTTGAATATATATATATGTTATCTCATACGATATCATATCACATATACCTTATACTTTTATTTTCATTTTATGTAGAGAACATAAACAAATTATAAGTAAAGTTCATCGGTCTTTGCTGTTGAGAAGGAGAGAGGCTATGCATAGCCAAGAGTTCCCATATTGGTTGAAATCAAAGGTATGACCATTACATTAAATACCTTAAAATATTGATATATATTTAATTATATTACTCATATGTATTCCAGGTATTGAGTTTACCTGCTGACTTCATTTATCAATAATTAAGAGCATTGGATTTTGGTCCCAATTCTTTGGTTTGTGACTAAAAATATTTAATAGTCAATGGATATAAATTTGTTACAACTGATAAAGTGGTGAAAATGAGAACACAACATGATGGCATTATGTTAACAACTAGAACGGATTGTTATGCCAATGAATCAGATAGTCGACCACGATATGAAGATGTGTATTATTATGAACTGGTTGAGAAAATATTATTATTGGATTACTACTCTCAAGGTCGAGTCACTATGATGAAATGTAAATGGTTTTATTCAATGACGTTCCATGGTACATTTATTGATGATTGCGGATTTAGAGTTATTGACATGAGTCGATTCCTGCATACCGATGAACCAAACATTTTGGCATCAATGGAAAAACAAGTGTTTTATGTGAAAGATCATCTGAAACCTGATTACGGTGTCATTAATGAAGTAATCCCAAGACATATTTTTCATGATGTTGGGGATGAAATTTTCACCATTGACGCCCCCATCGGTGTTAGCCAAAATATTGTATTTGATGACACAAATTTTCCCATTGTGAGAGATGATGTTGAACCTGAGGTAGTGGAGGGTAATATATAAAAGCAACCATATATATTCAGAGTTCATTCAGTTTACCTTGACATGAGTTTCTCAGGTTGGTACTAATGTAATTACTTTAATTTAGTTTTAGTTTGGAATGATATGTCTGTTTTAGTAATGTTTGGTTTCATTTCATTTAATTATATTTCTTTCAATTCAGAAAACTGGGTTTAAAATGTGGTTTTAAAAATTGTATAACTTGATTGTAAATTATCATTACTGAAAGATATTATGACATTTTTTAAGTTGTATATATGATTTGTAAAAATTTTTGCTAAAAAATATTTATTTCATTCTTATGCAGATTATGAAGAAAACTACAGAAGCTCGCAATAAGAGATTATTTGATGTTGATCCTGTTAGACGTGAGTGAGAGTTGTCTTCAGTGAGTATATTAATTCTAATATTTATCTTATGCATTACATATAATATCAAGTTCATATTTTTTATCAAATTTTTTTAGGGACATATAACTCCAAATTTTCCTCTTTCCAGTATGGGACCGAGCAGGGATCCTCCTAGACCTAGGCGGAGCTCCCGTCTTACCACTCCCCACACTGACCCATTAGTGGACATCGCATCTACCACACATGTTCTCCCTCCGCTTGAAACCCCTGGGATGTTCCCATACATGCCGCCATTATCATCCCATTTACCCTCTTTTTCCCATTCCATGTCCACGCCGACTCGACCGATGTTCTCACCTGCACAATTTCCATATCCATTCATGTATCCCCAGACCTACTATGCATATTCTGACATGTCTATGCCACCTTCTTTTCCTACCATCCATCCTACACATATTGAGTCTGTTCCTTCAGTTTCCACTCCTGTTCCTGAAGATCAGCTAGAGCATGCTGTGGAACAGATACTTCCTTCGGAGGATGTTGATCCAGCACAGTCCACAGATGCCTCACAGCCTATTCAGAAGCTTGCATCAGATTTTTTTATTATAAATGTTTCAAATTATATCATTTCACTTTTTTCCTATTGTATTTTCACTTAACTCTTCTCTTTTCACCTCTTATATTATTTAGTGGGATCTTCTAGTAGGCGACATGGGCGTACTCGAATTCAGGATGCCTGGAATTGTGAAACTCAGATTATGGTGGATTACAATTCTCAAAACCAAATGGTAGGTAAAAATGCTAAGGAGTGTAGAAGTTTCATGGCTACTTTAGCCAAATATCATGATATCGCTCCGGTGGAACCGGTCTCATGGAGACATATCAGTGCCGACATCAAGGATAGGGCATGGGTGCAGATATGGGTATGGAAATTTTATAAATTTATATTTATATTAGTAATGTATTTATATGACTTAACATGTTCGTTGCAGAGTCGATTTAACTTTCATAATGGTGAAGCTGCCAAATCTACTAGGTTGAGTGATCTTGGAGAGTATTATACAAGTATGAGTTACATATTGGTTGGAGGAGCAGAGTGGGTACTGAGTTAGGGGGTGTACCCACAAACCCTGACTGTCCAAAAAGTCAATATCAAAAAATGATCTCACATTGGAAGACTGAACGGTATAATGTACTACCCATCTTTAATGGTTTTTATATAAAATTTAATTTTTATTACTTGTATTGTTTTTTTGTTTATTAGGAAGTGTCAGCGAAAAACAAAAAAAAACAAAGATGAAATGACATATCTACACACATTGGGGCACACTACAATGCCCGACAAAGAGAAGTGGTTGGTACGTTCATCTGAATTAAAATAATGTCTTTATTTATAACATGTCATCATAACTTATTCATGACTTCCCTTGGTTAGTCCATGTATCCTGGAAATCACATCTTATACTAGGATAAATCTTGTCTATTTTTCCTAAACTAGTATATTTCCTTGAAACCCACTTCATAAAACCATTTCTGAAAACCATTTCAAAAAACCACCAATCGGTTATGACTGTCATTTACCTCAATGTTTGTAGGTCTTTGTTGCAACTCACTTCAATCCAATTTTTTGCATTTATCATATATGGTTGTAATCCAAATTTTTGAACTTCTCATATGCAGCAAGTTGAATTGGGCATTGAAGGTCCTGTACCTCGTGCCAAATTATTCTGCTTCAGTAGGAAAAAAAGATAGAACTATAGTTAATTCACAAACACAAGATAAAATTGTAAGTTTGTTTATTTATATTTCAAACATTTATATGAAATTCATAATTTAATATGTTTACAATTTCAACAGTCTGCCTTGGAGGCCATGGATGATAAGGAAGCTGACAACTTAAGGCCAAATGATCATTTGAGTCAGGTGTTAGGTGTGGAGCATCCAGGAAGAGTCTGTTGTAGACCAGGAAAAAGCATTGTCCCCTCTAGGTATTGGTCATCATCAGACTCCTCTAAGGCCTATGAGTTGGAAAGTGCGTGTGCTGAATTATCTACGAAAAAGAAAATAGTATTAGAGGAGCATGAAAAAAGTAAGCTAATGAATGAACATTTCATGAAAGCTCTGTCAGTTTTGAGTCAGTCACTACCATCAGAGGTTGCTGCCACTTTTCATTCATGTATGGCATCAATGCGATCTTTAAATAATGCCTCGGGTGATTCCCATGAGGGTCCTAGTGGCGATTACGGTGGTGGCGATAGAGCTGGCGAGGATGTTGCTGATGATGTTGGTGGTGATGAGATTGTTGATGATGATGCCGACGGTGCGGTTGGTGATGATATTGTTGTTGATGTTTCTATTGATTATGATGAATATGGACATGGGGATGACTATGATGGTGATGGGGGGATATTAATCCCCTCCATTTTTGACTTAGCAGAGAGACTTCTGTTGGAGTTTAATGTTTTTTTTTGTATTGGTGGAATTCTTGTATGTGAATTTCTTTATGCAATGAAATTCATTTTGGATTATGTTTTCATCAGGGGTGTTATTTGTCAATTATTTAGGTAATTTTTATATGCCATATATTTTTTTTATGGTTTGGTGTGTTTATTATTATCTCTCCATCTAATCTTGGCCTTAGCAGTGGAGGGGAGGACTGGGCCTGGGGGGGATGTAGTGGAGGGCTGGGAGGGGGGGCGGGGGGGGGGGGGGGGCTGGGAGGGGGGGCTGCAGTGGAGGGATGGGGAGGCTTTAGTGGAGGGCTGGGGGGCTGGGGGTTGCAGTACCTTACCTGGTTGGGTCTGCATCCAAATAAAACATGTCATGCATCTTCATATTCATGCAGGGAATGAATCTGGTATGTTTTGTGTTCTAATCTATTCTTTATTACAGTGAGTTGTATTACCTTACAAAAAACTTATCTTAAGGTAACTTATTCAGTTTTAGAGTCTAATTCATTATTTTTTTTCCTGTTATAATCTGTTATAATCTGTTATAATCTATTTTATATTATAATGAGTTGTAGTACCTTATCAAATTTGTTATACTACTTCTAACAGGTTTCAGTATGCTACTCGAATCGGGTATTCAAACAAGAGCTGGGCAGTGGGGAGGGTTGGGCAGTGGGGAGGGAGGGGGAGGGGCTGGGCAGGAGGGCTGGGTAGGGGGAGGTCTGGGCAGTGGGGAGGGAGGGGGAGGGGCTGGGCAGGAGGGCTGGGCAGGGGGAGGGTTGGGCAGTAGGGAGGGAGGGGGAGGGGATGGGTAGGGGGGAGGGAGGAGGAGGGGCTGGGGAGGGGGAGGGCTGGGAAGTGGGGAGGGAGGGGGAGGGGCTGGGCAGTGGGAGGGCTGGGCAGTGGGGAGGGCTGGGTAGTAGGGAGGGAGGGGGAGGGGCTCGGCAGGGGGGAGGGGCTAGGCAGTGGGGAGGGAGGGGGAGGGGCTGGGCAGGGGGGAGGGGAGGGGGGAGGGGCTGGGCAGGGGGGGGAGGGGGAGGGCTGGGCTGGGCAGTGGGGGGGGCTGGGCTGGGCAGTGGGGAGGGAGGGGGAGGGGCTGGGCAGTGGGGAGGGAGGGGGAGGGGCTGGGCAGGGAGGGAGGGAGGGGGAGGGGCTGGGCAGGGGGAGGGAGGGGGAGGGCTGGGCTGGGCAGTGGGGGGGGGGGGGGGGGCTGGGCTGGGCAGTGTGTATTTTTATATTGTGGATGATGTTCTTGGGATTAACAAGCAATAAAAAAATGAAATTTGAATAATATAAGAACTCATCATTCTTCAAATTATGCACACAAATAAATTGAATCACTTTTCAATATGACTGCATTCTAATTGAATATATATGCAAGAATATTGTTGCAGGAAGATGTCAACTGAAGATAAAAAGATAATTGTTTCTGCCCTCACCAGGCTGACTGCTAAAGATCAGCGCAAGGTAGTGAATATTGTTGTCGATAAAAAATTATGCACACAAATAAATTGACTCACTTTTCAATATGACTGTATTCTAATTGAATATATATGCGAGAATATTGTTGCAGGAAGATGTCAACTGAAGATAAAAAGATAATTGTTGCTGCCCTCACCAGGCTGACTATTGAAGATCTGCGCAAGGTAGTGAATATTATTGTCGATAACAACCCTCGATTTGAAGGTGTGGTAGAATAAGTGGACCTTGACTTGGATGCTCAGGTCACCATCATAATTCTCTGCTCAACTCTCTTATGAATTAAGAACCTTTATTTATCTTCTTTTATACTAAACTCAATAACTGCATACTATACATAATTGGTATGTGGGATGTAGAGTGAATCAAAATTCTGGAAGCTGAAAGTGTTCTTGAAGGGTACGCTGGAAACACAAAGCAAGTGCATGGGTGAGGTGGATGTTAACAAAACCGCCCAGAGCAACCACTTCAACAAGAAAAGGGCGATTTACAATGATCTTTCCAGGACCGCCAACAAAAATTCTAAAAGGGACTCCTTTTGATATTGGGAAGTTGTAAATTCCGTTGCCAATTCTATGCTCATTTTTTTGGGGGTTTCATTTGCTTCTCCTCAACTTACTTTCAAAGCTTACTCCTGTAGTTTGCTGTTAAAGGTTCTCCTCAGTGTACTCCCCAAGAGAGGATGGACAAATTGTTCATATCCACATTGCTTTGAGTTGGATCTCTTTTGTATCTATCCTTCTCCTATTCTTTGATGACTTCAAGATCTTATTTAAGTGGAAAAAAACCTGTCATTGGAATCAATCTCACTGATAACTTAACACCATTTTTTGAATTCATTGATAATCATCTACAAGTGTATGATATGAACAAAAAAACAATCAAAATTCCACACTGATTCTTCTAGTTTTTCTTAACTACCCCTATGTGAGACTTTACCTACCTTGTACAATACTAATGTGGGAAGATACATACATAATATATCATACCAGAAGTTCCCTCGACCTTTCATATGATTTTATTTCACTTTGAATCACATTCCAACTCATAAATTATCACCATTATGTATAAATCATGATTCCCTAATGACACATCCACGTATTATATCACAACAACCCTAGGTTTCAAAACTTTTTACCAACAACTAGATCAATATCCTAACAAAACCCAACACACAATGACTCATGTTCTTTACCATGACTGACTAATCATCCCCAAACTATAACATAGATACAGTGAGAATCCTACTCTAATCTAGTGGTCTCACACACTCCAATAATAGCCTAATAAATTGTATCATCCTTTGTATCAATTAACATTATCATCATCTACCCTATGTCGCTTAAATCTGGAGGATACCACAAAAAAAATGGGGGTCAAAAAAAATTCATGGGACCTGAACTTTGTACACATGACCTCAATGACCTCAGTAACCACAATGAGCAACATCGCTAATAGCCTATTTCCACACCTTTTTCATCACCTCTGATAATGGTCAATATAATATGCATCATACAAATGATCCTCCATATCCAGAATCCTAGTGGTAAATGTCACTCATAGTAAGGTGGATTTTCACTCATCATATTCCCAAATAAGTGAATCAATTAGCACATCCCATGAATCACCACATTAAAACATGTGATATCATTCTCATCAATCCATCAAACCACACCATATAATATCCAGTGTATATAAGGCCAAACTATCCATTTTAAACACGATAATACCCCTATTTATCTCTTATGAGCTATGGAGGTTGCAAGTTGTTCAGTTCTTGGTTAGACATACATAACCCTACCCTCACCCATTTAATACACAATATATGTAACACATCTATCTATTATATATACTAAAACAGGCTTATTCTAGTTTACCTGCCACCTTATTAAGCAGCCACATCACCATCCAAAACAAATTTCTCCCTCTAAAATCGGGCATCTGTCGACCGCGTTCCCATTTCCCCCGTGCATCCATCCTCCACTCCTCCCTCCATCTTAGGGTTTCATTTCATCCATCGTGGGCCATTCTCCTCTTCCTCCACCTTCATCAGTGAATCCCGCACCTGTTTCACCTCCGCCACAATTCCTATGAATCTTGCTTCCATTTCCCCTTCGGCGCCCCTCTTATGGTTCACACTGTTGTTTCCTCTCCGGCGCTGCACCTAGGGTTGTCGCTCGCATTTCCCCTCCCATCGCCAGTACCCCCAAAACACTGAAGGTGTATTCCTCACTAATTTTTTCGTCATGTACTACGGTTCATCATCCCAAATTTCCTCATCTCCTAATACATTGCCCACAGTTCCTACTCCTTCGAAGAATTTCAGTCAGAAACCCTCCAGATTCACTCCATCTCATTCCCTAATTCCCTCAAGATCATGATTTCTATCCTCATATACAGTTGTCAACTATTTATACTCAATCGAATCTTGACCGATGTATTGCTCGCCCCGCAATAGGTATGTTCTCGTAATATCGTTGAAATAATCTCCTAGACAATTTGCAGTATTTCCATTCACATAATACTTTTTCATACGTTATTACGCACTTCATCTTTTAAGATTAATATTTATTATTTTTATTTATATATTGAAGGTAACTCACTCTTCACATGAAAAGATCAAGGGAATCCTGCACTAATAAGTGCCAGATCTCTACAACAGGTATGTTTTCCTAAAATTGTGGAATTAACCTCCCTACCGTGCATTATTTTTCATTTTCATTTACACACTATATGAATGCAGGTTATTGGTCGTAAAATCATGAATTTAACCTCCCTTTCATCCAACATATTAATGCAGGTGATATGTTTTCACTATTAACTCCACTGTATATTGATTTTTGTGGACTAAAAACCATATGAAACAGATGATTATAATGATTTTATACAATTATGTTTTCACTATTGACTAAAATGTATATTGGGAAGGTAGTATTTTAATATGATTATGTTGTGATTCAGTGAGTTTTGTCTCCATTATGGGATATTCATCTCACATGAATAGTCAATGGATCTTTTCAATGATGCAAAGTTGTAGATTTGTGGGTCATGTCTAAGAGTTGCTAGACATACTTTGATTGTTCTCATCCCAGCATAGCGATGAACTGAAATATTGGTGAATGTGCATGGGCTGATGGAATGAATGCCTTCAATTTACAAGAATGGAGAAGAAACTTAAGAGATGTGTATCATTTATGTCTCAGCGAGGATTGATGCATGTATTTTTTTCCCAAATAACTCTTCAAAAGGATAGGATGTATGGAAGTTTATATTGTTTACAAATCAAGTAGTAAATGATACAGTGATAATCACATTCTTTATGAGTTTGACTGGTATTTCTTGTGTTATAATCTGTTTTGTATTACAGTGAGTTGTATTACCTTAAATAAACATACCTTAATGGGGAGGGCTGGGCAGTAGGGAGGGAGGGGGAGGGGCTGGGCAGGGGGGAGGGGGAGGGCTGGACAGTGGGGAGAGAGGGGAGGGGCTGGGCAGGGGGAGGGCTGGGCAGTGGGGAGGGTTGGGCAGTAGGGAGGGAGGGGGAGGGTCTGGGCAAGGGGGGAGGGGCTGGGCAGTGGGGAGGGAGGGGGAGGGGCTGGGAAGGGGGGAGGGCTGGGCAGTGGGGAGGGAGGGGGAGGGGTTGGGCAATGGGGGGGGAGGGGGAGGGGGAGGGCTGGGCTGGGCAGTGGGGAGGGTGGGGGAGGGGCTGGGCAGTGGGGAGGGTGGGGGAGGGGCTGGGCAGTGGGGAGATCGTTGTTTTACTTTGTGTATTGGGGCCGTTTGAGGAATACCATTTAAAGAAGTCTATTTTTCTATACTTGATCAACTCTAAAAAGGAGCTTGTGGATGGGGTATATAAACAGTTGTAGGAGGCTTTTAGATGGGGTATATAACCAATCACTGAAGGAGTTTTAAATTGTGGTGTATAACCAATTTTTGAATAAAGGATAGGGTGTATAACCATTTGATGGATTTTTATAGTCACGGTGTATAACCAATTAGTAGTGATATTATTAGAGTATCCATGTTGTCTCGTATAACCAACATGGAAAGTAGGCTTTTCAATAAACTTTGTAAATCATCTTGTTCTGGTATTGTACTTTCATTTTCATATGTATGAGGTAAGGATGATACTTTTATATAGAGGATCATGTATTTAACCATCCATAGAATGGATTGAAAGTTCTATTTTAGTTGTTTAGATGTTGGGGATTAGGTTGGATTATCGAACAACTAGTTTGACATGCCATGTATATGTGATATTGCAGGTGCAGAATGGTGGGATTATTGCAGGTGCAGAATGGAGGTGCAGAGTGGTGGGATGAGGTGTAGAATGGTTGGATGAGATGCTGCCTGGGGAACCAGTATATACCCACGGTTTTCCAAACCGTGGGTAAATGCTGTTGAAATTATGCAATGTATACCCACGGTTTACTAAACCGTGGGTAAATGTGGGATGCTGTGAATCAGCATACCCACCGGTTTTACATCAATACCTACGGTTTTCAAACCGTAGGTATACATCAATACCCACAGTTTCATAAACCGTGGGTAATAACAATTTTTCGTGGTCTATACCCACGATTCTCTGAAAACCGTGGGTATAGACCTATTGCGACGGCACTGCAGCCCACGGTTGCTGAAATCGTGGGTACAGGGTATACCCACGGTTTCAAGGGCTATACTCACGGTTTTAAACCGTGGGTATAGGTGTTATTTCCAGTAGTGACCATGAACTGGCCTAAGTAGAGATCTTGGCTATAGGATGCTTTATCAAGGAGGTGAACCATATAGATTGTTATATCCTCAATTATGACCTTATAAACCTTGAAGAAGGAAGACTTATTCCAAAGATCGGTGCCCGTAGTTATGAATCTATACTAAAAATTACATTTTTGGCCAATGATTGGGTTGGGCTTCAAGTTGGGATCTATGCCCTGGAGGTGTTTTCGGCATGGACTACGGTTGGACCTTGAAGGTGCACCAAAAACATACATATTTTGATAGGATCTTAGGGTACTTGAGTTATATGAAATTTTCTAGGTGTCATAGTATTTATTTCTCTTCAACAAAAAATTCATCTCAACCCTAATCAGTAAGTGGATCAAGTACATGAACATGTTCCACCTGGTGCATCAAGTGGTCAGGATAAGCCTCCAAGAATAGTTTCATCATTACTTCATTAAATTTTTCCCTATTTTTTTCCTATATGCATTCCTCCTCTTCCTCCTTAGTCTTTTTCTCCACATACCTCCATTTTTACATTTTTGCAGTGTCGTATTTTTCATTATTCTACTACTCCAAATCTTATAGAGAATCTTTTTCAGGGGTTGGGGTTGGTGGAATAGTGGATGAAAGTATATTACTAGATGAGCTCGTTCCTTTGGATGGTAACTAATCTTGTTTATTATCCATGACTATAATTATATCTATAATCTACTTCTCCAACATAGACATGAAAGTTGATGATTATACGTGACAATATGATGAGATGTGGGTGAACGTATAATGACCCAATCTCAAAATAGATGAATTAGTTCACTACTACCCCAAGAGTTTACATCGCTCCACTAAGGTTGGTGCCTATCACTTAGTGTATTGGTTTAATATGTGGGGCACAATTCTGCCACTTTGAGTAAATTGATAAGCTATAATCGAAATATCCTAAGAACCAACATGAGACATTCATATGCCATAAATTCTCGAGAAAAATAAACAATAAATTCTTCTATAATTGAATAAAAATGTAAAAGAAACACCAACATCACTATATGAATGTAGTCAGAAACAATAAACCATATCCATATGTAAACAGACGAAGAAAAACATGTGAAACTACACTGACAAAACATAACTAAAAATGGATGGGTTATATTCTATGACATGATCTCTAGCCAAACATGACCTCCATTCTCAAAATCTCCTAACAAACAAACCATTTCCTATGCCACTAAACATCAATTGGGCCATAAGCATCCAACAGCTAACCATATACTTATTGAACCAAAAATGTACTTAGATCATTACAAGAATACTCACAGTGGTAGCACCTGAGGAGATGGGTTCGCAGTGGAGGTGGGTTCGCAAAGGAGGAGGGCTTCGCAGTAGTGGTTGGGTTCGGCGGTAGAGGTGGGGTATGTGGAGGAGAGCTTCACGATGGAGGAGGGCTTCATGACGGTGGAGGAGGGTTTCGCGGTGGCAGAGGAGGAGGAGGCGATAGAGGAGGAGGAGGAGGAGGCAGGGTTCGGCTTCCGTGAGAGTTTGAATCGTGCGATAGGAGGAGACTATTAGCATTTATTTATAAAGCTGTGTAAACCTTTTATCAGCACTAGCTAAAAAGCACTGATCAATGTATATTTTATCAGTGTTAAAATAGAAAGAGCTGATAAATACAAAATTTATTAGTGCTTTTTTAGAGCTGATCAAGGCCAATAGTTATCATCGCTAAAAAAGCTTTGATAAAACTATAATGATAATAAATTATTTATATTTTTATATATTTTTATAAAATCACATGCATAATAAATATATATTTATTTTTTTATAATAATAACTATAAGTAAATATATATTTATTTATATTTACATATTTAATAAATAAATATTTATTTATAGTTATAAATTTGTAATAAATATATTTATTATATTTATGATTATATATAATTAATATATTTATTATAATTTTATTATTATTTAAATATAAATATATATTCATTTAAATAATTATGAAATTATAAAAATATATATATAATAAATATATTTAATTTAGTTTCATAAGTATTTAAATATTTATTTATTTATTAATTTATATTAATGAATATAGATAAATATATATATATATTTATAATTATAATTATAAATATAATAAATATATTAATTATAAATATATTTATTATAATTTCATAATAATTATTTAAATATAAATATATATTTATTTAAATAATTATGAGATTATAAAATATATATATAATTAATATATTTATTTTAATTTCATAAGTATTTATATATATATATATATATATTTATTTATATTTATGACTATAAATAATTAATATATTTATTTTAATTTCATTAGTATTTAAATAAATAAATATTTATTTATATTTATGACTAAAAATAAATATTTATTTATTTATAATTATAATTATAAATATAGTAAATATATTTATTTTAATTTTATAATTATTTACATATAAATATATATATTATTTATAATTATAATTATAATTATTTGTATAAATGTATAAATATTTGTGTATATTTATAAATATATTTCTATAATTATATATATTTATAAAATTATAATTATTATAAATATATTTATTATAATTTTTTAATTATTTAAATATTTTTATTTATTTAATTATTTATAATTATAATTATAAATAAATATAATTATAAATATTTGTATATAGTTATAAATATATTTATATGTATATATATATATGTATATTAATATGTATATATATATATAATTATAATAAATGTATTTATTGTAATTTTATAAAAAGTGTATATATAATTATGAATATAATAAATATGTCTATCATTTAAAAAGATTACAATAAATATGTCTTTAATGAATATATGATTACAATAAATATGTCTTTAAGGAATATATATATATATTCATTAAAGACATATTTATTGTAATCTTTTTAAATGATAGATATATTTATAATTATATTTATATATATATATATATAATTATAATAATAAATAAATATATTTAAAAAGGTAGTTGGGGTTTGCCTTAGTGGTAAGCATCCCGTAATGCAACATGAAAAATGAGTGTTTAAACCCCATTGGGTATAGGGACTGTAGCAGCACTGTAGTGGCGGGGAACACTGTAGCAGTAGCAGCGACCGACACTATAGCAACAACGGGTATTGTAGTAGTACTATTTACAGAATGGGCCTTGGGCCAAAAAAATTAGGCTTACGGGCCATGTAATGAGATACATATCCACTGGGTCTTTGGGCTAAATATATATGATGTAATAAAGCGGGTAGTTGGGTGGGTTATTCTTTGGGGGTGTTATGACTTGCCTTTCAGGTCTGTGTGTATGCGGTGTGTGTGTTTGATGTAATTGTATCCCCAAGCACCTAATATAATATATTTAAAAGGTATTTATATATAATTATAAATATAATAAATATATTTACCATTTTAAAGAATTATTGTAATTTTATAATTATTTAAATATATATATATATATATAGTTATATATAATTATAATTATTAATATATTTTAAAAAGTAATTATATATAACTAAATATTTATAATTATAAATATATAAATATATTTATTATTTAAATATATTTATCGTGATTTTAAGTATTTATGAGAATATAATAACTTCATGGGAACATGAATGAATCATATAAATCAAGTATTGATCCCATAAAAACGAGTCATCATATCTATGGACGACATGAATAGTAATGATGGTGTAATGTATTAATGAACATTCATGATGAATAGCTAACAAGCCCGTACCCGAGTGGTAAGAGCTCTTACTCGGCATTAAAGAGACCCAGGTTCGAAACCGGGTAGAGGTGAATTTCTGGGGGGTATTGTAGCAGTACTGTAGCAGACACTATCGCGGTACTATAAACATGTACTTTTCGATACTGTAGCAGTCGGAACTATTCACTTGATTTGGGCCTTGGGGCCACCGGTTTGGGCCTACGGGTCTCAGGGCCTTCGGGTCATCAATGACCTTCGAGTCTCAGGGCCTTCAGGCCACAAAGAACATGGAGTTACCCAGTTCACATATAGTAGGCCCCATACGAGGATCAGAGCAAAGAATAGTAGTAACCAGAACCAGAGCTAACTGGATTGGAAGAATGATGGAGTATGACAACCGTCATCGGGACTAGGCACCGTACAGCTTTGTACGCGGCAATGCTAGTCGATCAACAATGCAGGGTGGGGAGTTAAGTGATCAATGATGCAGAAGCTGAGGAGGGTCAGTTTTGGTGGGTTAGGCCTACGAGTCATGTAATGGGTATAGTATGACTTTGGGCTTTCGGGTCATGTATTGGTCTTCGGGTCGGGTTGGGCCTTATACCTTGGGCCTACGGGTCATGTAAGGATTCCCCTTCAATCCTTAAAAGAGGGATTATCTATAATAAAATAAAAATGAAGGTTTTCGGGCCATTCAGGCCTGATGAAAACATAACATATGAATATCAATTATATTCACGCATCAATTGACCAAATTGATTGGAAACACACACACACACACACACATATAATTATAATTATAATTATAATTATAAATATACATATTTAAAAAGTATTTATATATAATTATAAATATATGTATTTAAAAAGTATTTATATATAATTATAAATATATAATTATATATATATATATATATATATAATAAATATAATAAACCTAATAAACCTAATAAATATATTTCTTATTTAGAAATTTATTATACATATATTTGAATTATTAAAATGTATATATTAATTATAAACATGTGTTTTTTATTCAATGTATAAAAATAAACATTATTTTTGAATATAAATATAATAATTTTATATAAATTGATGATATTTTTTATAAAAAACTTTTATCAGCGCTTTCTGTTTAGCGCTGATAAAAGCTGAGGCTGAATCTGTGGTAGTGCATACAAATTATAAAATTTAAATAAAATCTATATAAAATTTAAATAAAATCTTTATGAAATTTGAAAAAATGACTCAACATATAAAACATAATTATAAAAAAATCATAAATATAATAAAAAAAGCTAATTTGCATGTCACAAAATTTATTTCTTAAAACATAATATTTTTACTGTCAAATATTAATGGAAATAATTCTTATTAAGTATTGTATTATTAATTACATTACTACGAACTATTATTAATCATGTTATTATAATTAAATGTTCGAAATTAAATTATTAATATATATTAATTATAGCATTAAATATTTGCAATAATTAAAATAATAAATCTTAATAATGTTGTAAATAATATAATTATTAACATAACCAATAAAGCACTTAATAATATATTTTTCAATTAAATCTTAATTATATTAGCATTATAAAAAAATATAATTACTACTAATGATGGTATTATTGACAAACTATTTGTGTACATATGTATCTAAACAAAAGTAAATAAAAACAATATATATATTAAATATACAAACATATAAATTTTCAAATTTTTAATTGTTTTTTTTAATTTGGGCAAAGACACCAACATCCTTGCCGACTTTGGACTAAAACTCAAAGGCGACAAGGTCGATGCCGCCTAGTTTTAAAAATATTTTAAACATCGTATTATTATAAGTGTTTTTTTTTTAAAACTTATAAAAAAACTCATCTCGCTCGTGATGTGGATGAGGAACCAGACCTGGTATTATATATTTTATTCATAATCCTTGTTGGGAAATTCTGAAAATTAAATTTAATATCTCATCTCGTGAAAATATAATAAAAAATTCAGTGGGTTAAAATTTATCATATTCCTGAAAATATATTTTTTATATGATTTAATTGATATTTATGTTTTATTTAATCATGGATGTTGTGGAATAACCTAATGTGGATAATATTTACAAAGAAAAAACACAGTTGAATAATTGTTTTATTGAATGAAAATTGCCGATATATTATAAATATCCTTAATTATTGAAAACCGCAACAAGTACATATATTAATTAATGTGATTTTAATGAATATGTATATTTTATTTAATCATGAATGTTGTGGGAAAACCTAATTTAATAAAATTTATAAAAAAAACACAGTTAAATAATTATTTACGAAATGAAAAATAACGATCTTTAATTAATGTAAACAGCTACAATCGCATCCCATAAATTGTGTTATTTATTTATTATTCAATTGAATAAAATCGTTTAAAATGCATGCCATAATAAAGAAATGTTGGAAATAAATGAGGCAATCAATAGTGGATAATCAGAACACTAATTAGCATAATAAAATAAATGCATAAGACGTGGCATGGCGCCAAAGGACCACACCGGCCGGAAACGGGCGGCGAGGGTCCCATGTAGCGGTGGCTTTCCACCGGAGATAGAGGAGAGGAGCTTGACAGGGTGTATCCGATGGACCACAGAGAACCACCTGCAGTGTCATGAAGAGGGACAAGTGGTGGGGAGCAAAACGTGAGTGCGGCCTGCAACGCCGCCGTTTCGCCGCCCACCATTGCTTTTGATATTGTGGGATGATGGCCCCCCACCACCACCCATATTCGCTCACCCTTTTGGTTATTCTTTTTGATACTTGTCAATGATTGAGACAATACTTGAGATGCTCCATGTCACCCCAAAACCTTATTGTGTGTTGGATAAAATATGTTGGGTTGGGCTAGGTTTTCTTTTGTCCTAGCTACTGTCCGGATAAGTCGCTTAGATATCTCTCATATATGAAAGATTCTCCACTAACTTTGCATCCCTACCTCCTCTCATGGCCACCTCGTAAAGCTATAAAGTAAATAAATAAATCCAAATCCAAATCAAAGAAAGATATACTGGGTTGGGCAAATTGTAAGGTTGAGTGGAGATAACAATGGCAGAATACCAAACAACAAAAGGACCGAACTGAATCTTTGCACCACGAAGAAGAAAATTACAGATCAATGCAAACAGAATACAAGAAAAAGTAAAGAACATGATTATTTAACGTGATTTGGTCCTATGGGAACCTACGTACACACCAAGAACACCACCACCCACGCACGCATTTTATTAAGCTCAAAAAAAGGAGAAACACCACAGAGTGAACATATCCAATAACAACTACAAGACCATAACAGAACAAAAGTAAACAAGATTTACAAGTTTGAGATAAATCGAAAACAGGAAAACACTTGCCGTGCCGGATGATTCAAAGTCTGGGTGTCCTGATCTCTTCGCGTTGGAAGTGTGGTGCACAACACGCCTAGATCCAGGATCTACTGCTTTCGCTCGCACTCATGGAACCATCACCAAGAATGAGGGTTGCACATGTTTCAACCAGGAAAGATGTCGTCTCCACTATAAGCATTACTACAAAAACAGACAAGGGAAGCGTCACCCTTTATCAGCGCTAAGTAAAAAGCGCTGATAAAGGAACCCTGTATCAGTGCTAAAATTTTAGCGCTGATAAAGAATCCCTCTATCAATGCTAAAATTTTAGCGCTCATACAGGATACCCTTTATCAACGCTAAAATTTTAGCACTGATAGAGAGAAACTTTATCAACGCTAAAATTTTAGCGCTGATAAAGGTATCCTTTATCAGTGTTTTTTTAGCGCTGATAAAACCATAGTCCCATATTTTATAAAATTGGGCGCACAGTATCCTCTGTTTATCGCGCCCTCAAGCTCTCGTGATACTGTACCCCTACGACAACTCCCCTCCCCTCGATCTTCTCGTTGCCGGACCTCCGCCACTAGTCCTACTCTTTATCCTCCCCCTCGAACCCCTTCCGTCGATCCTCCTCCCCGTAAACCCTACTTCTCTTCCTCTCCGCTCGACCCTACTCCACACGAACCCTACTCCTCCATTTCTCAACAGTTGGCAGCTCCTCCCGTGCACCTCCCCCTCTAGCGATCGTGCCTTCCCCTCCCAACGTAGCGCAGAAGGCTCCCTAACCGCTCGACGCTTCTTTTCTCCCTCGATCGTGGGTGGGATCTACTCTAGGTAAATCTCCCACTTCTCTTTTTAGGTTTATTTTTGGTGGATAGGTTTTGAAGTGTAATTTTGGTTACTGCATGAAGTAGTTTTGTCATGGTGTAAAGATCACTAGGTTATTCTTATATAGGGATGTCCCTATATTAATCTGATATACTCCCTTTTGGGTTTATCTTATGCGACCTTAGTTGTGCTGTGAGGGGTGGTAATGCGGAGTGATGTTCTTAAGTTTTTTTAAGTTCATCTTACATGAGCCTTTTAGTTAATCTTCCATAAGGGGTATTATAGAATGATTCTCCTTTCTACGATATGGAAACCTGGGTGATAATTTTCTAAGTTGTGTCTATTTGAGTTCTGTTTCACTATACTACCTTCTATTGCATCGTGGTTTGGTTTAAGGTTCTTTGAGTTAGAGGGAGGAGGATGAGGATCACACTGTGATCCTAGATAGTTTGAGCGCCATGACATGGTTGACTTGTTTGTTTCATGGACCTTATTATATTAATATCAATTTTAATGTGGTTTGACCCTATAGATTCAAGGCATAACATGCCATGGTTTTTGGATCAGAATTGTATTATGGAATGGTGACCTTTTTCACACCATTATCCTTTAATTTTATAGAATGGTTATAAATTTAGGCCATGTATCAAAATATTTCTTATTTAAAAAACTTTCCTAGAACCCTAGGTGATTAGTGATGTATATTTGGATATCTTTATCCACCCTTTGACTGGTTTTCTTCCAAAATTTTAAGAGATCAGCCTCTTTAAAATCTAAGGTGAATTTCTTTTCTCTTCTTCTTGATTCTCTTCTTGAATTTTCTTCTTCGGAAGGATGTGACAAAAATGCTGATTCGGTTTATGTGTTTTTTTGTTATGGTTTTAATGGTTAATGGTCATACATAGGACTTTTAGATTACCCTCATATGTTAAGTCATGTTTTATTTGAGTATTCTTCTCATTCTTATGAAATATTTGTTAAATCTTTAGTTGAGGTTGGGGACGTGAAATTTCTCCTTCTTTATTATGTGTAAATTGTGGATTATCATGTTATTTTGTTTCCATTGGATGGATAATACCGATTAACCTAAATACTATAATGAATTACACTAAAGGAAATTAAAGTGAAGAGGGAGTTTTGCATGGAATATGGTTGGAATAAATGAAAATAGTAATGGGTGATGGGTTGGAAATGATAAATGATGGGTTTTTTAAATGATTAATGATAATGATTGGAATAATTATGTTTAATAAATTGTTAAAGATAGAATACATGTTATTGATGATTATTGAATGGATTATAGTGGGTAGTGATTTAATGATTGGTTTTACATTAAAATGGTTAACAATTGAAATGCATATGGTAATAAAAATCCAAGAAATTATAATGTTAAATGAAATGAGAAGTTGGTAATGTTGATATGGATGCTTATGTGATTTGTTGGGGATTATTTGTGGAATTATAATAGAAGTGGTTATTAGAGGGTGGTAGTAACAAGGCAATGGTTGACGTGAGTGTTTGCAGTGTTAGTTTGGTGTAAACCCTTAGGAAAGATTTATGTGTGACTATATACTTATTATATTTTCTTATTATTTCTTACGCACCACCACTTGAGTCGAGTAACCTGATTGAAATCCATATGGGTACTTTGGTTCTGAATGTTTTTCTCAATATCTACGTTATAAAGGGAACACATATAGAACCACTCCCTCTTCCCTTCCCCCTTCACACTTAGTATGAGTTGTAATGGCTCACAACGGGTGTATATATATGACCTATAACGATTTTAGGTTTTGGTGTATATATATTCTTGTTGACATGATTATGTGTATTTGGTGTGGATACATAGTGGGGGTTGTGCATTGTAGGAGGAGAGTATGATGTTTATGTCCTTCATGTTCACGATATCATACTGTGATGAGGATGTGATGTGTGGTTGTGATGTGGATATGGTTTTTTATATGTTTGTGACATGTGTATGTGTGGATATATAGTTATGAGATTATATAGAATAGGTTGAAGCATAATAAATATTCCATTAGAGTGTGAGAATGACCAAATTAGTGGGGAAGTGGATGTGGGGTAATTTATTAATTTATATTCTTTTGATATTTTGTTACTATACTTGAATGTGATATTGGGTGAGTGATCCTTGGTGAGGTTGGGTGATATATGACCATATATTGGTGTGTATTAGTTCTGTTATTTATTCACTAAGGCATTAATATATTTCATACACATTTTCATGAGAGGTTTTGGGAAGGATCCTACTAAGTATACTTGTATGCTCACCCCTATTTATATAATTATTTTTATAAGTTTTTGAACATGGATTTGGTGACCAAGATGGAAATTACTATCTTGAGGCTAGGAGTTACCACCAGAGCCACTGGTGTATGATTTTTTTTGATATTTTATTTTAGATACCTTCTTTATGTATGAAATTTACATGAATTATGGATTGGGTTTTATTTTATATTATATGGAGTTGATTGGTGGTTTATCTCTGCTCTTGGGATTTATGAGGGAAACACCTCCCATTTCTTTATTTTATACCCTCAATGCTAGTCTCCAACCTATGTACTATTAGAGGTAGTATTCATGAATTACACTTATTTTCACTGCCATTTTAGGAGGAGTTCCTAGTGGTGGCGAGTTATGATAGTGTGGTATCAGAGCTTTAGTTGAGAGTTAAGATGTAATTTGGAATTAGACACTCATGAGGATTGAATGGGATGATAGGTCAATAATATTTGTTAAAATTTTTATATAGAATAACATGGGAGACCATCTATGACCCAAGTTATTATCCCCCCTATGATTTAAAATAATTAACTTGATCTTACCAAAAATATTGGGCATGATGATATTGAATGTAGGGCAGAGACCTAGGAGTGGTAGATGTATCATTATTGATTATTATTGTATTTTGAAGTCTTGTTTTGTGTATTTGAACCATAAATACTAATATTTTAGATTCAAATAGGAAGTAGATGAATAAATATTGGATGGATGCTAATCATTTGACAATAGAGTATGAGAATGGAGTGAAAGAGTTCATCAAGTTTGCAAAGGATCACACAAAGGATCCTTCTCAAATACTTTGTCCATGTTTACGTTGGTGTTATTCTAGACTAATTACTCTAGAGGAGTTGGAAGAACATTTGATATGTCACGGAATATATCAGAGTTATAAATTTTGGAATAAAAACGGAGAAAAAACGAATGTAGCTACTGGCTGGGATAAAACTGCATTTTATGGATCATCATATATGAATAAAAATATGGATAATGAAGAAGATCGTATGGAGGATGTGATTACAGATGTTAATGATGATGAATATCATATTGAAAAAATGACAAGGACAATTGAAGATGAACTCCGTGATTGCCCAAATTTTTTGAGAAGTTAAAGAGTTGTGAAAAGACGCCATTGTATGCTGGTTGCACTAAATATACAACATTGTCAGCTGTACTAAAGTTGTATAAATTGAAAGCAAGATACAGATGGAGTGATGTTAGTTTTACAGAACTACTTGCTCTCTTGAATGACATTCTCCCAGAAGATAATGAGCTCCCAAGCCAGACATATGAAGCTAAACGAATGCTACGCTCGATGGGTATGATTTTTGAAGAATACATGCCTTCTCAAAAGACTGTATATTGTTTCGCAAGGAGAAAAAATCACTTACAGAATGCCCAAAGTGTGGTTCTTCTTGATACAAGAAAGATGAATCTAGTCCTATGAAAGTTGTATGTTACTTTCCAATAATTCCAAGGTTTAAGCGTCTATATGGAAGTGAAGAAACTGCAAGAAAATTGTCATGGCATGCAGATAAAAGAAATAAAGATGGGAAATTACGTCATCCGACCGACTCTCCTCAATGGAAGAAAATTGATCATGAGTATCCTGAATTTGGAAAAGAGCTGAGAAACCATCATCTTGCGTTATCTACAGATGGAGTGAATCCTTTTGGTTTTCAAACCAGCACTCACAGTACATGGAATGTTATGTTGGTAAATTATAACTTGCCACCCTGGTTATGCATGAAGTGAAAATTCATCATGTTATCTATGCTTATATCAGGACCAAAACAACCAGATAACGATATTGATGTTTATTTGGCTCCTTTGATCGAGGAATTGAAGTTATTGTGGGATTCATGTGTTATGTTGTATGATGCTTATAAAAGTGAATAATTCACATTGAGAGTGATGTTGGATGGGAAAATAAACGATTTCCCTGCTTATGGAAATTTATCAGGCTATAGCATTAAAGGAACTCAAGGTTGTCCCATGTGCGAAGAAGATACAGAATCAATTAGGCTGAAACATTCCTCAAAATCTGTGTTTCTAGGAAATTGTAGATTTCTACCTCGTCGACATAAGTACCGATCTTGGACGACATCATTCAATGGAAGTTAAGAACAACTCACAACACCATCTCCACTAACAGGTGATCAGATGTTTGAGAAAGTAAAATATGTGAACACTGTTTTTGGTAAACCATTTTCGAAAAACCTTACGAAACTCGGTTGGAAAAATAGAGCAGTTTTTTTTGAATTACCATACTAAAATTGTTTGTACGTAAAAAATTTTCATGATGTGATGCATGTGGAAAAAAATGTATGTGATAGTGTTATCAGAATGTTGCTAAATGCCCCTGAAAAAACAAAGGATGAAATTAAAGCAAGGTTGGACATGGTTGACATGGGAATACGAGAAGAGTTGGCTCCTGTGAAGGGTAAAAATCAAATGTTTCTTCCTCCAGCTGCTTACACTCTTTCTAGGGAGGAGAGATATCGGTTTTGAAAATTCTTCAATGATGTAAAGGTTCGAGAGGGGTATTCATCAAATATCAAGAACATTGTGTCAATGAATGATTTGAAGTTAAAAGGTTTGAAATAACATGACTGCCTTGCTTTGATGCAAGATTTAATTCCTATAGCTTTACGTTGCATTTTTTCCAAGAATGTTCGTCATATGTTAACCAAACTTTGTTTCTTTTTCAAAGATATATGTAACAAAGTTTTAGACCCGATGAAATTTCCAACTATGGAAAAAGAAATTATCATCATATTATGTGAATTAGAAATGTTCTTCCTGCCAACATTCTTTGATATGATGGTTCATTTGATGATTCCCTTGGTGAGAGAGATTAGATTTTGTGGTCATGTGCATTATAGATGGATGTACCCTATTGAACGACATATGAAGATTTTGAAAGGGTATGTCAAAAATCAAATTCAGCCAGAGGGTTGTATAGTGGAGTGATATATTGTTGAGGAAGTTATTGAATTATGTACTGAATACCTATCTGATGTGGAAAGCATTGGTCTCCCAAAATCTCATCACACTGGTCGCATTGAGGGTGAGGGAATTTCTGGAAGAGATGTTTTGACAATCAGTATTACAGATTGGGAGCAGTCCCACCTTTATGTTTTGCATAACAATTGGGAGGTTGCTCCATATATTGAAACTCAAAAAGAAATTCTTAGGTAGTTGAATCCATCAAGGGATGAAAAATGGATATCAAATACACGTAATCACCAATTTATAGGATGGTTTCAAGACCATATTTTTAAAGAGTTAGATAAAAATCCGAATTCAATTTCAGAACGACTTCGATGGCTAGCATCCAGACCAAGTGTGTATGTATTATCTTACAATGGTTATGTAATTAATAGTTATACATTCTATACAGATGAACATGATGAATATAGTACCATGAAAAATAGTGGAGTTACACTTGTGGCTGAATAGATGCATGTTTCTGGTAGTAAGGACAAAAATCCAATTTATGCAAATATGTCATACTTTGGCATTATCAAACAAATATGGGAGTTGGATTATACGACATTCCAATTACTGATTTTCAATGTGAATGGGTTGATAACAACAGTGGTGTTAAAATAGATGAATGGGGATTTGTGAAAGTTGATTTTAGTAAATAAGGGTACAAAGACAAAAAGTTTATAATGACATCACAAGTGGTATAAGTTTTTTATGTTCTAGATCCTGCAAACTGAAAGTGGTTGATTATTCTGTTATAGTCCAAAACTACTGAAGGGTCTGATAAAAATTTAGTTGAGGATGATCCTTTCAGTGGTACGTCGCAATCATTTCATAGCAGTCCCAATGTAGATGATGTTTTTTATGTTAGTGGAGACCACAATGAAGTAATTTGGATAATCGATAGAGGTGTAAAATCCCTTCATCCTTTGAAAAAAAGAAAGAGAGTTCAATAAACATGTTATATTTTGTTTGTAATATAGATCTTTTTATCTCATGTTATTATATTATCATTACTAAATTTATGTAATCTAAATTAACTATTCAACCACTTTTGCAGATAATGACTTCTGCACATTTTGGTGCTCCTAACCTCGAGACTGAACAAGTCTCTCAAGCTGTTGTTGCTGCTGCTTCTGTTGCAGCTGCTCACAGTGCATAGCAACAACAAGTTTCTGAACTTGTTGCTGCTCCTAATGTTGAAGTCCAGAAACCATCAACACATGCCATTGCTACCATTTCATATGAACATAGAGATGATGTTGATACCAATGAAATGGTTGGGGATGAAGGGCCGACATCGCAGAAAACACAGGTGCGTCGTAGTTTGATGGTGTTAGCCAAAGTTCTTAAGGTGGAAAACAAAGGCATAAAATTTGATGTTGGATGGAATGCACAAGGCCAAAACATGAATCCCAACAAGGCTATGTTTAGTAGTTACATTGGAATTGTCACTCGGCAATGTGTGCCAATTAACATAGATTCATGACACCATGTTGTGTCCGGAATAAAGGTTGTGATCTGGGAAGAAATTACGATAACATTACGATATTATTTCTTTAATTTACTAGAAAATAAAATAATAAAATAGTGTCTTAATCTTCTCAATCTCCTACAGAGTACATTTATAGTAGATGATTCACACAAGACTTATGTACTAAGGCTTGCAGGAAGGATTCATCGAGGTTTTCGCACTATTTTAGCAAAATGTCACCTGAAAGATTCTAAAGGTAAAATAAACCTACACCCACCCCTTGTCTATTCTCACCTGATATCCCAAGAAGCATGTGATGAATTTATTGGCCACCATGGGGATGAGAAGTTTCAGGTACATTGTCGTTGATAATACGTTGTTTGAGGATACATGTATTCATCACTTTGATTGTCAATATTTCATTTATGAAACAACAACTCAGTACTGAAAATAAGGAACGTGCATCAAAACAAACATACCCCTATCATAAATCAAGGATGGAGTACACTTCACTAGAAAAAAATGGTACATATTTTAAATTTACAGTAATATTGTTAGGTGCCAAGAAACAACATCATAATTATCTTTCTATATTTATATGTAGAGTGATGAGTCTAAAACCAAAGACACTTCCATCCCACGTCACGTGCTATGGAAGGGGGCACGTGTGAATAAGGAAGGGAATCTAGTAGATGAAAACACACAAAAAGTGTGGGAAATATGTGTAAGTATGACACGACGATAAAAATATTTATTTAAATAGCTATTACATAAAAATAATTAGTTATTTTCTTATA
Organism: Viscum album; assembly: GCA_963277665.1. Lineage (NCBI taxonomy): Eukaryota > Viridiplantae > Streptophyta > Magnoliopsida > Santalales > Viscaceae > Viscum > Viscum album. Next base: position 889,638,994 of record OY728142.1, read on the forward strand.
TCTGACAATCACAAGAATCAGCTACTCCTGTAGTGGATGCAAACCTATTATCGACAGCTTTGAAGAGGCCAGAACAATATGGTCATGTCAGAGGTGCGGGGTTTGGGTTGACACCCCAAGTATATTTTGAGAAAAAAAAAGAAACAGATGATAGAGATGAAAAATTGAAAAAAATGAGCGAAAGACTAGCAACTCTTGAAGAACAATTTCAATGGCAGGGAGAGTTGCTACAAACTTTTATGGGTAGTAAGCAAGGAGAAGACACAACTCAAGAACAACTAGCACATGAAGATCCCACCCCACCCCCACAATATTTGAGACAAGCCATTCCCCTCAAAAAGTTGTCTTAGCCGTGGTAATCAATATTCTAATAATTGTTCCCATGAAATATGAATCAGACAAACAGTGATAATTTTCTTGTACTGATCTTATACAGGGTGATAATGAATGTAATTTATATCTATCAACACCCACATATCACCTTGTAGCAAGGGATACAATGTTCAACATTCCAGAGGACAAGCTGTATAATAGACCACTTCCGAAAGATCATCTGAAAGTGACGATTACTGTAGCTCATGAGCCAAATGCAGAGCTACCTATTCCACTTGATGATGATGATATTCACATGGTTGAAAAGGCTATTGGGACATTCATTGCATGGCCATCACAACTTGTAAGAGTACATGGGGACAAAGAGGTATTTATTTTATTTTTTTTCAATCTAAACCTTTAACAATTAATGAAAAAAGGGCCTGAACAAATGAATGTTATTATAGACAGAGAAAGGGAAGGGGGTGACAAGAAACATTGGCTTAAAAGCATTTAAAGGATCGACCAACCGATCCCAAAGAGCTACTGAAAGTACAATAACACCACTTGTTCTCTATCCACATTTACTAGCATTGAAGACTCATGTAGATATGAATCTAAGAGGTGGTAGTAGTCATATAGTGGTTTTTGAAAAGAATATATACAGAGAGGAAAGTCAAGATTTCATTACTGCTGAAAATGTAAATGAGATCCTTGAAAATGGTTGGCTAGCTGTCACAGTTGTAAATTTATATATGAGGTATGTTTTCATGAATTGATTTTCTAAAATCTGATATAATGTAAAAATTATAACTAAATGCATTTTATATTATTGACAGACTTATATATGAAAAACAGTTGAAGGAATTTCACCATGATCCAAAATTTGGACTTGTTAGTCCTCATACCACATCAACACATCTAACAAAATTAGAGCCATCAAAAAATATGAAATAGTGAACGGCTTGAAAAAAACATTTGAAAGCAAGATTACAGATGACAGACTCTTCCTAATACCAACCATGCAGGGGTAAAAATCTATGATTAAAGCATATCAATTATATTTTCACTTATTTTATTACTTATTCCTTTTTGTGTTTTTAGGCAACATTGACTGCTAATTGCGGTGAACTTGGACACTCCAAAGATTTATTTTCTGGATTCAATTCAAGGATATCCAACAAACCGACCACACATTATAGAGTTTGTGGATCTGTAAGACTCTACATCCTACGTTTTAGGTCTAAACATCAAGTAATATAATTTATATCATCTTTTACTGAGGATTATATTATGATAAGGCAATGTATCATTATCGTCTAAAAAAAGGAATGAGGACAAGGGCTAAGCATAAGGAGGTGAGAAAGTACTACGTCTGGACAAATATCAGGGTATATAAAATAAAATTTCAGTATCCAAACACATATCAACATAGGTTACTTATTCTACTAATGATCAAATTTTTTGCAGTGTCCAAAACAAACAAACGATAATGATTATGGTTATTATGTTTGTAAATTTATGAAAGAGATCATTTGTCATCAACAAACTAGAATCCCTAAAGAGGTATTTTCAAAAACAACTAAAATTTAATTTAATTTATTAATTAATTATTTATTTATATATTTTACAGTACTACTCTGACTGTCGAAAAGCATCGTACTCACAAGACGATATAGATTTGTTCAGAAATGAGTGGGCCGCATACCTGATGAAAGATTGTACACAAATAGCACGAAGATCTGACTTGGGGATGTGTAAAATTGGCGGTCATTTTTGAGAGGGGTTAAGGGGATCAAAATATGAAACTTTTTTGTATTTAAATGTTTGTAGGAAAATTATAATTTTTATTAAATAAAACATCCTTTCTATAATGAGTCATTTTCCCATTTTAATAGATGAAATGCACCATTAACATGCAAGAATGATGAACCACTTTTCTTTGGGTTTTGGATAAGAAAAACCAGTAAAATATCCAAAATACCTTCATATCTGACCAAACACATTAGTATTTTGTTGATTGTTTAGGATAAGGATCCATGGGTGCATTGGTGACGTGTACGAGTCAACCCCACCTCAATCCAAGGTACGGTGTGACGAGTATCACTCAAAGTGTCTCTCTTTTGTTTAAAATAGACAAAATTTTAAGTGAAAACAACAATTGACGTATGAAAATCACACCAAACGCATTTGGATTGTGTTGATCCATTAAGAGAAAAATCCATGGGTCATTTGTGACGTGTACAAGTCAACCACACCTCAATCTGAGGAAAAGTGTGGCCGGTATCACTCAAAGTGTCTCTCTTTTGTTTAAAATGGACAAAATTTTAAGTGAAAACAAAAATTGACCTACAGAAATCCAACCAAACACATTCATATTGTCTTGATACTTTAATAGAAAGATCTAGGGGTGATTTGGTGACATGTATGAGTCAACCCCACCTCAATCCAAGGCACGGTGTGACCGGTATCACTCAAAGTGTCTCTCTTTTGTTTAAAACTGACAGAATTTTAAGTGAAAACAACAACTGACATACGAAAATATGAACAAACACATTCTTATTATGTTGATATTTTAGGAGAACAATAAATGGGTCATTTTGATGTGTAAGAGTCAACCAAGCCTCAATCTGAGGCACGGTGTGACCGGTATCACTCAAAGTGTCTCCCTTTTGTTTAACATGGACAAAATTTTAAGTGAAAACAACAACTGACCTATGGAAATCAGACCAAACACATCTGGATTGTGTTTATCCTTTAGGAGAATGATCCATGGGTGTGTTGGTGAAATATATGAGTCAACCCCACCTCAATACGAGGCACGGTGTGACCGGTATCACTCAGAGTGTCTCTCTTTTGTTTAAAATGGACAGAATTTTAAGTGAAAACAACAACTAACGTACGAAAATCTAACCAAACACATTCAGATTGTGTTAATACTTTAGGAGAATGATCCATGGGTAATTTTTGACATTTAAGAGTCAACCACTCCTTAATAATAGGCACGGTGTGGCTGGTATCACTCAAAGTGTCACTCTTTTGTTTAAAATGGACAAATGTTTTAGTGAAAACATCAACTAACCTACAAAAATCTAACCAAACGCATTCAGATTGTCTTGATACTTTATAATAATGATCCATGGGAGAGTTGGTGACATTTAAGAGTCAAAACCACCTCAATCTAAGGCACGGTGTGACCGGTATCACTCAAAGCGTCTCTCTTTTATTTAAAACAGATAGAATTTTAAGTGAAAACAACAACTGACATACAAAAATATGACCAAACGCATTCAGATTGTGTTGATACCTTAGTAAAACGATCCATGGGTCATTTGTGACATGTAAGAGTCAACCATTCTTAAATTCGAGGCACGGTGTGGCCAGTATCAGTCAAAGTGTCTCTCTTTTGTTTAAAATGGACAAAATTTTAAGTGAAAACAACAAATGTCCAACGGAAATCTGACCAAACGCATTCAGATTGTCTTTATCCTTTAGTATAATGATCCATGGGCGTGTTGGTGATGTTTAAGAGTTAACCCCTCCTCAATACAAGTCACGGTGTGACCAGTATCACTCAAAGTATCTCTCTTTTGTTTAAAACGGACATAAAATTAAGTGAAAACAACAACTGACGTACAAAAATCTGACCAAACACATTTGGATTGTGTTGATACTTTAGGATAATGATCCATGGGTCATTTGTGACATGTAAAAGTCAACCACACCTCAATCCGAGTCACGATGTGGCCGGTATTACTCAAAGTGTCTATCTTTTGTTTAAAATGGACAAAATTTAAAGTGAAAACAACAACTAACCTACATAAATCTGAACAGACACATTTGAATTGTCTTGATCCTTTATGATAACGATCCATGGGTGCGTTGGTGATGTGTACAAGTCAACCCCGCCACAATCCGAGGCACGATGTGTCCGGTATCACTCAAAGTGTCTCTCTTCTGTTTAAAATGGACATAATTTTAAGTGAAAACAACAATTGACGTACGAAAATCCAACCAAACACATTCGGATTGTGTTGATCCTATAGGAGAACGATCCATGGGTCATTTATGTATGAGTAAAGTCCCCCTGAACACCATACCACCCCCATGGAAATCCCCCACCCCCTAGACACCCACCACCCCCCTGGACGGCACCCCCACCCCTCCTAGACACCACCCCACCACCTGAACACCCCCACCACCCTGTACATACCTACACCCCTACCCCCCATGGACACCCCAACCCCCTGGACGACCCCCACCCCCTAGACACACCCACCCCATGGACAACCACCCCCACCCCCTGGACACCACCCCACCCCCCTTAGACAGCCCCACCAACCCCCTGTACTTCCCCCACTCCCTGGAAACCACCCCACCCCCTAGACACCCCCACCCCTCTGGACACCCCACCCCTGGAAATCCCCCCAACCCCCTAGACACCCCCTAGACACCCCCATGGACAACCCCCCACCCTGGACAACCCCCCCGGACACCCCCCACCACCCCTAGACACACCCCCTGGAAACCCCCACCACCCTGGACATCCCCCACCCCCTGGATGACCCCCAAACCCCTGGACGACCCCCACCCCTTGGATGACCCCACCCCTCCTAGACACCACCCCAGCACCTGGACACCTCCCCCACCCCCTGGACACCCCCACCCCCACGGAGAGCCACCCCACCCCTTGGACACCACCCCACCCCCCTTGGATAGCCCCACCAACCCCCTGGACCACCCCCACCCCCCTCTAGACACCACCCCACCCCCTGGACACCCCCACCCCTCTGGAAACCGCACCCCCTAGAAATACCCCCAACCCCCTAGACACCCCCACCCCCATGGAAACCCCCCCCCCCAGACACCCACCAACCCCCTGGATGGCACCCCCACCCCTCATAGATACCACCTGGACACCCCCACCCCCCTAGACACCCCCACCCATGGATGGCCTCCCCCACCCTCTTGGACACCACCCACCCCCTTAGATAGCCCCACCAACCCCCTGGACCGCCCCCACCCCCCTGGACACCACCCCACCCCCTAGACACCCCACCCCCTGGACACCCCCACCCCCTGAACACCCCCACCCCTAAGAAAGCCCTCCCAACACCCTGGACACCAATCCACCCCTCCTGAACACCTCCATGGACAACCCCCCTGGACAACCCCCCCACCCCTTGGACACCCCACCACCCTGGACGCCCCACCCCCATCTGGACACCCCCACCCCCTCCTAGACACCACCCCACCACCCACCACCTAGGCACCCCCACCCCTGGACACCCCCACTCCCATAGACAACCCCCACCACCCCCTGGACACCACCCCACCCCCCTTGGATAGCCCCCCAACCTCCTGGACCGCCCCCACACCCTATACACCCTTATCCACCCGAACACCCCCATCCCCCAGACACCCCTACCCCCCCTTAGACAGCCACCCCAAACCCCTGAACAGCCCCCAACCCCCTGAATTATGAATTCAATTATTTATGTATTTAATTAACTTATGAATTATGTGTTAATGGTGTATGAGTATACTTGTTGTATGGGTATACTTTGTGTAATTACCTTATGAATTATGTGTTAATTTTGTATGGGTATACTTGTTGAGATGCTGAATTTTTTGCAGGTCTTGTTTGGGTGTGCTGCTGCAGAATTTTATGTTACAACAAATAGGTAATTTATCAGCGCTTTTTTAGTGCTGATAAATGGAGCCTTTATCAGTGCTGAGCTTTATAGTGCTTTTTAGCGTTGTTAAAGCCCGTTCTGAGTGCTGATAAAGATCATTTTTGCAGTAGTGAAGGCCAACAACTGGATGAGGTCGGGGAGAGTGACTAGACTCAACAAGGATATGATGAGGCACCACAGCGGCAACGAACAAGAGCTTAGTCTGAAGAAACCAAGAGCTACACTAAGAGGAAACACTGAGAGTGATAGAGAGAAACAAAGTAATCTAGAGCCTAAGCGACCGATCATAGGAATGATGAATGCCCCTGACATTGACCTTCTCCTAAAAAACCAGAAATCAATGCCCACCACACACACACACCACCAAACCGAATGCACAAAAAAAAACAACCATTAGTACAAAAGGACATCAGAGACGTAGTGGGCGGTGTGACTTATCAATGGATAGCAGTCATCTGGGATGGATATCCATGGTGTCATAGGGGTGTCTGGGAAATAGTCACATCAAAAGGTTATAAACCACGTGGTGAGAAGGCTCCGACAGAATCCCAAGTGCCCAAAGAGACATCCCAGCATAAATAGGTCCAAAGTAAATATTTGATAATTTAAAATAATTCAAAATTAAAACAATTTTTCATGAAAAATATGCTAAATTTTTATGGCATGGTTAAAGAATATAAATGAGAGAATTTAGAACATTTCATTTCAATATGAAAATAAAGAAATGAATATCACAGTACACAAATCTCTACCATTTTCATTTGAAATTGGTGATGTTCTTTATCATATGGTTATGGAATTAGAACCAAATTCAATCAATCTAAACAAAACATGAATTTATACAGCACCATGACTTTAGTCAAACTATTAGCATGTTTGATGTCTGTGTGTATCTTGTTGACACACACGGTTTCTAATTCCACAACATCTCTAATAAAATGTAACCTACTATCTATGTGTTTTGTTTTACCATGGCATACTAAATTTATGGATAAGTGAATGACATATTTTTTATCAAAATACTCCCTTGATAACATAATTATAATGTCTAAGTTCAAAAGACACCCCTTTGATCCAAAAGATTCTTTAACTACCTTCATTAAGGAAATATACTCAGATTATGTGGTTGAAGGTGTAACCATGAACCACATGTTTCATTTCCATTAAATAAGACCACCACATAATGTAAAAAAATAACCGGTTAAAGACTTATAAGTATCAATGTTTCCAACATAGTCAGCATCAACATATCCAGAAATTATTTTAGCAGTATCCATGTTTTTACCATAACACAGTGCAATATTAGAGCTACAAGAGAGCTATCTTAAAATCCACTTATGGTAATTCCAATGTGGCTTCCTAGGTGTGGCCATGAATTGGCTTAAAGTGCAGTTTGCATAGGCAATATCTAGGAAAGTGAAAATCATGTAATAGATTACACTACCCACAATATTAGTATAAGGTAATTGAGACATAAAGTGTACATCATCAGTAGATATGGGTGCCTATGTTAAAGAAATTTTAAAATTTTGTCCAAGAGGTACATTTATTGGTTTGAGAGATTCAAACATACATCACTTGAGTATTTTTAAAACATAACCATGATGAGATAAATAAATCATTTTTTTTAATCTGTCACTAATTATCTTAGTACCTAAGATTTTCTTAGCTACACCTAAGTCATTCAATTCAAACTTTCTTTTTAATTGTGATTTAATAGAAGAATTGAGATTTATATATTTTTCAAATGATAAGCTTGTCATCAATATAAAGCAGCAAGTAAAGCATGCCGTTTTTTATTGATTTAAAATAATCACACACTACTTGAAATTGGAACTATACCAACAAACCTATACCAACGGTTTAGAGAGAACTGTTGGTATAGGTACCTTAGTGAGACCTTATACTAGTGGTTTTGAAAAAACCATTGGTATAGGTGCCATAGAGAGACCCTAAACCCACATTTTGGCCAAAAACATTGGTATAAGTCCATCTTTGAGACTCTATATCAACGGTTTTGGCCAAAAACATTTTTATAGGTCCACCCTATGCCAATGATTTTGTTAAAACCATTGGTATAACTCAAAAATTCATGGTACCTATACCAATGGTACTCAAAACCATTGGTATATGTACCCATATTTTTTTATGGATTATATTTTCAAATAACATTAAATAAAACAAATTTTAAAATATTTGAAAATAGACAGATATATTATTATGAAATTATGTTCAGAAAATTCATCTTAAGATAGTGGTTAAGTTGTTGGATTATAAATGGGAGGTTCTAGGATCAAAACTTATATGGGTTTTATTTTTTACATTACATATACCAATGGTTTTTTAAAACCATTGGTATAGGTTTTTCATATGACCTATACCAACACCATAACAACCAATAATCTTCCAAACTATTGGTATAGCCTATACCAATAGTTTAGAGACCTATACCAATGGTTCCAAATTGTTGGTATAATGTTTTCTTCTTATAGTGACATGCTTCATATTGAATCTTATTGAACTGGTTAGCTAACATGAATGAATCAAATTTTAAATACCACTACCTAGAGGCTTGTTTCTGGCCATACAAAGATTTACTTAAAATGCAGACCTGATTCAATTTGAATTCATTAGGATAACCATTAAGAGGTTTCATATAAATTTTCTCATTAAAATCACAATGTAAAAAAATATGTTTTAACATCAAAATGTTCAATATGTAGATCATTATAGGTAGTAAATGAAAGTAAGATCTTAATGGAAGAATGCATAACAATAGGAGAAAAAAATTTCAGAGTAATCAATTCCCTCTCTTTGAAGGAAACCTTTTTCAACTAACCTTACTTTATACTTGATTTTATTTCCCTCAGAGATGTCTTCTTTTCCTTTAAATATCCACTTGGAACCAATTATTTTTTCATTAGTTGGTTTGTTTACAATAGTCCAAGTGTGGTTATTTATTAAATATATTATTTCTTCATTCATGAAAAGACCCACTACTTTGAGTTTTTTTCATTTATAGATTTCTTATAGGTATGAGGATCACTATATAGAAGATATTGGGATACATGAAAGGAATAATATTCCATATCATACTGACTAAACTGAGTAAAATGTCTTAGAACCCTTATTTATCTATCATAGGTAAGTTTTTAGTCTCTATTAGGGGTAGCAGGTTAAGATTCAGAGTTTGAATCCAAAGAAGAAGAAGAATCATCCTGTACACCAGGTTGTTTATCTGGTGTAGAAGGTTGGGAAGGAGCCTTAAACAAGGTTGGTATCATAGTTTCATCAGCCTATTAAAGGGATGAATTATTTCTTCTTGATGCAACAATCTTGGTTTTAGGATAGGAAGACTCATGGAAGACAAAATCTCTACTTATAATGCACTTTTGATAGCCAGGTTTGTCTACCCAAAGTTTATACCCCTTAACACCCTACAGATACCCAACTAAGATACATTTTAGAGATCTTGGTTCCATTTTATTAGTTTTAACATGAGCATAGGATTTACAATCAAATACTTTTAAGTAGGAATAGGAAGGGGGTTACAATTCCACAATTCTTTAGGTGTTTTAAACTGATTAACAGAAGAGGGATTCCTATTAATTAATTTAGAAACAGTGATGAAAAATTCTACCCAAAAGGATATGGGGAGTCCCGAGCATGTAATAATTTTACATAATCTTTCCAGGAGAGACTTATTCATTCTTTCTACTAATCCATTTTTGGGTAGTTTCCCTAATTGTTTTATATCTTTTAACACCTTCATATTCACAAAACTGTATGAACTCAGTGGATAGGTATTCAAGCCCATTGTCTATTCTTAGGGTTTTATCTTTTTTCCAAGATTGTTTTTCAATGAAATTTTTCCAATTTTTAAATGTTTGGAAAACATCATATTTTTTTTAAGAATATTAATCCACCTTTCCTAGATAATTCATCTATGAAATTAACAAACTAAGAACCTCCACCATGGGAGGAATTTCTATATGAACCCCATAGATCATAGTGGATATATTCTAAGGGGTTGGTGGATTCAAAACTTTTCCTACCAAAACTAACCCTCTTGGCCTTCCCATCACATAATCTTTTGAGAAAGGAAGATTTCTTGGTTTGATGTCACTCAACTGCCCTTTCTTATTGAGTTCCTCAAGGCCTTTTGAGCTAACATTTCCCAATATTCTATACCAAATAATAGTATTATCAGTATTGGTTGAATATACACTACCTAACTACCTTGAATGGGTCTTCCCATTCAAGAAATAAAAATCATTGAGTAAAAATACCTTAAGAATGGTTCTAGATACTTTGGAGATTTTAAGACAACCTCTTTCAAACATGAAGGTAAAGCCTTTTTGGTCTAATATCCCTAAGGAAACCAGGATTATTTAGAGGTTGGGAACCCAACTAACACCAAATAAAGTAACAATAGTATGGTCATAAAGTTCTAACAAAACATAACCTGTACCCTCAACTTTACACCTATTTTTATTACCTAATAGGACATTTCCTTCGACCCTCTCAACCAATTCTAGAAAGGATTCTCTAAAAGGAAACATATGAAAATAGAAATATGAATCAAGGACCCACTATTGATTGAGTGTATGGGTGGATAGATTAAGGATCTTAGTAGTTTCATAAATAGATTCTACAAGACGATATTGACCAGGGGGTTGTTTAGACTCTATCTTATTCTTGAGTTTCTTATATTTGGGTTTAATGTGCCCTAGTTTACCATAATAAAAACATTTGACCTTTCTATCATTATAGATAGACCTAGGCTTGGGTTTATTATTGCATTTCCTCTTATATTTATTAAAAATTTCCATCTTAGTTTTAGTTTGAGGTCATCCCCCTGAGAAAAGCTCTTGGAATCAACTTTTATTCACTACAGGAAAACCGCCTATTAGAGGCGGTTGTTTTTTCATATAGCGGCGGTTTAAACCGCCGCTATATAGTTTGGAGGCAGTTTATAGAAACCGCCGCCAAACTTGGCGTCAGCAATCTATTAGCGGCGATTTTATGCATTTCGCGGCGGTCAAAGAAAAGCGTCGTAGTACCTCATTTAGCGGCGGTTTTTGGTAAATTTAGCGGCGGTTTTAAGGGATATATAATTAGAGGTGGCTATAATCGCTGCGAAATTCAGGCGTTCCAGGCGCCTGCTTAGCGGTGGTTAAAAACGCCGCTAATTCCGACGTGATTTAGCGGCAGTTTTAACCGCCTCTAAGCAGTCTGCCGAATATATTTCGCGGCGGTTTAAACCGCCGATAAATGTATAAGTGGTAAAACATTAGCAGTAGTTAAAACCGCCGCGAAATGCTGACCCGGGAAAAAAAATAGAATTTCTGTTTATACTCCACCACTGCCCTGGAAAACAAACCAAACAACACATACAACATATATATAATAAGGAGAAAATTTATGCACCACCTATGCAATATTCATAAACACCCTTTCATTTAATGTTGATGAAAAAGTTGATCCAATTCAATAAGAATACCTAAAGCATACAAAATACCTAAAATTATGGATTTAGAATGAAACACAAGATAACATGAAATGAAACAAGAGATTTGGGGTCACATGGATTTATACTTATAGTTTACAGATGATCAAAATTGAAAATATTTGATTCCATAAAGGATTAAAGTGTATAGATAAAAATGTGCCAAAGAAGAGAGGGGAGGGATCACTACTAGTCATTTGTCCTATAAGGATGAGGAACGGGGATTAAATGGGTTGATGTTCAGTAAGAATAAGAACCTTTAAAACATTATTGTCATAAAATACTTTATATCGATGATTGACATTATGGTTCCAGGAAATAAGGTCTCTCCAGTCTACCACATAAGAAGAAATTTGAGAAATAGAGGGCATATTTAAAGATAATAGAGAATATATTAGAAGATATGTAAACATTAAGAGAGAATCAGTTGTGCTAATCAAACAAAATAAGTGCATAACATGGAAAACATTACGTGGACCACATGATCCATTCTAGGTCACGAAAATCACATAACCCATAAAACATCTTTTGATCACATGATTTTTCTTAATACATATAATCATGTTACCATGTGAAGGTCACATGAATCACATAAAGATTAGTAGATCATGAAAAAATACTCAAGAGACAACCGAATCACATAAGATAGACTAATGGCCAAGGGTGTGCATCAAAGTTCTAATAAATTACCATTGATTAGTTCATGGATTGATTAAGTGAGATATTTAGAAAAGGTGATCACACAAAGAGGTCAAGTGACATGATCACATGATTAGGTCTCTTATATTGTTCTTGTGATGAGTTCATGCAAAGTTGTCTTGAAAAACAAACGCACGAGAGATAGGGTTTTGAGAGCTATGAAGCTTCATGTCACCGGTCAAATGACCAGCCTCTCACCCCCTATTTATAGGGAACCTCAAGGAATATGAATGGACTTATAGAAGACAAAAAGATGTTTTGAATTCCAACTAGAGAAAGTATAAGAGACTCATGAAGTCATTTCCTACCTCATAACTGATTCCTTGTTCCTTCGAACATCACTTTTGTGGGGGGGGGGCATTTTTTGACGCTAGCCAAATGAGCATTGTATATTTTAGGAACAAATAAATACCCAAAGACTAGGTATTAATATATACCCAAAGGAAAGAAAATTCTAGCATGTATACATATAGATTAATCACCTAGGTCACAAGGACCATGTGAACTTTAATGAGGCTCATGATCACATGACCCTAGGAACATCATGCAAATGGGTTATGCAATTCATGTGATCTGTTCATGATCATGTGAAGACCCATCAAATAGCCCAATTAATCATGTAAAACCACTATGATTATTCTTTTTTATCATATGAAATGTCATATAAAAATCTCCCAATATGTTCATAAAATAAAAGTTAGAAAAGAGGGAAGATTCATGGGAAGAGAGTTGCATTGGTTTTCATGTGATGTGGTTACGTTCCTCATAAAAAATATTAATGATCATGAAAATAACCTTAGAAAACCATCTTGATCTAGTGATATCCATTCAACATGGCTGTTTGGACATGCAACACCCTAATGAGTCAAATTCCCAATGCTGAATTTACAACAGAAACATCAAAGAGCCTATTACCATAGATCATCTAACCAATGAAACAAACACATCATTCTCTTTACCACCTGAGGTTATTGTGATCATTCAAGGTTATCCACTGAAGCTCCTCCAAGACCAATGGTTTTTTAAAGGTTATATACACCACACATGTTATATATACAAACCAACCTTTCCCATATTTGTTCAACACATCAACAATACTACTCATGGTCCGATGATGCATCGTCACCCTCTCCACCTCCATCTCCTGCTGCCACCTGTAAGAACATTATATTGAAAATTAAATATTTTTGCATATTTATAATTAAAATTAAAACCAATAAAAGTTTTCAAACTAAATGATTGTGATTTTTTGTGATTTACCTTCTCACCACCACTCGGTGCACTACCACTGGGGGCATATCTGCTCATCTGCTGATATAAATCAGTCAACACTTTCTGCATAGTGGATATCTAAGTCCCTTGGTCTTGAACTGTGGCTCATAGAGAAGAAATCTCCCTCTGAGCATCTTCAGGTATGGGATGACCATAACCAGGAGTAAATGCGGCTAGAATCCCTGATGGCCTGCTAAAGACCTCAGATGGTACGAGTCCCAAACCCATACCGTGCACTCTACCAGGATGCTTCTTCCCAAGGACTTGAGCAACCGGGTCATCCTGGGAGACTGAGTAGGACTGCCCAGGACTGGCATCCCATAGTTCTTTAATTTTTACCTATAAATCAAATATAAATACATATTAACACAGTAAAAACTGATAATAAGTTATTATAATAAAAATTTGACTTCATACCCCAACTTCTTTGGTAGGCTCATTAACAAAAGAGCCATCTGATTTTCTGTGAACATCCAACCACAGTTCAGTCTGGGAGGCTTTGTGCCCTAAATTCCGTGACTACATTAAGCAAAGATAAATAAAAAATTAAATATATTAAATAGATAATATTGTATTATAAATATTTAAACTATTTCAAATATTACCAATGACATTCGGCTTCTAGAAAATCTTTTTGAGCCCGCCATGTGAGGGATGACTTGCTTCGCCCTGTTTGATGCATTCTGTCATGAGAGATCCTGAAATAAATAAAATGAAATTTAATAGTAATGTATCCAATGTCATCGCCTCTTCATATACATGTATTAATGTAAAATGAGGATAATATAATAATATATATTTCAATACCATCCGCTTCTCATCATGATGTCTGTCAACAAAAACTTTCCACTAATCTTTCAGTACCCCACTAGGTAGCTTGTCATACATTTTTTCCAAGGTCAACAAAGTTTCGTTGACATCACACCACAATCTCCATTTGAAATCTTTCCATTTTTTACTGAGATTTTTCAAAGTCCACTTCTGTGCTATCACATCAGCAACTGTGAAGTGGAAGAACATCTGTATACATAAATTCATTTTGAACATATTAGTAACATGACATTCAATTAAACCATAATGTAATAAAATTACCTTTATTTGAGAATCAAAAACTTCATTTTTCCAGTTTGGAGGCATATGTCTCCAATCATCATATGAAATGGGAAGGGAAATGGGCTCCGCTGCCAACTGACCTATAATCTGGCTAAGTAACCCCGTGACATCATCCATAGGGACCCCGTAAGAATCAAATGGCATGACTATCTTTTCGCCATTCAAGTTCCAAACATCTGAGCTTTTTAAGTGTTTCTCCACGGTTTTATTTTTTTCATCTTCAATGAGCAAACAATTAGTATAAACAAAATGCAATAAATTTATTTAATTAAAATTTATACCTATGACTGTGACCCTCCAGTGTGTCCGGGATGAACTGGAAGGGGTCTGTCGCCGTCCAACTGATGAGGCACCTGTAGGGGGAGTCGATGACTCAACCTCTAATGGGAGGCTCTCTGATGGTGTGAGAGATGGTGCAGGGGGAGATGGTGCGGGGGTGTAGGCAGCTGGTGCCTTAGATGTAGTGGGGAGTGACCCAGATGGATCGACATCCGTCGCAGAACTAGAAGAAATAGTATACCGCTTCCTCCTTGGAATTTCTGTCATTTAATCAAATAAAATTAATTTCAGAATATATATTTCAAAAAAATTATGCAGAAAAAAAATTAAAAATGATAATAGATGCCCAGTACTAACAAACAAAATATATATAACAATGATAATGAATGACTGCAGAAATGAAACAAGTGGTTGCTGCATGAATTAATAATTGTACATACAATCATTTTCCCCTTAAATAATGTCGGTTTACTGCTCCATTGCTTCATCCACTTCATTCATCCTTGCAAGACTAATATTTTCAATATCATGATGGAAAAATAATTCTGCTTCCTGTTGTTGATGACATTCAACTTCAGAGGTCAAATCTTCCACTTCATCACCCATATAATACAAATATCTTTGTATTACGTGAGTAACTACACTCCACCCTTCATCCACAACATCATTCACATAATATACCATTTTTTCTTGCGATGATAAGATATATGGATCATGCATTTCACGATCACCAACATCCATCAAGCGAGAGAAGTTCACAGAAGTAAATTGCAATGAATCTATTTTAACACCTCTGATAATATCGACCCATTTTCATTTGAATAAAACAACAGAAAAATGTCCATGGTAGTTTAATTCAATAATATCATACAGCTTTCCATAGTATCCCACTTCAGCAAATGTAAATATACCACTATTTTGTGTTTTTAAACCCACTTCTCGATCAACTGTACGAAATCTAAATCCATTCACATTATAAGCGTCGAACTTTCTAACTTGATTTATAGGACCTCTAGCAAGAAACTTCAAATCTTCTGACAAGTTTGCTCGAGTATCAGTATTCATGATCTGAAAAAAGAAATATAATTTAATATATTTACAAATTGTATGTGTCAAACTAATATTCTTATTTATTGCAATATTTATGAACTTACACGTCGTGCAAACCATTCTACAAGCTCTTTATTCACAACTTTCATTATATCTTTCTCATTTCGTGTTCGGGCTCTCATTCGTCTCTTTGTTTTTATACTAAACTCTTTAATAAATGGATATGCAATTTCACTATTCAGCAGCACATATCTATGTGCCTGTAATAATTCCAATTTTGTCAGTGTCACATTTGAGGTCCTTCCAACTGATCGGCCAATAGCAGGAAATATTTTTGATTTCTGATGCATTTGAGATTGAGTTGATGTGTCGTCAACACGTCCAACTCGATTAAATCTTGTCTCAATATCATCTAAATACCTGGAACAAAAGGTAAGACATTCCTCAGCCAAATAGCCTTCAGCAATAGAGCCTTCTGGTTGAGCTTTATTTATCACGTATGATTTCAAATGCCCAAGATATATGTGAAATAAAATAATAATATTATGCATTTATTTAAATGTCAAAATTTGTTTACTTAACTGGAAAACATATAAATAAAATACCTCTCAATTGGATACATCCATCGATAATGAACGAGGCCTCCTAATTTAGCTTCTTCAACCAAATGCATAGTTAAATGCATCATGATAGTAAAAAATGATGGAGGAAAGATCATCTCCATTGCACAAAGAGTCAATACAAACCTCTCCTGGAGGTTTTCAAGCTGAAATGGATGTACAAATTTCTCACATAATTTCCTGAAAAATGTGCAGAATTGGAGTACAACAGCAGTAACTTTTTCAGGTAATAATGTACGTAATTCCAATGGTAGTAATTGCTGCAACAAAATATGTGAATCGTGACTTTTCAATCCATGTAACTTACGATTCTTCAAGTCAACACACCTCAAGATGTTACTTGAATACCCATCAGATACCTTCACATTCTTTAAAATTCGAAGGAACGTATCTTTATCCCTATTTTTCATTGCGAAAATGGACGGAGCATACTTTTCATTCTCATCTGGCCAGAGATCGTGTTTTATGTTCATTACTTGTAAGTCTTTGCGAGAATTAAGATGATCCTTCAACTTTCCATGCTCATTAAGTAATGTGAAAATCAAATTATCACAGACATTCTTCTCAATATGCATCACATCAAGATTGTGGAACAACAAATTAAATTCCCAACACGAAAGTTTAAAGAATATTCTTTTTTTATTTCATTGTTGCATTCTGATTTAACTTGACGATGCACTTCGGACCCGTTTTTCGCTATTATTCAAATGATGAACCTTCCCAAATTCTGTTTCAACATTTTCAAGCTGTGTCAATATTTTAGAACCGGTTAACAACTTTGGAGGTGGTCTACGATAAATGAAACCATTAAATTTTTATTTGTTCAGCTGAAATCTATGAGATGCATCGAGAAATCTTCGATGGCATAAGAAGCACCATTTTCTACTGTGAGGTAGCCGTTTGGGCTCAAAATCAAAGTTACAAATAGGACAAGCCAAACCCGTATAAGTGTTCCAACCAGATAAATTCCCAAGCCCAGGGAAGTCACTAATGGTCCACAGTAAAGCAACATGCATTTTGAACATTGTTTTAGAAGAAACATCAAATGTCTCAACACCGTTACTCCATAACTCCTGCAATTCTTCAATCAAAGGCTGCAAGTATACATCAATATCATTTCCAGGCATTTGTTTTCTAGGAATAATCATTGATATGATAAAAGATGATTGTTTCATACACATCCACGGAGGCAGATTATAAGGGATCAAAACAACTGGCCAAATGCTATAACTTGTACTCAAAGTCCCAAATGGGTTGAATCCATCGGCAGCCAATCCCAATTGAACATTCCTAGGATCAGCTGAGAAATCTGGATGTAATGAATCAAATGTCTTCCATGATTGGGAATCTTGTGGATGTTTCATTAACCCATCATTGTTATTATCTACAGAATTCCACTTCATGTGTTCGGTGGTTTTTGATGACATGAATAATCTTTGCAATCGCAGCTTCAAAGGAAAGTAACGCAAAACCTTTGCAGGTGTGTTCATTTTCTTCTTCTTCATGAAATTATGTTCAGTCAGACTTCCAACATCACCCTTTGACTGCCATCTAGAAGAAGAACATTTCTTGAAATTCTGTCTACTTGAATCCTCTCCCCAATAAAGCATACAATCATTGGGAAACACATGTATTTTTATATAATTCAGACCAAGCTTGTTAACAACTTTTTTCATATCATAAAAATATTCTGGGATTTTTGCTTCAGGAAATGCATCACGAATCAATTACAATATCATGGACATTGCCTTATTTGTAATTCCACATAGACATTTGATATGATACAACTTCAGCAGAAATGAAAGCTTTGAATATTTCAAACACCCACTATAAAACTCTTGATTTCCATCGTTAAATAAATCATGAAATGCATTTTTATCAGTGAAGTTTTCCATTACATTTGGCTCTACAGAATCAATAGGAGGATCCAATGATATGTTCCAATCTTGATCTACTTGTGTTACAGTCTCAAAAACATCACTTGTCACGTTGCAATTTGTATCACCCTCTTCTGGTTGTTCTGATATGTTTTGATGCTGATAGTGGTGTCTTGCAGTGCCAAATGCATCATTTATGAGGTTTTGCATTTCATTTTCCATTGTCGACGAACTTGGGACCTCATTCCGTGGATTAACATCAGTGCTCAATCTTTCTGTATTATTCGATTCTCCATGCCAATTCCAACACAAATATTGACCAGGGAATTGCTTCAGTATTAAATGTTCATAAACTTCATCTCTCTTCAACCATGTTCTAAATTTACATTTAGGACATAGACATCTTATTCTCCCTTCAACGGATCGATTAGAAATCGAAAAATCTAAAAACTCATTCAAACCCTTAACATACTGAGGTGTGTTCCTCGGTAATGTGATCCAGCTTTTATCCATGTATATCACAATGTTCCTACACAAAATATACGATAGTGTAAGATTGCAGAATCATAATATAATAAAGATGACCCATTGATCATAAATTATGCATAATATAATAAAGTTGATTCATTGATCATAATATAATAAAGATGACCCATTGATCATAAAGTATGCATAATATAATAAAGATGACCCATTGATCATAAAGTATGAATAATATAATAAAGATGATTCATTGATCACATTTAAAATAGGCGAGTGGATATTTTGGTTTCAGTTCTTTTCTCCAGGCCCTTGGATCCCTACCTAGAGATCTTCTCGAGTTTTTTGGGAGACTATGCTCCATCTAGATTGATCCATTCAACATTGGATCTTTTATTATAGTTGTGGTTCATCTCTCTGGGTAAGAAATATTTCTGATTCTTCATTTCTCTTGATAATGGTGGCACCCTAGGGTAACATTATTAGATCTGGTGGCCTAAGTTTTTGAATCTTTGTGTATTCTTCTAGATCCTTTGGGAGATCTCATTATGGAGGCCATTCCTTGGTTAGTTGTGGTGCGGCGGATGTCTTTTCTTGAGGTATTTGGTGTTTTCCATTTCCACCAACCCCTTGTTTTCTAATTTATATCAATATTAATGTTTTTATTATATTCTAGGGCCTTCGTTTTCATCATTGGGTTTTCATTGTTGGTGGATCCCATTACGGGAATGTGTGACTTGAGCTTTGAGGTAGGTGGTTCCATCTCTAGCCTATGATAATTAGCCTAATTTCTATTAATTTATAAGTTGATATATCAAATTGGAATGACTATTTTCATTTTTTAAGAAGGGGTTTTTGAGAGAAATGTTTTCCATGATTTTTGATAAATGAAAATGAAATGGGTACGTTAACATAAATATGGGTTAGTGTTCAACCACTGATTGTGATCATAAATGTAAGAATAAAATTATGTATTCTTTTTTTAACCTTACCCATTTTTTGTAAATCTATTTTATTAGTTATGTAAATAGAGATAAATTTATAAAAAATCCCTATAATATCTATTGTGTTTTAATAAGATCATGATATCAAATTCATGACTCAAATATTACCATAAATTCACTACCCTAATTTCCATTGGATCAACTGACACCCAATGATTCTATGCTAGATACAATATGAATTTGACTAATACTCATAAAATGTGTAGGTCCAATTTCTCTTATATTTAAAGGGATCTATAGGAGTCTAACCCTGATGAGGGTATGGAGGCTGATATGGGGATAAAGCCTGATTAACTAGACTAGGTAGTAGTTCTTGAGGGGGTGGTGCTGACTCGTTCTACAGTGGTTGATGTATAGCCTGAGGCTGAGTAAGATGTTGATTCCTTAGTGAGGATATAAAGTCTGATCTACTGGTAAAAATTCTCTTAGACTAGGGGACTCAACCTGTGAAACAATATCAATCTAGAACATAGAGTCTCTTTTCATAGGATACCTGAGTGAAAAAATTAACACCTTCTTATCATGTTGTATGGATTTCTCCTGGCGATGAGTCCTATTAGAGAATTTTTTGAATCCACCTATAATGTTTAGAGTGATGGGTGAGGGAACCAGTTTAGCCTTACCATTCACCATGCACATCATCAATAGATATTTGTGAGTTAATGACTTGTCAAGTGAATTCATGAAGCCCTTCCACCTAGCGACAATGTCTATGACTCACTCATCTGGTCGTTGTTTTCAAATAAAGTAGTCAGATGTTCTGGAATTTCCCATGGTGGTGCTAAACTGAAAAATAAATTGATTATGATGGTCTTCCCAACAAGCTATAGACCCAATGGATAACTAGATGTACCATAAAAACTCTGTCCCTTATAATGTCAACACAAAACATAGTGATTTGTGTCTTACTACTATGATAGAGTTCACAACATAGGGCCACACATTGAAATAAAATGGGCTAGGTGTTGTAGCAGATTACACATCCCATTGAAGGGGGGAATTGTTGGATTCTCAAATTCTATTGGTGCTGACATATCATAAACCGATGCATGTTATGACATTCCATCAAGTGGTATTTCCACCTATCACTTCTCCATGGCCTCAAAGGATACGATGAGATTGTCCATTGTGTCCTCTAGGAAAGGATTCCATTCTAGGCCTGGATCAATGACAACTAATGAATTTCTAATATCATCAACATGGTAGGTAGGCTAAACCACCCATGAAGTGATAGGTATAACAACTGGGTGAATTCCATAAGATAATACTGGGGGAATTACTAGATCTAGGTCTCGAGGAAGACTCTCATTCAATTTTGGTGGATTAGGAAATAAATAGTGTGATCACTTGTCATAGGCTCCTAAATTTACCGAATTGAGAGGAAATTGATTTTCCAGATTAAAGGGAATTATTTTCTTAATGAATTTTGGATTCCCCTAATTTTCTAGTGGATATAGGACAATATTATATCATATATCTACATATTGTAGAAACTAATTAGCATGGAGCTCATTAATGGGAATCTTCTATTCAGAAAGATGTTGAAACATAGAAGTCATACCAGGATCAACTATATTCTACATTGAACTAGATGGGTCACAGGGATTAGCAGTCCTGGTCAGTCCTTTACCCTGGTTGGGGTCTTGGTGTAAGGGTAATTACTTAGAGGAATCTGAAAGGCCATGCGTCTTTCTTTGATGGTGGGTGTCAACACTTGGGGTGTCCAGTAGATGTTGTGCTACCACAAAGGGTGGGTCCTCTTACTCAGAATTTAATTTAGTTTATCACTCCCTAACTGTAACAATCTCATCTATATTCAAGGTGATTATGCACAGAGGCACATTATTGACGTCATTAGGCAGATTTGGCTATCATAAGATGGGATTGAAGTGGAGAGAAACATAATTCCCTACGATGCAAATCTATACTGGTGGGGACACTTCCTTAATAATTATATAGATTAGAAAAATGTTCTGAAGACATTATTGTAGATGGTACTGGTGGTATCTTGTTGATGTGGGTGGATACAACACGAGAAGCCCTGCTAAATAAACCATGTAACGTTAATAGAAAATGTCATACCATTGCTCTTGGATATTATATAATTCAAAATAAGGTTCAAGAGGCAGAAATGTGTCTCCCAAATGGTTTGAAAAAAAACCCTATCATGATTGAGTGACCCCAGAATTATGATGTTGGAAGTAGTGATCATCCTTAATATATCAGAAAATTGATCAGTGGTTATAGTTTCATATCATATTCTCCACTCAGAAGTGCAGTTTAACTCTTCATTTCCACATTCTTATACTTTGGGTGGCTCAGGAACTTGAAAAAATGGTTCTGTATACCATTGTGGTAGTGGACTATCTGGTGGGGATAATGTTTCATGAGATGATAGTCCACAACCTACTAGATTGTATCTCAAATATGGTACATACTACTTCACCATTTTTTTATAGGACAGAGTATATTCCACATATTCATGTGAAAGGGAAGAGGCTATCAGTTGAGAATCTTGTGAGTGATATCCACCAATCATACCCAAAACAACTCTCTCTGATATCATGTTGAGGAGTATAATGAGTCTGTAAACTAAATAAAAGATTGCAATGTGATATTCTGGAAGGGATCCAAATCCTCTTCTCCTTTGTTGTATGTATAAAGGGATTTAAGGATCTGGTACATCTCATCTTATGAAATGAATAAACTCACAGACTAGCTTCATTCCCCAAACTCTAATGTAGAGGGTCGAGGCGAGGACACCATCAGTGGTACCCACTTATCTTCAGAATCAGATAAGTGGACATGATTTACAATAATTTAACAATTCTCATAATTATTCCTTTAGTGGCGATGATTCTTGCATATTCTCCAGGGTGGTTCATTGGAATAGGAAAAATATTTATCATGGGGAGGACCCTTTTTTAGGTTGGAACTAGAGTGGGGAGTACACCCTAGGGAGCTAGCCATTAAAATAGAGGTCCTTCGTATCAGTTGTCATGGGAGTGGGGATGGCCTCCTCTTTGGTGATCCAGGGTGTGAGGACCACCCGTGTGTCTATCTAGAGGAACATGAGGAAGATCATTGTGTATTCTAATAAATTCATTGGGAGGACCTTCAAGGTTTGGGAGTGTTGGAGTGCAGAAGACCTTTGTTGGAGTTTGCGAGAAAATTTGGATGAACTCCATGTCTATTGAAAGTTGTAGAATGAGGAGGGAATTAATACTAGTCGAACTGGACATGAGGAGGACATCAATTTATGTCAATAAAGTTTGGATTTACTCCTTTATAATTGTACATGGAGTGGGGAGACATCCCCTAAATCTAGTGAAAACATGGGGAGGACCACCATGCTAACGGGGGGTGGAGCAAAGAGGACCTTCACTCTAGTCAATGTTGTTTTGGGGAGGACATCTGCTTGAGCTGGGAATGACGTGAGGAGGATCTCTTTGATGATGATTTGAGACACTGGGAGTAACTCTATATCTAGAATTATAATCATGGGGATGACATAAATTATGAATATCAACTATATGGAGTGTACCTCCACTTGGATTGATTCATGTGACATGAGGATGACATATGTGATGAGTGAAATAGAGGGGAGGACCTCCACTCTGTCCGTTGATGATAAGGGGAGGACATCCATAATATATATCATAATCATTAGTTTTCCCATGATGGCTAATAATTGTGCTGACGACTAAAAGATTCATCCAAGACTACTGGTGTGGTGGCTGAGTTCTCGATCCATTTCGGGTGTTGTAGATCCCCTACTATATAGTAGTAGGGAACTGGTAGTATATGTTGGTGGTGGAACGGGCTGCTGGAGCTGTATAAGATCATTAACCATGATATAAATCTCTTTAAACATGGGATTTGATGCTATTGTCAAATTATCTAGACCAGGGATGACATGAAATTGGTGTATACCACTTGTTATTCAGTATAATGGGTGGGTGGGGTAGTGCTTACAACGACTGGTGGGATCCCTCCCTGGAGGCTCTCGAGTGGTTGTTATAGCTGGGATGAATCGGATATCCCTTACATGATCGACATAGGGGTGTGAGTCATAATATCACTCCATTGAAAGACTCCAGAAGTAGTTGAACATTGGACTGGGAGTCGAAACTCCCAGTACAGCCCTTAGGGAGACAGGGATTAAGATTCACTAAATCCTTCAAATCCTTGTGTGACTTGTACCTCATAGGAATGAACCCTATTTATCTTATCGACAAACATGGGTGTCTATAAACCTTATCTAGATTATTATAGATGGTGATATGGGGGTGGGAACCTGATAGAGATTGTTAGGGATGAATTTGTTGATGTGGCGGAGTCATGTCATATTTCCACATTGTTATTCCTTCTTACCCAGCTTCTTGAGTAGGGGTGATTGGATTCCTATAGCTAGGATCCTTCAATGAAGGAAGATTTATCTATTAATATGGATACATGGTAAGAAATTCTCAATTACACAATGCAGTCTAATAATTTATGACATTATAGAGATATCTCCACCAATGATTTCATAGTTCAGAATTATGAATGATTAACTACTCAAATTCTGGTGAGTTTCACACCAAGACCCCTATTTTCTTTGCATGAACTAGTGTCAGAAATATGGATTTTATGGCATACTAATCTACTGATTTATCAAATTTTAATAATAATATATTGCAGATAAGTGTTCATGTTGGGTTAATTTACACCATAAAGACTGGTCTTGAAACCAGTGTGGGTGGATTAGTATAGGTTAACCCCAATGAGGGGGACAACAAGGTTTCCAATTAATAGGGATTGAACAAACAACATAACTAGTAATCACCTAGTAATTAGGTCGCTGGAGATGGAGGTCGTGGGGTCGCCGGAGACGGAGGTCGCGGGTCACCGGAGGTCGCGGGTCGCCGGAGGTCGAGGATCGAGGATTGCAGGTCGCCGGGGGGTTAGAGGAAGAAGGGAGGGCGCGAGGTTTTGGGGAACGATCGGGGTGGGGGAATAAGGGTCGGGATTGTGAAAATGAATTTTGGGTTTCGTGGCGGTTTATTAAAAACCGCCGTGAAACCTTTTGGAGAAAACATTTAGCGGCGGTTTTGTGAACCGCCACCACAAAACCGCCGCTAAACACGGTTTTTGTTGTAGTGATTCTAGGCTTAGAATGAAATTCCTTAGAAAGAGGGGATGATTTGACCTCTTTAAGGGTTAAAGAGTAACATACATATATCATGGTCTCAATAAGGCTGCTGTAGGAATTATCTAAGGAGATTAAAAGAATCATTGTTTGATCCTCATCATCAGTAGAAACATCAATATTGAAAAAATATAACATGAATTTATTGAACTCATCTAGGTGGTCTTTAATAGAACTACTAGGTTTCATTTTGAATGTAAACATGTGGTGTTTTTTGTAAATCCTACCTACTAATGAAGAAATCATGTAAAGTTTCTCAAGTTTAATCCAAATTCTAGAATTAGTAGAATAATAGGCTACTTCTCTAAGGATATTATCACCTAATGAAAGCAAAATAGAGATATTTTATTTAACTGACACATCAAGGGAAACATCTATGTATTCTATAGTAGGCTGCCCAGTTTCATTCATAGTAATAACATGTTTCTTAGGCCCACAAAAGGAATCAATTATGACCTTTTGTAAAAAAAAGTACCTCATCTTAATTCTCCATAAATTAATGTCATTTTTACAATCAAATTTCTTGATTTCATATATCATTGTTAACATGTTTACCCATAGAGTAGATGTCGAGTTCTTATGGAAAAAGTTAAGTGTACAACCCAAATAGCCGACCAATATCTTTGGTAAACAATGTTTTATCCAAATATATATGAAATATAGA
Source organism: Viscum album (assembly GCA_963277665.1). Lineage (NCBI taxonomy): Eukaryota > Viridiplantae > Streptophyta > Magnoliopsida > Santalales > Viscaceae > Viscum > Viscum album. The sequence continues at coordinate 889,664,760 of OY728142.1, forward strand.
GAAATATATAAGGGGTAGTGGCTTTAAATAATTTAAATCAAGAAATGCACTTGATATTTTAGAGTGAGATTTCAGTGTGGAATTAAAAATAGAAACCAAAAATGTAAATAAAGAAAATGGGAAAGAACAATCGAATTCAAAAGAAGAAAAAAGCCTTTGAGGCTCTGATACCACTTGGTGAGGTTATGTGGAGATCCAAACAATTGAATAATACCAAAAATAAAATGATAGAACTGAATATTTATAGTACAAATACAAAAATTATAGATTGATACAAATAGAATACTAGAAAAAAAAGATTGCAAAAAAAGTAAAGAACATAATGATTTAATGTGATTTGCTCCTATAGTGACCTATGTTCATGATAATAACACTTCCACCCATGAATGCGTTTCATTAAGCTCAAACAATAAGAAACTATACAATTAAAATAGATCCAGTAATAACCAAAAGATCAGAACAGAACATAAGCAAGCAATAATTCTAGGTTTAAGATAAAATGAAAATAGGAAAACACTTACAACATCAGATGATTAAAATTATGGATTTCTTGATCTATTTATGCTATAATTTTAGTGCACAAAACACATGGATCTAGGATCTACTACTTTTGTTATCACTCATGGAACTGTCACTAAGAACAAGGGACACACATCATCCAAACAGGAAGGACATCATCTCTACCGCAAGGCCTGCAACTGGATGGGTCCAGGGAGAGTGATAACGCTAAAAAAGGGTCCAACGAGGCACTACTATAGTAGAAAATAAGAGCCTTTCCTTAAGTAACCAAGATCTACACCCATAGGAAGCACCAAGAGTGAGAGAGAGAACTAGAGTGATCCAGAGTTGATATGACCGAGCACAGGGGTGATGAATGCCCCTAACACCATCCTGCACCTTGAAACATAACCACCAACCAATTACCACCACATACAAACCACCAAACTAAAATCATAACAAAAAAACATCCATCGGTACAAATGGATGGAGGATATGCAGTGGGAAGTGTGGCTTATCCATGACTAACAATCGTCAGAGATGGATAAAAATGGTGTCACAGGGGTGCATAGGTAATAGGCCCATTAGGACACAACCCCATGTGGTAAGAAGGATTCCAAGGCAAAATTCTAACCTCCTAAAGAGACGGAACACTAGAAACATGTCCAAATTAAATGTTTGATCATTTAAAATAATTCAAAACTATAACAATTCCGCATGAAAAAATATATGAAAATTTTGCATGGCATGGTTAAACAATATAAATGGGAGAATTTACAACACTTTATTTGAATATGAAAAAAATAAAAGTATATCATAATTTAGACAAATTATTATCTATATAATTTTACCATTATATTTAAAAATTTTAAAATTCAATATTTCACAATAACCTCAATTTTTTTTTTCAAAAAAACTTTTGTGGAAGAAGTGGGAAACCATAAAAATAATAATAAATAGAATTACAGATAGGAATTAATCAACAAACTATTAAAGGTAATAATAAGATTATTGGAATTAAACACCACATATTATTCTCAGTGAAGTCCAGTTACCAACAAACTAGTATCATCTTTGATAAGATATTCAAAATGATTGGTCATCTTGTCCCATGTTTGTATATATTCCCCAAAATTGATCTTCCGTTCTTTAAATCCTCATGCCAAAATGCGGTATTTTTTATTAATCCACACCCTTTTCTCCCTATTGGTATGAAATCGAAGACTTATTTCATAAATTCTATTAAAATATTCCTTCAGAGCATTGATCTGGAAGACTCCTTTGAGCATTTAATTATTAGAGTGAAGAATAATCTCTAAACACTTCCCTTTTTCCACTTCCATTTTCCCTATCATTTTATTCTGGTCCCCAGTAGGAATTGATGCTTGGAACATCTCAATTGATTCACATTTAGGCACCCTTTTGACCCCACTTAGATTTTGATCTTCCACATTGACAACATCCTAATTAACCACTTAAAAAATTATTGGTTCATCTGACCATATTCCTATCCCATCATTATTTTATTTTCCTGAGGATCTAGTGATTATAGTTTTGGTAAGTTTGAGTATCTTTTCAATGCCTTCATCCCCCTATTGAACTAGAAAATTTCAAAATAAAATATATCCTTACTTTTCCTTCTTTGATCTAGTTATAATAATCAAGTTCTAGTGAGGGTCCTTCCCATAATCCATTACTTATTAAGAGTTAGTGTCTTTATCACTCATCTCGGTATATTCAATGGACCTTGACCTGACGATATTTCTCAATAACAAAATAGTGGAATTTAGACAGTGTTATATATAGTCTCTCCCTAAGTGAGAGTTGGTTAAGGGTTACTAAGGTTTTCCATGGTTATATGATTAGGTGGATCAGTTTGAACTTTTATGCATTTCTTCAAAGGGAGTAGTATTTTCATTCCAACCACATTGAATGGGACTCTTTTGATCTTTTATTGTGAATGGATTGCAGGAAACCCCTATTTAAGATATAATGGTGTCTCATTACACTACACTTGTACATAATGGAGAGTAATCACTGAAAAGTTTTTTGAAACAAGAGAGTTTTGAATGTTTTTTGTGCACCAACAAAGATAATTTTATGCTAGTAGAAGACTTGATAAGAATCTAAATCTTTAGAAGGAATTTGAGTTCATAGGAATTTATTGAATTGATTTATTTTTATCCAATGTAGAATCCATTTTAGGGACATGAAATCACTCATTTCGATTAGTTATCTAGCTTCTTTCAATTGGGTAAATACTCAAGCATGACTTTCCCAAATATAATTAAGTTTTCAAATCACACATGGTTGAATAAGTGGCCCTAATTGAACCCACAAGAGGACATATGTTTCAGATAGATCATGCCTAATTTGATAGGTGGTGTAGTGGACTATCCTCCATAGGACATACCATCAAAACTTTATCATTTTAAAAATAGAAAAATAGGTTTCCTATAAAAAAGGAAACTCCACCCTAACACACTTTGCAATGTGAGATTCCAACAAATCCTCTCCTCTAAGAAACTAAAAAAATGTTCTTAAAATTTTTTAACACTTAGAAAAATAAAAAATCTTTTGTGCTTCATTTAGATATTGTAGGGATCTATAAGAGTGGGGTGTTTCTTTACCGGATTATAGACAAGTAACTACTACACAATTTACAAAAAAACTCATTGTATAATAAAGAAAATTATTTTTTTCATTAATAAGGGTGATGAACCGATACATACCTGAATAATAATATTACCCAAATTCTTTATGGGAAATTTATGTCCAAACAAAGGATTAATTTTCCAACCACTGAAAACAAATAATATTTTTTTGCAACGAACTATTTCTGAAGAATTTTGAATGCTCAATATCATGTTTTAATTACTAGTATTTGTGATATACCATCAAAATTATTGTGATAGTTTTACTCTTTTTGATGAAAATATGTATCTTCCATAAATAATATTTTTTCATCTTTGTTTTGACATATTTATATTTTTATCACAAATAGTTTTCCAATGAAAATTAAAATGTGTTGCAAAATGAATGTAAAAAAAATAAAAATATTAAAATGAATGGAAAAATAATTACTATAAACATAAATTAATTATAAAATTAAAAGAAATATAATACAAAAAAATCATAAAAAGAACATAATAACAATCACCACTACAAAACCCACAATAAACAGTAGTAACCTTTATTAGCGCTAGATAAAAGAGTGGATAAAGGTATCCTTTATCAGTTAAAAAAAACACTATTAAAGAGTGTTCTTCATCAGGGCATAAAAAAGAGTTTATAAATGGTAACCTTTATTAGTTCTTTTTTTAAGTACTAATAAAGGCCACCTTTTTTCAGGGTTTCTTTTTTAACACTAATAAAGGTCATATTTTATCAATGCTTTTATTTATCACTAATAAAGGGTACCTTTATCAACACTAAAAAGAACTGATAATGGGTATATTACATTAAAAAATAATATCATTAAAGATAATATATTAATATATAAATAAATCTATATTGATAAAAATATAAACTATTTTATTAAATATGATTTTTATTTGACTAAATATACATTTTCACTTAATATATAAGATATTTAGTTAAAAATTTCATATAAAATAAAAATTAAATAAGTATATATATAATTTTATTAAATAGTATTTATATATTATTTAATAAAATATTATAAATATTATAAATTTATATATAATATATTTAGTGAAATAAGGTTAATTAATTTAATTAAAATATATCATATTAATTTAAAAATATTTATTAATAAAGACATTTTTTATCATTTTTTTTCAATTTGATATATATTTAAATTAATAAATATCTAATTGTTAAATTAAAAATTAACTAAACATGTGATGCTTTAATATATTATACAATAATGTCACATTTATACATATACATATACTATACTAACTCAACTTTGATCTTCTTCCTCACTGTAGATCTGTGTCGGCATCTCCTCCCTCTTGGTCGATGGTCCATGAGATCTCTTGGTCTCCTGATGATGCAAGCATATCAAAGGACCTGGAGGCATCTCATCCCTCATTATCAGTGGTTCATGAGATCTATCAGTCTCTCGCCGATGTAACCCTCTCGAATGTCACGACAAGGAAGATTGGTCCTTTGGCCTCCAATCATCTAGTGTCAGATGTGGTAGTAAGTTCTAAGGGGGATATACAAGGGCCTATTAAACTTCAATCTATAGGTATGATTTTCTATACAGGGTGTATTTCACAGAGTAAGTTGTCCATGATATCTCTTGGTCTACTTAGGTGATGGTGATACAGGAAGTGGTCTTTGAGAGGCTTGAAATGTGCCGTCATTCTATCATTGGTTGGGTTTTTCTCCTGAAGGGTGTGAAGCCATGGATATTAGAGGATATGATAAATAGGTTTACCAATATTTGGGGATTCTCAAATTGGAAATGTATTCCAGTGGTGCGTGGATTCTATAACATTATGTTCCCAAGTACTGAATTGAAGAAAATGGCATGGGGCTTTGGCTTGGTTTCTCTGAAGCCATGTATTCTTTCACTCTAGGAGTAGAAATTTGTCTTCAACCCTTATGAGCATATATATTTTTTTCCCACAAGTTAGGGTTAAAATTATCATTTTAAACTAGATTCTATGGCCTCCAAAAATTTGGTTTGATATTGCCTCTATAATTGGTATCCCAATTAAGATGGACAAGAAAACAGAGAAAGTTAAGTTTGGATATTTTTCAAGGGTACTTGTGGAAGTTGATTTAAGCTAAACATTGAAAAAAGGTTATGTTATCCACCGAGAATGATGAAATGAATCTTCAGGTTGAATATGAAAATGTTCTTTATTATTATTCTGATTACAAGACAATTGGACATTCATTGGACACTTGTTGGAGATCCATTATTTTCCCAACTTTCTCCATTAGTGGGAATGATGCATCTATTTACAGGAAAGGAAAAGGTAAGAAGACTCAAATAGGAGATGAGTAACATGATGAGAAGGATCCACAATAGCTACAACCAAGTTCCTCAAAGTAGCTGATGCATGGCAAGCCAGGCTCAGCTGTAGGAACTTCTATTTTACAAGGCTTTACCAGTGATTATGGTAAGTTTTCTAGAATGATACAAGGTGTTTATATGAGAATATATTATCTTTCTAAGGTTTATCACTTAGGGTTTGAAAGTTAAAATGTTATGGGTGTGACTAGAATGGAAGATAAGCCTCAAACATAGGGTGATGCTGATTTTTTCCCTACCTATGACCGAGCTGGTCCCTCCACTAGAATGGATTAATAAGAGTTCCATGCTAGGGATGACACTCAACAAGTTCTGGAGCTACAAGAGTTAGAAAACGAGTCTCTCATGCAGTGTGAGAGTGCTCCTTCATAGTCTAAAGGGAAAGGACACATTGTGCAGGCTTTGGAAATGGACATCTCATGACATGATGGCGTGTACATGCAATCTAATATTCAGAAAGATATAAATTTTCATAAAGAAATTACAAATTTATTCTTCTACTTAGGAATTTATAAGTGGGGTAATGTTTTAGATGATGGAAGTGATAAAGAGTGGCTACTGGTTTTATTGGACACTGCTCATCTCAGGCTTTCAGTTGGTGGTGCATCATTTAAGGATGTTCTCATTGGAAGAAAGAGTGATCCTCTAAAAAGAAGTCCATATAAGGACTAATCCAATCATCCAAGAAATGTGTCTACCAGATCATCTTCCAAGGCTTCAAAGGTCAAACTCACCCCTGAGCATAAAAGGCCCATGGTAGAAATCCTTTGGATTTTTAGCCTAGGTTACTCAAAGTCAGAGTGGAAAACTGCTGATGAATCTGATTATTAATATGAGAATGATCCTTCTTATTATGGTAACTAAACTAGCGTTTTGGCTGACGATAAGTCTCTTTATTTGACCACGTCAACTTCCCTTGTTTTATTTTTTTATTTTTTTAATTAATAATCAGGAGCTTTCCTTCAGGATAGATCTTGTTGGTATATTTATTTATTAATATTTCATATTCAGTATTCAATATAATATATTTTTTATTATTACATTTTATCCATTTTTATATTTATATTTAATTTATACTATTTATTAAAATTTATAATATATATTAAATCTATTCATTTTTATTAATAATTATTTCATTATTTTTTTTTAATATTTTTGGAATTTATTCATTTTTATTTTTTATTTTTTAAATATATTTTGAAATTTATTAATTTGAAAAATTTAGTTATATTATTTAATTTAAATTTAATGTTTTTAATACAGTTGTAATTTACATAATTAATAAATATTCATTTTTATTTAAACAATTATTCATTTATATTTTTTAAAAATGCATATAATCAGTCACTTATTCATTTTTTAATATATGTTAAATCTATTCATATTTCATTAAATTTCAATATTTTTTTACATACAATCATTTAATATTATTTATTCATTAACATTTTTAAGTGTTTATTTTTTCATTTTTTTTTTCTAATTTCATGATTTTAAATATTTATTCATTTAGTATTTTTTTGTAATTTATTCATTTTTAATGTTTTTTTACATAGTTATTCATTAATATATATAATATTTTTAATATAGAAATATATTCATATATATATATATATATATCAATATATATAATATTTCATTAAATATGATTTATATAAAAAAATATGTATACTTATATTAAATAAGTCATATATTTAGTGGAAAATGGTTATTAATTAATAACTATTATTAATTAAAAATATTTACTAATTTTATCGAGTGATGGACGTTTAATTAAATTTCAATTTTTTCACTTGAACATATATAAAAAGTGTGCTACATTAATTTCACAAATACATACACGTAATTAATGCAGTTTTATATAGTATGAAAACACACATAACGTTTGTGTAATTTATTCAACTTTTACTATTCATTGTAGAATTATATTTATTGAGATAATATATTTTATATACATGATAGGTAAATTTTATTCATTTTTTATATTTGTATTCAATACATAATATTTATTAATATTAATTTTTTTTGAATATATTCATTTTTAATGTTATTTATTCATTAACAATACTTATTGTTTTTAATTTTTTTTGAATTTATTCATTTTCAATTTTTCATTGTTTAATATTTTTGTAATTTTATCTATTTTTAATATTTATTTATACATATTTATTCAATAATATTTAATGTTTTTTATATGGTTGAAACTTATATAATTAATATGTATTCATTTTCATTTTAACATATATCCATTTTTACTTTTTTTAATAATATATATAATTAATAACACTTGTTCAATTTTATAATATTTTTTCAATCTACTTATTTTTTTACTTATTAAATTTCACTCCCTTTAAACATATTTCATTTAATGTTATTTAGTATTATTTATTCAGAGAAAATATTACATATTTTTTACATTCCTTTACAATTTATTCAGTTTTAATATTTATTCATTTAATACAATTTTAATTTCTTCATTTTTTATATTAATTTACCCATATTTATTTATTAACATTTAAGGTTTTATATATGGTTGTAATGTAAATATTTAAAACGTATTCATTTCATTTTAATATATACTCATTTTTAATTTTTTTATAATTTATATAACTAATAAAACTCGTTCATTTTTTTACTATTTTTGAAGTCTATTCATTTATAGTTATTAAATTTCACTCAATGATAATATCTTTAAATTTAGGATTATCTATTCATTAATAACGTTAAATAGTTTTTACATTTAATACTATTTATTCATTTTTAATTTATATATTTTTGAATTTATTTAATTTATTTTATATAATTTTTATCATTTCTTTCCAATAAGTGATGAAAAATATAGGTTTCATTAGCACTAAAATTAAAGTATGAATAAATATGTACATTTTTCAGCACTAAAAAACACTAATAAAGACCCATATATATTAGCGCTAAGAGGTAGCACTAATAAAGAGTGGCCTTTATCATTGATTTCTATTTTAGAATTAATAAATATGGGTATTTATAAGCACTTTTTAAAAAGAAGAGATAAAAACTTTACTATCTTTTAAAAAGAAAACTAATAGAGGACCCAATTGATCATGTCGTTTAAGCTCTCATAGAACTGAAAATTCTTTGATGCTCTCCCTCAAACTCCCTAGACGATCGACACTTTCAAAACCCACAACATATGAATCATTCAATTTCTTCCATTGTTTAACCATTTTTAGTTACTCATTTGGTAGTTTTAAATTTTTCAATGAATTTTAATGGTATGTGAGAGTGGTTTCACCATTATCTCCCTCCCTGATTATCCACCCAATCTCCCTCACCTCAATACATCATTTCTTCACCCTCTCCTTTCCCCTCACATTTGTTAACTATTATTCTGAAATGAGGCTCAGTTGTGTTTGATTCCATTTTTGTACATGTTTTTGATCTATTTAATTATGATGTGTGTAAACCTATCATTATTTGATGTTGCTGCCATATTTTCTAAAAGTTTAAATACATTATAGATTTAGAAATGGTTTTACTATAATCTGTTAAATTTTCTTAGTTCAATATTTTTAATTGATCTATTAAAGTTTCATGAGGAGTATATGTACATTTTTTTTCAAATCTAGTTGTGCTGAATTTAAAATTAAAACTGAAAATCAATCATTTTTTTCTGAGAGTCTGATGTGCTAAAATTTTCACATAATGAATTCCTTGAAGTTAAACTAAATTTTTTTTTATATAAACTGTTTTTTCCTATTTTTCTAGATTTTTTTATTGTGTTTCTTAAATAAGTCTTATAAAAATAATTTTAAACTGAAATTTTTCCAATTTATATAGATTTCACCTTTAAATATGATGAAGATTATTATTTTTAAAATCATGTTGATTAATTTCAGAAGAAGTGTATATGGTATTATTTTCTAATTTCAATCATTTTTAAAAAATACTCCATGACTAAAAAATATTTGGACATCTTATTTTTTATTAATTTATGGGAAGTCCATTTGTGAACATTTTATTATTATATTTTTTTATAATATAATTTAAATTATTTTATATTGATGTATATATTTTATTTAAAAATGTATATCTGTAGTCAGAATCACTTGTTCTACTTTATTGGTGTTTTATCATTGGGATACTATCTTCAACACATGTAAAATTCCTCACACATACATGATATACCACCACCACCACACACTACTTCCTATAGTCCCAACAACATCTTATTCAAGTAGGGCTATCACCTGGTTCACCACTAAACTCTCACTTATGTCAGTCCATTCGATTCTTATCAACCTCATTTCTTTCTTTTGATTTCAAGTTCTAGTGAATGATACTTATCAGTAGCTAGATGTAACATATGATTTAAATTACTTTCTACTTTTTATGGATGTTGTATGTCTAATCATATGATATGTATTTAGATTAATCATATATGACATTTGGCTATTAAAAAGTGTTGGTCACCCAAACTTTCCCACTCCTTCCACATCCTGAGGTAATTTTGGAGTGAGGGATTATATCAAACATCAGACACAGGGTAGAAGAATCCAAGTTCTAGGTATCAATCCTACTCTCATGGATTAAAATAAAAAAATTATTCCCATTCTCATCTATTAAGAGACAAAATAAACCCAATAATTTTAATATTTTCATTATTGTGAGTATCTAAAAAAGGCATTTTACCACACAAACCTCTAACCCCATGTTCAGTTAAAATATTCATTCATTTAAGAATAAAATAAAAAGTAAGAGTACACAATAGAAAGTTTTAGAAAATTATTAAGTTAGTTAATTCACATGCTTTTTCATAGTTTCCCAGTTATATAAATATTCACTCATAGTAGCTACTTCCCCTACTAACCCATTAAAAACATCTACATCTGCTTCTGTCCTGTTTAAACATCTCTCCTATTTTCCAATTTGACTTTCTTCTTGAGTTGATTCCCTCTATTGGTTCCACTAAGATTTTGTTTGGTTTTATGGTGATCCTAGGTAGTTGAGCTTTTACTCCAATAATTATTTTGATATGAGGCTTTCTGTTGATCCCACTGGGACATTTTTTAACTTGTGTTGAAGTTGATTATTTCACCATCTAATAAAATATCATCAAATTAAGTTACTAAGAACCCTATCATTGAAACTTCACCTAACCCACCACATACCATGTAAATAAATGAATAAACATAAAATCCTATATTTTGTTGGGAAGCCACCTAGAAAAGAAATACAATATATCCTAGAACTATTGCCTTTTTGTCCCACAAAATACCAAACTGAGAACATAGACCAAAAACAACATGTTTACCCCATTTTGTTTCTTTTCATACCGCCCTTGAGTAAATTTTTAACTTGTTAGGAATCATCACCAATAACATTCAAATGTTGGGTTCCCCATATTAGTATTATTTATAACTTTTATCCTTTGATTATGGATACCTTATGTGTATTTATTTATTTTTTATACAAAAGGAATATTTTATTAACCTAATAGTAATGACATGAATAAAAAATAGACGATCTAAAGTATTATAAAAAAAGAGTATGAGGATGGAGCTAAAGAGTTCATCAAGTTTGCAATAGAGAATGTATAAGACCCTTCTCAAATCTTCTATCTGTGTTTAAAAAGTTGTTATTCAATAAAAATTAGTATGGAAGAGTTTTAAGAACATTTGATTGGTCATGAAATAGAACATAGCTATAAATGTTAGACTAAACATAGTGAGAAATTGAGTGTACATACTGATTGGGATGATACTGTGATTTATGGATCATTTGATATGAATACCAGTGTAAATGATGATGGATATCATATGGCATAAATTATAATGGAAATTGAATATGACCTTTGTGATTGAAAAAAGTTTTTAGAGAAGTTAAATAACTATGATAATAGACTATTTTATACCAATTATACTAAATATAAAACATTTTCAGCTGTATCGAAGTTACATAATTTAAAAGTTGGTAGTGGATAGAGTGACACCACCTTTACATAAGTACTTGGTATCCTGAATGATATGCTACCATAATAAAATAAGATTCCTTTTCAAACATATGACACTAAAAGAATGATACATTAAATGGGAATGATCTATACAAAAATAAATGCGTATCAAAATTATTTATCATTATTTTTCAAGGACCATGAATCACAAAAAGATACCCTAAGCATGGACTGAATCGATACAAGTAAGATGGATCATGTCCTCCAAAATCTCTATGGTTCATTCTTATCAATTCATTGTTTAGATGAATATATGGATATAAGAAAAATTCTACATAATTGACATTACATACTGATACAAGAACTGAATACGGGAAACTACATCACTCAGCAGACTCTCCTTAGAGAAAGATAATTGATCATGAGTATCCTGAATTCAGAAATGATCTAAGAAAACTCAGTCTTATGTTATTTAAAGATGGAATAATTCATTTTAGTTTATACGGTAATAATCACAGTACATGACCATTTATGTTGGTAAATTATAACTTGTCCCCATGGTTATGAATAAAGCACAAATAAATTATGTTTTCTCTACTTATATCTAAAGCAAAACAACCTGATAATGATATTGATGTCTATTTGGATCCATTGATCTAAGATCTGAAATTGACATGGGATATAGGTGTTACATTGTATAATTCTCATAGACGTGGATAATTCAAATTAAGAGACATGTTGTATGGGATGATAAATGAATTTCTTATTTATAGAAATTTTTCAGGCTATAATATTAAAGGAATGTTGGGGTGTTATATTTTTGAAGAATACACACACTCATTTTGGTTGAAACATTCCTTGAAGACTGTGTTTTTAGGATATCAAATTTTTTTAACTCAAATAAATAAATACAAATCCTAGAAGATATCATTTGATAGGAATATAGAACAAGGTATAACATCGTCTCCACTAATGGGTGACCAACTATTCTAGAATATAAAATATATTGAAATTGTTTTTGGTAAACCTTTTTAAAAAAAATTATGATTGAGGTTGAAAGAAGAGATCAATTTTATTTGAATTTTCATACTGGATTTTTTGTACATTAGACGTTTTATTGATTTTATACATGTATAATTTTTTTTGATTGTATAAAAACCTGATGTTTTTATGAAATATATTTTTTTTAAATAATTTGATTTCTTTGATGTATATCATTACATGAAACACTGACATAGCATTTTTTACATGAAACACTGAGTTTCTACGAAACAATATTTTATTATTGTAATTATTTAAAGAAGAAAATTATAACATAGCTATTATAATTTTGGGTATGGACATGATCAACTGAATTATGAAATATAGTTTTCGCATGTATATATATAATTCTTAGACCAACTAATTATAAATGAATATAAAACCCGTTTTTAAAATAGAAGTAAATAAATTTTTCTAAAATAATATTTAAATGTGAACAAGTATTTTTTACAACAATAAGTAAACAAAATAATTATTGTTGGATTATATTAATTAAAAATTTAACATCCATCTTATGTGTTTTTTAAAAATTATATAAGAATAAATCTAATTTTATGCATAAATATGCATTTTTATAAAACGACATTTTTACAACCATTTGATGAAAAACTTATTTTAAATATAGTTTTTGACACTTTTAGAAATACAATTTTACAAAATAAAATTTTTATTTGAAATCAGGATATAAAAATTTACTTTTTTATGTTTTTTTATTTTTCTGTTAAGTTTCATGTTTTGATGAATAGTGAAAAAATATTTCATTTTAATTAAAAACATATTTTTCATATAAATAATTTATTGTATAAATTATATTCTTAATTAGATTTAAAGTATAATTAAATAATTTTTTTATAATTTTATTCAATTTAGGTCATTAAAACCAGTTTTACATTGAAATTGGATATAAAAACATTTTTAACTTTTGAACTTTTTTGCTATAAAACAAGTTTTCTCATTTCATCAACTAAATTCATTTTAAATTAATTTTAGCCAATTATGTGTTTTTAATTTTGGAAAATTGATTCCATAATATGAATAATAAGTTCAAAATTTAGTTAATAGGTCCCTTTTAATTTGGGACAATATGAACAATAACAATAGTAAGTTTCATTACCATGGTTAAGTGTAAAACATGTAATTAAACGTCAAAATAATAATATAAATATTAGATAATTACACTGAAAATTTACCAAATATTATTGGATTAAGTTAATTAGACCCTTAAAACATAAGATCTTAAATTGAATAATTTAATGGAAACTTTTTGATGAAAATTACTTTGATATTATTAAAATCAAAGAGAGTGGTAAAATGTCACACTCTTACTTTTAATAAGTACAATATTTTTATTATGAGGATAAATAGAAGATATGATCAAATATAAATATTATTATTAAATATAAAAGGTTTATATACATAATGGAAATTTATTTTTAATTTTTAGTAATGAAATAATTAACATAAATAATTACACAATGACGATGCAGTAATAATTAAATTAATGAAAAACACAATTAAGTGATATTAAAAATTAAAAAAAATATAATTTGAATTAATTAAAGTATTAAAAAAGTTTTATAGGTTAATATGACATATTAGGGGTGTATTAAATTAATTGTTTTCTAATTTATCTTTTTGTATTTATTTTATTAATGTCAATGTAATGAATAGTGTCAAATTTGACAATAATGTTATTTTATGAAAATAATATTTTATTAAATTAGTTAAAAATCATAAAAATCATAAATAAGTAAAAGGGGATAAATAATGTCGAAAATGTCATAAATTGACCATTTATGGTTCAATTTACACCTTATATGTAAAAATATCTCCCTTTTAATTTTGAAAATGTTGTTACCATAGTTAAAATTAAAATAGGTTAACAAAGGGTTAATAAAAAATACAAGGTTAAAAATTACAAAAAAAACTTTTCTAAAATATATTGGTTGATGGGTTATAACCTATACAACATTATCTTGAAATTAATTTCCATTTATAGGTATTTAGATTGAGATTTAATTTATTATAAATTAATCTTTTCAGAAATTTACAAAAGCGCCCCACACATTCATTATAATATGACACTTCCTCCCTCAACTCATTTTACCTCATTGATTTTTATATCTCATAAAAATCTGATAAATTATCTTCTCCAATTTTCTATCAACATTATAGGGATTCTGGTATTCTCAGATGACCAACTCTAGAGTCCTTTAGAGAAGATCTAAAGGAGCCGTTTTCAAGAAGATATAACTGCTCTAACCAATCACTCTCCTTTTCTACTCTTCTATACCCCTATAAATATTTTATTTATATGATAAAGTAATAAATTAAGAATAATAAATATTATAAAATTTTATTATGATTTTTAACACACCATTATAAATAACCTTTCCCATCAAACAAGAAGTTAAAGTGTTACTCATACGTACGTGCGGCTTACCATCTCCACATAGCGATTCAATTAATTTTACGTCACCATATTTTATGAGTGATAGTTATGATGGTTTTAATGTTTATATATGATATTTATGACATAATTATACTTCTTTAGTGATAATATTATATCTACCTTTTTACCATCTAAATTTTTAGAAGTGATAACGTCGCTCGTGAGTATGTATGGCTTACCATCACCACAATGCGATGTGATTTGTTTTTCATTTATATTTTACATGGATGGTAATAAGGATAAATTTTATCAATATATATGATATATATAACATAAAAATTATTCTTTAATGATAATACATCATATACATTTCATTCTTATAATATTATAAGAAAATGAAAACAATGTTCATGCGTACGTGCGACCTTCCATATCCATGAATGGTGTATTTTATTTTATACATATAACTTTAATGAATCACCATGAATAAATATATTTTATTTAGATCATTTTTATCATAATACATATGATTAAATCATGATCTACGTCATAGAACAAAGTATAAAAAATCAAAACGCATGTGAAAAACAACGCGGTTACTTCCTTAAACGTAACTTTAACATGGAATTGTTAATAAAGGGATAACATAATGTCATAAATAATTCATATATGTTATGATATAATTGAATAAGGTTATGTAATATATTTATATTGAACTTATATTTATTATATAGGTGGTTTTAATGAATACGAAGTGAGTCAATATATAAGGTAAGTTTTTGTATCTAACTTTTATTTCTGTGAGATATATGCTATATTCAACACTTATTCTTTTTTGTGTGGTGTATATACTGAATTATGAAATTTTATATCATTAATTTAAATTATTTAATGATATTAAATGTTTAAATTTATGTTACTCTTCCATGGGGCTCATGATACAAAAGTTTCTCTAGTAGTAAGAGATTTTTGGGTCACTTTTATTTCCGTGGGACACCTACCTTATACACTACTTATTTATTTTGTGTGGTGTATATACTACCCATAAATGTATTTTATGAGTATTATTATGAATATTATGGTATATTAATATCCATATAATTTTATTTCCTTTATGGGTAATAATATTCTATTGATTATAAATTGATAAGTGATTATTTCACAATCTCACTAATAATCGGGATTGTTTCATTTTAAATCACAATTGTGGATTATTTTTCTTCCACATCCATCATTTCTAAAAATTCTTTAAAAAATTATTTTACTATTATCATATGAATTATTAGTGTTTTTACCTTTTTTTACTTTTTAAAAAATGGTTTAAAAGAATATTTTTTTTCATTTTATAAATAATGCTCTTTAGGACTTTACTAACAATAATATATAGATGGAATGTTTTTTTAACTTATACAACATGAGTGGAATATTTTTACATCATGATGACAAAATTCAATGAATCTTTCCTTATAGTATTAAAAGGTTATTTTCAAATAAAGTTTTGTCTTCTTAAAATTTAATGGTATTTTAAGAAGAGAAAATGTTTTCAAAGAAGAAAGGATATCTTCCTCAAGAATTATTTTCAAGTGATTTCTAAAAATTATTTTCCATATATGATAACATCATTTGATGTTACTTATGTTTTAATGGGGATATTTTTTCAAGGATAATATCCCTATTATTCCTAATATTGGTTTATGTTTATTATGGAATAATATTTATGAATCCCATTTCTTTCTATGGGTTATATTATGATTGAAGGATGTTTATGAAAACCATATCATTTCATGGGTTCTGATATAATGAATGATTTATGTTCTTATGGAACAAATTTGTATTTTTTTTGTTATGTGATGGTTGGGACCTACATATCCCTCTGATTTGTTGGGTAAATATTTATATCTCATGAGATAATGATGGGAAACAAGTCGATGAGATTGATCCACTATGGGAAGATGGGGAAACACGATCCACTATGAGAATATGGGGAAACCTGATCCCTTACGAGGAAAGGACTGTGACTAAGGATGGTGGTGTGTCCTACACAGTAGGTTTAGTCCTTATGAAGTGCCCTGATAAGTTTTGGAAATGAGCCTTGACTTATAGGGAATGATATTACATGATTATGTGTCTTCCACAATTCCATGTCTTATTTATTTGTTATTATTTCATGGTTTATTCTTTTGACTCCCTTATGATTAATTCCTTATAAATTTCCAAATCATAGTTCCATGATTGATGTATATGATCCTTAATATTAAGGGTATGATCTTTAAAAGTTATTATTATGTTCTCATAAACTTATGTTCATATTATGCTTAAGTATCTCCCTTTTTTACACTTACTGAGCATCTGAGATCACCCTTTCTTTTGTTTCCTTTACCAAGGTTATGAATAAAGGTTTTAAGTAGAAATACTAAATGAGAAGATCTTTATGGGAGATGTTGAAGATATTTGACCAAATTCTATGTTTATTTTCCATTTTTCCAAAGGCACTAAATTATTACGGTTCTCAGGGATGTGTTTGTCCAATGTAATGAATATTTTTTTAAAAAGATGTAATGTCCATGTTCTAAAAGCATGATTTTTTATAGTTAGTATTCGATAAATGTCTTAGTCAACATTTTGAAACTAGGATGAGAAAACATTAGTGATATCTCTAGAGATATTTCTAAGGATATGTCTAGGGATGTCTCTAAAAATAAGTCTATGTATATGTTATAATCCTAGAATTTTAATAATAATCCTGACTAACCTAGGATTAAAACTAAGGTTTCATAGATTGAAATATAATAAGTAATTTCCCTTTATCATGTGGTTCTACCACTTTGATTAGTGTTTCTCACACTATGCTTTCTAGTTTTAGTCAATGGATAAAACCCGAAGGAACCATGTTAATGATGAATGGAAATGGAAATTCAATGATTTTTCTCCTGAGCAATGGAATGTTATGGGGGAAGGAATGAAAAATATTATTTCTATGCTCAAATAAATTTCTCAAGCTGTGAATTAGGCTATAATTAAAAATTATCAATGGAGGGAACAAAATTCTATTGTGTCCTTCATGATTCATCATTTACCTACTTTCAATGGGTCTTCTGATCCACTAATGGCTGAGAAATGGATCAGTTCCAATGAAAATATATTTTTGGTTCTCCAATTTTTTTAAACATGAGAAAGTATTTTAAGATTTCTACCATTTGGAAGATGAAGAAAATCAATGGTGTAATATTAATAAGAATATAAGGAAATAATATGAAATTGAATCTGTAGAATAGAATGATTTTAAGAACTTGTTTTTCAATAAGTAATTTCCTAGTATTATTTATATGAAAATGGAAAAGGAATTCCTTGAGTTAAATAAAAGGATAATGAATCTATTAGAACCAATGAAGAAAATTTTACAAGACTTTCAGGGTACGCTTCTAACATTATCATCCAAGATGAAAGTAGGGTTGATCAATTTTTAAATTGATTAAAACCAAGTCTCCAAAGGAAATTAGGTATAAGGGAATTCAGTAGTTATGAATAAATTTTCCAATGTTCCCTCAAGGTGGAAATGGGGGTTGGAGTTACATATCAATCTAATGGTTTTGACATGAAATGGAAGAGGGAGTTTAAAGAAAAATATAAAAGCCATGGAGAAAATAATATGATTTTTAATTTATATTTAAAGTGTGAAAATAAGCATGGTGGGGATTACCTTAAGGGGACTAGTAAATGTTTCAAGTGTAGAATAGTAGTTCATCTAGAAAACAAATGCCGAAGTAAGGAGATGATATTATCTAATGATGCGAATAGAGATAAGGCTACACAGAATGAACCCCCAGCACTTTAATGATTCAAGTGTAAGGAAAATGGTTATTATTTTAATCAATGCCCAAATGCAAGGGTGTTGTACCTCTCGTATCCCCTCGTGGTTTAATTTTCATGATCACAATCACTTTCATGTTTATCTAACATTGTTTGAAGTGTTTTTGATTGAAAGGCACAAGGTTGCCAAGAAGTTGGCCCAAGAATGGACATCAAATGGACTGAAATTCAGTCCACCGGCCAACCGGTGTGATAGCACCGGCCAGCCGGTGGAACTGGCAGAGGTATTGCCCACTGCCAGGTTCCACCGGTCGACCGGTGGCTCTGTCACCGGTCGACCTGTGGCACCCAGCCCAAATAGTGTTTGCTACTGTCTTGCCACCGGCCAGCCGGTGGCTCCTCCACCGGTCGACTGGTAGAGCCTGGATCAAGACTCTTCTTCTCTACCAAGGCACCGGCCAGCCGGTGGAGCTGTACCGGCCAGCCGGTAGCCCAGTCAAACTAGCCGTTGGCTTTGACCAGTCAACCCCCATTTGGCCTCCAACGGCTCTTTAAGCCTCTCCAACGGCTCCGAAGCCTCCCCAAGGGTTCCATGCCTATAAATAAAGGCCAAGGAAGCCCCGAACATCTACCGGAACCATACGGAAGCCCACGGACACCTTGTTGATCATTTGGCGTACCTCCGGTGCATTCCTCCAAGGGAACCCCAAGTGCTCCATCCAATTCCACATCCAAGGAGCTCCTCCAAAGAAGCTTGGAAGCGGCCTTCAACATCTCCATCCAATCAAAGGCGCCCAAGGCTTCTCAAAAATTGGTTTTTATTGTATATTTATTTTGAGCTTTAAATTTGGGTTTGTTCCTACAAACCCCAACACCTTTTCTCATCCCCCTTTCTTTTGGGTTTCACACCACCATTAAGGTGTGAAGAGGTTTCTTCAAGCCTTCCCTTTTAAAAGGCTTGTGTCTCGGAGAAATTTCTTGATTGATTGGGGGAGAATCCTTTTCATCTTGTTTAGCATTTCCTTTCAATTTCAGTTTTTTACTTTGATTGTTTCAGTGATTGTGATCATCAAAATAGGGGGAGATTGTTGTACCTCTCGTATCCCCTCGTGGTTTAATTTTCATGATCACAATCACTTTCATGTTTATCTAACATTGTTTGAAGTGTTTTTGATTGAAAGGCACAAGGTTGCCAAGAAGTTGGCCCAAGAATGGACATCAAATGGACTGAAATTCAGTCCACCGGCCAACCGGTGTGATAGCACCGGCCAGCCGGTGGAACTGGCAGAGGTATTGCCCACTGCCAGGTTCCACCGGTCGACCGGTGGCTCTGTCACTGGTCGACCTGTGGCACCCAGCCCAAATAGTGTTTGCTACTGTCTTGCCACCGGCCAGCCGGTGGCTCCTCCACCGGTCGACCGGTAGAGCCTGGATCAAGACTCTTCTTCTCTACCAAGGCACCGGCCAGCCGGTGGAGCTGTACCGGCCAGCCGGTAGCCCAGTCAAACTAGCCGTTGGCTTTGACCAGTCAACCCCCATTTGGCCTCCAACGGCTCTTTAAGCCTCTCCAATGGCTCCGAAGCCTCCCCAAGGGTTCCATGCCTATAAATAAAGGCCAAGGAAGCCCCAAATATCTACCGGAACCATACGGAAGCCCACGGACACCTTGTTGATCATTTGGCGTACCTCCGGTGCATTCCTCCAAGGGAACCCCAAGTGCTCCATCCAATTCCACATCCAAGGAGCTCCTCCAAAGAAGCTTGGAAGCGGCCTTCAACATCTCCATCCAATCAAAGGCGCCCAAGGCTTCTCAAAAATCGGTTTTTATTGTATATTTATTTTGAGCTTTAAATTTGGGGTTGTGCCTACAAACCCCAACACCTTTTCTCATCCCCCTTTCTTTTGGGTTTCACACCACCATTAAGGTGTGAAGAGGTTTCTTCAAGCCTTCCCTTTTAAAAGGCTTGTGTCTCGGAGAAATTTCTTGATTGATTGGGGGAGAATCCTTTTCATTTTGTTTAGCATTTCCTTTTAATTTCAGTTTTTTACTTTGATTGTTTCGGTGATTGTGATCATCAAAATAGGGGGAGATTGTTGTACCTCTCGTATCCCCTCGTGGTTTAATTTTCATGATCACAATCACTTTCATGTTTATCTAACATTGTTTGAAGTGTTTTTGATTGAAAGGCACAAGGTTGCCAAGAAGTTGGCCCAAGAATGGACATCAAATGGACTGAAATTCAGTCCACCGGCCAACCAGTGTGATAGCACCGGCCAGCCGGTGGAACTGGCAGAGGTATTGCCCACTGCCAGGTTCCACCGGTCGACCGGTGGCTCTGTCACCGGTCGACCTGTGGCACCCAGCCCAAATAGTGTTTGCTACTGTCTTGCCACCGGCCAGCCGGTGGCTCCTCCACCGGTCGACCGGTAGAGCCTGGATCAAGACTCTTCTTCTCTACCAAGGCACCGGCCAGCCGGTGGAGCTATACCGGCCAGCCGGTAGCCCAGTCAAACTAGCCGTTGGCTTTGACCAGTCAACCCCCATTTGGCCTCCAACGGCTCTTTAAGCCTCTCCAATGGCTCCGAAGCCTCCCCAAGGGTTCCATGCCTATAAATAAAGGCCAAGGAAGCCCCGAACATCTACCGGAACCATACGGAAGCCCACGGACACCTTGTTGATCATTTGGCGTACCTCCGGTGCATTCCTCCAAGGGAACCCCAAGTGCTCCATCCAATTCCACATCCAAGGAGCTCCTCCAAAGAAGCTTGGAAGCGGCCTTCAACATCTCCATCCAATCAAAGGCGCCCAAGGCTTCTCAAAAATCGGTTTTTATTGTATATTTATTTTGAGCTTTAAATTTGGGTTTGTGCCTACAAACCCCAACACCTTTTCTCATCCCCCTTTCTTTTGGGTTTCACACCACCATTAAGGTGTGAAGAGGTTTCTTCAAGCCTTCCCTTTTAAAAGGCTTGTGTCTCGGAGAAATTTCTTGATTGATTGGGGGAGAATCCTTTTCATCTTGTTTAGCATTTCCTTTCAATTTCAGTTTTTTACTTTGATTGTTTCGGTGATTGTGATCATCAAAATAGGGGGAGATTGTTGTACCTCTCGTATCCCCTCGTGGTTTAATTTTCATGATCACAATCACTTTCATGTTTATCTAACATTGTTTGAAGTGTTTTTGATTGAAAGGCACAAGGTTGCCAAGAAGTTGGCCCAAGAATGGACATCAAATGGACTGAAATTCAGTCCACCGGCCAACCAGTGTGATAGCACCGGCCAGCCGGTGGAACTGGCAGAGGTATTGCCCACTGCCAGGTTCCACCGGTCGACCGGTGGCTCTGTCACCGGTCGACCTGTGGCACCCAGCCCAAATAGTGTTTGCTACTGTCTTGCCACCGGCCAGCCGGTGGCTCCTCCACCGGTCGACTGGTAGAGCCTGGATCAAGACTCTTCTTCTCTACCAAGGCACCGGCCAGCCGGTGGAGCTGTACCGGCCAGCCGGTAGCCCAGTCAAACTAGCCGTTGGCTTTGACCAGTCAACCCCCATTTGGCCTCCAACGGCTCTTTAAGCCTCTCCAACGGCTCCGAAGCCTCCCCAAGGGTTCCATGCCTATAAATAAAGGCCAAGGAAGCCCCGAACATCTACCGGAACCATACGGAAGCCCACGGACACCTTGTTGATCATTTGGCGTACCTCCGGTGCATTCCTCCAAGGGAACCCCAAGTGCTCCATCCAATTCCACATCCAAGGAGCTCCTCCAAAGAAGCTTGGAAGCGGCCTTCAACATCTCCATCCAATCAAAGGCGCCCAAGGCTTCTCAAAAATTGGTTTTTATTGTATATTTATTTTGAGCTTTAAATTTGGGTTTGTTCCTACAAACCCCAACACCTTTTCTCATCCCCCTTTCTTTTGGGTTTCACACCACCATTAAGGTGTGAAGAGGTTTCTTCAAGCCTTCCCTTTTAAAAGGCTTGTGTCTCGGAGAAATTTCTTGATTGATTGGGGGAGAATCCTTTTCATCTTGTTTAGCATTTCCTTTCAATTTCAGTTTTTTACTTTGATTGTTTCAGTGATTGTGATCATCAAAATAGGGGGAGATTGTTGTACCTCTCGTATCCCCTCGTGGT
Organism: Viscum album; assembly: GCA_963277665.1. Taxonomy (NCBI): domain Eukaryota; kingdom Viridiplantae; phylum Streptophyta; class Magnoliopsida; order Santalales; family Viscaceae; genus Viscum; species Viscum album. The sequence continues at coordinate 889,687,570 of OY728142.1, forward strand.
TTAATTTTCATGATCACAATCACTTTCATGTTTATCTAACATTGTTTGAAGTGTTTTTGATTGAAAGGCACAAGGTTTCCAAGAAGTTGGCCCAAGAATGGACATCAAATGGACTGAAATTCAGTCCACCGGCCAACCGGTGTGATAGCACCGGCCAGCCGGTGGAACTGGCAGAGGTATTGCCCACTGCCAGGTTCCACCGGTCGACCGGTGGCTCTGTCACCGGTCGACCTGTGGCACCCAGCCCAAATAGTGTTTGCTACTGTCTTGCCACCGGCCAGCCGGTGGCTCCTCCACCGGTCGACCGGTAGAGCCTGGATCAAGACTCTTCTTCTCTACCAAGGCACCGGCCAGCCGGTGGAGCTGTACCGGCCAGCCGGTAGCCCAGTCAAACTAGCCGTTGGCTTTGACCAGTCAACCCCCATTTGGCCTCCAACGGCTCTTTAAGCCTCTCCAATGGCTCCGAAGCCTCCCCAAGGGTTCCATGCCTATAAATAAAGGCCAAGGAAGCCCCGAATATCTACCGGAACCATACGGAAGCCCACGGACACCTTGTTGATCATTTGGCGTACCTCCGGTGCATTCCTCCAAGGGAACCCCAAGTGCTCCATCCAATTCCACATCCAAGGAGCTCCTCCAAAGAAGCTTGGAAGCGGCCTTCAACATCTCCATCCAATCAAAGGCGCCCAAGGCTTCTCAAAAATCGGTTTTTATTGTATATTTATTTTGAGCTTTAAATTTGGGGTTGTGCCTACAAACCCCAACACCTTTTCTCATCCCCCTTTCTTTTGGGTTTCACACCACCATTAAGGTGTGAAGAGGTTTCTTCAAGCCTTCCCTTTTAAAAGGCTTGTGTCTCGGAGAAATTTCTTGATTGATTGGGGGAGAATCCTTTTCATCTTGTTTAGCATTTCCTTTTAATTTCAGTTTTTTACTTTGATTGTTTCGGTGATTGTGATCATCAAAATAGGGGGAGATTGTTGTACCTCTCGTATCCCCTCGTGGTTTAATTTTCATGATCACAATCACTTTCATGTTTATCTAACATTGTTTGAAGTGTTTTTGATTGAAAGGCACAAGGTTGCCAAGAAGTTGGCCCAAGAATGGACATCAAATGGACTGAAATTCAGTCCACCGGCCAACCAGTGTGATAGCACCGGCCAGCCGGTGGAACTGGCAGAGGTATTGCCCACTGCCAGGTTCCACCGGTCGACCGGTGGCTCTGTCACCGGTCGACCTGTGGCACCCAGCCCAAATAGTGTTTGCTACTGTCTTGCCACCGGCCAGCCGGTGGCTCCTCCACCGGTCGACCGGTAGAGCCTGGATCAAGACTCTTCTTCTCTACCAAGGCACCGGCCAGCCGGTGGAGCTATACCGGCCAGCCGGTAGCCCAGTCAAACTAGCCGTTGGCTTTGACCAGTCAACCCCCATTTGGCCTCCAACGGCTCTTTAAGCCTCTCCAATGGCTCCGAAGCCTCCCCAAGGGTTCCATGCCTATAAATAAAGGCCAAGGAAGCCCCAAACATCTACCGGAACCATACGGAAGCCCACGGACACCTTGTTGATCATTTGGCGTACCTCCGGTGCATTCCTCCAAGGGAACCCCAAGTGCTCCATCCAATTCCACATCCAAGGAGCTCCTCCAAAGAAGCTTGGAAGCGGCCTTCAACATCTCCATCCAATCAAAGGCGCCCAAGGCTTCTCAAAAATCGGTTTTTATTGTATATTTATTTTGAGCTTTAAATTTGGGTTTGTGCCTACAAACCCCAACACCTTTTCTCATCCCCCTTTCTTTTGGGTTTCACACCACCATTAAGGTGTGAAGAGGTTTCTTCAAGCCTTCCCTTTTAAAAGGCTTGTGTCTCGGAGAAATTTCTTGATTGATTGGGGGAGAATCCTTTTCATCTTGTTTAGCATTTCCTTTCAATTTCAGTTTTTTACTTTGATTGTTTCGGTGATTGTGATCATCAAAATAGGGGGAGATTGTTGTACCTCTCGTATCCCCTCGTGGTTTAATTTTCATGATCACAATCACTTTCATGTTTATCTAACATTGTTTGAAGTGTTTTTGATTGAAAGGCACAAGGTTGCCAAGAAGTTGGCCCAAGAATGGACATCAAATGGACTGAAATTCAGTCCACCGGCCAACCGGTGTGATAGCACCGGCCAGCCGGTGGAACTGGCAGAGGTATTGCCCACTGCCAGGTTCCACCGGTCGACCGGTGGCTCTGTCACCGGTCGACCTGTGGCACCCAGCCCAAATAGTGTTTGCTACTGTCTTGCCACCGGCCAGCCGGTGGCTCCTCCACCGGTCGACCGGTAGAGCCTGGATCAAGACTCTTCTTCTCTACCAAGGCACCGGCCAGCCGGTGGAGCTGTACCGGCCAGACGGTAGCCCAGTCAAACTAGCCGTTGTCTTTGACCAGTCAACCCCCATTTGGCCTCCAACGGCTCTTTAAGCCTCTCCAACGGCTCCGAAGCCTCCCCAAGGGTTCCATGCCTATAAATAAAGGCCAAGGAAGCCCCGAACATCTACCGGAACCATACAGAAGCCCACGGACACCTTGTTGATCATTTGGCGTACCTCCGGTGCATTCCTCCAAGGGAACCCCAAGTGCTCCATCCAATTCCACATCCAAGGAGCTCCTCCAAAGAAGCTTGGAAGCGGCCTTCAACATCTCCATCCAATCAAAGGCGCCCAAGGCTTCTCAAAAATCGGTTTTTATTGTATATTTATTTTGAGCTTTAAATTTGGGTTTGTGCCTACAAACCCCAACACCTTTTCTCATCCCCCTTTCTTTTGGGTTTCACACCACCATTAAGGTGTGAAGAGGTTTCTTCAAGCCTTCCCTTTTAAAAGGCTTGTGTCTCGGTGAGCTAGCCTTCACCCGTTAAAAAGGCTAGTGGGTTCTTGCTATTCCATTGAAAGCAAGTGGGTTCTTGCTTAACCACCAAAAGCAAGCTGTAATAGGTCCTAGTGCTACCTCAAAGCCTAGTGGGTTTCTTGCTAAAACCATTGAAAAGCAAGCGGTAGGAATCTCTCAACGGTTGAGTTGGGAGTGGAGACGTAGGCCGGGTTTTTGGCCGAACTCCGTTATCAATTTCTTGTGTGATTGCCTCTTTTATTTTCCGCTGCACTTTCACTTTGATTTTAATTTGTTAATCTTTTTTAAAAAGGCAATTCACCCCCCTCTTGCCATCTTTTCCCCGTTTGTTCCGACCTAACAAAGGGTTGACGATAACAATTGACATAAAAAACCTCTTAATACCAAATAAAAAGGGTAAAATCATGAGTTCACTATTGGCGATATGGAGTATGAAAACTGAGTGGTGGAATGATTGAGTATTTATGTCATCGAATTCAAGAATAATGTTGTAGAAGTACTTTTATGGTATTATGGAATAATTAAAAATCTAAGTGTTAGCCCATTATAGTTTTTAAATATGAATTTAAGAGCATATACTGAATGGTAAGGTGATATTTTTAGAGAACACATGATTAAGGGAAGGATAACCCTTAATATGTACATGATGTTGGATAATGAAATACAAAGATATTTAATTATGATAAATTAAATGGGATATTATTTATGATCTTGGGATAGATAAGATGAAAAGGTGGTTTATGATATCATGGATTGAGTTTATAATTTTTTTAGATTTATGGTACGAATAAAGAGTTAATTTTTTGAAGTATGAATGTTTTCACTATGGTTTTATAGAAGTTCAGTTTATTACTATGTTTCAACATAATACATGATAATGGAATTCACATGATTGGTATGTGACAATTAATAGATACATCATGTTTTTTAGAGATTAATAATGATTTGAGTTTTGAAAGTTAGTTAACTTCTTTTGAATTTTTTTATTTTAATCTTTTTGATGGTTTATAAGGATAACCATATATGAAAATTTTTATGTTGAAATTTGGATGAGGTTACAACAATTAATGTTTCATAATATGAATATTTATTCACATTGGATTACTTGTGATAAAATTTTTGTTGTGATAAATACATATATAATGACCTATCATTCTACTTATGGATATCATGATCTGCTAATGATTTAGGAAGGGTAAATTAACCCTCATTTTGTGGAATAAGAGATGAAGTGAGAATTGATCAAGGTGGAATGAAATGATGATATTATTCTTATGAAATGTTATGAAATCAAGAAATTATTTATTATTATGAAAATTATTCAACTCTAGGGAAAGGATCTTGAAACCAAAAAAATATATCCTAGTACATACTTTTTTGATGAAACAAATGGTCCCTTAGATCATCATAACTTTTATATATTTGTGATTGTTACCTTTCTCCTAACCATATTCTCTACCACTCTCCATCAGAACATGATAGTTATATTTCTCTTCCATGTCCAATATTTCAGTTTCCACCTATGTTATACTATGTGGAAACCTAGATATGTGTTACTTTGGGTGACCATTATGTTTCCATCTTTCCCTTTTTTAAATGGAGTTTTAGTATTCATTTTTACGATGTGGGATTTGAGGAAAGTAACCTTCAAGTATTAAACCTTTGATAACCCTGATTAATTTCAAGGGAGAAATTCATTTTAAGGGGGTAAAGGAAAACACCTCTAAATTTTCATGTAATATATTTTGTTTAAATAATTTTATTTCTTTGATGTATTGCATTACACGCAACACCTACTTAGCTTGCGTTACATACAACACTAAGTTCATACAAAACAACATTTTAATATTCTAATTATATAAACAAGAAAATTATAATCTAGCCATTATAATGGTGGGTATGAACAGGACTAAATAAATTATCAAATATATTTTACACATGTATATATATAATTCTTTGACCAATTAATTATAAATGAATATAAAACTCCTTTTAAAATAAAATGAATTTTTTTTTCTTCTAAAAAACTATTTAAATGTGTAAAAGTGTCTTTTATAATAATAAATACACAAATAAATATTTCAGGACTATATTAATTAAATTTGTAACATTCATCTTATGTGTTTTCTATAAATTATATAAGAACAAATCCAATTTTATGCATAAAGAAGCGTTTTTTATAAAAAAATTATTTTACATCCCTTTAATGGTGTACTTGTTTTAAATATAGTTTTTGAAATTTTTATATTTTATATTTTAATAAAAAAAATTATTATTTGAAGGTGGTATGAAAAAATTTACTTTGGTTGAATTTCTAGTAATTTTCTATTAAGTTTCATGATTTGACGAATAGTGAGAAAATATTACATTTTAATTGAAAACAAGATTTTCATCTAAAAAATTTTTGATGTTAGAATATATTTTTAATTGTTTTTAAATTATAATTAGATCATTTTTTTTATTATTTAATCCAATTTAGTTCCTTTAAAACAATTTCACATTAAAAATGGATATAAAAACATTTCAAACTTTTGGACTTTTTCACTTTCAAAACAAGTTTTCTCATTCTACCAATGGGATTAATTTAAAATTAATTTTAGACAATTATGTATTTTTATGTTTTAAAAATGTATTCCATAATCGTAATCTAAAGGTATAATTTTATTAAATATCTCCTTTTTCATTTAAGATAATATGAATAGTAACGTTAGTAATTTTTATTACCACAGTTAAGGGTAAAATGAATAATTAAGGTTAAACATAATTTTATAAATTTTATAGAATTACCTTAACACTTGTAAAAATGTTATTAAATGAATTTAATTTGACACTTTACACATAAGGTTTGAAAATTGAATAATTTAGTGGATAATTGTCTATAAAAATGACTTTGATATTATTAAAATAAAAGAGAGTAACAAAATGTCACACTCTTACTTTTAATAAGTATAATATATTTATTAGGGAGTTAAATAGAATATATGAATGGATTTATATATTTTATAAAACATATATTTTTTTATATATCATGTAAATTCATTTTTAATTTTTATTGAATACATAATTATCATAAATAATTCACAATATTGATGTAATAATTATTCAATAAATGAAAAAAATCAATTAAGTGATATTAAAAATATTAAAATAAATATTATTTAAATTAATTAAGGTAATAAAAAAATTTATAGGTTAATATGACTTATTTGGGGTGTATTAAATGATTTTTTAAGTTATATCTATTTATTTATTTTCTTAATGTCAATGTAATGAATTGTAGCAAAATTGGCACTTATGAAAATTTATGAAGATCATATTTTATTAAATTAGTTATAAATCATAACAATCCTAAATAAGGACAAAGGGTATAAATTAGGGTCTAAATTATCATAAAATGACCATTTATGGTTCAATATGATCCTAATAAGTAAAACTCTCATCCTTTTAATATTGAAAATGTTGTTACTGTAGTTAAAATTAAAATAGATTAACAAAGGGTTAATAAAAAATAAAAGGAAAAAATTATAATAAAAAATATCTAATATATATTGATTGATTGGATTAAACACTATGAAACATTAAATTATAAGTAATTTCAATTTTAATGTATTTTTATTGAGATATAATTTATTATAAATTAATATTTTGAGAAATTTCCAAAAGTGCCCCACGCCTTCATTATAAAAATACACCTCCTCCCTCATACCATTTCACGTATTTGAGTCTTCTAGCTCGAAAAAACTATTCCAAATTATCTTATCCTCTTATCTATCCACTATATAGGTTTTTTTCTTCCCAAAGTATCAACTCTAAAGTCATTTAGAGGAGATCTAAAGGTTATATTTCAAAGATGAGGCAATCTCTCTAATCAATCACTCTCTTTTTCTACTCTTCTATTCCTCCTATAAATATATGATATATATAATAAAATAATAAATTCATCATTTTAAGTATACTTAAATGTTATTATTTTTTTTAACACACCATTATACAATCCCTTTTCCATCAAACAATAAGTGAAAGTATATCTTGTACGTATGCACGACTTACCATCTCCATGTAGAGATACAATTCATTTTTCATCACTATATTTTATGAGTAAGAATTCTTTTTTTAATGATTATATATTATATTTAAGAAATAATTATACTTATTTATTTATAATATCATATCTACCTTTTTACCATCTAAATTTTGGGAAATGAAAATGTTGCTCGTGCGTACGTATGACTTACCATCTACACGATGCGATGTGATTCATTTTTCATATATATTTCACATGAATGGTAATAAGGATGAATTTTATGAATATATATGATATATATAACATAAAAATTATTCTTTAATGACAATATATTATATTCTTTTTTTTCTTCTAATTTGAAAGAAAATGAAAACATCATTCATGCGAATGTACGGCCTACCGTCTTAATGAACGTTGTATTTTATTTTCTAACTGTAACTTTTAAGAATAAAAATGAATAAATATATAATGAATATATATATATATATATATATATATGATATTTATATCATGGTTATCATAATTTATATGATTAAATAATGATCTATCTAAGAGAACCAAAGATAAAAAATTAAAACACATGTGAAAAACAAAGCGGTTATTATCCGAAACGTAACTTTGACATAGAATTATTAATAAATGTTTAACAGAATGTCATAAGTAATTAATATATTGTATGAAATAACTGAATAAATTTATTTAACATATGTATAATAAACATATATTTATTATACAGGATGTTTGACCTAGTATGAAGTGAGTCAAGACACAAGGTTAGGGTTTTCTTATCTCACTTTTATTTCTATGAGATATATGCTATATTCACCACTTATTCTTATTGTGAAGTGTATATACTGACTTATGACATGATATATCATTAATTTAATTTATTTCATTATGTTAAATGTTTCAATTGATTTTACTCTTTCATGGGTCTCATGATAAAAAAATTTACTCTAGTAGTAATGGATTTTTGTCTTACTTTTATTTTTGTGGGACACATGTCTTATACACTACTTGTTTCTTTTGTGTGGTGTATATACTACCCATGATTTTCTTTCATGAGTATTATTATGAGTATTATAGAATTTTAATATAAATATTATTTTGTTTCTTTCATGGTGTATATGATTCAATTGATTACATAGTGATAAATTATTATTTCACAATCTCATCAATAATCGGGATTGTTTAATTTTGAATCACCATTGTGGGATATTTATCTTCCAAATCCATGTTTTATGAAACTGATTTCAAATATTTTTACCATTATCTAAATAATATTTAAATTTATTTTTACCCATGTTTTCCTTTTTAAAAAATGGTTTGAAATTAATTTTTTTTGTTTTCAAAACAATGATCAATGGGACTTTACTGAAAAAACAACCAAATTGAATGTTTTTTAACTTATATGGATTGAATGGAATATTATTCCATGATGGATACATGATGAATTTTATCTTATATTACAATATTATAAGTTTATTTTAAATGAAAATGTTTTATTTTAAAAATTCATGACATTTTAATAAAAGAAAACGTTTTCAAATAAGGAAGGATATTTTCCTCAAGAATTATTTTCAAGTGAATGTTCAAAATTATTTTCAATCTATGATAACATTATTTGATTTTATTTATGTTTTAATAGGGGTATTTTTTCAAGGATACTATCCCTATTATTCGTATGGTTGGTTTATGTTTATTATGGAATGGTATTTATGATACCCATTTCCTTCCACGAGTTATGTTATGATTGAATGATGTTTATGAAACCCATTTCATTTCATGGGTTATGATATGATGAATGATTTTTGTTCTTGTAGTACAAATTTTTATTATTTTTATTATTTTATGGATGGGACCTATATCTACCTCCAATGCAATGGGTGAAGATTTATATCTCAAGAGATAATGACGGGAAACAATTCAACGAGCTTGATCCACTATGGGAAGATGGGGAAACCCAATCCATTATGGGAAGATGGGGAAAATTGACCCCTTATAACGAAAGGACTGTGACTGGGGATAGTGTCATGTCCTCCCTAATAGGTTTAGTCCCCATGAAGTTCCCTAATAAGTTTTTTAAATGTTCCTTCACTTATAGGGAATGATGTTACATCTTTAGGTGTCTGCCAAAATTCTATGTCTTATTTCTATGTTATGCATTCATGGCTTATTATTTTCACTCCCTTATGATTTATTCATTATGAACTGCTAAATATTTATTCCATTAATCATGTATATGATCCTTAATATGAAGGTTATGATCTTTAAAAGTTATAATTTTTTCTCATACCATTATGTTCATGTTATTCTAACGCATCTCCCTTATTTACCCTTACTGAGCATCTAAGCTCACTATTTCTTATGTTTCCTTTCCCTAGGTTATGAATAAATGTTTTAAGTAGGATTATTAGAGGGTAATATCTTTATTGGATATTTTTATGATCATTTACCATATTAGAAGTTTTTTTCCTAGTTTTAAAAGTCACTATATTATTACATTCTTTAGGAAAGTGTTTGGGTAATGTAATGAATATTCATAAAAAAGTTGTAATATCCATTTATGAAAATACTAGGTCATTATAGATAGTGTTATTAGAATGTTACTAAATGATCTTAAAAAAATGTGACAACAAGTCTAGGATGAACATGATTGACGTGGGTATAAGGGATGAGTTTGCACTGGTGAAGGGTGAAAGGAGAAATTTTCTTTATCTAGAATCTTACACTCTTTCCAGATAAGAAAAATTTCAATTTTCTAATTTCATTAATAGTGTAAAAGTTCTAGTGTGGTATTATCTAACATATCAATAATATCATTTCAATCACCAATTTGATGTTACGAGGTCTAAAACCACAAAAATTTCATGTTTCGATGAAATATTTGATTCTTGTTTCTTTACGTTGCATTCTACTTGAAATTTTACAACATAAATTAACCAAACTCTATATCTTTTTAAACGCAATATTCATTAAAAATATAAACACAGTGAATATTCCAATCATAAATAAAGATATTTCAGCCAAATTATATGAATTAGATATGTTCTTATCACAGTCATTCTTTGATATAATGGTCCACCTAAAGGCTCACCAGATTAGAGTGGTTCGACTATGCGATCCTATCCATTATAAGTGGATGTACCCCATTGAATGATATATGATATTTTTTAAAGTGTATATCATGAATCAAAGTCATCCAGAAGGTTTTATTTAATAAAGATATATTTTTAAATAATTTTTTGAATTATATACTAATTGACTATCAGATTTCGATAACATCGTTCTCCCAAAGTCTCACCACAACAGACACCTTATGGGTGAAGGGATTTTTGGAATAGATTTTGTTCTAACTACCATTATAGAGTGGGATAAATCTCACATTTACATTTTACATAATATTTTAGAGGTTTCTCCATATATTTAAGAATACAAATTAATTTTTATACATTTTAATTCATCAAGGGATGATGGATGGATATCAAATAAAAATAATGAATAGTTTATAGTATGGTTCTAAGATCATATTTACTATGATTTATCTAGAAATTTGAATTCAATTGTCAAATGAATTTAATGAATAGTGAGGGGACCTAATATATATTTTATATATTACACTAGTTTTTTAATTAATGTTTATACATTATATACAAAGTAATAAAATGAAAGTAGTATGATGAAAAATAGTAAAGTTACGCTTGTGGAAAAAGTGAGGCACTTATCCGATTCTGAGAATAGAAATCAAATTCATATGAATATTTCATATTTATTCATCATCAAAAGAATTTAATATTTGTATTATAAAACATTTAAAGTGTTAATTTTCTATTGAAAATGATTCTACAATATGAGTGTAGTGAAAGTCGATGTAACAAGCTTAATGAAGGTGAATTTTAGTGTTAAAGGGTATACAGATGATCCATTCATAATAATATCACCAGAATTGTAGGTATTTCATGTCTCAGATCCTATAAACAATAATTAGTTAATAATCCTATTATTTACTAAAAAATCTATTACGTCAGATGAAAATTCAATTGATGAATACCCTTTGATTGGGATATCACAATCATTTCATGGTATTACAATGTAGACAATTCCTTATATGTTATAGGGGACGAAAAATAAGGTATTTGGGTAAATAATATAAGATAAAAATTTATTCATCATTTAAAGAAAAAAAGTGATTTCAATGAGAAAGTTAAAGTGTTTTTTTAAATACTATGTTTTTCCTCAAAATATTATGTGTTCTCTACTAAATTTACATAATCAAAATTAAATGTTTTACTATTCATGAAGATAATTATTTTTCCCATGATGATGTTACAAATCCTGAGGAAGAACAAAAGATTGATGTTGAAATTGTGGAATTATTAGTGGACCAAAAAACGTTGAAGAAAATAAAACATTAATGACGTATAATCACTATGTTAAATAAAATTATCAAGGAAAGAAGAAATGTTATAAAATTTGAGGTTTGTTGGAATCAAAGAGGGAAACCTGTTGAACCCAACATATATATATTTATTAGTAATGTTTGGATCATATTGAGGATGCATTTTCCAATTGATATATATATATGTGTGTGTGGAACAATGTATTTCCTATATTAATGGAAACCCCTTTGGGAAGATATTAATGGAATGTTATGATATACATTCTCTATTTTTCTAAAAAAATTATAATGGATCATTGATTTAATTTTCATTATCCCCTATATAGGTCATTTATTTTAGATGATTGTTGTAAGAAATATGTCTTAATGTTCACTGGAAAATAATACAGTAGATTCTAGAAACTTATTACAAAGAATCATCACTATGATTCTGGGGATAAAGTAAACCCCCACCCACTAACTATGTATGAACACATTATAAAACATGATATGTAGAAATATTTCATCAGTCATCATGATGAAAAATCATTTCAGGTTCAATGTAGATGATAATTTTTTTACATTATTTATTTTTTCTACATTGATTAAGAATATTTAATTTTGGAAAGAGAAAAGGTGTGTTAAAAATAAACAACATGTATAAAAACCATTGTACCCCAATCATGAAGTATGAATGGGATATGCTTCACCTAAAAATAAAATGTTATGTATTTTAAATATACAACAAAATTTTTATATGATATGGAACAATATTTATTACTTTGTTTATATAAAGATTAATGAATCAAAATCCCAATCCACTTCCATCCCAAATTATGTGTTATGGAAGTAATCCCACATAAATAGAGGGTAAACTAGTTGATGAAAACAAACAAGTGTTATGGGAATCATGTGTAATTATGACATAGTAGTAATTTTTTATTCTCTATAAAATTATTATATAAAAATATCTATTTATATTAGTATGTTTTTTATATGGCTTAGACATAAGAATCAATATTGACTGTACCTAAAGAAAAAAAATACTATCTATAGTTTGAAGTATCCAAAACAATATGATTGTGTTAGTGGTACAGGTTTTAGAGACTCACCTCAAAAATATTTTGAGAAGAAAATGATAAAAAGAGATACATATGATATGATTAAAGGAATTTAGGAAAAAATATATGCTTTGAAAGATATTATTTTCCAGTATAGTTTGGCGGACCAATATATATAAAAGGATCAAAGAGAACCAATAGTTGAACAAAGATAGTACATGAAGAGACAAATGAACCAAATAGATTTGATGTTATCCATTCCCCTAAAATGATTACCCAACCTAACTTAATCCATTTTTTAATAAGTCTTACTCCTAAATGTGAATCAAACAACTTTTGATCACATTATATTACTAAAATTCTGCATGGTGAAGTTTTATTTTATTTATATATATCGACACCCACTCATTTCCTTTTTTCGAGGGTTAATGGTGTAAAATATCCCAAGTGACATGATATATAAAAAATAACTTTAAAATGATAAAAAGAGAGTGGGTATTAAAGTATCTCACAAGCTAAGTGCTAAGTTACCTATTTCACTTGATGATCTGGATATACTTATGACTGATAATGTTATAGGAATTTTTTTAGCATGGCTCTATAATCTTATAAAGATAAATGATGTATGTCTTTAACAATTTTTTTAAATTAAAAAACTTTAACAGTTGATAAAAAATGGTCTGAAATGAGGTATGGTATTACTGATGGATAAAACAATGGGGAAACGATAGGTCAGATCAAAACAATCCATTGAATCAAAGAAATTAAATGGCCCTTCCAGGAGTACCTTTTACCAAGTAGTTCCACTACTGTATATATTAACATTACAAATTTATATAGACACAAAATTAAATGATGGAAATATGTCCAATATTCAATTTTAAGAAGAAATATTTTGATATATCACTACATATGTGGTTGGTATGGAGAATATATTTGATATTTTCTAGTTTTAATGGTTGGGATTCTCAGTTGTGAATATGTACATGAGGTACATTTTCATAATCATCTATCCAAAAAATAATCTACTATATTCATTAAAGTTAACAACTGTTCATATTTTCTAGTCATATATATTACTACTATATAATCAGAAAACACTATGGATCCTGATTTGGACTCATTAATCCCTTTATTATTTCTATACAAGAAGATTATATAGAATTGAAATAAATTGAAAATAAAAAATATGGCCTAAGTGTGGTGTTTAAGAAGAAATTAGAATACAAAAAAAATCTTCTTGATTCCTATAATTCAAGGGTAAAACTATACAATCTAATCATATAATATATATATATATATATATATTTCATTACTTATTTTTTTAGTAATCTCTATATTCTCATTGAAATCAATTTAGATATTCCAAATATTTATTTTTATGGATCAAATGCATTTATTTCTAAAAAACTTACCATAAATAATGTCGATTGTGAATTTTTAAATCACTATAATAAAAATTTTATAAATAAAATTCAAATTATATATTTTAGTTTGTGTTTAATAAGAGTTTTGTTATGATATAGTGATATATGAATATAGTCTAAAAAATGGTATGATGTTAGTGAGTGAACGTAAGAATTCTATGTATTTATTCAAATGGAAATAGATTAAGGTATTTATAGTAATATATATCTATAAAAAAATATCCAAAATAATTTTATTATTTTTGAAATTTTTTCTGCATTGACTAGAGAAAAATAATGACAATAATTGTGGATATTATGTTTGAAAATTTATGAAAGATATCATATACACTAAAAATACTATCATCCTTAAACATGTAATTTCTAAAGGTAATTACAACATCATTGAAAATATTTTTAATCATTGGTGTATCTATATTTTCTTACTGTTTTCAATATTTCCAATAATATATGTAATCAGAAGAAGAAGTAAATTTGTTTTGAGATGAGTGGACAACGTACATGGTGTCAGAATGTTTTATGACATCAAATTTAGTTGATTCCCAATTATGTTTGTGATCTATTATGGGATATGACCTTATAGATACATTTGTGATTTGAATAATTAGAATCATAATTCTTATATATTATTTTTGACTTGTTTCTCATATATAAGTATAATGGAGGGTTACACTCTATGGATTCTGGAAGATCTAATAACATGTCTAAATATATTAATGATCCTAAGAAATTGGTCTTTGAGGGTGCGACTAAGATAATGGATACATGAAAATGGGTCAAGAATGTATATAGAAATCATGAAAAGGCCACTTCATATTACTTATTTAGTTAATTTTCACAGAGATAATTCGTGTAGAGGAGCATGAAATGGTGAGATGGTTGAAGGATAGTTATTCTCAAAAGAATGTGATCTTGAATTGGCTCACATATGTGGTGTGAGTTTATTATTTCCATAGGTGTGAGAAAATCCAATAGATACCATTTTTTAGAATGATAAGAAATGGTGTGATGTGTAGAAATCAACCACACATCAATATGAAACACAGTGTGCTCGATATGACTCTAAGTATATGTTTTTAATTCAAAATTGACACTTTAGTTCAAAAAAATGATACATACTAAAAATTGAACAAACACATTCATATTATTTTGATACTTTATGATAACAATCTATATGTCATTTTTAATGTGTAAGAATCTACCACACCTCAATCAGATATACGATGACCTAATATGACTCAAAGTGTATGTTTTAAGTTTAAAATTGAAATATTAGTTCAAAACACACATCAAATAATCCAAAATAATAAAACCCATTCATATTGTTTTGATAATTATTAAAAATACCCACAAGTCATTTTTGATGTGTAGTAATTAACTAGACCTCAATTTGATACACAATGTTCCTGGTATGACTCGAAGTGTATGTTTTTAGTTTAAAATGGTCATTTTAGGTCAAATCCATGTGATATACTCAAAATTAAGAAAACACATTCAAATACTTTTGATACTTTATAAAATAAATCCACAATTCATTTGTGATGTGTAAAAATTGACCAAACATCAATTTGAAACACAATAGAATCGATATGACTTGAATTATGTTTTTTCAATTTAAAATTGAAAATTTACTTCAAAACACAGATCACATACCCAAATATGAGAAAAAACATTCATATTGTATTGATAAATTAGGAAAATGAATCATAAGTCATTTTTGATTTGTAGGAATTGATCATACATCAATATGACATACGATGTGGCTAGTATGACTGGAAGTTCATGTTTTCAATATAGAAGTTCCATTTAAGTTTAAAATGCATGTCACATAGAGAAAACCAATAAAATGATCTTAGATTATTTTTAAACATTAGGATACTAATACATAATTAATTTCTAATGGGTATTAATTTATCATGCGTGAATCTGACACAATATGTGGCTGATATGACTCAATGTAAATGTGTTCAATATAGAAGTGGAATTTTAGTTTAAAATGTGTCACATAGAAAAAACTGAGAAAAAGATCTCGGATTAGTTTTATACTCTAGTAAAATGACTAAAATTAATTTTTTAAATTTAGTAATCAACCATATATCAATTTGATAGATGATATGGAACGTATTAATTGAAATATGTGATTTAAATAAAGAAGTTCTATTTTAGTTTAAAACACATGTCACATAGAAATAAAATGTGAAAACGGGCTGATATTGTTTTCAAACATTAAGAAAATGATCCATAAGTAGTTTTAGAAATATATGAATTATCATCATATCAATATGATACATAGTGTTCCCAGTATGACTTGAAGTATTTGATTTTAGTTTAAAATTGAAATTTTAGTTCAAAACATGTGTGACATGGTGGAAAAGTGACCAACTTTTGTAGTTGGTGTTTGGATTAGCAGTAAGAACCCCTTAATACTACATCAAGGTTGGGGGTTCAAAACCCAATGGGTGTAGGTACTATAACGTTAATGCAGTGGTACTGTAGAAGGAATATTGCAGTGGTGGAACTATAGCACTGGTGGCACTATAGTAGTGGTAGGAACTGTAGCAGGAACTATAGTGATGGTAGAACTGTAGTAAGTATTGAAGGAGGCTAAGTATTGTAGCAGCACTATTCATTGGTGGGCCTTTGAGTCAAAATATGGGCCTTTAGGGCCATTTAATGGGATTTCATTCCCACTAGGCCCAGGGTCCATGTAATGGGATTCATTCTCACTGGTCCTATGGGCCATGTGTAGAATAAATAAGGCTTGATGGGTGGGATATCCCCTTGTGGGGGCTATGGACTACCTTTCCAGCCTATGTTTGAGGTGTGTGTGTGTGTGTCTGTTTAATGTAATTGTACCCCCAAGCACCTAATATATATATATATATATATATATTTAAAAGATAATAATAATAATGGGATACAGTTATGGGATTACCCGAGTGGTAAGGGCTTCATGTAATCCTGCATCATACCCATGATAAAATTCGGGTGGGAGTGAATTTCCGAAGGTACTATAGTAGTATTGTAGTAGGAACTGTAGAGACATTGGAATTCTATAGAAGTGTAGGTACTATAACAAGTACTATAGTGGGGTACTATAGTAGCAGTACTATTTATCTTGAATGGGATTTCGGGCCCCTGGGCCTTCGGGCCATCAAGGGGTAGTGACACAGGCATGACATGCAGGTGGTGATATAGGCATGATGTAAGAAGATCCTTTGAGCCATCCAAGGATGGTTCTATGGTCCATGTAATGGGATTCATTCCCACTAGGACTTTAGGAGAAAAAAATATAATGTACAAAATCATTTGGTTGGGTAGGTCATTCCTTGGGGGGGATATGACCTTCCTTTTAGTCATGTATGTGTGTGGTATGTGTGTGTGTTTGAATATAATTTTACCCCCATTTTTAACATATAAAAATCATATATACCTAAATATGATACACGACATGTCCAGTATGACTTGAAATGTTTTTTTCCATTTTAAAACTCATATTTTAGTTTAAAACACATGTCACATACTCAAATATGAGAAAAAAATTTATATTGTTTTGATACTTTAGTAAAATGATATATAATCCATTTGTGACATGTATAAATTGACTGTATATTAATTTGATACATAATGCGACCCTTATGACTCAAAGTGATTTTTTTAATATTAAAGTGCCGTTTTAGTTTAAAACACATGTCACTATCCATAAATGACCAAATGAGATTGGATTATTTTTAAATTTTAGGAAAACACTCCATAACTCATTTATGACATATTGGAATTGAATGCACATCAATTTGACATATGATGTGGTTGATATGACTTGAAGTTCTTTTTTCATTCTAAAAGATCCATTTTAGTTTAAAATGTAATTCACACAACCAAAATTGAGCATACAAGCTCAGATTATTTTCCAAATTTTAGAAAATGATCCATAATTCATTTTTGACATATATAAATCAACCTTATATCAATATAACAGACGATGTGGTAGGTATGATTCAAAGTGCTTGTTTTTGATATAGAAGTTCCATTTTTATTTAAAATGTGAATCACATAGCCAAAATAGAGAAAACAAACTCATATTTTTTTTAATTTTTTTTACAATGATCCATAATTTATTTTTGATGAGTGGAAACCAATCAAACATCAATTTGACAAATGATGTGGTTTGTATGACTCAAAGTGAGTGTTTTTAATATAAAAGTGTCATTTTTTTTATTAAAATGAGTTTCAAATATACAAAAATGAGTAAATGAGATTGGATTTTTTTTCAAAATTTAGTAAAATGATTTATATTCTATTTTTGGTGTGTAGGAATTGACATCACATCAATCTAAAATATGATATGATCATCATGACTCAAAGTACATGTTTTCAATATAGAAGTGTCATTTTATTTTAAAACACATCACATAGAAAAAACTGAGAAAATGAGCTTGGATTTGTTTTAAACATTAGAACAAATATATATAATGTATTTTTTACATTTAGGAATCGATTTTACATCAATTTGATAGACGATGTGGAATGTATGAATTAAAGTGTGTGTTTTCAATATAGATTTGCCATTTTAGTTTAAAAAACACATCACATAGCCAAATATGAAAAAAAGTGATCCATAATTCATGTTTCACATATAAGAATTGACTGCATGTCAATACGACACATGATATTTTTGGTATGACTCAAAGTGTTTGTTTTCAATATAAAAGTTTCATTTTAGTTTAAAACACTCACCACAAATCCAAAACCAGGTAAACAAGCCTGGATTATTTTTAAATATTAGGGAAAAAATAAATATATATTTTTTGATGTATAAAAATTAAATCTACATCAATCCTGCACATGATGTGGTCAGTATGAATCAAAGTACATGTTTTCAATATCTATGTGTTATTTTAGTTTTAAACGCATCACATAGACAAAACTAAGAAAATAAGATTCTATTATTTTAAAAATTTTAGAAAATTATCCATGATTAATTTTTTATATGTAGGAATTGACCATACATCAATCTAATAGATAGTGTGGCATGCATGACTCAAAGTGTGTGTTTTCAATATATAATTCCATTTTAGTTTAAAATACACATCACATAGCCAAAACCAAGAAAACGGAATTGAATTGTTTTGACTTGTAGGAATCGAACACATGTAAATATGACACATTATGGGGTATTTGTAATTTTAATTGCGTGTTTTCAATATAAATGTTTTATTTTAGTTTAAAACAAGAAATAGAAATCCAAAATAGTGAAAATAAGCTTGTATTATTTTAAAACTCTAGGGAAAAAAATTAATAATTAATTTTTTATGTGTAGGAATTGACCACATGTAAATATGACTCACAATGTGGTCAGTATGTCTTGAAGTTCATGTTTTAAATATAAAAGTGTCATTTTTTTTAAAACATGCATCACATAGCCCAAATTGAGAAAACAAGGTTATATTATTCTCATACTTGATGAAAAAAATCCATAATTAATTTTTGATGTGTAGGAATTGACTTCACATCAATTAGATGCATGTTGTGGATGGTATGACTTGAAATGTGTATTTTTAAGATAAAAGTGTCATTATAGTTTAAAATGCTTGTCACTATAAAAAAAAAAGATAAAACGAGTTCAGGTTGTTTTCAAAATTTAGGACAAATCTCTATAATTAATTTTTAACATGTAGGAATTAAATGCACATAAATGTGAAAAATTATGTGGCAAGTATGACTCGAAGATCATGTTTTCAATATAAAAGGTTTCATTTTAGTTTAAAATTCACATCATTAGCTAAAACTGAGAAAAAAATCTCATATTGTTTTCAACATTATATAAATGATCTATTATTCCTTTGTGACACGGAGGAATCAACTGAATGTCAATATGATGCATGATGTGGAAAATATGAATTGAAATACATATTTTCAATGTAAAAGTATCATTTTAGTTTAAAATTAATGTCACTATCCCAAAATGAGAAAAACAATATCAGATTGCTTTCAAAATTTCATAAAAGGATCCATAATTCAATTTTGAAATATAGTAATCAACCACATTCAATACAACACAGGATGTGGTCGGTATGACTCGAAGTGCATATTTTTAGTATTGAAGTTCCATTTTATTTAAAATACACAACACATAGAAAAAACTAATAAAATGAGATCAGATTGTTTTCAAACATTAGGACAATGATCCATAATTCATTTGTGACATGTTGGAATCAACTGTACTTCAATTTGACACATGACAGGGTTGGTATGACTCGAAGTGTGTGTTTTCAATATAAAATTTCCATTTTAGTTTAAAATTCACATCAAGTATACAAAATAGAGAAAATGAGTTCATATTGTTTTCAAACATTAGGGAAATGATCCATAATTCAATTCTGATGTGTAGGAATTGACCACATGTCAATCTGATACATGATTAACTGATAATATCATTAATATAGATGGTAATTAAAAATATAGTTTATCATATGTGTATTATATAACATTAAAATTATAATATGTTTTTTTATTTACTATTACTAAAATAAGCATTGGTTTTATTGAAGGGAAAAGATTTTGTATGGAGGTTGATCATTGGAAAAATAATTCTACTTTTTCTTTTGTAGATAGGTTGTAATTATTTATTTGTTAATTTTAAATATGACATCAATTTAAATATTTTTCTTGTAAAATATCAACTAAAATGATAGGGCAATGAGATATTTTTATTCCAATCCTATTTTTTGAATATTTTTATTTCTGTTTATATATTATGCTTGAGTTTTTTATAGGGATTTTTTATGGTCGCTGTAGGGTAATAGTTGTGTAGAAGTTGATATGGAATTTATTAGTACTAGAAAAATCACTGATAATGGGGGTATTTATCAGTTCTAAAAAGAAAGTAGTGACAAATGACCCTTTTATCATATCTTTTTTCAACACTTATAAAGGAGGAGTTATTTTTATAGTGGTTAGGTAGTCAATGATTTTTTGTGATGAAAAAGTCCTTTAGTAGCGCTGTTAAAGGCCTCATATACTGTAGTGTATTTCACTAAGGTGATGGGTGATTAAGTTCATAAATAATAGGAAAACTTGTCCTTAGAAAAAATTTATGTTTTTAATAGATTTCATCATCATATCATGTTATTTATCAAATAAGTGATGTTGATTTTCATATTGTTGTTGCTGCTCTTCCTTCACTCTATTCAATCATTGTGTAGTCCAATCTAGAGTTCATAGTTTTCCTTGTAATTTTCATAAGTTAAGGAGGAAAATTGTAACATCCTGGATAAATGAAGAATATGACATTTTCATATTTATTAATATTTTTGAATTAAATATTAATTTTACTTTAAAGGGGTTTCTATGTTCGATAGCGTACCATATACGCAACAACGGGTTTCTTTGAAATCTTACATCGCACACTAATAATATAATATTATTATTTTAAATGGTAGTTAACTCCTAGCCGTTGTATTGGTGAGAATGAACAAAACTAACTATAATATGATTATACATGTTTGTTAAATGTCTTTACAATTATTCAATAAAAGTTAGAGGCTTAAAATGTGAATGGATCTAATTTTAAGCATAATTTACATTAAAAGGCCGATTTACCGCCTTTTAATGGAAAACCTCATTAAATATAATTTTGGTCACTTTAATACATTATATTTGACCAAATAAAATATTTATTTAGAACGGGGACATCAAAATTTACTTTGTGTAAATTTTTGAAATTTTTCTGATAAAGTTCATTTTCTAATGAATAGTGAAACATATTGTATTTTAATTCAAAACTGTGTTTTAATATAATTTATTTATATGGTAAGATTATATTTTTAATTTGTTTTAAAGTTTAATTAGAATATATTTTTACCTTTTGATCCAATGTTAGTCATTGGAATTAATTTCACTTTGAAATTGGACATAAACAAGTGTCAATCTTTTGATAGTTATTGTTTCTAAAAAACACACTATTTGTTTTAACAACGGGAATTAATTTTAAATTAATTAATGCCACTTCTATGTTTTGAATTTAGAAAAATAGACATCATTTTTGAATTTGGAATATTAAATAAATCTTAGGCTGAATTTTTGGTATTTTTCTGAAAAACTTCAATTTTTGATGAATAGTGAAATCACTTAGTACTAGTTAAAAAAACTGACCTTTTCATTTAAATGAAATTTTAACGCATCTGTGAATTGAATTTTGAAAATATGACATACATGTTTGTTATTAGGAAGTAAAATGTGGTTCAATAATATGAAAATAATTTTTGGTGAATAGTAACTTTTGACTTTTATTTACTGCGGTTAAAGGTAAATAGGATAATTCAAGGTAAAAAAGAATATTATAATAATTCAAAATTTTCTTAACACATGTTCTAACCTTATTTTATGAGTAATGGCCGACCATGGACATCTTTGGGTCTATTTTGGGACCCCATAGAGCCACTTATGAAAGATAATGACACTTTAGATTAATTAATTTAATGTAAAGGAAAAAATGACATAAACAAAAATCTTTGAGTAAATTAATTTTTATATAGTGTTATATAAATTATATTCTTGATTGTAAATATTAATTTTAATTATAAAAAAATTCCTACATCATGGTATTTTTTTTATAATTTTTAGACATCAAATGAATTAAATTATTTATGACACAATGATGATGCAGTGTTTACCTCATTAATAAATGATTTAAATAAATAATATTATAAAGACTAAAATAATATCCAAAACCTGTCCAATTTCTATTGGATGATTTTATTTATAAAATTATTCATCTTATCTTCGACTTTAATTTGTTTTGGACCTTTTGAAACTGAAGATAAGTTTATAATAAAATAATATTTTCACACTTTCCTAAAGAGCCCCTCCTCCCCCTTATAAAAGGAGACCACTTATAAACAATTCCTCACACCTCTAAAGCCTTTTGTATCATCCAAACTCTACCCAATTAAGATCCCTACATCCCTATACTCCTCCTAGAAGCCTTACCTTAGGCATAAGGCACTTCAACAAACCCTTTTGGTTCAAACCAAAGGGAGTTACCAAAATTAAAGGTAACAATTTCTCTTAAATTGTTTTCTTTTATTTTAATTATCCAACACCTAAAAAAATTTTATTCCTTTATTTTGTAACAACACCAATATCCTCAATATACTAGCATGATGTTATGAGAAGGATTCTAACTACACTTACACACACCTCCATCTAATGGGTGAAGAACATAATGTTTCTGTGGATGAAAAACTAAGGCCTCACGAAACGATGATTGTTCGATTATCTCATAACACCTCTCATGGTGGCCATTATGATGGAAATGTATTTATATATGATATATATTATGTTTATGTTTTCTTTATTCTTCTGTAATTTCCATTTATAGCATACCTTTATGGTTTCCATTATGGGTAAACATGATAATTTCATTTGAGGAAGTGTAGACTACTGCCCCCTCAAAGTGATATGACTCGTTCATACCATATGTGGTACGTATAAAGGATAAATTTAATGATATTATATATGATACAACACTGGAATTATAATACTACTATGTATCCTTATGTTTTAATTCCATTAAATATGAAATATAAATGTAAGTAGCGTTCATGCGTACGTACGACTTACCGTCTCCATGAACGGTGCATTTCATTTCTTACCTCTAAATGTTATGTAATATTATAAATACATGTATATACTGGATATATAAGATATATATGATATCTATATCATGATTATCATTCTGTATATAATAGACTATAGACC
This sequence comes from Viscum album, assembly GCA_963277665.1. NCBI lineage: Eukaryota > Viridiplantae > Streptophyta > Magnoliopsida > Santalales > Viscaceae > Viscum > Viscum album. The sequence goes on from OY728142.1 coordinate 889,711,107, forward strand.
ACATGGACAACTTGTAAATATAAGGTGTTCATTTTTGACTCAAGTACCAAATATCGACAAAATGACCATTATTAACTTAAATGATTACATAATGTTTATAACATGATAATAATTGATATAAAAGGAATTATAAACTTGAAAAATGTTCTTAATAAATTATAAATTAACTTTAGTTTATTATTCATGAGATTAAAGAACGATCGAGTCAAGTCGGACACAAGGTAAGGGATTTTCTTATCTCACTTTTAATCCCATGAGATTTCCATTGTTCGCCACTTATTTATTTCATGTGGTGTAATGTATACTTCCATTGATATATATTATCACTATTATCTTTATATTCATGTTATTTTGTGATTAATTTGGTGGTTATTATTTTTTTGGTCATACGACTCGATTGATTACAACGAAATAAGGGTTTTTCATCTCACTCTTATTCCCTTTGAGAGTCATGCTATATTGGCCGCCATTTCCTTTTGTGTGGTGTATGTACTACCCATTATTGTACTATTTGTGTAATATAATTTCATTTATGAGTATTTAAATCTTCATTGTATGATCATTCTTTCATTTGGCATATGTTTTGTAAGTTACTAAATCGGTAAGGGAACCTTTCACCCTCTTCTTTTTAAAAGACTTCTTTTTATTATGTCTTTTAATTTACATATTAATATGTTGGGATATGTTCTCATATATCCTTATTGACATAAATGTTTTTTACAAGTGATGAAATACCCTTTTTATCTCATCAAATAATTTTATGAATTTTAAAGTGACGCAGTTAGGCTGTCGAATTTTTACAAAGGAACTTCTTAACCTAATTTCAATTCTTTGGTTTCAACTTGTACTTCTTGAATATGTCATCCTATGAATGTGTGTGAATGACCTATGATTGTTTTACACTTAATATCCACTTATATTGGGTGTATTTATATTTTTCACACATAATTATGTGATTTATTTATCCTTAATTTAAGGATACCATCTTTATAAGGGATTTCATCTCAATTTACAGTTCCATTGAGACTTCATTGTTGTTATGCACCAATTCACTCTTATATGGTGTATATACTGTCCTTTTACATATTATATCATGAATCCATTTATTCTCATGATATTATAAAGTTTATATTAAATGTTATTCCTAAATTATTTGTATTCAAGCGTCTCTCTTTTTTTTTGAAAAACTATTTAACTAAAATATCGTTTTAAATGTTTTAAAGATTTATTCTTCTAAATATTTCTCCTTAATGTCCATGTTTTCAAAATGGTTTTTAGGATTTATTTATATAGACATTAATTTTTTCAAATGATAATTCATTTAAAAGCTTCAAAGTGGTATATGACACTTTGATTCAAAAATATCTTTTTAGATGGTTTATGAAAATGGATTGATTATTTCAATATCTAGAAATTACTTCTTATGACTTAAAATGAAATTTTATTAGTGAAATGATTATATTTGAAATATTTTATGTGTTGTGATGGTACTTGGACATTTGACGGGTGGTTACATGATAAACCATATGACGGGTGGTGCTGTGAAAACCGGGATGGGTGGTTACGTTATTACCTCCAATGCATTGGGTATGGAAGTCGACCATATGGATATTCCATTTAGTGATATGTGTGGAAGTAGACCGTATGGTTATTCCATTTAAGTATGTTTATGTCCCAATTTACCTTTATATGTCATGTATTCTTTATATGGGTTTTATGGTATTCTTTTGTTTAAAAAAGGGTAAGTAATGATATTTTTTTCACTAAAGAGTATTTACTACTTGATAAAGGTGAAAAGTATTACTTATGATAAATTATTCATGGTTTACCTATTGTTTTGAAAAACTAAAATTTTTCATTCTTTGTGTATCCCTTAATGATATTTTTATGCTCATCTCAAGTTTTTGAAATGTTTTTCACAGGACATAATGTAGAATATGGTCAAGGATGAGATCAAGGAAAAGTCATGTTGTCTTAAACATAAAACTAGAAATGACTCTTTTTTTTCAAGAGTTAATGTTTTGTAAGAAAAATGGAAACTATGTAGAAGTGTCTACATTGTAATCTTTTGAGATGTAATAGTTATGTCCTAATTCTCTAAAACTCTAAACCTGAAAAGATCCTCAATGTGAATTATTCATTTAATTCAATATTATACAGGGTTTTTAAGGCTGGGTCCTTATAGTTGGTATCAGAGGTCAGTTTAGATAACTTTAGAGGTTAGGGTATTCTTTAAGCATAAGTGACATTACCAAATGGTTAGGATTTTAGAAAGAGTCACATTTTTTTTATATAAAGTGAATGAGTTTAAGATAACATGAATAATTATATCTTAGTATTTTTCCTCCTCATAAGATATTATATGATGATTTTACTGATATACTCACTCTTACCTTTCTGGTTTTAGTCAATGGTTGGATCTAGCAGGCATCAAAGTAACAATGGATGTAAAGAAAACTATGACGGTTTTCTGAATGAGCAATTGAATGAAACGGGAGCTGCAATGAGAACTCTTGTGGTTATTCTCAACCAACTATTTGGATTCATGATTGACCACTTGAACATTGGTGATTTTTATAAGGCATCATATATGTGAGAAACAAATCCCCACAGAAGTTTAGGTAATAATCATAAAGGTATGTATGTTCAAAAACCTATGTGTCAAGGATGTGGAAAGAAACACCTTGGAAAATGTTTCAAAGGGACATGAAGATTCTATAGATGTGGAAATGAAGGTCATAAAGCAAGAACCTGCCATGGAAAAAGGAAGCATCTAGTTGACTCTAGGAAATGGAAAGAAGTTATTTATGAGGGATAGATTGAATGTTTTAAGTGTGGTGTGCATGGTCATTATACAAACACATGTCCTACGAAGAAGTTTCGGGAATGGGATCACCAGGATCGTACAAATATTTGTTTACCAATACCTAATGCCATTCCGATTGAGGATGAAGAAACTCACAATGACCAATGAAAGGTATGGATTATTTCTTAACATATGTTTTGATATTATTGAATATTAGGATATGATTCATGATTTTGTTTGTAGGAAAGAAGTATTTCAGAATAAGTTGAAAAGGAATGGTTAATGGATCATGAATAATGTTGAATGAGTAATAAGTCAACATATAAGGGATTCAAGAGTTATGGTATATTTTATTATGGTGAAATTCATAAAATTATTAAGGCTCTTTTGATGATGGGAATTACATTAGAAGACTTTTTATAGTATGTGTAACCCTGAAGTTTGATATATGAAAATTTTATTCAATGAATAATTATCTTTTATTTTGTGGATATAGTTATAAAGAACCATTTGGGTTTATATAATCCTTGAATTTGAGGAATTTATAGGTTAATACATTTTTGGGATGCAAAATGAAAGTTATTAGAAAACCTTAGTGGTTAAAATATGTTATTGTTATTTTTGATAAATTTATCTATTTTTTGGAATTCTATAAAATTATATAGTTTTTGAAAAAAGGACAACACGCAGACCATGTGACAACCCATCGCGTCGGACAAAGCTACGGGAATCAAACCCACAACCAAAGTGCGACTGGTATTTATCGCCTACCACTGGACTACGTGAAGTCCTTAGTTTTTATGACTAATTATTTTTATTTAGATGATTTTATGAATCAAGAATAAGTCTTTTTTGGTTTATCTATGGAAATAATTAACCTATCATGGAGGATATGTGATTAGGTTAATTACTTTTCAATATGAGACTTTAAGAGTAACTGATGTTATTTGGAGATAAATGTTAAGATTTATCTTGGAAGACTATGTGATTAGATCCTTTTGAGACTTGGGTTTCAATCTTAGTTTGGATTACTTTGAAGAATTTTATAGATAGCTGTTTATTGAATGGTCTTTGTTGAACTTTGAGTTTTGTTTGACAAATTTTGGAGATTAAGAGTAGTATTTATTTTTGTAAAAGATTATCCTTTTAGGGATTATCTGATATGGTGCTAACCATTTTGGTTTTGGTTAAGGTTTAAAGATATGGGAAATATATAGTTCATTTTGTAAATTATGTGATTCAATCAAAGTTGATTATAGCGCTCTTAATGTGAAAAAAAGTCATCCTGAATACTCATCATTTGGAGAAAATATGAGTTTGTGTTAGAAATTTAGTAAAAGATGAATGTCTACATGACAAGTAAGTATATTTCCTTATGTTTTTAGTTAATCTAATAAATAAATTCCTGAATTACAAATAACTTAAAACAAAAACCTTTTCTGTTAACTTTTCCTACTGGGGAATCAAAAAATGTTTAACCCATCACAAGTTTGTGATTTTATGGTGGTTAACTTTATCCTAAACACGTTTTCTATCACTCTCTATCAGAACTTAATGGTTTGTTTTCTCCTCCATATTTGTGTTTTCATGGAATCCTAGTATCTTTTGTCTAGGGTAACCTTTATACTTATCTTTTTTTTATTTTAAAGTGATATTTTTATTGACTCTTTTTTCGATGTGGGGCTTTCAATGAAGTTTTCGATCCTGATTTTTAAATTGTGAGGACACAATTCCCAAAAGTGGGGAAGGATGTAACATCATAGATAAATGAAGAATATGACATTTTCATATTTATGAATATTTGTGAATTAAATATTAATTTTACTTTAAAGGGGTTTCTATGTTCGATAGCGTACCTGATACGCAACAACGGGTTTCTTTGAAATCTTATGTTGCACAATAATAATATAATATTATTATTTTAAATGGTAGTTAACTCCTAGCCGTTGTATTGGTGAGAATGAACAAAACTAAATACAATATTATTATACATGTTTGTTAAATGTATTTACATTTATCCAATAAAAGTTAGAGGCTTAAAATGTGAATGAATCTAATTTTAAGCATAATTTACATTAAAAGGACGATTTACCGCATTTTAATGGGGAACCCTCATTAAATATAATTTTGGTCACTTTAATAAATTCTATTTGACCAAATAAAATCTTTCTTTAGAATGGGGACATCAAAATTTACTTTGTGTAAATTTTTTTGGAATTTTTCTGATAAAGTTCATTTTCTAATGAATAGTAAAAAATAGTGTATTTTAATTCAAAACTGTGTTTTAATATGATTTATTTATATGGTTATATTATCTTTTTAATTGGTTTTAAAGTGTAATTTGAATATATTTTTACCTTTTAATACAATGTCATTCATTATAATTAATTTCAATTTGAAATTGGACATAAACAAGTGTCAGTATTTTGATAGTTATTGTTTCTTAAAAACATGCTATTTTTTTTAACAACGAGAATTAATTTTAAATTAATTAATTCCACTTCTATGTTTTGAATTTAGAAAAATAGACATCATTTTTGAATTTGGAATATCAAATATATCTTAGGCTGAATTTTTGGTATTTTTCTGAAAAACTTCAATTTTTGATGAATAGTGAAACAACTTAGTAGTAGTTAAAAAACCGACTTTTTCATTTAAATGAAATTTTACTGCATCTGTTAAAGATAATGACAATTTAGATTAATTAATTTAATATATAGGAAAAAATGACATAAACAAAAATCTTTGAGTAAATTAATTTTTAGATGGTGTTATATAAATTATATTGTTGACTATAAATATTCATTAGAAATCTATAAAAATTCCTACATCATGGTATTTTTTTTATAATTTTTAGACATCAAATGAATTAAATTATTTATGACACAATAATGATGTAGTGTTTAACTCATTAATAAATGATTTAAATAAATAATATTATAAAGACTAAAATAATATCCAAAACCTGTCCAATTCCTATTGGATGATTTTATTTCAAATATGAGTCATCTTATCTTCGACTTTAATGTGTTTTGGACCTTTTTAAACCGAAGATAAGTTTATAATAAAATAATGTTTTCACACTTTCCAAAAGAGCCCCTCCTCCCCCTTATAAAAGGAGACCACTTCTAAACAATTCCCTCTCAGGCCTTTTGGCTCATCCAACCTCTGCCCAATTAATCTCCCTACATCCCTCCCCTCCTTCTAGAAGCCTTACCTTAGGCAGAAGGCACTTCAACAAACCCTTTTGGTTCAAACCAATTGGAGTTACCCAAATTATAGGTAACAATTTATCTTAAATTATTTTCTTTTATTTTACTTCTCCAACCCCTAAACACTTTTTATTCCTTTATTTTGTAACGACACCAATATCCTCAATATACTAGCATGTTGTTATGAGAATGATTTGAACTAAACTTACACACACCTCCATCTAATGGGTGAAGAACATAATGTTTCTGTGGATGGAAAACTAACGCCTCATGAAATGATGATTGTTCAATTATCTTATACCGCCTCTCACGGTGGCCATTATGATGGAACTGTATTTATATATGATATATTTATTATGTTTATGTTTTCTTTATGATTCTATAATTTCCATTTATATCATACCTTTATGGTTTCCATTATGGGTAAACGCGATAATTTCATTTGAGGAAGTGCGGACAACCGCCCCCTCAAAGTGATATGACTCGTTCATACCATATGTGGTACATATAAATGATATATTTAATGATATTATTTATGATACAATACTGGAATTATAATACTACTATGTATCATTATGTTTTAATTCCATTAAATATGAAATATAAATGGAAGTAGCGTTCATACTTACGTACGGATTACCGTCTCCATGAACGATGCATTTCATTTATTACCTCTAAATGTTATGTACTATTATAAATACATGTATATACTGTATATATAATATATATATGATACCTAAATCATGATTATCATTCGGGATATAATGGACTATTTATCACATGGACAACCTGTAAATATAAGGTGTTCATTTTTGACTCAAGTACCAAATATCGACAAAACGACCATTATTAACTTAAATGATTACATAATATTTATAACATGGTAATAATTGATAGAAAAGGAATTATAAACTTGAAAAAGGTTCTTAATCAAGTATAAATTAACTTTAGTTTATTTTTCAGGAGATTAAAGAACGATCGAGTCAAGTCGGACACGAGGTAAAGGATTTTCTTATCTCACTTTTAATCCCATGAGATTTCCATTGTTCGCCACTTATTTATTTCATGTGGTGTAATGTATACTTCCATTGATATACATTATCATTATTATATTTATATTCATGGTATTTTGTGATTAATTTGGTGGTTATTATTTTTTTGGTCATACGACTCGATTGATTACAGTGAAATAAGGGTTTTTCATCTCACTCTTATTCCCGTGAGAGTCATGCTATATTGGCCGCCATTTCCTTTTGTGTGGTGTATGTACATCCCATGATTGTACTATTTGTGTAATATAGTTTTATTTATGAGTATTTACATCTTCATTGTATGATCCTTCTTTCATGTGGCATATGTTTTGTAATTTACTAAATCGGTAAGGGAAACTTTCACCCTCCTCTTTTTAAAAGACTTCTTTTTTGTTATGTCTTTTAATTTACATCTTATTATATTGGGATATGTTATTCATTTTCCTTATTGACGTAAATTTTTTTGTCTAAGTGATTAGATACCCTTTTTATCTCATCAACTAATTTTATGAATTTTAAAGTGACGCCGTTAGGCTGCCAAATTTTTACAAGGGAACTTCTTAACCCAATTTCACTTCTTTGGTTTCGACTTGTACTTCTTGAATATGTCATCCTATGAATATGTGTGAATGAACTATGATTGTTTTACACTTAATATTCACTTATATTGGGTGTATTTATATTTTTCACACATAATTATGTGATTTATTTATCCTTAATTTAAGGATACCATCTTTATAAGGGATTTCATCTTAATTTACAGTTCTATTGTGACTTCATTATTGTTATGCACCAATTCACTCTTATATGGTGTATATACTATCCTTTGACATATTATATCATGAATCCATTTATTCTCATGATATTATAAAGTTCATATTAGATTTTATTCCTCAATTATTTGTATTCAAGTGTCTCTCTTTTTTTTAGAAAAACTCTTGAACTTAAATATCGTTTTAAATGTTTTAAAGATTTATTCTTCTAAATATTTCTCCTTAATGTACATGTTTTCAAAATGGGTTTTAGGATTTATTTTTATAGACATTAATGTTTTAAAATGATAATTCATTTAAAATATTCAAAGTGGTATTGGACACTTTGATTCAAAAATATCTTTTTAAATGGTTTATGGAAATGGATTGATTATTTCAATATCTAGAAATTACTTCTTGTGACTTCAAATGAAATGTTATTAGTGAAATGTTTATATTTGAAATATTTTATGTGTTGTGATGGAACTTGGACATTTGATGGGTGGTTACATGATAAACCATATGACGGGTGGTACCGTGAAAACCAGGACGGGTGGTTACATTATAAACTCCAATGCATTGGGTATGGAAGTTGACCGTATGGCTATTCCATTTAGTGATATGTGTGGAAGTCGACCGTATGGTTATTCCATTTAAGTATGTTATGTCCCAAGTTACCTTTATATGCTATGTGTTCTTTATATGGGTTTTATGGTATTCGTTTTTTTACAAAAGGGTAAGTAATGATCTTTTTTTCACTGAAGAGTATTTACTACTTCATAAAGGTAAAAAGTATTACTTATGATAAAGTATTCATGGTTTAACTGTTTTTTTGAAAAACTAACAGTTTTACTTCTTTGTTTATCTCTTACTGATCTTTTTATGCTCATCCCATGTTTTTAAATGTTTTTCACAGGACATAATGTGGAATAGGGTCAAGGATGGGATCAAGGAAAAGTCATGTTGTCTTAAACATGGAACTAGACTTGACTCTTTTTTTTCAAGAGTTCATGTTTCGTAAAAAAATAGAAACTGTGTAGAAGTTTCTACTTTCTAATCTTTTGAAATGTAATAGTTATGTCCTAATTCTCTAAAACTCTAAACCTGAAAAGATCCTCAATGTGAATTATTCATTTAATTCAATATTATGTAGGGTTTTAAGGCCGGGTCCTTATAAAAATCACACATGATCTCCCTTGAATATAAATACTAACATCACTTCAATTCTATATTAACTAGTTGGAGTTGATTGTGGATCAACACCGATCACCTAGACTTTCTCAATACCACTCTCCATCACCCACAATTAAGAAACACTGTCAAAACATAACTCACATGAGGCCCCATCCCCACTATCCATCTCAGCCTAACCCTCCCACATCAAAGAAATTTTTTACTCATATGTTTCATAAACACTTATAAATAGACATGATTTTTTTAAAAATTTTATATTAATTTGATAAAATAAATAAGAAACACTATCCACAATCTATCACTATCACTCACAAAAAAATATATCTAGTTTGTCTCTAAGTGTACATGTTCTTATACACATCAAACTCTGTAACAACAAGATCAACCATAGAACACATAATTATATCATATAAATTTAGTATTATATATAAAAACATATGTATTCGCTACTAAAATGTTCCATTTTTCAATGCTAGAAATCATCTTTATTAGTTCTTAAAAAATAAAAAACATTTTAAGCACCCTTAAAATCCGATCACTTTTATCAATGTTAAAAAAGGGCTAATAAAAGAGTCATATATCAATGATAAAAAAATTATAGATAATGAAGGCATTTTATCAATTCCTTTTTTAGTGCTAATAATGTAAGCATTTATCAGTGTTTTTTTACATTGATAAAACTGAAAAAAATTTCAATCATGCACCCTTTTATTAGCACTAGTTTATAGAGCTGATAAAACTCAAAAAATATTTTTTATATTCTGGAAGCCGTGCCACCCCTCCCAAGCTTCCCCACCCCTTTATCACTCCCATAATCAATACTAATTAATTCCCCAACCTTTTCACCTCACACCCAAGAAGATTCAAGTCTATGAACTCCTTCCTATAGGTTGAACACCCTTATAACTACTATATCTTATTTCTGATGACAATTTATGATATATCTATTTTTTATTTATATATTCACATTTATTTATTAATTTATTTATTCATATAATTTTATATAATTATATAAATATTTTGAAATAGTTTAGTAAAATATTTTAATATATTTAAATATTTATATTTATATTAGTATATATTTATATATTTACATATAATTTTATATTTACCTAAAAATTATTTATAATGTATTTATAAATTTTATATTTATCAAAAAAACATTTATGTGTGTGTTTTTATGCATTTGTGTATATATATATATTTATATGTATCTCTGTGTGTGGATCTCACTCTCTCAATATATATATTTATATGTGTGTGTCTATATATTTGAATGTATGTATATTATTTTAATTTTTTTTCAATGTACAAAGATACATATATGTATATAGACACATAACCAGTACACAATACCACTTGCCTATAGGATTTTACTTTCCATATATTGACATATTTAATATATATGCATATATATATTTTCCAATATTTACAAATTTTAATACATATATATATGTATATATATTAATATTTATTTACATAAATTATTAAAATATATACATAACTATATATATGCTTATTAATAAACACACACATATATTCATATATAAACAATATATATACATTTGTTTAGGTATATATAGATATCAAAACACATTATAATATAATTAATATATATATATATTTTTAAAAAATACTAAAAAAATTATAATCTATACAATATATTATTTCAAATATTAAAAACATAACAAATTAAATAATTACCAATATACTAAATAAATAAAAATAGTTAAAAACATGAAAAATAAAAGTAAATATGTGAAATTAATAACTATTACAAAATAAGTTTAAAAATACCAACAAATTAATGCTTTGATCGCAACTAAAAGATTTTCTATCTATGAAATAATTTACTAGGGAAATAGAGAAAACTGATAAATGAGAATGCTAGGGGTTATACTGATATTCACGTCCTTATAAAACATCAAAGACCCATTAATCTAGTTACTGAGTTTATAAATTAATTTAGAAAATTTGATTAACAATTAAACAGAAGGGGAAATGTGGATTTAAGATGCATATGGTGAATGAAAATTAAGGAACATAGATTTATAAAATGCTTCAGTCCTCTACGTACCTACGCACATAGAGATAACACCACCACAAGGTTTTTTTATTAAACAAATAAAATAGCCAAAATTACAAAAGGGGAAAACAATAAAGAAAACATAGAAATTATATAAAGATATTCATGGGAAATAATCATTCTAAGTGAAATTGTATATGAATACAACATCATACACGGTAGGAAAAACTGAAACAAAGAAAAGTGGAATTAACCTCCTATAGATACAAGTTAAAATACAAGTACCTGGAAGAAGCTCAAATAGATCTCGTGTTATAGAAATCTTCCTTCACATGGGAATACATTCTGACAAATGATGAAGATCTCAACCACTCTCCTATGAGAACCTTGACCAGGTTTGGCCATGAAAAATAAGTTATGCTTCATAGGACTTTAGTAACCCTAAACATAATCCACTTCATTCACTACATTTGATATTTCTTACAATGGAATGAAGCTAACAACCATTTCCCTCACAACATCGAATTAAAAAAAATTACCAATGACAATACCTGAGGTGAAATAATAATGGAAGATGAGGTAATAGAAATTTAGGTGGGTATTATAAGATGCAGGCCATGTGGATGGACCATAGGCGATATGTAGTTCATTTTTTAAAACAAAACTACTTACACATACTTGGAAATACCCATACACGAAATTACTTTTATGTGAGTCGGGTAATACATTTATACAGGCCAAGGGTTACCCTTACATGAGTAGAATTACCCTTACACGAGACATGTATTACCTTCACTAGAGTACAAGAATTACCCCTACATAGGAGGGCTTACCTTTACATGAAAATTCATCACCTTTACGCATGCATGATTTAAAATTACACAGTTGGGTATTATCCTTATACATGCCTAGATACGTTTACACAAGATTCATGCTACATTTAAAAACATGAGTACCCTGACACAAGTCAGTAGTTAACCCTTACCTAAATAGGAGTACAATTATTCATTTATTAAGAAAACCAAACACAATAAAACAAATCAATTCAATTTGATTGAAATCAATAAAATGAATACATGAAAAAAAATCCATAAAGCAAATTTTTAGTATAAAATTGAGGGGGATAAACTCATGTATAGGAATGAGGTAGGTAGAGGTGGATCATGTGGAATGGGGGGGGGGGTGTGCTATATATATATATTTAATTTTTTATGATGGTTTTTTATGTATGATTTTGTCACAAAAAGTTCATTGTTTGAACTATATGTGATATATACTTTATTTGCAACGGGTATTTTTTATGGATTTAATTTATGTTGTGAAAAATAGTCTTCATGAATAATTTTAAATGTATCTAAAAAGTATTATTAATGGGATATATCCTTCACAAATAATCCACTGCCACACTATATGTGATGGACTAGATAGTCTATCATAAATATTTCCTTTTCACAAACCTATTTTTGATGGAATGTACATTCTGACACAAATAGTTCTTCTATGCAAAGGGTATTTGATATGGTATTATACATTATATCAAAAATAAGTCTCTCTCATCAATATGTGCACATTTCTATCAAAACATTCTCTTGGGATTTTTGGTCTGCTGAAAAAAATATTTTTTTTTACGACAGACTAGATTCTCTATCATAAAAAATCCTTCTATGAATCCATTTTTGATAGAACAGATCTCTGTCACAAATGACATATCACAAAAGGAAAAAAAATTTGTTGATGACCTTGAAATATAAAATGATGAATATATTTTATTGGAATGATGATGTAACAACTAGAGATATTTATCATGGTACTTTTATGTTTCAATTTTTTTGTGGGAGGATAAAGAAAAGGTGTTGGGTGGGAGACCATGGACATATAATAATCATCTCATTTCCATAATAGATATTTAGATACTAAAAACTGCTACAAATTTAGATTTTAAAAAAGTCAAACATAATTGGATATATTTCTAATGTTCAAGGTGGATTAGTTGAATAGGGAAAGGTTGTTCCAATTATATGGGAAAAATTCATTAGGATAAAGGAATGATTCTTTATCACTACTAAAAAAATGGGTTTTAAAAGTGATAGATAAACCTTTAATGGTGCTAAAAAATTACTGCTTTTATACACACTATTATAAGTGGGACACTTTTATTAGTGCTAGTTTAGTGCTGATAATGGCAGACCTATTGTGACGTGCTATTAAAATTACAACACACTGCATAGTTAAAACATTGTATACATGTCAAACATTATTTTGTAAAAATTATTAATTTAATTGAAATAAAAATTACATCACAAATACAAGAAAAAAATACAATATTATACACATGTCTAACATTGTTTTGTACAATTATATTAGAAATTACTATCACAAACATTAAAAAACATCAATGGTTTCATTTTCTTTGGCACCTGTACCACTATCAAAAAATCCTAATCATGGTATTATTTTCCAAAAAAATACCCCTACTCAAGAAAAATAATCTAATGGTATAATAAAAAAAAATATTTTTTTAGTAATACTATAAAGAAATAAATTAAATATAAATATGAAATGCAACTTTGATAAAATGTCAATTTTAAATAAAATGACACACTTGGAGTCATAACGGTCACAACATGCATCATATTGACATGAATTTGATTCTTAAATATCAAAAATAATATAGGGTTCATTTTTCTAAATCATCAAAACAATCCAAATGTGATTTCTTAGTTTTGAGTATGCCGCATGTATTTTTTTTACTAAAATTTAAATTTAATCTGAAAACACACAATTTGATTCATGTTGGTCATATTATGTGTCAGTTTAAAGTGATATTGATTCCTACACATAAAAAATTACTTATGAATTATTTTCCTAAAGTATCAAGAGAATATGAGTGTGTTTGATTGTTTTTCAGTGAGTGAAACATGTTTTTACCTAAATTTTCAATTTTAAATTGATAAGCTATACATTGAGTCATATCAGGCACACCATGTACCATATTGAGGTGAGGAAAATTTATATTCATCCAAAATTAAGTGTAGATGATTTTACTAAAGTATCAAAATAATAAAAATTCATTTTCCCCGGTTTGAGTATGTGATGTGTGTTTTGAACTAAAATGTAATTTTTAAATAAAAGTACATGGTTGGAGTCCTATCAGTCACAAAGTTCCTTGAATTGATGTATGGTTGATTCATAATTATAAAAAAATTAATTAAGGATCATTTTCATAAAGAATCAAAAAAATATGATTGAGTTTGACAAATTTTGATCATGTCATGTGTCTTTTTTACTAAAATGTCAATTTAAAATGAAAACACGCACCTTGAGTCATACCAGTCACATAATTTGTTAGGTTGATATGAGAATTATTCCTACACATAAAAAAAGATGCAAGAATCATTATATTAAATTATAAAGATAATATAGGCATGTTATCTTGTTTTTCTGAGAGTGACACATGTTTTTAACTACATTTTCAAATTTAAATTGATAACATGCACTTTGAATCATATAGGGCACACTGTGTATCATATTGAGATAAGGATGAATTCTACACATCAAAAATGACTTATGGGTCATTTTCATAATGTATCAAAACAATTAGAATTAATTTTTACTTGGTTTTCAGAATGTGGCATATGCTTTCAACTAAAATGTTAATTTTAAATAAAAGGACACACTTGGAGTCATATAGGTCAAACATTGAATTTATTTGAATTTTATTTATATATTTCATAAAAAACTTAATAATTCTTTTCCTAAAGTATCAAAAAAATCTAAGTGTATTTTCTTAGTTTTGAGAATGTGTCATATCTTTTTTACTAAAATTTCAATTTAAAATGAAATCACACACTTTGAGTCATACAATTCATGTCATGTGTCACTTTGATGTGAGACTAATTATTACACATAAAAAATGACCTATGAATCATTTTTATAAATTATCAATACAATTTGATCATGTTTCACATGTTTTTAGTGAGTGGATTTTTTAACCTAAATTTTCAATTTTAAATAGATTATGGACACTTTGAGTCATATCAAGAATACCATGTATTGGATTATGGTGAGAAAAATTCATACACATCAAATATTACATATGGATCCTTGTAATAAAGTATCAAAACAATATGAATGTGGTTTATATGTTTTGGGTATGTGACATGTGTTTTGAACTAAAGTTCCACTTTTAAATATAAGGACACACTTAGAGTCAAACCTGTCACACCGTGCATCAGATTGATGTGTGATTGATTCCTACATGTAAAATATAACTTATTTTTTTCATAAAGTATCAAAACATTTTAATGCGTTTTATAGGTTATGAGTGTTTCATGTTTTGTTTTTACTAACATGTCAATTTGAAATGAAAACACCCACTTTGAGTCATATCGGTCACATCCTATATCAGTTTGACATGATACTGATTCCAACATGTCATAAATGACTAATGAATCATTAAAATAAAGTATCAAGACAATATAAGCATGTTTTCTTGGTTTTTATCTAGTTACACACATTTTTAACTGAATTGTTACTTTTTAACTTTTAACAGACACTTTGAGTCATATTAGAAACATCATTTATCAGATTAAGGTGAAAATGATTCCTACACATAAAAAATAACTTATAGATCATTTTAATAAGGTATAAAAATAATTTGAATGTGTTTTCTAGGTTCAGAGTAGGTCAAATGTGTTTTAAAGTAAAATGTCAATTTTAAAATGAAGACACGCACTTTGAGTCAGATCAGACACATAACATATCAGATTGAGGTATGGTTTATTCATACATGTCAAAAATGAATTATGGATCATTTTTCTAAAGTATCAAAACATTTAAAATATATTTTCTTATTTTTGATTATGTGATGTGTGTTTTGAACTAACATGTCAATTTTAAATTGAAAACATTCATTTTGAGTTATACCAGACACACCATGTATTAGATTGAGGTGTGGTTGATTCCTAAATTTCACAAATGACTTATGGATCCTTGTTATATAGTATCAAATAATAATGATAAGGAAATTAACTAAAAAATATAGATAAAATGATGATAAAATAAACTAAATAAGTAGTAGGAAGTCATATATTCATAATGCCTGTATGAATTATAACACCAGGTTTTCTTCCCATTCATATATAAATAAATATTTTCCCTCTTTCGAATACGTGGAATATAAAAATTCTTGGTAGCACCGGAGAAATATAAATGAACAAATTAATAATAAATATTTTAAATTAAATTTTAGTTATTATCAAGAATACATCTTTAAGGATTCTATTTTATTGAGTTAAACAATATCTTTCATAATTTTTAAAACACAATAACCCCAATGTTTTCCATATGTTTCTTTCAGAAATTGGAAAAAACATTGATAAAAATAAGTAATTTGTTTTGATATATGTTTTATAGTGAGATATTATTATAAATACCCTAATACTTATCCACTTGTAGAAGTTTATAGGATCCTTATGATCATGGATAATCCTCATTTCATGATTTTGAAAATATTTAAGCATCGCCCAATCATAGTGGAGCTTTCATCAAAACATAATATAAAATATAAAATTTTATGTTTATTTGCAAAATTTTGCATGTAGTGTATTAAAAATTAATAAACACCATCCTGGGTGTTCAATGTTTTGGGTATCCACGCATTGAATCTAAAAAATAAATCATTGGGGTATCCAAATTATATGTAATGAGTAACCAATACAACCTAAACAATAAAAAAGTAATGAAATTAATGAAAATATATTTTATTTAATTAAAGTGAAGAGTTTTACTCTTGTATTATCTTTATTAAGAATATTATGTAATTTTTAAGTTCTCATTCAAACATTGTGGCCAGTTTGTTCACTATTCCTTTAAATTTCTTTGGTTACAATGAGAATTATTATATAGAAGAGATGTATGGACTAATGAGTCCAAATTTATACTCATGGGGTTTTCCCTTGAAATAGTATTGATATATATGACTAAAAAAATTATGAATAGTATTTAGTTATAAGTAAGATAGAAGGAAATATATTGGACCAAAAAATCATGAAATCACACCTTATGTATACATTTATTACTAAGACTGTCATCCCCTCATGCTTGAGTATTTCATTTAAATTATCACAATAATTTTTTTTGTAATGGAATCTTCATAAATCTATTATTTAAAATATATTATGGTCATATCACCACATGATATCATTGTATCCACATAAAACTTTAATGTTAGTAAATTTATAAGTTCAATGGGTGGAGTAAAGGTACTTTGTGAAAATATTTTCAATTGGATGATTGATTCTTTAGATCGTTTTGATTCAAAATTCCATTTCAACACTTATTGTTTGTCTTTCTATAATAACATTCATCATTTTTGGCCGTTTTTCATTAATTATTGATGTTTTTTCCTAAAAAATAAATTGTAAATAGATACCTTTTTATCAGCATGTATTTTTACAAGATCTAATATCTATTATATGAAAGTTCCAATAGCTTGGTCGACCGTCTGAATATGTACATCATTATGTATAATGGGTAGATTAGTGATTGGATCATGAGATATATGAATCCCCACTCTCACATGAACTATTTAAATTTGTTTGTTTTTTAGAACATCACCTGGATATTGTACATGGTACCCCTTGAAACAGGGCGATGAGTGGGTGTTGATAGATATAAATAAAAATCATTTTAACCATGTAGAATATAAATATAAAAAAGGTATCAATGTATACCAGATTCAAATTTAATTGATACAATTTTTATAATATTTATTAACTCTTTTATGATGTATCTTTGAGGGGAATTACTCGCCTCAAAGCTTGTTTGGGGTGGGTGGATCTTTATATAGTGTTTGTTCTTGTGTTGTTTCTTCTCTTTGATTACTTCCCATAACCTTTTATAACAACTCTAAATTCCAATTATGTTTTTATTCTAGATAATTTAATCATACCTATTACTATTCCATTTTATTATCTTTATCCCCCTGTTCATTTGTTTTCTCAAAATATTTTTGGGTGACACCCAAAAACCTGCACCTCTGATGTGACCATACTGTTCTTGAAACTTCATAGACATTGATAGTAGTTGTTCATTAGGGATAACTAATTATGATTATTGTGTATAAGTTGGATAAAAATATAGGAAAATAATTAATCATTTTCATGTAATACCAATTTAATTTAAAACTAAATTTTATTATTTCATACTTAAACATGACTCTCAAACATTTTGTGTGTTTTAATATATTAGTATCCCTTTTTTATTTACAGATTCCTCCTTCTATAGCACATGAAGTGAGATGGAATTGGTTTTGGATTTTGATTCATCAATCTATATATAAACAAAGAAAAAATGTTACATAAAATCATTATGGTTGATCTAAAATACATACCATTTTTGTAAGTGAAGTGTAACCAATCCTTACATTATAATAGGGGTACATTGGTTTTTCTTATCATTACTTATTTTTGACACTCAGTTGTTGTTTCATAAATTACAAATTATTAATCAAAGTGATTAATACAAACATTATCGGGAAATTTATTAATAAACACAATATACCTAAAACCACAACTAAAAAAATACCCTAATACCACACATATATTTCCATGATTTATTAAAACCATGAAAATAACTAATCTAGTTCATGTTTTTTATTAAAACGATGGAAATTATCCTTTATACCTAATAACCATTTCACACAACTCCCTTCCCCTCTTCCAGTAGTTCCCTTATTCTCATGGTTCTATTATTTACAATTGATCCCCAACCTTTACTTATCTTCCTATGATGATCCTCCTCCGATGCATATTTAAAGAATCTAGAGAACCTCCCCACCAATATGAGTCTTCCATGACCTCCCCATATCCCTTCCAACGTGGATTTGATGAGGCCTCCCCACCTCCTATATCTCTTTCTACACTGGTCCACCTTATTGAATTTACTCTTTGATCTATAGAAAAACATAAATCAACTCCTACTCCTCTGATAGATCTCATTTCAGATTTAAGTATTCCAAACACCCTTACTCCGTATATGTTTCATGATTTCCAGATATAGTACACTAGGCTCCCCAATTTCTCTCTCCAATCTACTATACTAGTGACATAGAATCCTACTCCAATCCCAATAGAACTCCTTAGGGTTAATCTTTCACAACATTTACTCTCCTAATCTGATTACATGAAACCCAAATTTAAAAATAAAATTACTCAAAAAATTCTTCATATTAAACACTTTTAGTTTCTGTTGTTCAGATAAATTTTATGTTCCAGATAAAGGTCTCAATCACCATTAAATAGAAACCTTATTTTATTCCATCACAGGTCCCTAATCTAAAAGAAAAAATACGATTCCCTCTATCTATATGTGTTTTACCTCTCACAATTATTCCATTTCATCAATTTAGTATAATAATGTCTGATAGCTAGTATATAATTTATTTTTCTTAAGGTGTTTTTATAATTTACTATGCACCTCTTACTATGTGGGTATTATAATCCTCGTTCACTATGCATATTCTATAAGAATTTTGTGTATAAAGTATTCAGTATACTAATATTCTTTATATATACAAATCATTCAATATTTTTATATTACGATTAATTTTATTTTTTTCAAAACATTATTTATTATTTTAATTGATGTTAATATTTACATATTACACTTCATTGTTGATCCATTTCATCATTTTATACTTCAAAACACTTTTTTGTATATAATTAAATCTTTTTATAATTCACTATTATTTTAAAATTGTACATAATATTCCTACTTATCTATAATATATAGTTTAAAATTCATTACTTTTCTAAAATATGCATTCCATATGAATTCAATATGAATTTATTTCACTATTCAATTTTAATAAGATGCCTCTTCTATATTTTATAGTTTTAAAGTGCAATTTATATTCAATAAGAATTCAATTCCACTTCAAGTTGATTTCTCTATTAATCAATACTAATACATTTTTTAAAATACATAATCATAAAACTTATTTTTTGAGTCAATAAGGTTATCTTATGACTTCTCTATTCCTTATGGTATAATGTTTTGAAAATCACAAACACTTTTTCTTAAGTTCCGAATTTTTCATTCCATTTTAATTATACTTTTTAAATTCTGTTATACTTACAGAATTCTCATTCAGTTATACTTACAAATGTCATTCATTATTATGACTCCAAATCTGGTACAAATTTCATTCTGTTTTATGATTTCGAATCTGGTATAGATTTCATTCTGTTTTGTGATTCCGAATCCGATACAAATGTCATTTTGTTTTATGATTCCGAATCCAATACAAATGTCATTTTGTTTTATGATTATGAATCTGGTACAAATGTCATTCAGTTTTTTGATTCCGAATCTGGTACAAATGTCATTCTATTTTATGATTTAGAATCTGGTACAAATGTCATTCAGTTTTATGATTCTGATCCGGTACAAATGTCATTCTGTTTTATGATACTAGTTTTGGTACAAATGTGATACTGTTTTATCTCAATCCGATTTAATTTTTCTTAAGAATATATTTTCTTGATAATGTTAGAGTTGTTTAAGGTATCATTACAATATTATAGGATTCTACATTTTCTTATACTTAATATTTATCTTAAACTTAACATTTTTTCTTATACATGAAACAATGTCTTACAATCTGTTACAAACTAACCATTGTTTGTTTGACACGTGTCCAGGTCCCTCTAAAATTTAAGGAAAATATGATCATTAGAGTGGAGATGACCATTGGTAAGTTTTTCCTATAAATACAAGTTCATTTGAATGGGAAAAACAACTGAGAAAACTTTGATGATGAATAGTGAATTAAAAAGTGACCAAAGTTTGTGAAGTGATTTCTAGAGAGAGAGTCTCTTAAAAATCCCAGTGCTCATGCAGATTTCGTGAAAAACTTGTTTAGGCATGAACAACTTGTTCAGACTTGCTTTGTGCAGACTACTATCGTGCTGATCGTGGGCTTCCGAGTTTGGAAGACAGAGGTTCCAATTTCCTTATAAATTGAGGTCTTGTGAGGATAACAAGATAGATACCGATCTTCGGATTGAGGGATTACCTGGGTTTGGGTAAGATAGAATTTCTTGAAAGAATAAATCAAGGAACCTTTATCCAAGGTCATTGGATACCCTTCTCTTTGGGATAAAAGAATCTTATTGTTACTTGTTTTCTATTTCAAGTTGTTTTAATTCCACTGTAATCTTAACTTTGTTAAAGTTTGAAAGTATAACTTTATTATACTTTCAAATTCCATTAATCTGATTATATTACATATTCTATACACTTTAAGGTAGAATCTCTCCTTTAAGAAAATATTTCTTAAGTTTTTATCATAAGATTATAATGTTTAAGAAAAGGTTTTTTGAATGTTTGTTTAACTTTTTTAAACTATGTTTTCTTAATTTTAAAAGCTAACCTTAAGAAACAGATTTCCTTAACCAATATGTCTTTGAGTGAAAATTTTTCTGATAAATATTATTCTTTAGATGAAGAATCTACTTCATTGTATATCAATAATGATTTACCTTCTTATGATGAAGTTTCTAGATTTGATAAGTTGCTAGTGATAAGAAATTGTAAAGTTTCTAGGAAACTTGAAAAAGAAAATTCTAGAGAATTTATTTTAACAAAAGAAATTTCAGATCTTACCAAAGATCTTGATAAGAAAAATTATGTTTTAGAAAATATTTTTAAGAAACTTGAGGAATTTAATTCTGAGAAGGATAATCTTTTTAAATATCTTAAAAATATTTTTTTAGAAAAAGATGTTTTAGAGGATAAGCTTAACTCTATGTCTATTATTCTAGAGGATGAAAATTTAGTCCTGAGACTAAAGTCTGGAATTTTTTCTTTGAAGAAACTTCAGGAAAACTTTACTTCTAGAAAAAGAAAATTTTGAAAACATGTACTCTAAAATCCGACCTCATGGTAAAAATCATGGATTAGGTTATCCTCATAAAAAACCAATTTTTAGAAACAATTATTTTTTTCTTCCAAGAACTCATTTTTGCACTAAATTTAAAAGTGGTGGGAATTAGAAGAAGAACTATTCTTTAAATAATGTTCAATACCTTAGGATTCATAAATCTTACATTTCTAAACAAACGTGGATACCCAAAATTTTATTATCTAACAATTCCGGATCCAAACAAGTTTGGATTCTGAAAACCTAACTTTTCCTTTTTCATCTTAATGAAAGACGTACCAACAACATATGGTACATGGATAGTGGATGTTCCCAGAATATGACTGGTAACAAAGACTATTTCAAAAATATTTTAAAGACTAAAGGTGGAAAATTAACCTTTGGATATAACTCTCAAGAAGAAATTGTCGGTATAGGTAACATTATTCTTATTGGTAAAGCTATCATTTAAAATGTTATTTTTGTAAAAGGCCTTAAGAACAACCTCATTTTTATAAGAAAATTATGTGATGAAGGTAACCTTGTGAATTTTAGAAATGATAAATGCGTAGTTTAAAATTCCAAGGATGAGTTTATTTTCTTTTCCCTTCAGTATGAGAATGTGTACACCTTAAACCTAGAAGACCTTAGAAGTTAAGATCTTCCTTGACTAAGTAAAATTGAAGATCTATTTTGGCTTTGGCATAGAAGACTAGGACACTGTAACTTAAGGAATCTTAGTAAACTTTCTAAGAAAGAACTTGTTAAGGATCTACCAAATCTTAGGTATGATTCTTCAAAAGTATATGATCCTTGTCAATATGTCAAGAAACATAAATCTAGATTTAAGTCTATAAGTGAAGTTACAACTTCTACTGACTTATAGTTAGTGTACATGGACTTATTTGGTCCAACACAAACTAGAAGTATTGGAGGAAAATACTATGTGTTTGTCTTAGTTGATAACTACACTAGATCTACTTGGGTATATTTTTTTACAAATAAATCTGAAGCCTTTTACTTTTTTAAGATATTTAGATCTCAAGTTAAAAATGAGAAAAACCCACTGTTGATAACTATTCATAGTGATCATGGAGAAGAATTTCAAAATTCTGATTTTGAAACTTTTTGTAGAAGAAAAGGCATTACTCATAACTTCTCAGCTCCAAGAACTCCTCAACAGAATGGTGTTGTTGAAAGAAGAAATCGAATTCTTTAAGAGATAACTAGAACCATGTTGAGTGAATATTCTATAGATAAACACTTTTGGGCTGAAGCTGTAAGTACTTCCTATTATACTATAAACTGAGTTCTAATTAGACCCTTTCTTAATAAAACACCTTATGAGTTATGAACTGGACAAAAACCAAAAGTTTCTTACTTTAAGGTTTTTGGTTGCAAAATATTCATCTTGAATACTAAAGATAACTTACACAAGTTTTCACCCAAATCTGATGAAGGGATTTTCTTCGGCTACTCTACTAACTCTAAGGCATATTGAGTTTTTTAATGAAAACACTTGTACTGTGGAAAAATAGTACATGTTAAATTCGATGAAACTGATCCTTTTATTTTCAAACCTGAACTTATTTCTGATATATTTTCTAAAACCGATCACCAATATTTGATAGAATACCTTTAAGATAAGGAAATTGTTCAGGAAAATATTTCTGAAACATTTACCCTTGAAGATTTTATACCCTATGTTGATGATCAAGCTTTTCAAAACTCAAATCAGTTGTTACTTAGAAATCATCCCAGTGATAATATCATTGGTGATGTTAATCAATGATTAAGAACTAGAAGTTCTTTAAGGAATGAAGTTGAAAATGTTGATTTTCTTTCCCAATTTGAACCAAAGACTCCTGAATAAGCCTTTGGTGATGAAGATTGGATAAATTATATGCATGATGAACTCAACGAATTCGTAAGGAATCAAGTTTAGACCTTGGTTGAAAAAACAAAGAAAAATTCTGTTATTAGAGTAAAATGGGTTTTTAGAAATAAATACGATTAAAATGGAATTATTGTTAGAAATAAATAAATATTAGTTACTAAAGGCTATAATCAATAAGAAGTCATAGACTATGAAGAAACCTATGCTCCTGTATCAAGACTTGAATCTAACCGTATTCTTTTATCCTTTGCACCATTCTTTAACTTCAAACTTTTCCGAATGGATGTGAAGTGTGATTTACTCAACAATTATGTACAATAGGAGGTTTATGTAGATCAAACCCTCAGTTTTGAAGATAAAAAATATCATAATCATGTTTATAAACTTACCAAAGCTTTATATGGACTTAGACAAGCCCCTAAAGCTTGGTATGATAGACTTTCAGGATTTTTGCTTCAAAATAACTATATTAAGGGAACTGCTAATCCAACAGTTTTTATTAATAAATTCTCTAAATATGTTTTGATTATTCAAATTTATGTTGATGAAATCATCTTCGGATCAACTCAACAATCCTTAACCAATTTATTTTCAAATATTATGAAATCTGAGTTTGAGATGAGTATAATGGGTGAGTTAATTTTTTCCTAGGTTTTCAAATTTCTCAAAAACGAAAAGGAACTTACATATCTCAATATAAGTATATCCAAGATCTTTTTTATGAAATTTGCGTATGACAACACTAAGAGTATAAGTACTCCTATTGGAACCTCTAATACTATAGATATTGATGAAGCAGGGAAATCTATGGATCAAACATCTTATAGAGGAATGATAGGAAGTTTAATTTACATAACATCTAGTCGACCTGACTTAATGTTTTCGGTATGCTTATGTTCAAGATACTAAGAAAATCCTAAAGAATCACATTTAAAGGCCGTAAAAATAATTTTTCTGTATTTAAAGGGAACTTTAGATTTGGGTCTATTTTATTCTTCTGGAAATGATTTTGAACTTAAAAGTTATTTGTATGCTGACTTTGGTGGTTCTAAAATGGATAAGAAGAGTACATCCAGAACTTGTCATTTCTTAGGAGATTCCTTAGTTTCTTGGTCTTGCAAGAAACAACATTCTATATCACTTTACACTACGAAGTTGAATATATAGCAGGTGGAAGTTGTTGTGCTCAAGTGTTGTGGATGTAACACACACTCACAAACTATGGTATGAGTTTCTCCAAAACTCAAATAATGTGTGACAACACAAGATCCATTGATCTAAGTAAAAACCCTGCACATCACTCCCATTAAAAGCACATAGATATTAGACATCACTTTCTTAGGGACCACACACTTAAAAGAGATATTATTCTTCAATTCATTGGAACGCAAGAACAAATTGCGGATATTTTTTACAAAATCATTATCTCCCGATAGATTTGAATACATTAAAAAGAAGCTAGGAATGATCTCTGTGAGGTAATCATTCATATCTACTTCTTGTTTAAATCATCTTCTAACATTAAGTTACTTCTTATTACATGGGGAGTACATATGATTATTTTTTTCCTTCTTATTCTTTCTTTAATAATTTTTTTCCCAAAGAAAATTTATTCTTCCTTTAGAAAATTTTTTTTTCTCTAAGAAAAAATTCTTTCTGTAAGAAATTATATAGTTCTTTAAGATTTTCTTTTCAGAGTTCAAATTCTCAGAATTGAAATCCCGTAATCTAAAACTTCCAAGAAAATTATAACACTACCGATAAATTCTTTAGAGTATTCCAAAAGGTACATTTTTTTACTCTTTATTTTTTTATGTTTCAATTTATTTGAATTTCAAAAACTTGTTTTTAAAGTTTTTTTATTCATTTATTACCTTATCTCAAAAATTCAAAATTCACAATCCCTAAAATAATTCTCAAATGTCAGATCAAAACAATTTTTTTCAGCCGTTTGATTATCTTGTGGAAGCCTAAAGGTCATTGCTTTTGTCTATATAAGGGGTGATTTGTTTATGAGGACTACACATTTTTTTGATCCCCATGCCGATCTTCTGTTACCTTCAAAGTCTACATTTTGATTCCTTTGTTTCTTGTACTCTGAATGTCTCCTGAATCCTCAGCAGAACAGATGCCGATTAGTAAGGAAATAAAGGACTGGTCAATATTTAGGGAAAGACTGTTTTGTCCTAAATTCTTTGCAAATTATGACTCTCTAATTTCAAAGGTCATAAGATCTAATGAATGGTAAAGTGTATGTGTAGCTAAGGAGAAAAGTTAGGATCTAGTTTACCCAGATCTAGTCATACAATTATATGAATCCTTTATTTTCTTTCTAAATTATTGAAAGGATATGTTCAAGTTCAAATGTTATGACAAGGTTTATACAGTTCCTTAAAAGAAGGCGGCAAATGTTCCCCGGATACCATATGAAGGAGAAGATTTTCTATTATCTCACAGACTTCCCTCGAAGGAAGGTTCTTTTGAAAAATACATGGCTCTGGACTACCTTGGTCTTAAGAATGTTAAGATTCTGAAGATTAAAAATATTACAACAAATCACAAGCTGGTAGTCTCTGATCAGCTTCACTGATCAACTCTATTGATCAGCTTCACTGATCAGCTCCACTGATCAGCATCACTGATCAGCTCCACTGATCAGCCTCACCAATCAGCTCCACTGATCAGCTGCACTGATCAGCTCCACTGATCAGCTGCACTGATCAGCTCCACTAATCACCTTCATAGATCGGGTTCACCAAATCAGTTTCACAGATTGGTTTCACCAAATCGGTTTCACAGATCAGATTATACAAATTAGTTTCACCAAATCAGTTTCACAGATCGGTTTCACCAAATCGGTTTCACAGATCGGTTTCACCAAATTAGTTTCACAGATTGGTTTCACGAAATCGGTTTCACAGATTGGTTTCGCCAAATCGGTTTCAGAGATCAGTTTCGCCAAATCGGTTTCACAGATCAGTTTCACCTAATCGGTTTCACAGATCGGTTTCACCAAATCGGTTTCACAGATCAGTTTCACCAAATCAGTTTCACAGATCGGTTTCACCAAATCGTTTTCACAGATCGATTTCAGAGATCGGTTTCACCAAATCGGTTTCACAGATCAGTTTCACCAAATCAGTTTCACAGATTGGTTTTACCAAATCGGTTTCACAGATCCATTTCATTGTTCAGCATCAGAGGATCAGCTTCACAAGATCATCTTTATAGGATCATCTTCATAGGATCAGCTTCTCCCAATCAGCTTCATGGGGTCAGATTCACCCGATCAGCTCCACCAATTGGTTTCAAATATCATTCTCACCAATTGTCCACAAAGGGGTGTCAGGATTTTCCTTCCCTAGTTTTTCTCGTAACGCTACTTTTAAGTCTTTTAACCTCTTTATTGTGGTTCAAAGACATTTTTAGCACCATAAACAACGTTTTAAATCCCCTTGGAGTGGGGAGACCCTCAATGGACCCGTTTTCCTCTCTTAAATTAAATCCTTTAACGCACAACTGTTTTGGCCACCCCTCTGATGAGAATTATTAAATAAAAAATTAATTCCATCGTGTGTAACCTTCTAACCGCGAGTTGAAACCACGATCCACCTTTAAAGCCACTCAAGATACTCATATCCCGTAACGATAGGATCTCACCTTTTTATCACATGAGAATTCTTTTCTTCTTGGCTGGTCTCTTTTCCTTCTTCTCCTTGGTGCGTTCGGAGTCCCCCTTACCGAGGCGAGTGGTGCGCTTGTGCTGGAGCCTTTCCTGCTCATTCTTAGAGTTTTCCGATTTCCTCCCTTGCAAGTCACGCATCCCTAGTTGTTAGATCCAGGAGAAAAATGTCGATCATTGATCATTCAAGTAGGGATTTTCCTTAGTTTCTCCTTAGTGTGTATCATGCAAGGTGGGTATGTTATTTTTTCTGTGGGGATGGATGAAACTAAACCTTAACGAAGATAATAAATGGAATTTTAAATAATAAAGGGGGTGTGCTAGATGTTTTTGTTGTACTACTTATCTTTGATTATGTGTTTTGAATTGTATGGGATTATGCCCACTGAAAATCAGGGCCATTGGTGGTCTTTTCTTGTGCACTAATGAACCTTTGTTTTTTTCTGGATATTTATGTGATTGAATGGGTGTAACACGGAAACTGGTTAATCACGTAAACTCGGTTGATTAAACAGATTCCCAGTGAATAATAATCCTTGTGTGATCACCCTGGTTAACCAAACGGAAATATGGAACTTAATTAGCTCCTTTTCTGATCCCTTTTCAAAGTAGCCAAGATCCTTCGGGCAGGATGTGATGGCCTGAGGTCCATTATAGCCCTAGATTCTTCAAGCAGGGTACATGTTGCTGGTTTTCCTAGGTGTGTGTGGGCAGGTTGTTTCCCAAGTGTCTTCGGGATGAGGCTCAAGTGTCTTTGGGGGTGGCAGTAATTGTTCGGACCTAGGTGTGTGCGGGATGTGTGGTAGTGATAGCCCAGGTGTTTTCAGGTGGGATGTGTGATTGTGGTATCCTAGGTGTGTGCGGGCGAGGGAATGGTAGTGGGACTGTGGTGAGTATAGCAAGAGAGGTTTGGCACGCATGATGTCCTCAATAACTAGTGGGAAAGTGGCGTGGGGTACCCAAATATCGATGTGATTTTACTATTACTTTACTTGACTTGCGTTATTTGGAAAGTGTGGCTTGGTAAGGTTTGGGTGGATAGTTTCCTTGCTAGGTGCTATGGTTATCTCCTTTTCTCACAGGGCATTAGAATGCCTCCCCACTTGTGCACGAGGGCCCTTGGTTTTCCCTACTGAAGATACCCGTATACTCACCCTATGTATATAAACTGCTTTTAGGTTTCTAGGAGGACATCAGAGATCGTGCGGAACCGTACTAGCTCGAACGTTGGGATAGTTGATTTTCCTGTTTTTTTCTTTTTCTGGTACTTTCCTTTGAGTTTTTCTTGTACTTTTGTAGAATCTACTTTTTGGAACATGCATGTGGGGATGATTTGTTTTTTCCTTACTTTTACTTCCAATTTTGATGTTGATTAGGGATGTACCATCTTATCTCAGAATTCTACTAAATAAAAAGTTTAATGCCTTCCATTTTGTTTGTGATTATATACCCTTGGTGCTAGTAACCACTCTGAGACCTATTGAAGGTGGGTTTGGGGGTCATTATCTCTCCTTCAACTTGAGGAAGGAAGGGTATGGCAACCCATTATCCCTTCCCTCATCTTGGTGAAGACGGGTCACGATATAATTGTATCAAAGGGAGGTTGAGAGATGGATGGAACTCAGGGTTAGGCACAATGAAGATTTCATGGGATGGTAGGGAAACAATTCTAGGCAATCTTGGTGCATGAAATAGGCTAGGGAAGATCTTTTAGGACATGGGATTTTAAGGCCCCCCATGATCCGATGCAACGACTCTGGGCCTACCGAATGACCAAGTGAGGCTACATTGATTGCAGAGTAGAGACCCTAGGAAAGGTACATGTATTATAATGACTTGTGTTCTTGTGTATCTTGGGTATTTTGGGGATTTAAAATGAATAAGAAGTCTATGAAAAATTTAAAAGAAATCTTCTACACTACTCGGTCTTAGGCATTCCTTATTTACGTTGCAACAATGGAACCTGGACGACGACCACGAGTAGTACGGGCGATCGGGGCCCAGGAGGTTGAATTGGCTGATTAGAAGAGGGATGACCAAGAGGAGGAGGAAAGTCAGTGGCAGAGGATTCTTCGTCCCTTTCAGCGGAAGACCCTCATGAAATACGAGGGAAGTACCTAAGACATGGAGAAAGAGAGCTGGCTAGAAGAGCTGGGGATAGCTTTCAGCTTGATTTGGGCTCCGATGGAGTACTGGGTTCCTCTGGGTGTAAGCTAGATGTGGGGAGTATCCCGTTAATGGTGGAATCTATATCTTGGGGAGAAGAGGGAGGCTGAAGTTTTGTAGACCGACTTCGAGAGGGAATTCTGGGTGGAATTCCTCTCTTCCATGATGAAGGTCGAGAAGAGGCAGGAGCTTCTCTCGCTTCAGCAGGGGAGCATGTCAGTGAGGGAGTTGGGGATCATGTTCAAGGATATACTTCGTTTTTCTCCGGACCTTTTTCCAGATGAGGAGTCTTGGGCGAGACTTTTAGAGGAGGCACTCTGACGTTCTCTTCAGTATGCTGTTATTCCCTTCACCATACCGACGTACTTAGAGGTCCAGAAGAAGGCTGAAGTGGTAGAAAGGATGCACACGCTGGGAGGTGTGTCGCGAGAGGGGATCCAGTGGAGTTCATAAAAGGGGAAGGCTGTCAGCAGTAGGCCTCCATCGTCAGGGCCTTCTAGGTTTCAACCAGTGGGGAGAAGGCCCCAACAGTTCCAGTTTCGATCTCCCGGTCCTCGCTGTTTCCTTGCGAGCCCAGGAACAAGGTGCTTCATCTGTGGAAGCCATGAGAACCTTCAAAATTAGTGTCCAGATAGAGTTCAGTACAGTGGGGGTGGGCAGGTTCAGCGCCCACCTCAACAACATCAGTTTCCATCCAGACCCTTTCAGCAGCAGAAACAGGGACAGCGAGCTCTTGCTCCTCCGAGAGTAGACGTGGTAGGAGGAGGCCAACCCCATGGTGATCCTCAAGGACCTCGACCAGGGTGTGGTCGAGGAGTCAGTTGACAACCGAGAGGTAGAGGATCTGGGCATGGGAAGTTGCATGCCGCAGAGGCAGCAGTTCCAGCAGGGCCGAAAGTCGTTCGAGGTACGATCAGCTTGTTTAGAAATCTTGCTTGCTCCTTATTTTATTCAAGATCATAGCACTCCTTTGTTACATCCAGTCTAGCCCATTCTTGGAGCCTATAAATAGATAGACTCTCCAGGCCCCTGGTGCTAAGTACACCAGTTGGGGGTTATACCAGTCTGTTTGATGTTTTTCGAGGATTTAGACTGATGTTCGGGCGACATCGGTCTAGTGGGGAGCTTATTCTACTAAAAATTCAGCCATATGATGTCATACTAAGAATTGAATGGCTGTTTTCTGTGCACACTGTTATCGAATTCTTCTAGTGAAGAGTCATGTTCTCCGATGGGGATGTCCAGCATGTGCCTTTTGTTGGCTAGCGGAGTTTTCAAGTGGGGAGACGGTGTGTGGAGCCTCTTCTTTATATGTTGGAAGAGCTGTCAGAAAAATTAGTGGATGTTGAGATGATGGATGTTCTGAGAGTTGTTAGAGAGTTCCTAGACGTTTTTCCTGAGGAGGTTGTGACTCTACCTCCTCGACTTGACGTTGAGTTCAGGATAGACTTACAACCTGGTGACCGTCCGATTTCCATGGCTCCTTATCGGATGGCGCCTTCTGAGCTGTGGGAGTTGTGGATCCAAATTGACGATCTGATGAAGAAGGGTTTTTTCCAACCTATTATGTCGCCATGGGGTGCTCCGTTCTTGTTCTCAAAGAAGTAAAATGGTGGTCTCAGGCTGTGCATAGACTACTGGAGACTGAATCAAGTAATGGTCAAGAACCGTTACCCTATTTTGAGGATAAACGATATCTTTGACCAACTGAGGAGAGAAAGTTGGTTCTCTAAGATCAATATACGGTCTGGGTATCACCAAGTAAGGGTGAAGAATAGTGATATTCCAAAGACTGCTTTCAGGTGAAAGTATGGGCACCTTGAGTTTGTAGTCATGCCGTTCGGTGTTATGAATTCATCTATTGTGTTCATGGGCCTCATGAACTCTGTTTTCCATGAGTTTCTGGACCGGTTCATCATTGTTTTCATCGATGAAATTTTGATCTACTCAAGATTATAGGAGGAACATATTAATCACCTCAGGATGGTCTTGGAAATCCTTCGACATCACCGGCTCTATGGGAAATTGTCCAAGTGTAAGTTCATGACACGAGAAGTGCATTTCCTTGGACACGTGGTGTCTCAACAAGGGGTATCAATTGATACATCAAAGGTGGAAGTGGTTGTTTCCTGGGAAGCACCCATGAATGTGATGGAGGTTCGCAATTTTCCAGGTCTGGCAAGCTATTATCAGAGTTTTGTACCCGACTTATCTCGAGTTGTATCTCCCTTGACAGCGTTGACCAGAAAGGACCAGGCCTTTGTGTGGAGTGAGTAGTGCCAGGAACCCTTCATTTATCTAAAAGGGAAGTTGGTTAGTGCCCCAGTGCTGAGGTTACCAGAGGAAGGGCTGTTGTTTGAGGTGTTTTGTGATGCTTTTGGACTTGGCCTAGGGTGTGTGATGATGCAGAAATGGGGAGTGATATCTTATGGGTCTAGGTAGTTATGTCCTCATGAGAATAACTATGCCACCCATGACCTATATCTTGCAGTTGTATTATTCACATTGAAGTTGTGGCGGCATTACCTCATCAGGGAGCACTTTGTGGTATTCACAGATCACAAGAGTTTGAGGCATATCTTTACCCAGTGGGACCTGAACTTGCGACAATGAAGGTGGGTGGAGTTTCTCCAGGAAAAAAACTTTGAGATCTCTTACACTGAAGGTAAGGGGAATGTTGTGGCTGATGCCTTGAACAGGAAGTCATGGAGGGAAGCTGTTCAGAAATATGTGGATGCTTGGAAGGCAATGGAGGAGTTGGCTTCTATACACCTGGATGTAAGGGAAGATGGTGGTAGAGGTTGTCTGTTTCAGATGATAGTGTAGTCCTCTCTACTACGGCAGGTGGAGGAGTCTTAGTGGGGAGACATAGAGAGTGAAGTGATGCGTGATCAGGTTAACCAAGGCAATGCTCCAGAAGGGTGGTCAGAGGATGGCCAGAATCAGATGCTTTTCCAAGGGAAGTTGTTTTTCCCAGAGATTAAGCATGAGGGAGTTCTCTGTGAGTTCTATAACTCACTCTTAGTGGTACACCATAAAGTTTCCAAGATGTAGTGAGGCATGAGGGAATAGTTTTGGTGGCCCGAGGTGAAATGGGCAGTGGAAGAGTTTGTGGAAAGGTGCTTGGTATTTCAGCAAGTGAAGGATGAACACCATGTACTAAGAGGTTTTTTGTAGCCTTTATATGTCCCCGAGTGGAAGTGAGATGAAATATCGATGGATTTCATCATAGGACTACCTAGGGTTCAAGGAGGCTGCGATTCTATCTGGGTAGTGGTACACTGGCTGAAGAAATCAGATCATTTTTTGGCGATCAAGGAGTCGAGTGTAGTAGATTCCTTAGCATAGAGATACATGGATGAGGTGGTGCGGTTTCTTGGAGTTATAAGGTCTACAGTCTCGGATAGGGATGCACGGTTTACCTCACGAATCTAGAGGGGATTGTAGCATGCTTTTGGCACCCACCTACGTCTTAGCACTGCCTTACACCCCCAAATACATGGGCAGAAAGAGTGAACCATCTAGACATTGATGGATATTCTACGAGCATGTGTTTTGGACTTTGGGGGATCATGGGAATGAAATTTTCCCATAGTAGAGTTTTCCTACAATAACAGTTATCACTCTACTATTGGCATGGAACCATTTTAATCCTTGTACGGGAGGCCATGCCATTTGCTCGTGTGCTGGACTGAGGTTCGGGAGGCAAGTGTTCTTGGGCCAGAGGTGGTGTAGAGCACAACGGAGAAGGTTCAGCTTGTGCGTGAGAGGATGAAGGCAACCCAAGACTGGTAGAAGTCATATGACGATTGTAGGAGGAGGCCCTTGGAGTTTGAGGTTGGAGACCATGTGTTCTTAAAGGTTTCCCCTTGACGTGGGAAGCGAAGGTTTGATAAAGAGAGCAAGCTCTCTCCTAGGTTCATTGGGCCCTTTAAAGTGTTGGGGAGAGTCGGTGAGGTGGCATATCAGATGGAGTTTCCATTTCAGTTGGAAAGGATCCTTGATGTTTTCCACGTCTCCCAGCTTCTTTGATATCTACACGATGATTCCCATGTCATTGACTGGGGAGAATTGGATATAGGGGATGATGCTACATTCGTGGGGAAACCAGTGAGGATCAAGGATCGAAAGGAGAAAGTAATTCATGGATGAACCATCCCTTTGGTTTGTGTGTTGTGGAGGCATGGTGACCTCGAGGAGAGTACTTGGGAGTAAGAAGCTCAAATGCGCGCCCAGTACCCAAATCTGTTTTGAGTTACTGTTCCGAGCCTTCCTTTTTGTTCTTGTTTTTGTGACCTAATGTGATGTAATACTAACCTTGTTGGTTTATGAGATTTTTTGTTTCCTTACCTTGTGAATGGTTATGAAAATTCCAGATATGTGGGGAAGGGAGGACCTGATCCCTAATCAAGACACATTAAGGTGGATGCGATTAAACCTATGCGGGCAAGTCAGTGCCGCCCAAATCAGATAGTATCTTGACATGGATGAAAGAAATCCCCGATCCGTGTGTCAGGAAAAAGTGATCCTTGGGATTCATATGTCTGTTTGGGGTGGTTTTTCCCCGAGAGGTATCTTCTATAGGGGTTGTTTGGGTTACTCTTGTATTCTTGAGGGTGATAATAATTTTGAGAGGTATCTGATGTAATGGCCCAGACCGTCCTGGTCAATTACTTTTCTAAAATTCTAAGTGTTGAGGTGTACTGGACTCATAGATCAGTCCCACCCATCATCTATATAGATCAGCTCCATAGATATGCTCCACTGATCAGCTCTACTGATCGACTCAACTGATCAGCTCCACTGATCCGCTCCACTGATCAGCTCCACTGATCAGCTCCACTAATCAGCTCCACTGATCCGCTCCACTGATCAGCTCCACTGGTCAGCTCCACTGATCAACTCCACTGCTGAGCTCCACTGATCAGCTCCACTGATTAGCTCCACTGATCAACTCCACTGATCAACTTCACTGATCTTCTTCACTGACCAGCTTCATAGATTCGTTTCACCAAATCGGTTCCACATATTGGTTTCACCAAATTGGATTCACAGATTGGTTTCATAGATCGGTTTCACCAAATCGGTTTCACAGATCGATTTCACCAAATGGGTTTCACATATCGATTTCACAAAATCGGTTTCACAGATCAGTTTCACCAAATCAGTTTCACAGACCGGTTTCACCAAATCAGTTTCAAAGATCCATTTCACCAAATCAGTTTCAAAGATCAGTTTCACCAAATCGGTTTCACAGATCGGTTTCACCAAATCGGTTTCACAGATCGTTTTCACTAAATTTGTTTCCCAGATCGATTTCACCAAATTGGTTTCACAGATTGGTTTCACAAAATCAGTTTCAAAGATCAGTTTCACCTAATAGGTTTCACAAATCGGTTTCACCAAATCGGTTTCATAGATCGGTTTCTCCAAATTGGTTTCATAGATCGGTTTCACTAAATCAGTTTCACAGATCAGTTTCACCAAATCGGTTTCACAGATGGATTTCAACAAATCGATTTCAGAGATCGGTTTCACTGATCAGCTTCATAAGATCATCTTTATAGGATCAGCTTTACATGATCAATTTCACATGATCAACTTCTCCCAATTAGCTTCATGGGATCAGATTCACCCGATCAACTCCATCGATCGGTTTCAACTATCAGTCTCACCAATTGTCCATAGAGGGGTGTTAGGATTTTCCTTCTCTAGTTTTTCTTGTAACTCTACTTTTAAGTGTTTTAACTTTTTTTAATGTGGTTAAAATCCTTTTTTATCTCCATAAATAATATTTTAAATCCAATAGGAGTGGGGAGACCCTCAATGGACCTGTTTTCCTCTCTTAAATGAAATCCTTTAATGAACAACTATTTTGGCCACCCCTCTGATGAAAATTATTAAACAAACAATTAATTCCATTGTGTGTAACCGTCTAACCACGAGGTGAAACCACGATCCACCTTTAAATCCACTTAAGATCCACATATCCCATAACACCAGGATCTCACCTTTTTATCACACTAGAATTCTTTTCTTCCTAGCTGGTCTCTTTTCCTTCTTCTCCTTGGTGTGTTTGGAGTCCCCCTTCCCGAGGCGAGTGGTGCGCCTGTGATGGAGCCTTTCCTTCTCATTCTTAGAGTCTCCCGAGTTTCTATCCTACAAGTCGCGCATACTTATTTATTGGCTCCAGGAGAAAAACTTTGATCATTGATCATTCAAGTAGGTATTTTCCTTCATTTCTTCTTAGTGTGTATCATGCGGGGTGGGTATGCTATTGTTTCTATGGGGATGGATGAAACTAAACCTTAATGAAGATAATAAATGGAATTTTAAATAATGAAGGGGGTTTGCTTGATGTTTCTATTGTACTCCTTATCCTTGATTATGTGTTGTGAATTGTATGGGATTATGGCCACTACAAATCATGGCCGTTGGTGGTATTTTCTTGTGCACTAATGAACCTCTTTTTTTTTCTAGATATTTACTTGATTGAATGGGTGTAACATGGAAACTGGTTAATCATGTAAACTCAGTTGCTTAAATGGATGCCCAATGAATAATAATCCTTGTGTGATCACCACGATTAACCAAATATAAAGACAGAACTGAATGAATGGCATATTCAAATTTGAAAACTCCCTTTCTTCATTCTGGTGATGTTGACAGTTGATGCTTGGGAAGTGACGTGGATGGGGATGGGATCCTCTGTTTTGGTGCAGTTATTGGATTTTGGATCTGAGTCTATGTGGGGCTGTATGGTGGGGCTTGGTTTGGTTCCAATACTTTGAGGGATCTCATGGATCCCTTTTGTTGTTGTGACTTTACAAGAGAATCAGTTGTGAATGCTTAATTTGCTTTTTGGCTATTTTCCTTTCCTTGGCTTATGGTTATGGCTGTTAGTTTACCAGTAGTGCATAATTTACTTAAATGTAATTACTTGAATATGAAAACATGAATGGGTTCAATGGGGAATTGTTTTTCGGGAATGAGTTGTGATAGGGTTGTGCCTGTTCTGCTTCTTATGAATGAATAGTAATGAGGGTGCTTATGTATGGGATTTTTTTGGAAACCCTAGGCTGGGATGAGTTCTTGTTACCAATATATATAATTATAGTTATTATGATTCTTATTTGTGCCACACCCATGTTAAGAAATTCATGCTGAACACCCACATTTCATCGGGGATGGTGTTTTTCCCAACACTCCTATGAGTGGCTCGTTATTAACTCCTTTTCTGCTCCCTTTCTCAAGTACCCCAAGATCCTTTGGGCAAGCTATGAGGTCATGAGGTCCATTATAGCCCTATATTGTTCGGGCAGGGTACATGGTGGTGGTTGGACCAGGTGTGTGCAGGAAGGTTGTTTCCCAAGTGTCTTTGAGATGAGGCCCAAGTGTCTTCGGGCTTGGCAGTAGTTGTTCAGACCTAGGTGTATACAGGATGTGTGGTAGTGATAGTCCAGGTGTTTGCAGGCGAGATGGGTGATTGTGGTAGCCTAGGTGTGTGCAGACGGGGGAATGAAAGTGGGACTGCGGTGAGGATGGCGGGAGAGGTTTGACGTGTAGGATGTCCTCAATAAATAGTGGGAAAGTGGCGCGGGGTACCCAAATATCGATGTGTTATTACTATTAATTTACTTGACTTGTGTTATTTGGGGAGTGTTCCTTGGTAAGTTTTGGGTGGATAGTTTCCTTGCTAGGTGCTCTGGTTATCTCATTTTCTCACGGGGCATTAGAATTCCTCCCCACTTGTGCACAAGAGCCCTTGGTTTTCCCTATTGAATATACCTGTATACTCATCCTATGTATATAAAATGATTTCAGGTTTCCAGGAGGACATCAGGGATCATGTAGGACCGTACTAGCTCAGACTTTGGGACAGTTGTTGTTGTTGTTGTTTTTTATTTTTCTGGTACTTTCCTTTGAGGTTTTCTTGTACTTTTTAAGAATCTACTTTTTGGAACATGCATATGGGGATGGTTTGTTTTTTCCTTACTTTTACTACCAGCTTTGGTGTTGATTAGGGATGTACCATCTTATCTCCCAATTCTACTAAATAAATAGGGTAATGCCTTCCATTTTGTGTGTGATTCTATACCCTTGGTGCTAGTCACCACTCCGGGACCTATTGAAGGTGGGTTTTGGGGGTCATTATCTCTCCTTCAACTTGAGGAAGAAAGGGCATAGAAACCCACTATCCCTTCCCTCATCTTGGTGAAGGAGGGTCTTGACACTTATGTCTTTGGAAATTGTCTCCAGGATAATTTTTATGTGATTTGAAGAGATGAATATCCCTTATTGATCATTATCTAAACTGTTTAAGATTTTGTTGCTCAGCAATGATAATCTTAGGAGGATGAAGGTAGAGTTTTTACTGGAATCAAAAACTTTTGAAAAAATGGGTGTCCAGAACAAGGATGATGTTCCAAAATATTCAAAATTGGCACTCAAGAAAAGAAAACCTGAAGAATGAAGTTTACCAACAATGGTTCCCGCTGATCCGATATCAGCACCTCCTCCTGTAAAGAAGCCAAAATCCTATTCTGATGCAATGGTTGCAAAATGGGGAGAGATGAAAGCTACCTAAAAGGAAGGTGAGCCTTCCTTTTGATTAAACCCTGCAGAGGCTAAGGCCTTAAAAATCAAGTAAGATAGAAATATTGAGAAAGAAAAGAAGTAGAATAATTAAAAGAATAAATCCTTGGAAGCTCAAGTATTTCAGTATTTAATTAAATATGTAAAGAAAAAGTCTCAACAAGTACATGAACCTCAAGTTGTTCATAAGAAACTGGTTGCCACTCTGAAAACCCAGAAATCTAAGAAAGTCCTAGATTTATCAGAACCTTTTCAAGAAATGTAAGACCAGATCATTCAAGAAGAAATTGATGATGTTTTAATGGAAGTGGAAGATTATATTGGAACTCCTCAGATTTCAACATCTAAATCCATTTATAAAGAACAACAGATTGAAGAAGAGTTTGAAGAATAAGTTTAAGTGGAAATGGAAGAAGAAGAGGAAGAAGAGGTTGAACATCAAAGTGATGAAGGGGAAGAAATAAAGGATCAATAAAAAAATAATGGATCTTAAGAACAAGAGTTTAAAGGGGAAGAATATGAATAGGGAGATCTAAATGTTATACAAGTATCATATGAACAAACTCTAGTTTGGAATCATGTCAAACTCAAGAGTGTTTTGGTTGACTCATCTGAAAAATAAACACTTCATAAGTTTTCCAAAAGGATAGAAAAACCACATTACTTAAATCCAAGAGGAGTTCAAAAAAGAAAAGATGATTCAGACTCCGAATCCTTATCCGCTGTTGAGAATGATTTTTTTCAAGATTTCTCTAAGAATGTTAGTTAGTACTATTATAGTTCTTTCAAATATAGATTCCTGAATTAAAATGATGTAAGAGACCCTGAATCAAAATATAAAATCTACTAATATGCTTATGGACATGGTGGTCAATAAATAAGAAGACTTCAGTAATATTTTGATAGATTATAAATCTCAGAAGGTAACTTGTAATAAAGTCTTTAACCTCACCAAAACAATCAATGATAAGCTAAGACAGTTTGGTGACTTCATGGATTCAACAAACAGGGCTTTCAATACTTGTGAATTCTAGTTCAACAAAGTCAAAGCATCCATTTCTGAGAAAGTTAGCCAACTCAATTCTGTTGCCCAATTTGTAAGCAGTGAAAAGGAAGTCAGGTCCGAATTAGAGAAAAAAGTGGATGCTCAAGAAGAAAGTATCTTGTCATTATAAAAGAAGAATCCGAATCAGGAGATCTTATTGGAGAAGTTTCAAGAAGATCATAAGGAAGTAAATAAACTCAAAGCTTTGATAAACAAAATGTTGTCTGAGAAGAAGAAGGATGGATGATTTTTTTACATTCTGATGATTTTTTGTAGTCTAAAATTTATTTACAAAATTTCCTTAAGAGTTATCTTGATATCTACCTTTTGTTTTTGAATGTATATTCTCTTAACCTTACAGGTACATCTTAAAATTCTCCATTTCTTTTTAAAAATCACAAAGGGGGAGAATTTATTTGAGGTAAGAATTTAATGAAGACTCCAAAGAGGGATAATATGTTAAGGGGGAGTTTTACTTAAGAATAAATGTTTATATAAGGAGGAGATATTTCCTTAAGAAAGAAAAATAGATGCTAAAGATCTAGAATACGATCCTTGGGAAACATAACCTAAGGGGGAGTTAGTCGTATTCATCTTAATTTACTTTCAAAGAGGTAGATATGTTTTTTTCTTTAAGTAAATATATTCTTCGATAAGAAAGTTGTTTGTGCTTTCAAAAAAGGGGGAGATTGTTGAGTCAATAAGATTATCTTATGACATATATATTCCTTATGGTCTTATGTTTTGGAAATCACAAACACTTTTTCTTAAGTTCTGAATTTTTCATTCCATTTTACTTATAGTTTTGACATTCTATTATACTTACAGAATTATTATTTCATTATAATTACTAATGTCATTCAGTTTTATGACTCCGAATCTGGTACAAATGTCATTCTATTTTATGATTCTGAATCCTGTACAAATGTAATTCTATTTTATGATTCCAAATATGGTACAAATGTCATTAGGTTTTACAATTCCGAATTCGGTACAGATGTCATTCTGTTTTATGATTCTGAATCCGGTACAAATCTCATTCAGTTTTATGATTTCAAATCTGGTAAAAATGTCATTCTGTTTTATGATTTCGAATCTGGTACAAATTTCATTCAGTTTTTTGATTCTGAATCCGGTACAAATGTCATTCTGTTTTATGATACCATTTCTGGTACAAATGTGATACCGTTTTTTCACAATCTGATTTACTTTTTCTTAAGAATCCATTTTCTTGATATTTTTAGAGTTGTTTAATGTATCGTTCCAATATTATCAGATTCTATGTTTTCCTATATTTAACATTTATCTTAAACTTAACATTGTTTCTTATACATGAAATGATGTTGTACAATTTGTTACAAACTAACCATTTTTTGTTTGAAAGGTGTCTAGGTCCCTTCGAAATTTAAAGAAAATATGATCATTGGATTGGAGCTGACTCTTAGGAAGTTTTGCCTATAAATACAAGTTCATTTGATTGGGAAATGAAACTAAGTAAACTTCGAATATGAATAGTGAATTGAAAAGTGACCAAAGTTTGTGAAGTGATTTCTAGAGAGAGAGGCTCTTAAAACTCTCAATGATTCATGCGGATTTCACGAAAAACATGTTTAGTCATGGACACTTATTTATAATTACTTTGTGCAGACTTCGATCATGCTGATCATGGGCTTCCGGGTTTGGAAGATAGAGGTTCTGATTTCCTTCTAAATCGAGGGATTGCAGGGATAACAAGACAGATACCGATCTTCGGATTGAGGGATTAACTGGGTTTGGGTAAGACAAACATTCTTGAAAGTATAAATTAAGTAACCTTTATCCAAGGTCATTGGATACCCTTCTCTTTGGGATAAAAGAATCTTATTATTACTTGTTTTCTATTTCAAGTTGTTTTAATTCCACTATAATCTTAACTTTGTTAAATTTAGAAAGCATAACTTTCTTATACTTTCAAATTCCATTACTCTGATTATATTACATATTTTATATGCTTTAAGGTAGAATATTTCCTTTAAGAAAACCTTTCTTAAGTTTTTATCTTAAGATTTTAAAGTTTAAAAAAAGTTTCTTTAAGAGGTTTTGTGAATGTTTGTTTAACTTTATTAAACTAAGATTTCTTAATTTTAAAAGCTAACCTTAAGAAACAGATTTCCTTAAGGTTAAAAAAATTTCTTTAAGAATTTTTTCTATTAACTTTAAAGGTTCCAAAGGAATTTTTAAAGAATACAATTCAACCTCATCTTGTATATTGAGCATATACATCATTATTTTGATCCTACATTATTTAGACTATTTTTATCAAATTTAACACCAATATAACATCAAAAACAAATTTATGATTTACTACATACAAATAAAATCTTACAAAGTAACATATTTTCATTATTATGTTATACTCCAATACCACATCTATATTTTTTATCAATAAATGAAAAAAATAAATTAGAAGTTCTTATTATTTAGTTATTTATTTATCATTATTTAATTAATGAAGTCTTTGTAACGAAATATTTTCTTTGTATAAAAATATTTTAATGTCTATATTTTAGTGGAAAAAATGGTTCATGGAAGCACAATGCTTAAAAAAGTGTTGGTGCTCACTATTTGTGGAGTGGTTGAATATATGAAAAAATTGGTTTATGATCAATCATTATGTTCAGGGTTGTTTATATTTTTAATCAAGACGTGTTTCTTTATATAATTTTCATTACATTTTAACTTTCCCATTTTTATACCATTTTTTTATTTCACGGTAATTGGTTTTAGTTTTATGCCTAAAATTGTGGATATAATATTATAATATGTTCTTGATTTAAATTAGTACTACTAAATTTACCTAATAGTGACTTATATGTTTGTGATAAATTTATATTTCTTTATTTTTTATTCTATAATGATTAAACTATTAAGATTTTAATATTATCTAATTAACTTGATAATTTTAATTTAAAATGTTCTCATTATTAATTATTATAAACTAATTGAAAGTATTAATGTCTAGTTCATTCCAAGGTGATGAAGGGTGGGGATCATTTTTATCCAAGACATGGTTTATTGGCCTCCATTTAATAAACTTTAGATTTATGTTTTCTTCTACAATATATAACCTTTTTACTCTTCATTATTATTTTAATTTCTAATATTTTTTAATTAATAAATGAAATCATCAAATCAAAGCTCTAGAAATTGTATTTAGGTATTTTTCTATACATGGGAAGGATCATTTGATGTTATTATCTTCTTGCAATTTTTTTGTTTCTTTGTTTTCAAATAAAATGATCCTTTAATAAAAAACAGTAATTTCATATTTTTCATTTAGATAGAATTAGATGTTGGTGATCCTACAAAATTATTCATGTATTATTGTACTAATTTTTGATTTTATGAACAGATTAAAAAAACAGTTATGGACTCTCCATATTTATTTTTTATTTTAATATTGAAAATAAACAATTTTCATTTTTTATTGAAATTACCTTATGAATTAATTATATTGATTTTTTCACATGTCTAAATTTATGAAATATTCATATTGACCATATGTGTTGGTTAATGTAATAATGCTCATTCATATTCATTAATTAATATAACTTTTTATATGAATTATTATCCAATTATCCATATTCAATTTTTTATTTCCCATATGATTGTTACTTTTAATTCTTTTCATAAAAAGTAACTCTGAAATTGTTTGAATCATTAACTCACTTCAAACATGTATTTTATTTGTTATCATAGTATTTTATGGTGTTTAAATTCATATAACTAAATTTAAATTTAATATTATGTTATTTTATGATACCATCTATAGGATCCCATGTGAATTCACTGGTATAATATTACACAAATTTTGTTATGTGAACCATTTATCAACTATTCTCCATATTACTTATTATAGGAAATTCATTTTATTTACACTATTTAAGGATGATGTGTTTTTCTTACAAAATAGCGAATTTAATCTTTTTATTAAATTTAGAACATATTTTTTTGGTTGATGTATTCCATATAATCCAATTAAACTATCTATAGTTGTTAGATATCATAGATATTTCATTTGTTAAAATATAATAATCCCATATTTTAAATGTTTCTATGCACTCTTTTTCATTATTATTTTTCAAATATATTTTATTAACTTGTTTATACATGAAAGTAAAAAACATATTTCCATACATTTATTTTTAGGACAATTGATTCTTTCTTTGAGAACAATCTATAAAAATTAACATGTACTCGAACATAAAAAAATT
The DNA here is from genome assembly GCA_963277665.1 of Viscum album. NCBI lineage: Eukaryota > Viridiplantae > Streptophyta > Magnoliopsida > Santalales > Viscaceae > Viscum > Viscum album. Next base: position 889,754,690 of record OY728142.1, read on the forward strand.
AAATTAATTCTTTTTTAGGTTATGATGCATTCATGAATTAGTGTTTTCTTTTTCCCTCATTATTTTTCATTTCAAGGTTATACATCCACAAATTACTTGGAAATTAGAGAAATAAAAAATTTATACGATTTAATTTCTCTTTCAATATAATTTTCTATAAAAATGTAAACATATTTTTTTATGTTATTTAAAATTCTTCCATTTCAATTTCTATTTCATAAAAAAATTTATTTACATCTATCCATTCATCTTCTATATTTTTTTCATTACGATTCATATATTGATAAATAAAAAAGGGAATAATTTATTTTTCATATTAAAATATTCTTATATTTGTTGTTTTATACGATAGAAAATATTATTAGTATTATGATAGGATCATGAGAAAACATATTTGTGCTCAGATAACCAGGTTTCCAATAATTTTGTTTCCATAATTTTTTTATCATTATAAATTATAAAAATTAGTTATAATGACATGTTATTTGAATGTTTTGATGTTAATTACTTTTCCTTTCGTATTTTATATTTTTTTAATTATAGACTTAAATTTTAAGATAAAATTATTTAATAATGAAATATTCATAGACATAATCCCAAAATTAATTATTTTTTTCTTATGTTGCTCTAACATGTTTTAAAATTTTTACTTAACGAATTATGTAACATGAACTTTTTCTAGAAATAAGAATTCAAGCACTAATCGCAGGCTAAATTGTTTTATTAAATTATCATTTGAGTAATTTTCTTTTAATTATGTTGTTCCAATATATTTTTAAATTATGGGGGCTTGACCATTGTATATTTATAATTCTCTTTTAATTTCTTCTAGTTCATCGGATTATTGAATTCTTACTTCCTTAGAGAATCTATGGGTCTATAACATAAGAGTATTCATTATCATATTTGAGTTAGATTGAATATCACTTTGTCATGGTGGAATTATAAGTTTCATTATGTCTTCATGATATGTTAAACATAGCTTGGTGATTTTAAGGGGTACACTATCTACTAAAATGGTTATTTATGCATGTGGAAATTAGTGCTTAGGAGGGATAAGCATGTAAATCCTACTTTGGTGAATTGAACTCAAGACTGAATGATTTATAGGAATTTCTAGACTAAATTTGGTGGATTAGACAATTCTTGAAATAGTATTTTAAGAGTATAAAGTGGTGAATAAACTTTTATAAATTACATAAAGTGCTTATGGGGTTATACATATGCTTGATCTTACCAAAGTGGAAGATTGGTTTTCTTTAAATGATTTTCTAAATTCTTGAAAAAATGTTTAAGAGTAATATGGTATTTGTTTTAAGGGGGAAATCATGTCCAATGTATTTTAAACCAAAATGTGTGATGATGTTTTCTAATTGGGTTTGTTATGGTGTGAGTTACATGTTGAATTTATATGGTATGAAGCTGTAAATGAATCCTTAAATAGTTACATAGGAAGAATAATTGGTTAATGGTAGGGTAATTTAGTGTGACATGAAAAATGGGATATTGAGATGAATTTATAAGTTCTTTTATGTGTATTGGATTTCAAAAAATTAGGACAATTAATATAGAGAATTTATTTCTATTTCTATTTTGATTTTACATGCTATGAAGAGAGGAATAAAATGACAACATGAGTTTTTACAAAGTCCCAATTTATTGAGTTAAAATATTTTTTAACATCCATTTTAAGAGAAATTCCACCACTGATACTTGATTTATTTAATAGGTTATATATTATTTGGTTATTACCAAAAAATATTTTTTTTCCTCCCATGAAAAAATACAGACTGATTGTTGGAGACCATGTTCTCAATGAATAAGAAGAGTATAGTGGCTAGTATTTTACTTAGAATCATATAGAAACTGTTTAAAATATCCACATGTATGAACATGTTAAGAGAGTTAGAAGATTCATCTTTATTAAATAGAGAAATAAACTATGAGTTTACTTAATTAGGAAAAATTACATTTATAAATAAAATAGAAATCATTTTTAAGAAATCATTATAATAAATGTTCTATAATTCCGAGAAGAATTGGTCGGTGAACCAATCTGGTCTAGGAAAATTTGTGGGGTTGAGAGAAAATATTATAGGCCTAAACTTCTCCAGGTTAGACACCATAGTGATCATGATATTTTACAATTAATCCATAATCACTTGGATGAAATCTAACATGTCCCTAATATTTACATTCAAGATAGTATTTAAAATATCCTTGAAGTATCTCACTATGTTCTCCCTTAGCTCTTTCCTCCCAAATATTACTTCATTACAATTTTTAGGTGGGTGATTGTATTATTGGACTTCCGATTAATCTAGAGGTTATTTAAGAATGAATAATTGATATCCCAATCCTTTAGAAACTTTAATCTAAAATTTTCTTTCAAGATATCTTCCTTGAGGTTGATTCGATTATTCAATTAAGAATACAAATAAACTTATTTATTGATGATGAACAAATAAAAATCAACCCCCCATTTATTTTGTAGATTCTAAATATATTTTATTATGACATAAATCTCCCTATATACTATATACATATATATATATAAATGTTGTGTTTTCTTGATACCATATGTCTTCTCCAAGTTTCATGAATTCCTACTCATTTTTTCACCCCTCCTTCACTACCTTCACCCATCCACACCTCTACCCCCACTCCTCCTCCTCCCTCCTTAAATCCCTCCCTCCCTAAGTCCCCTATACACCACCACATACCTCCCCAACTCCCTCTCTAACACCCCTCTCCATCCTCACCTATTCCTGCGCCTCCACCTCAATCTTTTAACCTCCTCCCCGACACCTCCTCATAGCCAAGTCTCTGCATCCTTGTGTCTGTGTGTATTCCATAGTATCCCCTTCAATGAATGGTTCCCTGGAACTTCTATGTTTAATTATCTCCATTCCATCATAGGGGTTTCCATCCCATTCGTTAACTATCACTATTGTATTCCCTTTGAGGTGCGGAAATCTACCATTCATCTCCAACATCCCAAATCATTCATACCTTTCATCACTTTTCAATGGTAATTTCTCCTATTATAAATCCTTCCTCTATCAATAAATGATCAAATATTTTATTCCTTTTTTTCTACTTCTATTATTGAACCTCATCTATAGATTCCTATTACTACTCCTCATGATAGGTTCTCTTCAAATCCCAATATACCTAATATTATTTTTTCTTTTCCATTTATGATTCTTCCCCCTTTGTTAATAGGTTTCTTTTTTGGTTCTCTTTCACTACGCATCAAATGATATAATGATAATTTTGTTCTTTTTTTATTTTTATGGGATTTTAAAATTATCATATTATAATAGTTTTATGATTTATAAAAATAGAATCAGTTCATTATCCAACTTCTATCGAGGTGTTCCAAATATAGTTAGAATTTTTATATAATATTTCTCAAATGAAAGGCATGTTTATCAGGATATACTAATTTAATTTAAACTTAAAAACCTTATTATGTTATTTTTAAAACTCCCTCCTCATGATATGGTCAATATCATGGATTATTTCATCCTTTACTTAATATTTAGGGACTCTATCTTAATTTATGGTGCTAACTATTCAAATTCACTTTATTCCAAATAATATATTATTATTTTTTTATCAGTATCTTATTACAATTATACAACTATAATTTTATTTTTCTACCTCTATAAATAAATTAATATTCATCATCATAATTTTTTTAATTACAATAACCAACATCCATTTTTTTTTCAAATATAGATTGTGTGTAGTTTCTTATTGCATAAATAGCACAACACATTCCTTGACTATTATTCTCACTTATGAATATTTTTTCATATAACTTTGTACACATAATTAGTGTATATTTTATTATATAACCTCATACAAATCATTAGTGTATGTTTTCCATTGATATAGATAAAAAATAATTATACCTCATTCCAAAAAATTACACATTTTAATGTACTCTAAGAATATAATTGATTATAGATTACTATCAAAAATGATTATAATAAATACAAATAATACAGATAATAAATTTGAAACATTATGAAAGTATTATGATGTTTCAACAATTCAAAGTCATAATATTTCTTTGGTGCATACTATATTACAATTATAATGTTAATGTGGTGAATAATATATTATAGTTTATAGTCATAATATTTTGGTCGTGCATACTACATTTATTATAATTCATTTTTATCATAGGCTATAGTCAATACCAATAATAAATTCAAAATATTCTGAAAATTTTCGGCTGTTTTTGGACTCCTCATGTGTTAATCATGTTTTAATGATCATAAATCCTATACATTATGTAAAGCTCATTAATCCTATTCAATATATCTAAAATCATGTGCACAGATTATTAGTTTCATTATGACTTAAATAATTATTGTAAACTATTTTGTTTATAATGAAATTATCTTATGAATGATTAAGTTTAATTCATTCTATGAATATCACTATTTAAGTCCGTGTACAGATATCTGGCTAAGTCTTAGAAACCGTGAGTCTTCCACCGGTTGTGTTTTTCTGGAAAAGGACCCATAAACCATAAACATCTAGACACCGTGACCATCCAGACACTATAACCATTCAAACTCTTTAACCATCCAGACATCGTAACCATTTAGACACCTTGAAAATCCTGACACCATGAAAATACATCATGATCCTAACACCACATATGTGCTACCGGTTCCTGATCTCTATACAACTTTGAAATCATAACTATCTCACCTCTCAAAGATAAAGAAGAAGACACCATTTTAAGGAGACACTGTTTCATGGAGACACCGTTTACAAACAGACTGTGACACTATTTCTTAATCTATTTTGTTATTTTTCAATTTAATTTATAACGGTCGTATTTGAAGTTTTTAAATGCACTGAAATAATTAATGTTTCTTTGTAGACATGTCACCTATCAGTACAAGGTACGAGGTTCAGAATACATGCATCCTTTCGGCTCCTGCACATGCATTATAAGAATAAAAATAACAACATGTCTAGAAGAAAAAGGGTGACCATGGTGACTGTGGCGACCGTTGCGCTAACAGAAAAACAAGTGTGTGCATGATAACAAAGTAGTACGAGCATTCATGAAACCTGACACTGCTGAAGAAAACATGAAGCATACTTGAATCCTAGAGTCAAGAACATTTCTGCACTATCTACTCCATGAAGAACATGAGCCAGATCTAGCTAACTTACGATACTCTATTTTTTAAAAGAGGACTCGATTTCTGCACCTGCTTCATCCCAGAAGTCCAGAGCTGCATAGACTTACACTCAAAGAACTTATAACCTTATCTCATCATTTCTACTGTTTTGTGTATTATTGTTTTATATTTCTAGAAGTGTGTGTGTTTGTATAAAAACATGCGCTATCTCTTGCATTAAACTGAATGATACAATATATCCTTTCGCTTACATCTTTTTACACTTGTGTAGTCTCACAAATAAGTGTGGAAGAGGTCCATGTGTGACCTATTAGTTCATACCTATCAAGAACTGTGGAAGAGGTCGTGTGACCTGGACAGTCTTGTGTACTATTGTTAACCCCGATATAGGGTGTGGATCAAGTTTATTTATATAAACTTCTTGGTGACATGTGATCACCAAGTGGAGTGGATTAGGTCTCGACTTGATACTGAACCAATTGTTTTATATCCTCTGTGCTGTTTATTTTAGATTTCTATGTTTTACTGTTTAATTCAAGAATCACTGAAATTTACTTTGATAGTTAATCTTGGAAGGAAGTTATAATTATTTTGCCTTATTAGAATAGCTTAAAAAGTAATGTTAATTACTAATATTAAGATTACTTAGAATTAATCAATCTTCTGAGAAGTTATTTAAACAGTTAAACTTTCATAACCTTATAACTTTGATTCACTGGGATGTATTTAAAATTATTGGGGAACCTTTTTAATAATATTTTTAAACATAAATTTTTAATAAATACTGAATTCACCCCCTCTTAAGTACTCTACTATGACCAACAACTATTTTTACAGTGAACTGTCATCTGATTTTCAGGGTACGTACTATATTTAAATATTGTTAGGTTCCATACAAATATATCAAATTATAGTCTAACAAATATTTCATGTTTTAGTCACTATAATATTTATTTTTATAGATAGTGCATTATTATGCATGTTAATTTTCATTTTAAATGTAATGATTCATTACATATATTTATAATGGTTATGAAAATTATTTAAATTCTAATTCTTTTATAGAATCTTGACGATATCAGTGGTGTTGTGTGCTTATATAACCTATAGTAGCAAGAGGATATAAGCTCAATCTTTAAATATTTTTATTGAAGAATCCCTATGATAAGTTCTTTTTATTTTAATCTCTTAGATAGAAGAGGTTAAATCTAATAAATTATTGCTGCTGGATTAAGGTATTGATCCTTTTTCCTCTTTGGACTAAAAGAAAATAAGTTTCAATGATAATAATTTGAATATAATTTGTTTAATAAAATGTTTTTATTTTATAATTTAATAGGAAACTTAATCAGTTCATTTATTACATATATTTTTGATATTAAAATGTATTTATTCTAATGATTTTTATTGTTAATACAATCCTATGCATGTGATGTTTTTTTCATTATTGTCAGGATACAATAAGTCATAGTAGACGAGAAAAATATGTGGAAATGACCGTCATATAAAATTAAAAGAAGTATTTCCACAATGATGGATGCTCATGGAGCACTTTAAATGAATATTAATGAATAAATGAAGAAAAAAGAGTCTTCTAAGGATTAGAACTACCTTTATACATCATGTAATCATTACATGTAATATACCAATGCAAGTTGTCAACGTGATTCACATCTTGAAGTGGTGGAAAGAATCTTAAAGAGAAGTAGAAATTTTTCATGGAATGAAACATATGTTTCATTTCATGACACTTTTAATGCATGCCTATAAATGACACATGTTATTATTTACATACGTGTGGGGAAATATTTACAGGTCGTGCAATCACTACATGACGTGTACTATTTGAGATGGGAAAAATGGCCAGATATGGCATATCATGAAGTTTTTACACGTTTCAAGACCCAAGAACCACCTAAGACCACATTTTTACCCATATTTAATGCCATTTATTACTAAATGATACCATCTAGAGCCTATAAATAGAGGTTTAGGAATCTGGTTCTTAAGAGACCCTGAAGACTAATGCTTGGAGCGAGAAGCTGTGATGTGAAAGGTCCTCACCAGTTTCATCTTAATTTTCATTATGATTTATTTTTGATTATTACTTCCCTCTTATTCTCTCATCACTAGGATGAGGGGATAAACCCACCTTGTTCTAGGGTTATGTAGCCAAAGGGGGAAGGTGACATTGGATTTATTCCTTTGTCTTTATTCATGTATTTTAGATTTTTACAATTTATTGAATCAATTTCCCACCTCTTTATTTTACTTTTATCATGACCATTGGTATTTTAATATGAATGAAACATTATAAATTGTGCAATTTTTTACCCTGAATCAAAACATGACCATTTTCATAATTAGGGTAACTATGTTTAAAAATAGTATCGAGAAAAACTCGATTAAAAAAAATTCCTAAATTTTTGGCATTAAGGGAAATAAGGGGATTTAAATTTCATGGAGGGGATACCATGACCATTGGATATCCCTCGTCTCAACTCCAACACTAAAAATGGATTAATCAATTTTTTTCTCTAAAAATATAGTTTCACCTGAACCCTAGAACCATAATACCCTAGAATGCTTTCAAATCCAATTTCATGAAAAACAATAAATCTACTACTTCATCATTATAATTTTTATAAATTTATCAAACCAATTTGATTCTTCACCACTTTCTTCATTTTTACTTAGTATCAAAATTTTTAAAAACCCTAAATAAACTAATTCAATCTCTCTGTAGGTTTAACCTCAAAATTTCTTAAATACTAAATTTTAATTAACTAATTAACATAGCTTGGGTTTTATAAATTTTGTATTTTCATTAGACCCGTATGGAATTAACAACACCATTTTCACTTGTTAAAACTAGCATCATTTTTGGGGATGGTTAACAGTTAGTTTTTAGGTTTCATTACTTTTAAAATTTTATTTTTTTTCTTTATTTCAATTTCACTTTTTTCATTGGGGGTGTTCAGGCTGTGGATTTTAGATTTTTAATTTTTAAATGATTAACTAAATCACATGATAAAAATTAAAAGTGTTTTCTAACTTTAATCCTGAACTAGATAAATGATTAAGTAAGAATACAAAAGATACAATCATAGCTAATGTGGAGAAACATCAAGCTACTGGAGGAGTTCTTCAAAGGGAACCTGGGCTACTGATTATCGTAGAATACAAATGTCCATCAAACAAAGGATCACAACCAAGAATACTAGAACCTATTGTGGATGAAAACCACTTTGAGATAAAACTAAAAATCATCCAAATAATCTTAAAGAGAATTCAATTCACTGGAATGATTCATGAGGATATGAACACACATTCAAGAAACTTCCTCGAGATATGTGACACATTCTAATTCGAGAATGTTTTAAGTGATGTGGTAAGGATTTTTATCTTTCTATTTACATTATGATAGTGATATCAAGAGTAAATTAAAATATTTCCAGTGAATTCCATGATAACATGGGATGAGATGACATGAAACTTTCTCACTTTATTCTTCCCACTTTCCAAATAAATGGTTATATGGGTAAATATTCTTAACTTCTATAAATTTGAAGATTAATATCTATATTATACCTACGAATGTTTTAATGATATAACTTGTAAATTCCCCCATTAGGTTATTGATCTTTGGATACTAATCCATAATTTTTATAGGGGTTTACCATAGAGAAACATATCATTTATTGATGTTTCAGCTAGAGGATCATTGATGAGGAAGACACCTAAAAAAAGAAACAACATGTTATATGAAATTGAGATCAATAGTTTCTAGTGGAAAAGAGAAGGGAAATAATGAAACTAATTGATGTAATAAAAAACACTGTCTGGATAGTGGCACAAGTGGAATCATTAACCAAAATTATGGTCATGATGATGGGACACCATCAAAACTCCCAAGGTATATTTATAGTGTATTAAAATTATCCCGATTACTATTGTGGTAATCAATTTAATGTTTTCCAGCCTTAACAATAATGAGAAAAAGGGTATCGACAATGGCCATAAGGGTATCGACAATATGCACCTCAAGGGCCCACACTGATAATCCAGGTCCATATGTTGGAAGAGACATTATCTATATTCATGACCACAAATGGGGATGTACTCAAGGAAATAAAATAAGAATCATTGAACCAAAAGACCGCAATGAGGAATCTTTATCATCAAGTTGGAAAAATTACAAACCCGCTTAGAGAGAGACCGGAAGGAGTACTACCAGGATTTCTTAATGTATCCCCTATTAATATTTTAAAGCTTTACAACTTAGAAGTTGAAATAGAACACAAGGAAGTGGTATAGATTTTACAAGACAACAACTAGTGGAAGTAAGTGAAGAAGAATTTGAAAATAGTAAGGAACAAGTAGCTATAGAAGATGAAGTAGAACCACCTCTGTATAAGCTCAGACTTCCTTATACAGAATGAATAGTGAAAGTAAGAAACAATTTGTAGAAATTTAAATTTTTTAACACTTTAAAAAATTTCATATTAATATCCCTTTTGTATAGGCTCTCAAGAACAAGTAGATATATGTAAAATTCATGAAAGAGATGGTAACCCACAAGAAGGAGTTAGAAGATATTGGAACCATTCCACCCACATAAGAGTATTTGATTATTGTATCTAAGGACCACCCTATGAAGAAATGTAACCCATGTAACATTTCGATTCCCATATTTATTAGAGCTAACAAATGTGGAAAGTCATTGTGTGTCTTAGGTATGGGTGTCAATATCATGTCATACACAACTTTCAAGAGTTTGGAACTAGAAGGACTAAAGCCCATGAGAGTACTTATTCAATTAGTAGACTCAAAAATAAAATACCTAAGAGGACTGATTAAAATCATTATCATCAAAGTTACAAGTTTATCTTTCCTATAGACTTTTTAATATGGGACATTGAAGAGGATAGAAATCCAATCATTATGGGGAGACTATTTTTATCCAATGTGCATGCACTAGTCCATTTCCAAATTTGATAACTTTGTATAAAAGTTAGTTTTGATCATGTAAGATTTAAAATCCACTGAGAAATGAAGAACTATTATGTGAGAGAGGAAAATGAGTAAGGAGAAGAAAAAAACCTGAGATTGAGGGTGTCACTGAAAGTAAAGAGGTATATGAGTTAGCTATAATTGTGAAATATGATGCTCAAATAGAGAAGAAAAAGAATTTGATGACCAATATCACTAATATCAGATGGGAAATAGAATCCCACACATTTGGGAAAGAAAAATTGGTATTGATGGTACACGACCTTCCATGTAGTTCATTAGGATTGAGGAATAAATTTTGGATTGGCCTACTAGTGATCAAGAAAGTATTTCCATCAAGAATAATTAATCTATTTAGAGAGGAAGGATAGGGGCCAACCTATGTGGAATGGACACAAATGAGACTGTTCATGGACCCCAAATAGTTACAAAATATTCAATCACTTTTCACATAAGCTAAAGCTAAAGGAGGTAATGTTGAACCAATGATGGTATCAAAAAGTACTTTTGTGAGAAAATATGAGTTTATTTTTTTTGTATTATTTTTTTGAGGAATGCAGGATCTTAATTTAAATATTTCAAAATTCATTAATAATGGCATGTGATTTCAACTATTTATTTTTAATTTGAAATACCATCAATACCAAAGCTAGAAAAAAGCTAAAGGATTCACAAGAAGAAGCTGTAGGACCATTACACATCGTGAAATAAATAAAATACATGTATTGTAATAAATACATGTCATGATCTTGGTGGAAGAATAACCTACACATCCAAATTAAAATAATAATTCAAAAGGGGAGTAATCCTTTAAATTCATAATTTTCTACTTTATTACCCACATTCAACTATTTTAGAGATTTAACTATCGATTTCATGACCGCATTAGACTCTTTATTTAATTAACTGATTTATAAGAGATAAACTACCTAGGATAACTACCATGCCCTGAATTTAAATTTATTTGCCAACAAATTTTAATGATAAAAGTGGGAAAAGTAATTATTATAGATGAGTTTGTGAATTCAGATTTTTTAAATCATGATTTAGGGGAGCATGTTGATTTTGTTAAATGAAAATTTTCTAAGATTTGGTAATGCTTTGAATTTATGATATATTATTTAATTTATTTAATTATTCATATTCATTTCCATGAGTGATTGTCCCAAATCATAGTTCTAATTCCCAAGACATCATTTGAGCCCAATATTTCCCTTTATTTCTATAGTATATTTCTTGGGAAACTCAATCATGTTATATTATAGATATTTATTTTCATATCATAAAATATATGACTAAACATGATCAATTTTAATATTATTTAGTTATTCTTTTTTTCCCTTAATCCTTGGACCCACCTCACTCTAATCATTTTTAATATTATAGAATCTATGAATTTTATTTTAAGGTAATGATACATGATACAATCCTATCCTATCCATTATTACCTTCATCTAAATATATTTTAGGATATTTAAAAGAATGTGTGTGGGTTAGGTATTTCTATGGTGTACTGAGGTATAAATTAGTTTGGATATTTGGTTGGGGTGTTATCAATTTTTATTTGGGGAGAGGTCATGTATTTTTCATTGTAATTAATTAGTCTCCTATCTTTCTAAAAAAAATATAAAAACATTTAAAAAAAGAAAAATATGGATTTTAACTTAGGAAGATAAAAAATAACCATTTTTAGACTAATGATATTTTGATACATATGTGGTTAGTTAATGGATATGATATTTTTATTATTCCCATATTTCAAAAAAAAATATTAAAAAAAGAGATAAAAAAGAAAAAGAATGAGAGGTTGATCTATTCATTCTGCTTGCATGTATCATGGGTCCACATTGAGATTTAGGGGGGAGATGAAATATGTGAAGTGATATTTTTATTGAGATTAGATTTGGATATTATGCATAATGATTTATAGAAAAACCTCTTTTTTATATTTATTTATTACATCATTTACCAACCTCCTCTTAGTCTTAGTGTTATTTAAACCTTAACGGTAAAACCATCACGATTAATTGTGACTCGGTATTTATACAGTAGATATGATAGATTACTTATAAGCCTATGGTAAGTGACATGTTCTCGAGGACTATGAATCAATCTATTCATTTTTAAGTTAAATGATGAGTGTAAAAATCCACATGTGATAAATTACAAATGGTATTCATATTAATAATGAATTGAGAAATGAAAATAGATGACTGAAAAGGCTTGGCTATTTCAAAATAGGAATAATAAAATACATGGATGAGTTTTATTGTTTAAAAAATGAGGTGTTGATACATTTTCCACCTTTATTCTCAATAATTTAATTTTCAATTTGATCATTTTTTTCATTAATTTTAAAGAATATTAAAGTAACCATCCATTATAGTATGTTGAGATTCTATCTATGAGTACAAGTTTGAATTAAAGTGTGTGTGTGTGTGTGTGGGGGGGGGGGTTGATAAGTGTATTTATTATATAAATTTTTCTAATAAAATACATTGATTCTAATGATTTTTATTGTTGATTCATTCATATAGACCTGATGTTTTCTTTATTATTTTTTGGATGAATTAAGTCATAGGATATGAGAAAAATATGTGGAAATGATCATTATATCCACTTAAAAGGAGGATTTACACAAAGAAAAAAGATCATGGAGAACTTCCAAAGAACGTAACTAAATAACCAAGAAAAAACATGGACTCCAAGGTTGAAAAATGTTTTTACACATCGTGTACCATTACACTCATGTACCATTGCAATTCATGAAATTTATGAACTTTGTGAATTGGGGGAAAGAGCATTTAAGTGATGTTGACATGTGTCACACCATGACACTTGTAAATTATCCCTAGATATCTCACATATGCGGTGTAATAATTACACATTTTATAATCACTACACAATATGCAATGTTCAGGATGAGATAAAAAGGACAAATTTGGTGTATTTTGATGTTTTGACATGTTTTAAGACTAAAGATCCACCTATGACCACCTTTTGACCAATACTTATTACCATTGATTATTTCATGATCCCATTTGAAGCCTATAAATAGAGGACTAAGAAACTTATATATGAGAGATCCTATAGGCCAAATATTGGAGCGAGAATATGCACTATGCACGATCCTCACCAGTTTCATCAACATTTTAATTATGATTTCTTTTTCTTTATTCCATCCCTATTATTCTATATTCACTATTATGAGGGGGTAAATCCACCTTATTCTAGGGTTATTTATCCAATGGGGAATGGTTCTATTGGATTTATTCATTTTTTATTAATGTATTTTGGATTTTCGTAGTTTATTGAATGAGTTTCCAATCTATTTATTTTTCTTTTATCATGACAATTAGTATTTGAATATGAAAGAAATATTATAAATTTCACAATTGGTTACCATGAATCAAGAAATGACCATTTTGTATTCATGGTTTCCCAATTTAAAAATGGTATTGAGAAAAATTGATTTGAGAAAAAACCAAAATTTTCGGTGTGTAGGGAAATAAGTTGATTGTCATGTCAATGAGGGGATACCATGACCATTTTATCTCCCTCTTCTCAACTCTAAAACCAAACACGAAATAATCAATCTACTTCATATTCATTCTAATTTCTTTGAATTAATCAAACTAATATGATTCTTGTCAACTTTCTTCTTTTTTACTTAAATTACAATCTTTTAAAAACCAAAATAATCTAACTCACCATTTCTAAGGGATTAACCTCAAATCTTACTAAATAATACATTTTAATTAATCGAGTAGCATTGTTTGAGTTTTTATAAATTTTATATTTTGATTAGACCCATAGGGAATTAACAATTCCTTTTAGGCCTACCAAACCCCAATTCTTTGTTATATTCCATACTTCACATTATTCATTCTTAATTTTCTATTTATATACTATTTGGAGTCTGTAACCCTCTAAATTGTTACTTTTTTTATAATGTTATTTTTTACATCTGTCACTATATTTCATTTTATATACAGAAAAATTATATCAATCTCCATGATTCTTGAAAAATTCAATCTTTCCTCTATAATTTCTAACTTCTAATATAGAACATATGTATTTTTTAAACAAACTTATTCATTTGATCTCTAAAAATCTCCATATAAGTTCCAAAGAAAATATCATATCTTAAACATATATTAGGAACCTCAAATTAATGTTAATCATCATCATCCATGCATCTTATTCTAAATAGTTCTTTTTTTCATCAGGTTTAACTCATAAAAAATCAATATGGTATACTCTTACTTCATCAAAGTATAAACTATGACCAAAATTCTACATGAAACGAATTGTACCTTATAGCTCAGGATCTAACAAGAATATTATTTCACTTTCACATATTCATCAATAATAATTTGGAGTGAACCCATGTAATTTTCATCTTTAATAAATATTTTCACATCATACAAAAAATGAACATTCTGATTTAACTCAAATGAACCATCATTTTCCATAAAATGTGGATTCACAAATGGAATAGCCTATTCACATTCTAGAAGTACAAGTGAAACTCCATATGCCTATGAAATATCTTTGCAATGATGCATAATCCTCACATTCCATATCCATGATACTTTATAGATTTTAGATTACTCTCAAAGTGTTGAATCCTTCACACATCAATAGCCACATCATGTATATCTTTCTTTATTCAAGTTATTCCATGATGAACCTTAACAAGCTTTCACTTATAGAAATGTATTCACATGTGTTCTTTTCATTTCAAGATGGATTTTACATTTCTAACTAGCACCATCATAATCTATATGTTATATCAGGCACTTTGTTCATCAAATATAGTGTTTTTTAATCCCATTCATGTAAATACATGAAACTATATCCATTATTATTTATTCAAGAAATACTTGTTGCAATAATTCCATGGTCATTATTTTTTATCATGGAATGTGGTACAAGGACATTAATTTTCCCTATTATCATCTATAAAATATAATATTTTATGAAATAATTCTATCGCCCAATGAGTTTTAATATGGAACCCTATAAAGGAATATGTGTTTGTTATGAATGACCTGGTGCTGGAAGAAAACGATGTTGACATATAATGATGCAAACAATACAAGTGTTCGGCGTGTTTTTTTATCCAATATAAAAATTATCTATTTTATGAAATGCCAAGGATATATAGGTTGGACCATTTCAGAGGATACCCCTTGAAAAATTATCCAAGTCCCACACAGACCCTCCATATCATCAATTTAGCCTTGATCCAATAATCTCATTCAACCATTTCAAACTATCACCATACCATCCTACATCCAAAATATTTTTAGACTTTACTTTTAAAACAATCCCAACATCCCACATGCCTCTACAAAAACCTAGTGAATCCCTTAAATAAGGCCCAGTAAATATGATCTAGCACTAACATATGCCGACTTTTTGGAAGCTCAACTTCCCAACTATTTGAAAACCTATAAGGCTAATACAGATAGTTAAATATTCTATATCCCTTTATAAAAAGTTATTATCTTTTTATATACTTCAATTTCTTTCCCTAAATTCAAATATTTAACATACTTTATTTATAAACACCCCTTCCTGCCAGGATTATACCATTCCCTATTAGAAATAATTTATGTTTTATTTTTTTTCTTGTTTCTTTCCACCATATCCATGATAATATCTTTCTATAAAGTGTATTATTTTTTTAATTTCTTCCCCTGTTTTTTTGTGTGTTATGTCACTATGTTATTGTTCTATTGTTTTTGTATTTTTTGTGGTGAATTATCTCTTCCCCATGATATTATTTTTATTTCAAGTGTGTGATAAGTTGATTTTGTATTTTATGGTCATTTTATTCCTCTATGTACTGGGCTTTACACCTCATTTAATTTTTGTATTTTTTGATTTTTTTCCTGGAAGTCTAGTTACGAGGTTGTTGGTCGACTGATAGAATTATGATGTGTGTTTTTTTAACCTACGGTAGAATTTTTTTATGAAATATAGAGGTTATAACCACAGTAAAAACCATATTATTAGCCTTTAATTTCAACTGTTAAGCTATTTATATAGCTTTCAATTTCCAAAGTTCAAACTGTGGATATATATTACCTATTTCCAAAATTTTAGCTGTGGTCTTAGGGTAAAATTTCCACTGTTAGATGGTGGTTGTTTTTTGAAATTTCAACAGTTTGAACCATGGATAATGATTACATACTTCCATGGTTTTAACTATGGTTTTAGGATCTAATTTCTGTAGTTAAATCCTGGATATAACAATAAATTTCCACAGTTTAAACTATGGAAATTGAGAATACCTATTGCAACGACTCTAGATGTCATGGTTTTGGAAACTATGAAAATAGTCTATTGAATTTTTTTTCCTAATACCATGATTATAAAAGATGGTTGTAGGTAAATTTTCTTGTTGGGAAGGATCTCTCCTCTCAAAGACCAATAAAAGAATCCAATGTTTATTCGTTTATCATGTGTACATACATCTTTGGTGGGTTCATGTTTATTTTCCCTTCAGTTTATTTGAGATGATAAATCTTAAGAATTTTGTGAAAGCCTCTATGATCCATTACAGTAAACATTAATACAAATTTAATTTGGGATTTATCTACTATAAATGCACTCTATAAGGGATAACGAAGAGTAATTCAATATTTCATTATTTTTTTCATAAAATAAAGAAAGTATATCTTAATTTTACCCTAATATCTTATCAAATCAGTGTATTAAGCATAGAAAAAACATTATTCCATAAATATATATCAATTTTCATGCTCATAAGAGTGGTGAGCCACGTGTGACTAATAAACATGGCCTTGTTGGGGATAAAATGCTGGCTGCATGCATTCCATCAAACCTAAAATACGATTCCTTTGTTTCTTTACTTAATAATTTTTTATAACACCATCATGATATGACACTCCTATTAAATATAGGACATAGTTTTTTTATCATCTACCATTTACTTGGATTCAACATCATCAATATGTTGTTCCTTGAGATTGGTATCACTTTCATGTGTTGAAGGCTGTTGTTCCTCTGCATTAGTATGAAAGCATACTGAGAAACCTATAGTTGTTCATGATTGGGAGAATTGGTATGTGTAGAAGTCATTATTAATAGAATTGGTTGAATATTTAATTTAGATTACATAAATTTAGTAGTGAACATATAGTAATATGAGAAAACACAATATATACTACAAAAAAATATTACCTAATTGTTGAACTCTCTTTATTTTTAAAGGTTGAAGTTATTTGACCCCTATATCAAGTATCCAAATCCATTAATTATGGTACCCTCTAACATAAAAGAACCTGTATATATTGGGAACACTATAAAATGATTAAAAAATACCAATGATAGGGTAATCTTTAGTTTAATTGACAACCGAACCTTCAATGGTTTTAGACGATAACCGAACAATTCACCACTTTTAGTTAGTGAGATCTAGAAAATAAAATACTTGTATTGTCTATGATTCCATTATAAATGTTTCAACTCTTTACCCTTCTTTACTAAAATCCACTTTCATGAATCCCGATTCATAATTTTTGATAGCACACCTTTTTTAAACCCACTTGCATTGAAAAATTGGTGCTTGAAATATTTTATAATATAACATATATATTTTCTTGATGATGAAAATTACAACATATTCGAATAAATTAGATTTTTATCCTTAGTATCATATATATAAATCCATTTAGCCACAAATGTTACTCCAATATTTTTAATTGTATTTTGTTCATCATGTTCATTTTTATAGAACATATAAACATTAATTATATAAAAATTATAAGACAATACATGCACATTTGGTCATATATCTAGCCATCAAGTTGTTTTGAAATTGAATCCAACTATTCAGATAAATACTTAAAAATATGGTCTTGAAACCATCCTATAAACTATTTATTATGTTAATTTGATATCCATTATTCATCCATTGATGGATTTAAATGCCTAAGAATTACTTTTTGGGTTTCAGCATATGGGGAAACCTATAAACTACTATTAAAATCATAAAGGAGGACCTACTCCCAATCTGTAATAGTAATTGTGAAAACATCTATTCTATAAATTCCTTCACCCATAAGATGCCTGGTGTGATGATATTTTGGTATACCAATGCATTACACATCAGACAGGTAGTTGGTATATAATTCAATGGATTCCTTAACAATATATCACTCTGCAATACAACCTTTTGGATAACTTTTCATGACTAAAAAAACACCTTATACCCATGGTTTAGAACTATCGGAATAGACCCTAAAACCATGAGTATAGGCTATACCCATATTTTTAAAAATCGTGGCTAATAGAGATATCGATATAGACCTATACCCATGATTTCTATAGAAACCATAGGTATAGTCCTATATATTTGATCATACCCATGGTTTAGCACAACTGTGCGAATATATCTATACCCAAAGTTCTTCAAACTGTGGGTATAGATTTTCCCAAGATAAAACCTACACCCATGGCTCTCCAAATCGTGGTTATAGGTAGTTTTTCCCATTTGACAGCATCAAAAAATATTCTATCCTCCGAACCTATAAATATAATAAAAAACATAGTTCACATTCAATGAAATAAAAATATTGTATATTTATCATTCATCCAACTGCTTGTAATAATTTTTAAACAAAATATAATATGATAACATACATATACATGCATAAAACCAATAAATTCAAGTCATTAAACAATATACACATGTCTATTTATATATATGTAAAAAATGGTGTGGATTAATATCTCCCCCATCACCGACATCCTCATCCTAATCACTATAATCAACATCCTCACCAACAACAGAATCATCTGTAGTATAAAAAACAACAAAAATAACATCATCATCATCATCATCATTGCCACCAAAATTAGCTTGAACACCACTAGAACCCTCATTAACATCACTTGAGCAGCAAAACAATAGCTATCCCAAGGTCCAAGATGGTAATATCCATCATTGTCTATGTAATCTTCTTGGAAACCTTAAAATAGATTTTATAAATGTAGGGTGATAATATTATAATTCTGAGTAGGAAAACTAATGTCTATCATACACAAGTGGAAAGATCATACTAATGCACGAGTGGGAAAAAAACAACACATAGTATGTGTAATAACCATAACCCCAACCTCACCAAGGCTCAATCACCAAGTATCCAAGTAATATAATATGATATATATAATATTGATGATATGTTACTCCACAACACATTCCCACTAATTGGATGCTATCACACCCCTATGAAAAATGTAATTTCACTACCCCATATTCTGAATATATCAAATCCCATCCGGCCAACCTACACTTGGGTGACACCTCATAGTACATCTTATCCACACACACCTGGTCCATCACAACACATCACACACTTCCCACACACACCATAGTCATCAAAATACATCTCTTCCTAAAAACACTTATGATAGAGGATCTCATATCAACTTGAAGAAACCAAGGATAATACACCCCAAATCACCCCGAAGACACCTGAGACCCCATATCACAACTCGCTTGAAGACTCATAGGCCACAATGTCCAGTAAGAGGAAGAATGGAAGAGAGTGTGGCCAACCGTCCATCATCCCCCCAGGATGTTAGAAAAATAACCTCCTTCATGACTATGTGGGTTTTGTCACATACTTCTTGACAAGGGTGGGCATGTATATAAATTAAAGTAACATAAAATGTTTATAAATATATATAGAGAAAGTCACACAATAAAAAATTATGTGTTTATAAACAAAACACCAATATTCACATGACCTTCCCACTTTGATGCCACTTCTAAATGCAGAACACCATACAAGGAAAACACAATTCATAATTAGTTTTTTTATTTAATTAATATTAAACCATATTCCCTATTTTTTTACAAAATCATTCCCCTAATAACATTGTTTAAATCCTTATCATGTATGAATTGAAAATGATGGTCATTTTTCATTTCATCATCCATACCTACTAGGCACCGAATGATAAACAACAGGCATCAAGAAGAACATTGAAGAATCACAAAAACAAAGTTTAAAACATATTCCAACAAAACACCCCTATATAACCATACATTTTTCATTTCCTCACTGCAAAACTGTATCACATTCATGACCCCACACACATCTTATCTAATCCATAATATCCCCAAATCCAACCCCTAACAAAAAAAGGTTTCCACAAATATATTATTTCACATACTATATCAAAACATATTTTTAGATTTAGCATGGAATCCCTTATTTAATTTCACTTTATTGACTGAGGGTGTTATCACACAAGGTATATGATCATAGGGTATCCATTTTATTAACCGAAAGTATGTGGTTAACCAATTCCATAATAAGTGACATCAAAATCCCATAATAGCCATTATATATTCCACGTCATCATTAATAGAAGTAGGGACCCCAAAGGAAAAAATCTTTAGTTGGATATTTAGAACATATAATGAATAACATCAAAACAAAAAAGCATATCGAATAATAGTTGTAAGATCATACATCACTTTACCTAGACCCTTAATATTGATTTTAAACCTATTTTATTGTCTTTTGTATATCCAGAATGAGAAACATATTCAAATATGAATGTTTAAATAATAATACCATATGATAAAAAAATAAATTCAAAGGAAATCCTACATGGAAGAAAAAATATCTATGCTTCCTCATTTCCCCAAAAATAGAGGTGTGCATATATCAAGAAGATCTCCATGAAAATATGAACCAACTGAAGTAAAACTCTCCAAGGAAGAAGGAAATAGGGGTATCTAGTATTATTAAAAACTGGAAATAATAAATTAAGGGAATGATAACTCATCTTTTGAAAGATCAGACCCAAGAAATTGGTATTGGATATAGTTTGAATTTTCATTAATGGACAGTCTAACCAATACCATGTGTTTTGACCTTTTAAAATTATCAAAACATTTATAAAATAAAAAATATGATTTATTGACATTGAAATGACTTAAAATATCCTAAATATGAAATTAAAATCATTTTTCATAAGAATAAATGTAAAAAGGGAAAAAAATGTAACACCTGAAAAATCTTGGAAATTTGGAAAGTATTTTAAATGAGTCACCACCACCCCTAAGATGAGTGCCCACTATAGAGTCATTGCAAGTGAGTCAACACTAGTGATTAAAAAACAGACAATTTAACATTAGTGAGTAACATCTAGGATGAGATGCCACTATGATGAGCTACTACTATAACGAGCCACTGCCAAGATGAGATTGTGATGACCCAGACTCTCAGGATCCTTTCCTTTGCCAAAAATCTGGATCCTAAAGGGGAAGAATCTCGGCGTGTGACTAATCGGAGAGACCGATCGATGCGACCGATCGGCAAGGCCGATCAGCGAGACTGATCGGTGAGACCGATCGGCGTCACCCAGCCTTGTCGGGGGTTTTCCAGTGATGTGCGCAAATTGGGTTTTAAACCCTATTTTGACCCCATTAATCTTGTTTTAACGCCCGGTAATGCCCATAAATGTTTTAATTAAATATTTAATGAATTAACCTGGTGTATACATAATTTTAAACTGCCTGACCCTTTAATAACGTCTGGGGCCGCGTGGTCGACCCAAGACCCCCCGCTCCTAACGCGGTTCGACGTTGTTATCTACACTATCCCTGACCTTTATAAACCAAAAGGGTTCCCCCCAGGTTTCTTTTCTCGATCACCCTATGCTAGTAGTACCCTTCATTCAGATGAGTAACTTTTCGTTTAGACGATCTGCATCGCTATCCGTAAAGTTCCACGCCCAGCCTTAGCATCGATCGCTGATCAACAAGTATGGAATTTTCTCCTTTGTCTCTCCCTTTTGTGTATCATACGGGGTGGGAATGCTTTTGATTCTGTAAAATTGGATGAACCAAACATAAATAAAGATAATTAACAGATTCTATAAAGAAATAAGGGGGGGGGGGCTATGATCATTGATGCTATTTTATGGTATGATTCTGAATTGTGCTAGCTTACGCCTACTGAAAATCATGGTTATTGGTGGTCTTTAACTATGTACTAATGAAACCCTGGTGATGTTTTAAATGGATTGTTTGTGGTTGTGAACTCCTGTTGTAAAGAGCAAATTGGTTAATCACGTATACCCGACTAAATAAATTGAAATCACTAGGATCAATCCTTCTGTGATAACCCCCGGTTAAAGCACACAGAAATTGAAATCATGGAGTGTGTTAAATCTTATAAATCTGAAAATACTGGCATGGCCCTGCCTTGTGTAGGTGGTAGTGGTTTGGTTGTTTTCTTTTACGGGCCAATTCCTGGAGGATTGGGAGGGGATGGGATCCCCTGTTTTTATACTCTCAGTGGTTATGGAATTGGGGATGGGATCTCCTGTTGTTATGGATTCGGTGGTTATGAGTTTTAAGACCCGGTGGTTACCTTGTTTATATCACGAATTGGGGTGGGATCCTCTGTTGATAAAAAACCATTTTGGGGTACACGGGGTAGTGTCTTGGGGGTTACTTTGGTTCTAGTACATCGAGGGGTCTCACTTATCCCTTTGTTGTTGTGACTTTACAAGAGAACCGGGTGTGAATGTTTAAATTGTGTCTGGATGGATTCTTTTCCTTGGATTTGCTTATGGTATTAGTTTCCCAAGTAGGTGCATAACTTAATTAAACATCATTATTGAACATGAAAACGAATGGGACAAATGGGTTTTGTTGGCGAGAGTTGTGACTTGGACTTGAGTGTTTTCTGTGTTCTTTAGGATAGCTGAAGAAAAACCTAAACTTGGGAGAGTTCTTGTTACATATATATATACTTTTAGTTTTTTGTTTCTTATTCTCTCCCCATCCAAGTTGAGCACTTAGTGTCGAACACCCCCATTTCATGGGGGAGGGTGTTTTTTCCAACACTATTATTAGTGGCTGGTTATTAGCTCCTTTTCTGCTCCCTTTCCTTGATAGCCTAAGTATCTTCGGGCAGGCTGTGATGGCCTGAGGTCCATTATTAGCCCAAGAACTGTCAGGTGGGGTTGTGTGGTGGTTATGGCCCAGGTGTGTGCGGGCAGGTAGTTTTCCAAGTATCTTTGGGATGAGGCCCAGGTGTCTTCGGGCGTGGCAGTGGATCTTCTAGCCCAGGTGTCTTCAGGAATGGTGGTGGTTATTCTGGCCTAGGTGTTTGCAGGCGTAGTTACGTGTGACAGTTGTGGCCCAGGTGTTTACGGGCGGGATTCAGCAGTGGGACTATGTGTGGTTGTGGCCCAGGTGTGTGCGGACGGGTGTGGAAGTGGGACTGTGGTGAGAATGGCGGGATTGGTCCGATGCATAGGATGTCTCAATAACCAGTGGGAAAGTGGAACAGGGTACCCAAAAATCAATGTTCTCTTATTATATATATTACTTGACTTGCGTTATTTGGAGAGTGTGCCTTAGTGAGGCTTGGGTGGATAGTTTACCTTGTTAGGTGTTTGGTTTACTCCTTTTCTCACGGGACTTTAGTACGTTCCCCCACTTATGCAAGAGAGTCTTTGGTTTTCCCTACTATGTGTACTTGTATGATCACCCTACATATATAAAACTGCTTTCAGGTTTCTAGGAGGCCTTCGAGGATCGCGCAGGACCATACTAGCTTGGACCCTTGGGGCCATTGGAGTTGCTGTTTTTTTTCTTTCTTTGGTACTTACCCTTGCAGTCACTTTTGTACTTTGTGGCTTTACATTTGGAACATGCATGTGGGAATGGTTTAATTTTCGATTTACTTTTATTTTAGTTTTGGTGTTTTTGGGTTTCATCATCTTATCTCCTGATCCTATAAAACAAAAAGGGGTAATGCCTTCCATTTGTGTGTAATTTCCTTACCCTTGGTGCTAGTCGCCACTCCGAGACCTATAGAAGGAGGGTTTCGGGGGTCATTATCTCTCCTTCAACTTAATGAAGGAAAGGCTTGGAAATCTGCTGACCTTTAAATCTTTTTGGTGAAGGATGGTCATGACAGAATGGTATTAGAGGTTACAGTTGAGATATAGGATGGATTCTGGAGTTAGGCACAGTGAGGATTGCTTGGGATGGTAGGGAAACAGTGTTGGTTGACCTTGGTGCGTGAATTAGTCCAGGGAATACTGGCTAGGACATGGGATTTTAGGTCCCCCCGTGATCCGATGAAAGGACTCTGGACCTACCGAACGACCAAGTGAGGTCATGCTGATTACAGGGTAGAGACCCTAGGAAAGGCACATGCATCATAATGACTTGTGTTCTCATATTTTTGGGATGTCTTGGGAATTAAGAATAAATGAAAAGTTTAAGATGTTTTAAGAACAATATTCTTCACTACTTGGGCTTAGGCATTCCTTGTTTACCTTGCAGCTATGGCACCTGGAAGGAGACTACATGTGGTACAGGCGATCGAGGCCCCAGAGATTACTTTGGCCGATCAGAAGATAGATGATTGAGAAGAGGAGGAAGACCAGTGGCAGAAGACTCTTCGGGCCTTCCAGTGATAGACCCTCGATAAGTATGAGGGCAGCACCTCTAACATGAAGACGGAAGGCTGTCTAGAGGAGCTAGTGATAGCTTTCGGCCTGATTCGGGCCCCGATCGAGTACTAGGTTCCTCTGGCCATCAGCCAGATGTGGGGAGCGGCGCGACAATGGTGGATGCTTTACCTGGGGGAGAGGAGAGAGGCTGAGGTGGCATGGGATGATTTTGAGAGGGTGTTATGGGCGAAATTCCTCTCCTCGGTGATGAAGGTAGAAAAGAGACAGGAGCTACTATCCCTCCAACAGGGGAGTATGTCCGTGAGGGAGCTAAGAATAAAGTTCAAGGACCTCCTAAGTTTTTCTCTGGACCCTTTTCATGATAAGGAGTCTCTGACAAGACGTTTAGAGGAGGCGCTCCGACCCTCCCTCTAGTATGCTGTCACCCCCTTTACCCTGCCGACGTACTTGGAGGTCTAGAAGAAGGCCGAATTGGTGGAGAGGATGCACTCTCTAGGAGGAGTTTCATGAGAGGGGATCCAGCTGGGACCATTTAAGGGGAAGTCCATCAGCACCAGGCCTCCAGCGTCAGGACCCTCCAGGTTCCGACCAGAAGGGAGCAAGCCGCAACAATTTCAGTTTCGATCCCCTGGTTCTCGCCCTTTTTCATCGGGCCCAGGGCTACCATGCTTCATCTGTGGGGGCCCTGGACATCTCCGGAGTCAGTTCTCGGACTGGGTATAGTATGGTGGTGGCAGACAGCCCCACCACCCGCCCCAGCAGCAGCTTCCATCCAGGCCTTTCCAGCAGTAGCAGCCGGTACAGCGAGCTCCCGCTCCTCCGAGGGTAGACGTAGGAGGAGGAGGTCGACCTCAGGGCATTCCTCAGGGACCTTGACCAGGGCATGGCTGGGGAGGTGGCCAATAGACGAGGGGCAGAAGAGCTGGGCAGGGACAGTTACGTTCCACGGAGGTAGCAGTTCCAATAGGGCCGGAGGTTGTTCGAGGTACAATCAGTTTGTTCAGTACCCTTGCTTATTCCTTTTTCGATATAGGAGCTTCGCACTCCTTTGTTGCACCCAGTCTAGCCCGTGCCTTGGATTTAGATGCCGATCGACTTCTAGTGCCCTTGGTGTTGAGCACACCAGTCGGAGGTCAGACTGACTTATTGTTTGTTTTTTGGGGATTTAGACTGATGATAATGCCACATCAGTTGGTTAGGGATCTTCTTATACTACAGATACATCCATACGATGTAATCCTAGGCATCGACTGGCTATTCTCTATGTGTGCCATCATCGATTGTTTCCTAGGAAGTATTGTGTTCTCAGACTTGGGCGGCCGGTGTGTTACCTTCACCGGAGAGCGAAGCAGTCAGAAGGGCAGCAGGCGAGAGGAACCCCTCTTCTCCTTGTTAGGCGAGCTATCAGTGGATTCAGTAGATGCTGAGATGGTGGGGGTGCTAGATATCGTCTGTGAGTTTATGGACTTCTTCCTGGAGGAGGTGATGACTCTACCCCCTCAACATGATATTGAGTTTGGGATAGACCTATAGCCCGGCGCTCGTCCAATCTCGATGGATCCTTACCGGATGGCACCTTCAGAGCTACGGGAGTTGTGGATCCAGATTGACGATCTGATGAAGAGGGGTTATGTTCGGCCGAGTGTGTCACCGTGGGGTGCTCCAGTCTTGTTCGCAAAGAAGGCAGATGGTGGTCTCAGGTTGTGCATATACTACAAGAGGCTGAATTAGGTGACGATCAAGAATCACTACCCTCTTCCGATGATAGACGATCTTTTCGACTAGCAGAAAGTGGCAGGATGGTTCTCGAAGATCGACCTGAGGTCTGGGTACCACCATCTGAGAGTGAAGGAGGGAAACATTCTGAAGACGATGTTCAGGTATAGATATGGAAACTTTGATTTCGTATTCATGCCTTTCGGTGTTATAAATGCCCCGGCTGTGTTCATGGGGCTTATGAACTCCATCTTCAAGGAGTACCTAGATCAGTTAGTAGTTGTGTTTATCGATGACATCTTGGTCTATTCAAGATCAGAGGAGGACCATGCAGAGCACTTGAGGATGGTTTTGGAGGTCCTCCGACAGCATTATCTCTATGGGAAGTTGTCGAAATGAAAATTCTGGACACGAGAAGTGCACTTCCTCGGGCATATGGTGTCCGATTAGGGGGTAGCGGTAGACCCATAAAAGGTTGAGGCAGTTGTTTCTTGTGCAACACCCAAGAATGTGGTAGAGGTCTGTAGTTTCCTTGGGATGGCAGGTTAGTATCGAAGGTTCGTACCCAACATATCCCGAGTAGCATCCCCTTTGATAGCCCTGACCAAGAATGTCCAGGTTTTCGTATGGAGTGGGCAGTGTGAGTAAGCCTTCAACTATCTGAAGGAGAAGTTGGTTAGTGCCCTAGTGCTGAGATTACCAGAAGAAGGGGTGGCCTATGAGGTGTTCTGTGATGCTTTAGGATAGGGCTTGGGATGTGTGTTGATGCAGAAACAAGGGGTGATCTCTTATGGTTCTAGGAAACTACGCCCTCAAGAGTGTAATTATGCCACCCACGACCTGGAAATTGTAGTGGTCATTTTTGCGCTGAAGTTATGGTTGCACTACCTCATCAGAGAATGCTTTTTGGTCTTCACAGATCACAAAAGCTTCAGGTATATCTTCTCCCACTGGGACCAAAACTTTCGGCAACGAAGGTGGATGGAGTTCCTCCAGGATTACGACTTCGAGATCTCTTACACATCAGGGAAGGGGAATGTAGTGTCCGATGCCTTGAGCAGAAGGATGTAGAAGGATGGGGTCCGAGAGTCGGCAGACACCTAGAAGGCATGGAGGAGTTGGATGCCATACACCTGGATGCGAGGATGGATAGCGGTAGAGGCTGCTTGTATCTGATGACAGTTCAGTCTTCTCTGTTTCAGCAAGTGGAGGAGTCTTAGTGGGGAGACCCAGAGTGCGAAGTGATGCATGACCGAGTTGACCAGCGCAATGCTCTGAAAGGATGGATAGAAGATGTTCAGAACCAGATGCTTTTCCAGGGAAGGTTGTTTGTTCCGGAAGTGATTCGCGGAAAGGTTCTCAGTGAGTTCCACAACTCACCCCCTGGCGGTCCACCTAGGAGTTTCCAAGATGTACCAGGGACTGAAGAACCAGTTTTGGTGGCCCGGAGTTCAGTGAGCAGTGGCAAAGTTTTTGGCCAATTGCTTAGTGTGTCAGCAAGTGAAATCTGAACACTGAGTTCCAGTCGGCCTACTGCAGTCTCTAGATGTCCCCGAGTGGAAGTGGGATGAAATCTTGATGGATTTCGTCACAGGACTACCCAAGGTCCAAGGGGGATATGACGCCATCTCGGTGGTAGTGGACTGGTTGACAAAATTGTCTCACTTTCTGAATATCAAGGAGTTGAGTGCAGTGGACGCATTGGAACGAAGGTACGTGGATGAGGTGGTGCGGTTTCATGTAGTTTCGAGGTCTATAGTCTCGGATAGGGATGCACGGTTTACCTCATGAGTCTGGAGAGGATTACAGCATGCTTTTGGCACCCAGCTACATCTTAGAACTTCTTTCCATCCCCAGAGAGATGGGCAGATAGATCCCACTATCCAGATGTTGGAGGATATGTTGTGGGCATGTGTTCTGGATTCAGGAGGATCATGGGTGTGACACTTGCCTCTGGTAGAGTTCGCCTACAATAATAGCTATCACTCTACCATTGGTATGGACCCGTTTGAAGCCTTTTATAGGAGACCATGCCGCTCACCTGTGTGTTAGACCGAAGTCAGAGAGGCATCAATCCTTGGCCCAGAGGTGGTGCAGAGCACGATAGAGAAGGTTCAGCACACACAGGAAAGGATGAAGGTTGCCCTGGACCGACAGAAGTCGTTTGCTGATACCATGAGGAGGCCCTTGGAGTTTGAGGTTGGATACCATGTGTTCTTGAAGGTCTCCCCTCGGTGTGGACAATGGAGGTTCAGAAAAGGGAGTAAGCTTTCTCCTAGGTTCATCGGACCCTTCGAAGTGTTGCAGCGGGTCGGCGAAGTGGCTTATCAGCTATCGTTACCACCGACACTACTGAGGATACATGACGTATTCCATGTGTCCCAGCTCCGTCATTACCTACATGATGATTCACACGTCCTTGACTGGGGAGAGCTAGACATCAAGGACGATGTGACCTTTTTGGAAAGACCAGTGATGATAGAGGATCGTAAAGAGAAGGTGCTTCGTGGGAAAACCATTCCCTTGGTTCGGGTGTTATGGAGACAGGATGGGCTTGAGGAGAGTACGTGGGAGAGGGAAGCATAGATGCGTGCCCAGTACCCAGAGTTGGTTTGAGCTTTGTGTTGTTCTGTTTATACTTGTTGTGGTGGATTGTTTTACCTTTGGCAATGAAATATGTGTTTTTCTTTCCTCTAAATGTGTGAAAAAAATCCTGGCTTTGGGGATGTGAGAACCCGACCCCTAATCAAGATGCATTAAAATGGATGCGATAAACCCGTGCAGGCGAGTCAGTGCCGCCCAAAGTGGATAGTATCTTGAAATGGGGGAGGAGACTCCCCAACCCTCATGGCTGAGCAGTTTGACATGGAATCTTGCTTGGATCTTGACAAGGAGGTGTTCTTAGTTAACAATTAGGTTCACTCTTGAGAGGTATCTTTCGAGGTGGTTGTTCGGACCCATTCTTTCTTTCTGGGTTGTTTAAATTCTCGAGGGTGAGAATAGTTTGAGAGGTATCTAATGTGATGACCCGGACTCTCAGGGTCCTTTCCTTTGCCAAAAATCTGGATCCTAAAGGGGTAGCATCTCGGGGTGCGACCGATCGGCGCGACCGATTGACGAGAACGATCGGTAAGACCGATCAGTGCGATGGATCGGCGCGACCGATCGGTGACCCCGATCGGCGCAACCGATCGGTGAGACCAACAGCTCAGTGAGACCGATCGGTGTCACCCAGCCTTGTTAGGGTTTTTCTAGTGATGTGCTCAAATTGGGTTTTAAACCTTATTTTGACCCCTTTAAGCTTGTTTTAAAGACCGGTAATTCCCATAAATGTTTTAATTAAATATTTAATGCATTAACCTAGTGTATGAGTAAGTTTAAACCACCCGAGCCTTTAATAACGGGTGGGGCAGTGTGGTCGACTCACGGCCCCCCGCTCCTTACGCGGTTTGACGTTGTTATCTCAACCGTCCCTAGCCTTTATAAACATAAAGGGTCCCCCCAGGTTTCTTTTCTCGATCACCCTGTGCTAGTAGTACCCTTTATTCAGACAAGCAGCTTTTCGTTCAGACGAGCCGCATCTCTATCCGTAAAGTTCCGCACCCGACCTTTGCATCGATCATTGATCAACATGTAGGGAATTTTCTCCATCGTCTCTCCCTTTTGTGTATCATGCGAGGTGGTCATGCTTTAGATTCTATAAAATTGGATGAAACTAACTTAAATAAAGACAATGAAGGGATTCTCTAAAGAAAGAAGGGGGGGCAGTGATCGTTGATGCTATTTTATTTTATGATTCTGAATTGTGCTGGCTTACACCTACTGAAAATCATGGACATTGGTTGTCTTTCTCTGTGTACTAATGAATCCATGGTGATGTTTTAAATGGCTTGTTTGTGGTTGTGAACTCTTGCTGTAAAGAGGAAATTGGTTAATCACGTATACCCGGCTAAATAAATTTAAAGCACCTGGATCAATCCTTCTGTGATAACCCCCGGTTAAAGCACACGGAAATTGAAATCATGGAGTGTGTTAAATATTATAAATCTGAAAATACCAGCATGGCCCTGCCTTTTATTGGTGGTAGTGGTTTGGTAGTTTTCATTTATGGGCCGATTGCTGTAGATGTGGGAGGGGATGGGATCTCTTTTTTTTATACTTTCGGTGGTTATGGAATTGGGGATGGGATCCCCTGTTGTTTTGGATTCGGTGGTTGTGAGTTTTAAGACCGGGTGGTTACCTTGTTTATATCATGATTGGGGTGGGATCCTCTATTGATGAGAAACCATTTTGGGGGACACGGGGTAGTGTCTCGGGGGTTACTTTGGTTCCAGTACTTCGAGGGGTCTCACTTATCCCTTTGTTGTTGTGACTTTACAAGAGAACCGGGTGTGAATGTTTAAATTGGAGTTTGGTTGGATTCATTTCCTTGGTTATGCTTATGGTATTAGTTTCCCAAGTAGGTTTAGAACATAATTAAACATAATTATGGAACATGAAAATGAATGGGACAAATGGGTTTTGTTGGTGAGAGTTGTGACTTGGAATTGAGTGTTGTCTGTGTTCTTTAGGCTAGCTGAAGAGAAACCTAAACTTGGAAGAGTGATTGTTACCTATATATATAGTTTTAGTTTTGTGTTTCTTATTAGCTCCCCATCCAAGTTGAGAAATTAGTGCCGAACACCCCCATTTCATGGGGGAGGGTGTTTTTTCCAACACTGTTATTAGTGGCTGGTTATTATCTCTTTTTCGGATCCCTTTCCTAGATAGCCCAAGTATCTTCGGGCAAGATGTGATGGCCTGAGGTCTATTATTATCCCAATAACCTTCGGGCGGGGTAGTGTGGTGGTTATGGCCCAGGTGTGTGCGGGCAGGTAGTTTCCCAAATATCTTCTGGATTAGGCCCAGTTTTCTTCGGGCGTGTCAGTGGATCTTCTAGCCCAGGTGTCTTCGGGTGTGGTGGTTGTTGTTTTGGCCTTGGTGTTTTCAGGTGTGGTTACGTGTGACAGTTGTGGCCCAGGTGTTTGCGGGCGAGATTCGGCAGTGGGACTACGTGTGTTTGTGGCCCAGGTGTGTGCGGGAGGGTGTGGCAGTGGGACTGCGGTGAGAATGACAGGATTGGTTTGATGCGTATGATGTCTCAATAACCAGTGGGAAAGTGGTGAGGGGTACCCAAACATAGATGTTCTCTTATTATATATATTACAAGACTTGCGTTATTTGGAGAGTGTACCTTGTTGAGGCTTGGGTGGATAGTTTACCTTGTTAGGTGTTTGGTTTACTCCTTTTCTCATGGGACTTTAGTACGTTCTCCCACATGTGCACGAGAGTCTGTGGTTTTCCATACAAAGTGTACTTGTATTCTCACCCTACGTATATAAAAATGCTTTCAGGTTTCCAGGAGGACTTCAGGGATCGCGCAGGACCATACTAGCTCAGACCCTTGGGGCATTTGTAGTTGCTATTTTTTTTTCTTTCTTTGGTACTTACCATTGTAGTAACTTTTCAACTTTGTGGATTTACTTTTGGAACATGCATGTGGGAATGGTTTACATTTTGCTTTACTTTTCATTTAGTTTTGGTGTTGTTGGGTTTCATCATCATATCTCCCAATGCAATAAAAAAAGGGGGTAATGCCATCCATTTGTGTGTAATTTCCATACCCTTGGTGCTAGTCACCACTCCAGGACCTATAGAAGGTGGGTTTCGGGGGTCATTATCTCTCCTTCAACTTAAATAAGGAAGGGATGGTCACTCTTATGACCTTTACCTCCTTTTGGTGAAGGCGGGTCGTGACAGAGATACTGCTAGAATGAGCTACCACTATGATTAGATACCTATAGGATGAGCTACCTCTAGGAATATCTATCATTAGAAAACTAAAATTTTGAAAATTGGTGAAATGAGACACTGTTAAAATGAATCACATGTAGCAAAAAACCACAGACTATCCTTAGACATCTCAAATATCTTATTTTTTTTAAATTAGTGGGCCAAAAAGTCTTTTTCCTTACATTTCCATCCTAGAAGATCATAGTAGCTCCCCAATACCTATAGAACACTAGATGCATGAAACTAATCAAAAATGGGTGAATTATTTAATAAACACCTACCATATAGTGATAATATTATTATAAAAAATATATCTTAAAAATCATCCTCAATTAAAATAAATGAGATAACATAATATAGTCCCCCTAAATATCAATTTTAGATGAACATTTATAATATAATCGATGAAATATAAAGTAGATAGAATGTTATTTTTAAAATTACCTATAAATATATAATTGGATGAACTATGATAGAATTTGAGCTCAAAATAAATAGAAACAAAAGGTTAAAGAACGAAAATAGTGGGACCCAAGGTGATCAATCATGTGTGGTGGGAAATGATGGGGTTCCTATATTATCACATTTTATTAAAAGGAAAAATTTATTTTTCCAAAAAAAATAAAAAAAATAAGATGGCCACCTAGTACCTAGTATACCCCCACCAACAGTCTATGTAGTCCACCTATGAAAACCCCCAATTTTGTTTATCAACCAGTAACACAATGGTGTTCTCCACTCTTGAATGATTTTAAACTCCAATATGTTTTTGCCCAATTTCCAGAATCATACTCTTGCAAACACATCAACATTCTATAACCACTAAAATAAACTAGGAATGTCTGACATTAAATAAAATACATCACTTTGTGAATACAATCTCATATTCCTTTTAAATTATTGATTAAATCATAGTCTACATATTCTATTTTGTAATCATATACGAGTTTTTTAATATTATTTTATAGTTAATTTTCCTCATAATTGAAATATTTCTGTAACATAGCAATGTAATTTAAGTTATATCTCATTATGAATAAATATAAATGTCTAAAAACATCACTAGTAAATGTATTAATTAAATAATAACATCCCATTATATCTAATAAAAATAGACCACATACATAGTTATTAATCAGTTCTATATGTTCTAAATATCATTATCTTTAATATTGAAGGCTAATTCGGTCATTTTCATTATAAACAATTATTAATTAAATATAAGGTTTTATCATAATATATTTTAAATTCCTTTGTTAAGTAATTTATTTAAGAATATTTCATTTACATGACCATGATAGAAGTTATATAGTTGGGTGGGATGTGAGTCTCATTACATATTCATTTCGTTGATTAATAAAACTATATTTTAAAATTGATGAATATATAGACTAGTATTTAGATATGTTATACCATTAGATATATTAAAAATATAAAATAAAAAAATTATTTAAAAACCTAAAAAACCCCACTTCTATCAAAACATAACACAAAGATTATATTTTTGGTAATATTGGGTATATAGTAAATAAATAAGTTGAATCACCATGTCATTATATATCGAATAAGGGTATTCCCATCTTTTTTATACTTCTATTAATTCCCCACAAGAAATAAAGAGACCTATATCACCCTTTATTTTCCACTTGAATATACATAGTTCTGAATATTGATCACATATGTGTAATCCAAAAGTTATAACTAGAAATCTACATGTATAAGTAAAAAATTTTCATTTAGCGATAAATATAATTAAATAGAAGGCCTTACCTTTCCTCTACTTCCTCGTTTTGAATATTTTATCTATAGTGATTATTTTAATATCAAAATCCTATAACTTTGAACTTTTTACACTACCTTAATACATATTTATTATTGAACAGTGTTAGATATTTTACTTTGGATTTGACTTAGCCATTGGAATATTATCATTTTCATTCTTATTATTTTTTTTCTCCAAAAATAATGAATAGTTAATTTTATTGTTTTCCTTTTCAACATGGATTTCCTGGGCCATAATATATGTGATAAAATTATTTATATAATTAATGGTATAATTAAGAATATATTTTATGAAATAAAGGGATATTTTTTATAATATTTATTTTTCGATAGTTATTTATTTAACATGATCCAAGGGGCATTAATCAATCAATATAATTAACAAACATCAGTAAATGAGGAATAAAATGGTTTTCATCTCCCAAATATTCATGTAAATTGTTTACTGGATATTTCATACATCCATAGCCTTTCTATCTCTTTATATTCTTCATAGAGATGAGAAAATATTTTATATATTCCCTTGTACACATGAATTATTTGTAATATACCCGTAATAAATATTAACATGCTCTATTGGTCATCAATTACATCATCAATGTGATTTCTATCTAAATAAATGTCTTCTTTCTTGATCCCTAAGGATGATTAGTATAATGTGGTTACCCCACCACATATATTTTATTTTATTTTTATATTATTATTTTTAATTTATTGTACCACTCCTAAAAAACCATTAGGATTAGAAAATTCTCTTTGTACAATATGGATCATTATGAATGACATTTTATGGTGACATTTCCCATTATTATCTTTAACAAATAAATAAAGTTTATTATTTTTTATCTTGATTTTTGATAATGTATACATTATTGATTTATTATTCTTTGATTTCTCCCTTTATTTTATTCATATCCCAAATACCCTCCACCAATTAATTAATAATATCCCTTCAAATGAATATTATATTTTGAAGGTATCCTTAGTTATATAATTATAGTGTAATATAAGGTTTTTTCCATACATAACGGGATTTAAGATGGTATTTTGGATGGTTAGGTAAATTTACTTGAAAAACCACAATCGGTTGTTTGTATTTTACCTCCCATAATAGTTAAGTATAGATCTACATGATTTTTACATAAATAATTACCATCAAGATTTATATGAATATTTATTTGATTAAGATTTTAATTAATTCATCTTTCCAAACCCGTTGAACTCCATAATAAGGGGAGGCATCCCCAAACCAAGACAATATAAACCCCAAGCTAAATTTCTGATATAAATCTGGTTTTGGAAGGCATCAGATACTTAATAATATACTCATATATTTTTAGTTCATTTATTAAAATTAAAAAATAATATTAAATTCTATTTATTGGATTTATGAATTCAATTATGTTAGAACATTAACAATATTTACTATGGATAAATATGAAAAACATATATCATTTAATAATTCATTTATATCCTTTCATGATTCTAATATATCATGTGTGACTTTATTTCATCCGCACATTCATATATTTATTAACTAATAATAATAAATAAATAATATACATATGCACGGTTTTTATCAAGCTATTTTATTTTTGATGTGAATGATAATTCAACCATGAACTAAGAGGAACTCTTTGATTTGTGAAAAAATTAGTATCCCATGTATTTATACATGTTTGGATTTATATTCTATCACGTTTTATATTTCATCATCACGAATACCTCATTATTGGAAAATATGTACTGGTGCAGATTCTTGGATAATAGTTGAATATTTTTAAAAATTTTATAATTAAATATAGTGGAAATATTTCTTATAAACCATAAATAGGAAGAAATATTGTACATATCACCAAAAACTGTTGTTTAATAATTTACTATAAAAAACCATTACATTTTAAAATAATTGAAATTAAATATACATTAAACCAAGAATATATGGGTTGGCCTCTTTATATAATAATTAAACATGCATTAAAATGGAATAATAAATAATAATTTTTTAATTTAACATAGAGGATCATCATATAACAGTTAAGTAGTGCCCATGGGGCATGGGTGAGTTGGTTCAAGGCGGTGGCGTCCTGTCGTCGAGGTTCCGGGTTCGAGTCCTCGCAAAGGCAACGCGCACTATACGCCAGCGAATTTACTCGTGGGCCCCTCTACCCCGTGTGGAACTGGCCTGAAAGCCTGGGTGCCGTTACACCTGGGCCTGTGGTTGGGGGAGTACATAGAGGCGCTTGGTGGTGGGTGACGGCCCACCTATACCTTGTAACCCCTTGGGCCTAAAAACCCAGTGTACTTTTTCACTATACGCCAGCGAATTTACTCGTGGGCCCCTCTACCCCGTGTGGAACTGGCCTGAAAGCCTGGGTGCCGTTACACCTGGGCCTGTGGTTGGGGGAGTACATAGAGGCGCTTGGTGGTGGGTGACGGCCCACCTATACCTTGTAACCCCTTGGGCCTAAAAACCCAGTGTACTTTTGCCCATGGGGCATGGGTGAGTTGGTTCAAGGCGGTGGCGTCCTGTCGTCGAGGTTCCGGGTTCGAGTCCTCGCAAAGGCAACGCGCACTATATGCCAGCGAATTTACTCGTGGGCCCCTCTACCCCGTGTGGAACTGGCCTGAAAGCCTGGGTGCCGTTACACCTGGGCCTGTGGTTGGGGGAGTACATAGAGGCGCTTGGTGGTGGGTGACGGCCCACCTATACCTTGTAACCCCTTGGGCCTAAAAACCCAGTGTACTTTTTGCCCCCGTGGGCGTGGTGGAGTGGTCGAAGGCTCCGCTTCCCATAGGGAAGGTCGGGGGTTCGAACCCTGTCTGGGGGTATGCTGTAAAAAGCATGTTCACCACACGCGGTGCACGTATTGCATGCCGGTTACCCAAGCGTTTACGCGGCGCCGGCCCCCGTGGGGAACTGGGCTTCACCCCTTGGGTGGGCCTGGGGAAGGTAGGGGATTCTCGGGCCACTGCATGCCTGACCGCGTACCCACTCGGGGGCTGGGCCATCACCCGCTTTGTTTCCCGGCCCCTACCTTTTATTAAAAAAAAAGGTTATAAATCTATTTTTTGGCCTCATTTTCTTTTAAATGAGAACTTTGTAGATTGGTGGCTAGAGAGGTTTGGAAGAAGCTTGATGAGGACCAATACCTAGTAGTGATGATTTTTTTCTAGGTTTAAAATCGAAATCTACTCTGGTTCTGCTCACCTAATACATGACTCAAAAGATCATTTGGACTAAAGTTTTCGTCTTCTTTATCATTAAGTGCATCCATTGTATATTTTTGAATATATAAACAAGATATTTAATTATAAATTACATATAAATATTTTAAATTTAAAAAAAACATACAATATTATCTTTTGTTTGTGCATTTACATCACTTCCATCCTTTTTATTCTAACTTGAGCAAAAAAAGTTCTCGAGGCATAAGGCCTTCGATTCCTAATACCACTTGTTGCAAATGAAATTGATTAGTATACACATATTCAGACACTATTGGAAAGTGGGGCTATCCCCACACCTCTATACACATGGTTTTCATGAACCGTGGGTATAAAGCTCCTGGAGCTAGGATATACCAATGGTTCTAATGAACTATTGGTATAGTTGGGCTATACCAATAGTTTTGTAAAACCAGTGGTATATCCTTTACTCATATTAGCCCGCTCTTAGCCTCCCCCAATTCACCCATGATTCTCCTTCCCTAATTCCCTTCTCATTCGAGTGAGTGGAAAACTCCACCATTGATCTCCTCTATTTCATCTCTTCTGGTGATCTCTCTCAGTTTTATCCTCTATTTCATCTCCTCCAATGACCTCCAGTGGTGATATCCCCTATTTAAATCAGTTTTTATTTGAATCTTTTTCAACATCATATAACTGAGTTTCAAATCATTCTTCTATTCTGTTTAATAATGTTTTAATTTGTATTCATGATATAAAACGTTTATATTCCCATGATTTACATTTAAAAACCCAATTTAAGATCATAAAAATCCATTTTATTACACACACACACATATATATAATTTTACATTTAATTTTAGGATTTATAGAATTTAAAACCTTTTGAATCTTTATATTCTTTTTTTACATCATGAGTTTTAAAATTTTAAATCAAAATATTATTATTCAAAAAATTTAAATTCTTATTTAACTATATTTTTAGTCTCAAAATAATCATATTCACAGTTTTATCGTGTTTTAGGATAAATTAATAAGAAAATAGAGTTTATTTATATTAAAATACTACCCATACATAGTATAGTTTACTCACATAAGAGTACTGGGATTTACTCTTACAAAAATCATAAAAAAAAGACCTTGAGAAGATTCCTCTAAAATGGGAGTCTAGTTATTGTATAAAATTAAATTTAATTTTCAAATTTCAATTGTTATCTACTTAAACTTCATCTAGATTTATTGAAAACATTCACTTAAAAAAATTGGATTACAACTAACCAACATTAATAAGAAATAAATCATTTATTTAACAAGAGTCTGCACACTTCTACAAAAAAAATTATACATTAAGATCAGTTCTAAACTAAACATTCATTTGAAATATGTTTTAACTGATTTTAAACACATTATGTTTAAAGAGAATCCCCTTAAAAACATTTAAGGTTCTAGAGTTATTTTTATTAGGAAAACTTTTTAGAATCGATACACACTAATTCCTTTTGAAAATAAAAACCTTTGGAAATATATACACCATTTTTATAAAAAAAATTCCCTTTTACATGTATATAAACTATGAAACACCATACTCATTGAAACATATTTTTAAATTGGATTATAAAATCATTTTTTTCAAGTTTTATAGCAAAAAGAGTAGTGGAATAAACCTATAAGGAACGTCGCTCCAAAATAATACCCACTGAAGGATAATATACTTTCCAAGACTAAGATACTTATATCAATTATTACCTAGGAGAAGAATACTATAACAAAATATGATACCTAATTAATAAATTTTCATAATCCATATTTGAGTATCCATGTTGTAACCTCCATTATTTCCAAGATATTTCCATCTTATAAAAACAACGTTAACATATATCCATCATGAATCATATAAACAAACCTAAAATTGGGTTTCAATCATTGATTCACATCAAGGGTTATATATATTAGATATAATTCCTCAAAAAATTAATACCAGCAACAAGTAATAACTATAATTAACAACATCATATGCATTTAAATATGTACAAACTAAACAATCATAGTCCAGTCATATCCAATCACCACTATCAATTTTAATAACAGAATTATTTCATTTCTATTATAATTCATTTTGAACCAATATAAGAAAGTTTTAGAAAGCATCAAATCAACTGAAAATAGATTATAGGAACAAAAACCTCAAAATAAACCTGCTTAATTTGTATTAAATCATCTCATGAAACATATAAAATAATGGTTTTTAAAAAAATAGTTATTTTGATCACAAAAAATCCACTAGTTGCTAGAAATTATGAATGATAGATGTTATCAAACATAAAATTTGGATTCACAAAAAAATATCATAATTATAAATCAAATATAACAAACCATGATTGATTCTTTAAGTAAACTATTTTATCTACATTTCATGCTGATATTCAACTCCTTTACACAAAATAGACATTTTATGAGAGCATACATGGTATTTTATTTCCAATTATTTCATAATTATCAAAAACATTTAGAATTTTATAGATTAAATCATTTTATTCATTAAAATTTAATTATATTTTCATATATTTCATATTTCCCCCATGTATTCCCTTTATGTTTTTCATTCAATTAAAAATTTATAATAATTTATGTAGTGAATTTAAATCATGTGAAATTATATCATGAAGTGAATTTTAAACCATGATATAACTTCAAGAATTATCATGATTAACACATCATAATAATAATCATAATGTGACACAATTTATCATACTTTCATAATAAATAATTTAGAAATACTATGCATGCTATAAATAGTAACTAGTACTGTACATCACATCAATTCCTAATTTAGAATAAGAACAATTTAATTATTTTTTAGTACTACATGGAATTGGAAAATATCACAATATTTTATATAACCACAATATTCTTTTAATTCAAAAATCTTTTAATACAACTTGAAATCAACATATGACATTGATGCATTCATCCCTCCAAAATATCATACTGCACAATCAATGATTTTTTTCCAAAACATGTTTTGTTATATTTCATTGTCCTATACTATTTAATTTGAGATTTAGTGATTTTGTGTTTGTGTTTTTAAATTTTAAGCTAATTGATCCTCATTGTTTTGGTTGGTTGGGATATCTAAAAAAATAAATTATAGATTAAATTTTCCAAAGAAGAAAATATCCCTGCCATATTCTAGATATTGATGTTTAATTATTAGATATTATATGGTATTTATTCCACTAACATATTCTTTATATCGATCATTTTCATACTTTCATTCTAGTTTTTATCACTTGACTCTATTTTGCGATGATTGAAGTATTGTGATCATTTGGAATGTAAGAATTTGTTTTCATGAAACTACGATTTTGACTTTGTTTTGATCTTGTTGATTGATTCTTCATATTTAAAACCTTGGGTAAAATATTTTAGTGTCTCAAAGTTATTTAATTTATCCACCATGATAGTGAATTATTAAATTTCAAGGATACCTCCCATGGTTTTTTATTTTTATTCATCACTTATAGCATATGTTATTTATCTTATTATTTATTTTTATAGCTACTAGTATGATTTAATTAATTTCATATTAAAATTGTTTATAATGATTTTTTTAATTATGGTCTATATTTTTTATTAGAACATAATTTATTTTTCTTTTTAATAGATTGGATAGAATATGGATGTATCATACCGATCATATTTCAAAAAAATTTCAAAAGAATTTGGGATTTTTTTAGATTTTTCATTTAAAAAAGATTCTAATGGAGGTTGTATACAATGTTCATGTTATAATTGTGTTGAAAGACCATGGTTAATCTAAGAATAAGTTAACTAACATATAATGATATATGGATCTAAAACAAAATATTATGTTTGGTATCACCATGGAGAGACGTGGCAATCTTCTACTATTCATGAATGAAAAGAAATAAGTGGTTTAGAGAATTTTATATTTGATCAGTTTACATTTATTTATAATCAGGAGAGAAACAGAATCTTAGTGAAAGAAGGTAATTATAACTACACACAATGAGTATAATATTGAAGATGATGATGTTGAGAGAGTGAAAAATTTAATGGATGATGCCAGAACTCTTGTATATTATGAATTTAATAAAATGAAAAAGTTAGAATTTTTAATGTAGTTATATCATGTAAAAACCATGTATGGAATTTATAATAACTCCATTGATTATATTATTATATTTTTTAATTAATTACTTACTAATGGTGTAAATAATCCATCAAATAATTATAATTCATGGAATTTAATTAAGAAACTCTTATTTTATACTAATAAAATTCATGCTTATATGAAATATTGTAGTTTTTTATGGAGGAAACAGAAGGACTTAATAACTGTAAAGAATGTGGTATATCATGATGGAAGTAAAAAGTAGATAGAACACCATCTCATCTGACACATAATGTCATGTGGAACTTTCCATTTATTCCTATGGTTAAAAATCTATTCATATATATAGAAATCTCATCCAATATGAAATAGAATGATTATGAGAGAATTAAAGGTAATGATGAGTTGGTTCATCATATAGATGGATTCACATGGTGAGAATTTTTTATACAACATCCTAATTTTTCAGCTGAGGTGCGTAATTTCATTTTGGGTATATCCTATATTGTTTTTAATTTTTTTGGTTATATGTTTACTGCTCACAGCAAGTGGCCGATTTTTATTGGTGTTTATAGTCTTTCTCCATGGATGCGCATGAAATTTTTTTTCACTTTCTTCAGTATACTAATATATATACCTTCTAATCCAGAAAATGATATATAATTATACTTGTAAACTTTAATAAGAGATTTGAATAATCTCTAGGATATGGGTGTGCACACATTTGTTTCTTCTTCAAAAAAAATATTTCAGATACATGTTTCCCTTCTATGGACTATAAATAATTTCCCATCTTATGAAATGATGTCTGGTTAGATCATAAAGGGAAGACTATCATATACTTTTTGTATGAAGAATACATGATTCAGAAGGCTTAAATATCTTCATTGTTTCAGTTTCATGGATAATCAAGAATTATTTCCAATGGATTATCAATACAAGAAGAATCGTTATATGTTTTATAATACTATTGAAACTGAACATCCACCTAAACACATTTCCAGAACTGATTTTATTAATTAATTTAAAGTTTTTAGTTTTCCATTAGGTAAATGTCAAATTAAATCTAAAAATAGGAAGAATGTTGACACTGAAGCAACTTACAATTGAAAAAAGGAAGTATATTTTTTGAGTTTCCATATTGGTCTACCAATTTGTTACATCATTATTTATTCATAATTCACATTGAGAAAAATATATCTGAAAATTTTCTTTTAATTCTTATAAATATCAAGGGGAATACAAAATATGACTTCTTATCTTCTTAGGACTTGTTATATTGTGGAGTTAGGACAAAACTGCATCCTAAGTCTATCGGTGAAAACAAATGAAAATTTATTTATACTTATTATGTGATAACACCTTTTGAGAAAAATAAATTTATTCAAGTATTGGATAATATTAAGGCTTCTAATGGATATTATATAAACATATCTAAATTATTCAATAGAAGGTATTAGAAACGAAAGTCCCTAAAAACTCATGATTATCACATCCTTCCTCATGAATTGATTCTAATAGCAATATTTTATTTTATCTCTAATAATGTAAGGATGAAAATGATTTTCTTCGGCTATTTTCTAAGATAGATTTTTTTTCTACAAGGTTATTGAAGTAATTCTTGAATAAAATGAAGCAAGATGAACCATTAAGTTTTTGTGAGTTGGGAAAAAAAATCCCTCCATCATTTTTCACATACATGCTGAATTTTACCATTCATCTTCCAACTAAAACACTTATTAGGGGATCCATTTTATTTTTGTGATGTATCCTATTGATGTATATAAGTTCATAATTAAATATTATATCCAAAACAAGAATAATAATGAAGGTTCTATTTTGATAGGTTTTCTGGCTCAAGAATGTATAAATTTTTGTTCAATTTATTTATCTATTGTGAGAATAAAACATAACAGGATATTAAGAATTGAATATAAACAGTATGGGTAAATTGATCCATAATTTCAATATCTTCCCTAAATAGAATTAATTCTTGGGTTAGATACATTGGCTACATTAAAACTTTAAGAGTGGAATATGGCCCATCACACACTCTTGTTTAACTATGGTTTGTTCGATGACAATATCAAGTAAGTAATTTGAATATTTATATGTTATTTTATACTATGTCATTTCACATATATATTAAACTATTATTCTAAATTTATATAGAAAATGTAAAAAAATTATAATTATATTTCATTGATCTTTTCCCATGATACGGAGAGAGGTTTTGTATAGCCAAGAGTTTATTACTTGGTTGAAATCAAAGGGATGACTAGTACTTTAATTAACTTTAAATATAGATATTCATGTAATTGTATTATACATATTTATTTCTGGTATTGAGTTTACTTGTTGAATTCTTTTCTCAATAAATAAGACATTTGGCTTTTGATCCCAATTATTGGGTTTGTGAATGAAAATATTTAATAATCATTGGGTATACATTTGTTACAATTGGCCGAGAAGTGAAAATGAGAACATAACATTATGGAATTATGTTAACTACTACAACAAAATGTTATGCTAGTGCATCAGATAGTTAGTCCTGATAATAAAATGTGTTTTATTATTGACTTGTTGAGAAAATATTTTTATTGGATTAATAATCTCAAGGCCGAGTCATTATGATGAAATGTACGTGGTTTGATACAATGATGAAACATGGTACATTTATTAATGATTGAGGATTCATAGTTATTGACATGATTTGATTCCTAGATACTGGTTAACTATACATTTTGACATCAATGAAAAAATAACTGTTTTCTGTGAAAGATCATTTGATACTTGATTATAGTTTCATTGATGAAGTAATACCAACACATATTTTTCATAATGATGGGGATGACATTGACACCATTGATGACCCCATTGGTACTGAACAAAATATTGAATTTTATGACTCTAATTTTCTGACTTTGAGATTTATTATTGAACATGAAGTAGTGGTGTGAAAAATATATAAAAAAACATATATGTTAATATTTCATTTAGTTTACCTTGACTTGGGTTTCTCAGGTTTTTATTATTTTAATTACATTAATTTATTTTTATTTTGGATTAATATGTTTTTTTATTATTTTTTGGTTTTATTTCATTTAATTAGATGTATTTCAATTCAAAAAACATGGTTTAAAAAGTGTTTTTAAAAAAAATATAACTTGATTTTAAATTATTGTTTAAAAACCATGTTATTGAATTATTTATGAATTCTTTGACTTCTAATTTGTATGCATGATTTTTAAAAACTATTTCCATAAAATGAACATTTAATTCTTATGCAGATTATGCAAGAAGTTAAAGGAAGAAATTATTTAATGTTGATTAATAGATGTGAGAGCATGGATTGCCTCATATTCTTCCCTTAGTGAGTATAATAATTGTAATATTTTTCTTTTGAATTACATATAATTTATTGTTCACATTCTTTATCAAATTTTTCTTAG
This sequence comes from Viscum album, assembly GCA_963277665.1. NCBI lineage: Eukaryota > Viridiplantae > Streptophyta > Magnoliopsida > Santalales > Viscaceae > Viscum > Viscum album. Next base: position 889,799,473 of record OY728142.1, read on the forward strand.
GGACATTCAGTTCCACCAGAGTTGACTCCTCTTCATCCTACTAGCATGAGTTTGAGCATGGATTCTTTTATACCTAGAAGAAGAACCAATCTTACCCTTTCCCACCATAACCCAATAATAGAAACCCCATCTACCACACCTTTCTATCCACCGCTTGCGCCTCGAGGAATGTTCCCATCGATGTCTTCATCATCATCTCATTTATCCACTTATTCTCATACCATTTCTACGCTGCATCTAGGGATGTTCCAACTCATTTCTCCGTCATCATCTCATTTATCCTCTTCTTTTCATACAATGTCTATGCCACCTCCATGGATGTTCCCATCCATGCCTCTATTATCATATCATTTATCCACCTCTTCCCATACCGTTTCTATGCCACCTCCAAGTATATTCCCACATTTACCATACCCATATCCTTTAATATATCCCCATCCCTACTACTCATATACTTCAATGTCTATATCACCTCAATTTATTACTATTAATATAGGATAGAATAATTCTCTTCCTTCAACTTTCACTCCAATACATGCAGATCACCCAGAGCATGCATTGGGATAGAAACATCCTTTAGGGGATACTCATCCAAGATAGCTCATAGATCCAGCAGATCCTATTAATCATGATTCATCAGATATTTTTATTATAAATAAGTCAAATTATATCACATAATTATTTTCATGTTGTACCATGTTTTAATTATTCTTTTTCCATTTTATATTAATTAGTAGGATCTTCTAGTAGGTTATGTGGGAGCACCTATATGTGGGAATCCTGAAATCAGCAAACAAAAATAATGGGGGATTATAATGAAGAAAATAAGATGATAGGTAAAAATACCAAAAAATTTATAGTTTTCATGGAAACTTTATCTAAGTACCACAATATAATTATTATTGAACCGATCTCATGGAGATATATTCGTAAAGACATCAATGAAAAATCATGGGTAGAGATATGAGTAAGAGAAATTTATATATTTATATCTATATTATTGTTCTATTTATATGAATTAACATGTTCATTGTAGAGCCAGTTTAACCTTACTAACGATGAATCTTCCATGTTTTCAAGGTTTATAGATCTTGGAGAGTTATTAAGATCATATAATTTTGAGTTATATTTTGGTTAGAGGAGTTAAGTTGGTTCTGATTTTGAGAGTGTAACCACATTCCTAGAGTATCCAAAAATACAATATCAAAAAATGATCGCATATTATTGGACTTGTGAGTTGAAGGTATTCTACATATTTAATGGTTTTCATATAAAATTTAATTATTATTACTTATATTTAATTTTTATTTTTAAGATTCATCAAGAAGAAACAAAAAGAATAAATATTCAATGACATATCTGCACACATTGGGGTGAAATATAGTGTATGTTCATGAAAAGTACTAGGTACACTTATTTCTTATAATGATATTAAATAATTATGATATACCATAAAAATGTTAGTTTTAAACATGATACAGTGTATCTTTGCATCAATAACTTAAAAATAAGATAAATATTTTTTAAAATGATATATAATGATATCTTAACATGAAACAATCCCCTTATAAATTTAATATACTATCCATATCTTCAATGACTTAGGAGACATATTATGAACATATTATAAAAATTATATTATGATTTATTCTTTCCCAAATCATTTTAATTCCTCTTCTAGGGCCTTTCTTGTATCATGTGATTTATAAATCCACTTGCCTATTTTATCCCTTTAAATCATTTACCACTTTTATAGATGTTCAGAATTCCAAATTGAATTTAAACCTATAGTAGTATTTTTATCCTTCTCCCTTACTTTTTACACCATAAGTGGTGATAGAATATGTTCACACCAATCCGTATCAGTATAAAAAATCATAGTAAAATGTTTTATTAATCAATTCTCTATATTTTTCATTAATTAATATATATAATCTAGACAATATAGTTTATTATATGATATTAATAGAAAAATTATTGTACATATGTAAGTAAATTTTGTCTAAATAATTCATATACATCAATGCATTATTAAATAAAAAAAGTATTGTTCTTTAATTTTACAGTTTTGATATGCAATAAAAATATCATTAATCATAATCTTTTCTTTCTATTATTTTAGTTCTTACTAATGAGTTATCATCGTGTATGATTCCTTTTATTTTTTTCCACTTTATCTATCTTGAAATATATTATTAAATGATTTAAAATACAGTTTATGGACTAAAAATTTATCAAATTTAGAAATCCTTTTGAACTTCAATCGGTCACTGAGGATACTAATTTGTATTTGGGGATTTTAATACTTTGTTGAAATATAAATTTAGTTTTGTAGAAAACAATATAGTATAAACCTCTCCAAAATTGTTTTACTCTGGTAATATTCATTTTCAATGAATGTTAGTAGTGTTCAGTTGGATTTTATTTCCATTTTCAACACTAAATAATAGATTATATTTTTGTAATTTTTATAATGAGTATATAAAATTATGAAGTGTTTATGATTAAATTTTATTTATGATTTTCTCATAAAAGTTTATCACATGAATAATTTATAAATTGTTCATTAATTTAAAATTTATTCCATTTTATTATTATTCAAGATTATAAAATGATTATATTTTTAATATATATATATATATATACATACTAGTCAATATCATTTACAACAAGCTTTATTAGGCATCGAAGGCTATGTTCCTTGAGAAAAATTATTTTTATATAGTAAGAAGAAAAAGGATGGAAGTGCAGTAAATGCACAAACACAATAAAATATTTTAAGTTTTTTTATTTATATTTCAAATATTTATATGAAATTCAAAATTAAATATCTTGTTTATATTTTCAACAGTATTCCCTAGAGGCCCTCAATGATAAATAATACAAAAAATTCGAGCCAAATGATCATTAGAGTTAGGTATTATGTGAGGAGAACCATAGTAGATTCTAAATTCAAACTATGAAAAATATCATCCCCACAATGTATTGGTCCTCATTGGGCTCCTCTCAAAAATATCAAACCCCTAATCTATAAAGTTATCCTGAAGAATAAACTGATGAAAAAAATACTTATAAGAGAATTAAATAAGTAAATTGATCATGAACACTTTATGAAAGCTACATAAGCTATAAGTAAATCACTTCCATCAGAGGCTTATACTACTATTGATTCATATATGGAATCAATGAACTCTTTAAAGGATTCCTCAAGTGATTCCAATGAGGGTCCTAGTGGTGGTCGTCCTGACGGTGGGTGGTGATGATGCTACTGATGATTTTGTTGATGTTGATGTTATTGGTGACGATTATGTTGCTTCTCCGGATGATGTTGTTAGTGATAAGGATGTTATTAATAATGATGAGTACATTGGTGATTGTTATGGGGATGAGGATGAGGATGAGGATGTTTGTGATGGGGGAGATATTGATCCCCTCTATTTTTAAATTAGTAGTAATGAAACATGTGTAACTTGTTTAATGACATGAATTGATTAGTTGTATTGATGTATATATTTGTTTTATTATTGAAAATGGTTTGAAATTTATTAAAAGTAGTCATATGAATTCTGAAGATAAAATATTTTTATTGTATTTAATGTGTACCATGTGTTTTAGTTTATTTACAAGTTTAGGAGTTGGAAGAGCTCTTGGTGTAGCCAAATGGGGATAACTACCTATACATACGGTTTTCTAAAACCGTGGGTATAGATTTTTTGTTGGGAAAAGCTATACCCATGGTTTGAATAACCACGAGGATAGATATATACCCATGGATTTGGTTAAACTCTGGGTATGATAAAATACTAGGGGGATATACCCACATTTTCTATTGAAACTATGGGCATAGGTCTATTCTTGCACCTCCATCATCCATGGTTCTAAAAATCTTTGGTACAGTCTATACTCACAGTTTTTAGGGCTACACCCATGGTTTGAAACTACAGGTATAAGTTATTTTTCCTATAGTGAGAATGTAAACATTTTGTAATATTTAATAATAATAAAATGTAATAACTTTAAAATAAATGAACAATTCATAAATTTAAACATTTGATAAACATTTGTGAAAAATTCATAAATAAAATATAATAATATACACTTTATAATTTTAGCTACTCATTATGAACATTCCATAATATTGAATATGGATTTTTTATATTCATTTTATAATATGAACTCATTCATATTATTCATTATATGAGATTTCATTTATATATATGAAATTTTTATTAAATATAAGTATTTCATATATCAATTTATTATAAAAACTAATTAGATAATATAAATTTCACATAGGTAATAATATTTAATACTTGATCAAATCAATCATCAAAAATATTTTTATGTGGTTTTAATAATATCAAAATAAGGCCCCTAATTTGAATAATTCCAATTATGTATTTATGAGCAATTCATAATCATTAAATATAAATAATTTATTTATAAGTCATAAGGAAATATGGTTGGCCTAACAGTCTAATGGCCCTTAGTTCAATTGTATATTAGATCATTAGTCCATTATGGTAATTTGAAAATTGGTCGTTAGGTCGTTAGGCCAATCATAAATATTGGCTGTTAGGCTATTAGGAAAACTCACAAGTTTTCCTTTAGGCTAATTGGTTATTAAGATATTAGTCCATTCGGCCAATTATCCAATTGGCCATCAGGCTAGTAGGCCATATAGCCAATTTGAGATTAAGTAAATATTCCCATTATCCATTAGACCATTAGGCCAATTGGCCAATTGGATATTAGGCCATTGGGACAATTGGTCATTAGAAAATTAGGCCAATTGGATGTTAGCTATTAGGCTGTTAGGCCATTGGTCCAATTGACCATTAGGCAATTAGAAAATTAGGCCATTAGGATTTTAGACCATTATTTCGTTAGAAAAATAGGCTAATTGGTCATTAGGTCATTATAATATTAGTCTATTAGGTCCATTGTCCCTTAGAAAAATTTTACATTTGGCCAATTGGCCATTATGCCGTTAGGTCAATTGGCTAATTACCCATTAGTCCATTATTCCAATTGGCCAATTGGACATTAGGAAATTATCCCGTTATTCCAATTGTATAGTAGGCCACTTGGAAAATAAGCCATTAATATATTTGGCTAATTTTCTATTAGGACATTAGGCCAATTGGCCAATTGGTCATTAGGCCATTAGGCTAATTGGCCATTAGGCCATTAGGCTAATTGGTCGTTAGTACATTAGGACAATTTGTCATTCGGCTATTAGACCATTAGTATGTTAGGCCAATTGGCCATTAGTTTAATATTTCAATTGATCCTTAGGCCATTAGGCCAATTGGTCATTAAGTCCTTAGTAAATTTGGCTATAAGACCATTATTCCAATTGTCCCATTGGCCCTTAGGCTATTAAGCCAATTGGCCAATTGGCCATTTGGCCATTAGGATAATTTTTCAATTTTCTATTAGTTTGTTAGGCCAATTAGTCCAATTGGACATTAGGCCATTATTCTAATTGTCTATTGGGGAATTAGTCCTTTTTTGCAATTATCCATTAGTCCATTTGTCCAATTGGTCAATTTTTCATTAGGCCATTAAGAAAATTGTCCAATTCAACATTAGTGAATTAGGCCATTATATCAATTTTCCATTAGGAAATTTTCCATCAGGACAATTTTCCAATAGGACATTAGGCCATTAGGCCATTAGGATAATTGGACAATGTTCTGTAAGGATAATTGGACATTAGGCCATTACACCAATTGTCCATTATGCCAATTTTCCATTATGTTGTTAAGAAATTATGAAAATTGGAAAATTGGCCATTAGTCCATTAGACCAATTGTCCATTAGGTAATTAGGACATTAGTTCATTATACCATTAGGATAATTGTCCATTAGGCTATTGGGGAAATTTTCTATTAGGTCATTAGGATAATTGGACCTTAGGTGGTTACCCCAACTATCAATTATATCATTAGGCCATTAGGATGTTAGGATAATTAGCCAATTTTCCATTAGGTTGTTATTCCAATTGTTCAATTTTTCAGTGGTCCATTAAGCCAATTGGAAATTAGTCCATTAGGAAAATTGGCCAATTGTCCATTAGGATATCAGGTTAATTGGCCGTTAGTCCATTAGTATATTAGGCCAATTTTCATTTGGGCTAATTGTCCATTATCCCATTAGGCCAATTAAGATAATTAAACCATTAGGACAATTTACCATTAGGCCATTAGGCCAATTGAACAATTGGAAATTTGGATAGTACGCCAATAGTCCGTTTGGCCATTAGGCCATTTTTCCATTTGGTTGTTTGGACAATTGTCCATTAGTCCATTAGGCCAATTGGTTATTAGGACATTAGGACATTGGGCCATTTGGAAATTAGGATGTCAGGACAATTTCCCATTTTGATGTTAGGCCATTAGTCTAATTGGTCATTAGGCCATTAGGCCAATTGGCCATTAGGCCATTTGAAAAGTGTATTTTCATCCTTATATTAAATAAATTAATGATCATAAAACATAAATTTAATCATGAAAATATATCTATGTAACAATATAAATAAAGATATTATTTCTATTCATATTAAAGTACCCAGATCATCTAATGCTCGAGCATTATAGTGAACCCCAATGTGTGAAGATACATCATTGAATATCTGTTCTTTTTGTTTTTTCCCAACACATCCTAAAAACAAAAATTCAATATAATTAAAAAAAATAAATTTTATATTCAAACCATTAAATATTGGGAATACTTTAAACTCATCACTCTTCCAATATGTGATCATTTTTTGATATTGTGTTGTTGGATAGTCAGAGAATATGGGTACCCCCTCTAAATTAGAACCAAATCTAATCCTCCAACGAACATATAACTCATGCGTATATTTTCACTGGAACTCCCCAAGATCTATTAACCTTGCAACCTTAGCAACTTCACCGTTGAGAATTTTAATCTAACACTAAAAAACATGTTAATTCATATAAATATAACAATAATATGGACATATATTTTAAAGAATTTTCTAAACCATATCTCCACCCATGCATTATGCTTGATGTCATTACTGATATGACTCCTTGAGATTGGTTTCACCAGAATAATATCATGGTAATTGGATAAAGTTTCCAATAAAATTCTACACTACTTCACATTTTTACCTATCATATGATTTATTTATTTTAATCCACTATTATTTGTGTTTGGTGATTCTAGGATTCCTACATACTGGTACACCAATGTCTCCTACAAGAATATCCCATTTAGTAAGATAAAAGGTTGAAAAGAAAAATTAAGTTGCGATACAACATGAAAAAATAGTGTGATATAATTTGACCTGATTATAATTAAAAAAACTGATTTATGCTGCTCAATAGAATCTGATGGATATGTGGGATATCATAGATCAATATCCTCTAAAGGATGTGTCTGTTCTAATGCATGTTTAGGGTGATCTTTATGCAATAGAGTGGAAGATGAAGGAACATAATCATTAGATCCTGTATGGATAATAGGAAATGGAGGTGTCATAGACATGATAGGATATGGGTAGTAGGGTTGGGGATGCATCACAGTATAGGTATATGGAAAAGGTGGAAACATCCCTATAGGGGGCGTAGACATTGTATTGGAAGAAGGGACTAAATGATATGATGATAGAGGCATGGGTGGGAACATCCCTGGAAGCTCAATCATAGGATGAAAATATGTTGTAAATGGGGTATTCACTGGTGGGTTAGGGTAGGAATGGGTATGATGGGTGCCCCATCTTGGTCCAGGAGAATATCTACTCTAATGCATTCTAGTATGATGAGGATGAATCAAATCTAGTGTAACTGAATTTCAATAAAAAATTTGATAAATAATATGAACATGACATAATATGTAATTCACAATAAAAATTTTACAATTGTTATTATCACTAAGGGAATCATATGATTAAATCCATGCTCGTACACCTATCAATTAGCATCAAATAATCACTACCTTCTAACTTCCATAGTATTTTTCAAAACAACCATAATAATGAAATGTAATTTTTTTAGAAATAGTTATTAAAAATCATGCATACAACTTCTAGGTCAAATGAGTCTTAAAAAATTTCATAACATATTTTAGTAATAATAATTTAAAACAAAATTATATATTTTTTAAAAATCAATTTTAAACATGGTTTTCTAAATTGAAATAAATATAATTAAATGGAATGAAACCAAACAATACTAAAACAAGTATATCATTCGAAACTGAAACTATATTAAAGTATTTACTATAATACTAACCTGAGAAACCTAGGTCAAGGTAAAATGAATGAGTTGTGAACATATAAAGTTGATTTTATATATTACCCACCACTACTTTAGGTTCAACATAAACTCTCACAATGGGACAATTTTGGTCATCAAATGAAATATTTTGTTCAACACCAATAGTGGCATGAATGGTGTTAATTTCATCCCCATAATCCTGAAAAATATGTTTTGGGATTACTCAATTAATGACAATGTAATCAGGTCTCAGATGATCTTTCTCATAAAACACTTTTTTTACCATTGATGGAAAAATTTACAGTTCATAGGTTTCCAGGAATCGACCCTTATCAATAACTCCAAATTAATAAACATTAATAAATGTACCATGTCACTTCATTTAATCAAACCATTTTAATTTCACCACAGTGACTCAACCTTGAGAGTAGTAATTCAATAACAACATTTTATTAACAAGTCCATAATAATAAATATTTTAATATCATGGATGACTATTTGATGCACTAGTATAATAGTTCTTTATAGCAGTTAACATAAAATCATCATGTTGTATTCTCATTTCCAGCACTCGGTCAGTTGTAAAAGGTTTATACCCATTGATTATTAAAGATATTCATTAAAGAACCAAAGAATGGAGAAAATCAAACACTTTTCATTCTTGATAAACATACTCAATAGGTAAACTCAATACCTTAAATATATATGAATAATAAAATTAAATGAATATCTATATTTTAAGTTAATTAAAGTATTTGTCATATCATTGTTTTCAACCAAGAAGAAAACTCTTAGCTATGCAAATACTCTCTCCTTATCAAAGGAAAAGTTAGAAGAAATCTACATATAATTTTTTTATATTCCATACATAAAATTTTAATAATAGTTTAAGGTATATTTAAAATGAAATAGAATGAGATAACATATCAATATTTATATTACTTAGTTGATATAGTTACCGAAAAAACAACAATTAAACAAGACTATGTGATGGGCCATATCCCGCTCTTCAAGTATCAATGTAGAAAATGTATATAAGCTATGGATTCCTCATGTTTGGGGAAGATATAGAAATCTAGAATCAATTTATCCATATTTTTCATCTTCATTTATCATTTTTTGATTATGTCTTATGCTCACATCACACAACTAAGTCAAACAAAAATCCATACATTCTTGAGCCAGATAACCCCTCATAGTGGAACCTTCATGATGATTATTTTTTCAAACATAAGATTTCATTGTTCAAACATTTATTTCAATAGGATACATCCATCAAAAATAAATGGGTCCCCCAAGAAGTGTTTGAGTTGAAAGATAAACTGTTAAATGCAGCATGCATGTGAAAAATTGAGGAATTGTTTTCCCCAACTAACACAAATTTAATAGCACCTTTTATTTCATTTTTTTTATCAAGAATAAATTGAATAAAATTTTAGAACAATTGTCTCTAAAAAATTGAATAAGTGAATCACTATCACCCTTAAATTATTATGTAGTAAATGCCAGATTTTTGTTAGAATGAATTCATGTAAAATGATGTGATAATCAGGAGTTTTTAGGAATTTTAGTTTAAAATACCTTAGGTTGAATCATTTAGTTATATTTTTGGAAGATCCAACAGAGAACTTTATATTCTTTAATACTTACAAAAATTTATTTTTCTCTAAATGTTTCATCACATAATAAGCATAAGGAACTTATAGGATGCAGTTCTTGTTGAATACCCTAATCTAACAAGTCCTAAAAAGATTGAAAGTCATATTTGGTCTTCCCCTTGATATTTAGATGAATTGAAATCATCATTCCACATATATTTTTTCTCAATTTTCATTACATCTAAATAATAACATAAAAAATTGGTATACCAATATGGGTACTCAAAAAAGATACTTCTCTTTTTCCAATTGTAAGTGGCTTCCCTATCAAAATTATTCCACGTTTTAGATTTCATATGATCCTTCCCTAAAGAAAAACTAAAATATTTTAATTAATTAAGCTCATTAGTTACTTAAATAGGTTGAGGTGTTTTTTCAGTGTCAACAATATTATCAAACCTCTTATGATTCTTCCTATATTGATGATCCATTGGCAAGAATCATCGATGCCCCATGAAACTAAAACTACAATGATATTTAAGCCTTATCAATTATATAATATTCATACAAATAGGACATGATAGTTTTCACACCATTCTACAACTAGAAATAATTTCATAATAATGGAAATCATTTATAGTCTATAGAAGGGAAACACACATCTAAAATACATTTTTGAAGAAGCATCGAATGTGTGCACACCTATATCCCAAATATTGTTCAAATATCTTAATAAAGTTTGAAAGTATATATCTATATCACTTTGAGGGATTAGATGGTCCAAATATCAGTATACTCAAGAAAGTGAATGGTCTCTTCATACACATCTATAAAAGAAGATTATAAATGTGAATAAAAATTAGCCACGTGCTGTGAGAAATAAGTATATGACCAAACAGATTAAAACCATCATTGGATATAGCCAATATGACATTACACAACTCAAATAAAAATTGGGATGTTGTGCATATAATTTCTTCCATGCTAATCTTTCTGTAGTATGAAGCAACTCATCATTACCTTTAATTTCTTCAGTATCATTCTATTCCATATTGGCAGATATTTCTACAAACATGAATAGATTTTTAATCCTGTGAATAAATGGAAAGTTCCACATGACTTTATGTGGAATAAGAGATGGTGTTTCATATGAATTTTAATTCCATCGAGATGTAGCATTTTATTTAAAATCATTAAGGTCATCTTTTTCTACCCAAAATATACTGTAATATTTCAGATAAGCAAGGATTTTATTAGTAGAAAATCTGAGATGCCTAATTAACTTCCATGAATTATAATAATTTGAGGGAATATCTTTACAATCACGAATAAAGTTCATAAAAAAATTAATAATATAGTCAATGGATGTATTATAAATTCCATACATGGTTTTTCTATGAAATAATCGCATTAAAAATCCCAACCTTTTCATTTTATTATATTCATGATATACATGAGTTATTGAATCACCCATTAAATTTTCACCCACTCAACATCACCATATTTAGTCTTTTCCTAATGTGTATTTATATAATTTCTTTCTTACACTGGCATACTATCTCTCTCATGAGGATGCACAAATGGAAACCGATCAAATATCAAATTCTTCATACCACTTATTTCTTTCCATTCATGAATAGTATAACGTTATCTCATCTCTCCATAGTGATACCAAACATAATAATCTATTTTAAATAAAAATTTCTTTATATGGTATCTAACTTATTCCTAGATTAACCATGGTTTTTCAACACAATTATAACATGGAAACTGTATAAAACCTCTATCTGAAGCGTTGTTAATTGAAAAATCTAAACAAAATCCAAATAATTATGAAACTTGGTTGAAAGATGATTAGTTTCATAATTCCAGCTTCTATCCATTATATTACTTGGAAATAAGTTATGTTCCATTCAAAATTTTAAACCATAAATACAATGATATCCAAATTCAAACAAGTTTCATGTATTGGAATAAATAACAACTAAGGAATACTAATATAAAAGTGTTTATTTCTTATCCATAGGGGTATTCTCATTTGAAAACATAATTGACAATAACATTTATTGATGAAATGATTTTATTTAAGGTTAAAAATACTTATATTATTCAAATATATTGAAATGTATAACATGAAGGTAGACCATGTGTCCATTAATTAGTATCTTTTAGGGGATAAACTATATACCTAAACATGAAAATAATTATAGAGTTCTATATACATATGAAAACCTAAATAAATAATATTAAATCTTCATGATATACTTATATTAAATGTTATACAGTAGCTAAGAAGATTTACCTGGGAAATGGTAAAATATAAGAAAATGGTGGGTATGGATTCTTAGTATGGGATAAAAAATCACATAACATAAATAAATAAAGACATGATTTTAGAATAAATAAAATCAAAAAACAAATGATTAAAATAATTACTTAAAAATTTAACTATAATCATAACATAATTATGGAAATGTAATATTTCATATATCATAAGCATATAATTGAGGCCTAGTTCTTTTCAAAACAGACCTATAGTGTAGGGACCCACCCATTACCCTATTTTAATTGTCACATGGGACCTAAAAGTTGATTAAGGTGTTATATAAATCTAACCCCTATCATTCACATATAATATCCAATGAATTATTCAATCAAAGTTAAATGAACATCAATATTCTTTATCTTTCTAGTTTGAAATGATACATAAAATATCCAATAAGTTCTCAATGAAAATTTTTATATAGAAAATCACTACTACAACTTGGCCTTTTATCAGTGCTAAAAACTGACATTAACAGTACTAGAAAAGCTCTGTTAATGCCGACGTAGATAGGGGGGGGGGGGTCCCCTATATCAGTGCTCTGAAAAGTGATGATAAATTCCACCTTAACCAGCGCTAAAAAAGGCACTGATAAAGGGGGTCCTTTATCAGCGATCTTTTTAGAAATGATAAAGGTGTGACTTTATCAACACTATCTTGAGCACTGATAATGGGACCCTTTATTAGTGCTCTTTTAGCACCGTTAAAGGAATCCTTTATCAGCACTCAAAAAAGAATTGATAAAGGCACCTGCCCCTACACCTGCACAACCAGCACCTGCACATCTACACACCTACAAAAAATAGTAGCACCTGCACATCTGCACACCTACACAAAATAGCACCTGCACATGAACCAAGAACTGAAAGACGACATAGCGCACACAATATTTTGACAAATAATGCTATATACATTTACTTAACATCATGAATACAAAAAAACACACTACTATATACATTTCAAAAAATGTTTTACATGGTTACAATTACAATTATCCAACAACAGTTATAAACATTAATGTTTCATCCTATGATATCCATAATCCCCTCTCAAAAATTGTCATCCACTGTATTTGTTGCCGAACAAAGCATCTGAACTCAAGGAAAGAAATTAACCTATATAAGAAAACAAATATCATGTTAGTAATACAATAATGAAATAAATTAAAACATTAATATGAAAGAATACATTAATATGGAAATGTGAAACTAAAATATGGAAATGGTAAAATAAAATGTTTGCATTCTGATAACAATGAAAGGGAGTAATGTAAAATCAATATGTTTTTTATGATTTATCACATTTAATAAATATCGATTCTTTATCTAATGAAAAGATTTACCAATCACATCGTGCATCAGATTGAGGTGCGGTTGATTTGTACACATCAAAAATGACTCATGGATCATTGTCCTAAAGTATCAAAACAATCCGAATGCATTTGCTCGGTTTGTTGTATGTCACTTGTGTTGTTTTCTAAAGTTAATGTCAATTTCAAACAGATATCAGAAATTTTTAGCCATACCAGTCACACCATGCATTGGATTGAGGTTTGGTTGATTCTTACACGTCACAAATGACTCATGGATCGTTTTCCTAAAGTAACAAAACAATCTGAACGCGTTTGATCAGTTTCCGTATGTCACTTGTGTTGTTTTCTAAAGTTAATGTCAATTTCAAACTGATATCAGACACTTTTAGACATACCGGTCACACTGTGTATCAGATTGAGGTACGGTTGATTTTTACACGTCAAAAATGACTCATGGATCATTTTACTAAAGTATCAAAACAATATTAATGCGTTTTCTCATTTACCATATGTCACTCGTGTTGTTTTCTAAAGTTAATGTCAATTTCAAACTGATATCAGACACTTTTAGCCATACCGGTCACACCGTACATCAGAGTGAAGTGAGGTTGATTCATACACATCATAAATGACTTATGGATTGTTTTACTAAACTTTCAAAACAATCTGAACACATTTTATTGGTTTTCTGTATGTCACTTGTGTTGTTTTCTAAAGTTAATATCAATTTCAAATTGATATCAGACACTTTTATCCATACCGGTCACACCGTGCATTGGATTGAGGTGCGGTTGATTTATACACATCATAAATGAATCATGGATCATTTTACTAAAGTATCAAAACAATCCGAATGCATTTTATCAGTTTTTCGTATGTCACTTGTGTTGTTTTCTAAAGTTAATGTCAATTTCAAATTGATATCAGACACTTTTAGCCATACCAGTCACATTGTGCATCATATTGAGGTGAGGTTGATTCTTACACGTCAAAAATGACTCATGGATCTTTGTCCTAAAGTATCAAAACAATCCAAACACATTTGCTCAGTTTTCTGTATGTCACTTGTGTTGTTTTCTAAAGTTAATGTCAATTTCAAACTGATATCAGACACTTTTAGCCATAACGGTCACACCGTGCGTTGGATTGACATGTGATTGATTCATACACGTCAAAAAATGAATCATTTATCGTTTTCATAAAGTATCAAAACAATCCTAATGCATTTTCTTAGTTTGCCGTATGTCACTTGTGTTGTTTTCTAAAGTTAATGTTAATTTCAAACTGATATCAGACACTTTTAGCTATACCGGTCACACCATGCATTTGATTGAGGTGCGGTTGATTCTTACACATAAAAAATGACCCATGGATCGTTTTCCTAAAGTATCAAAACAATACGAACGTGTTTGAACAGTTTTACGTATGTCAGTTGTGTTGTTTTCTAAAGTTAATGTCAATTTCAAACTAATATCAGACACTTTTATCCATACCAGTCACACTGTGTGTCATATTGAGGTGCGGTTGATTCGTACACATCAAAAATGACTCATGGATCATTTTACTAAAGTATCAAAACTATCCGAACGCGTTTTCTTGGTTTTTCGTATGTCACTTGTATTGTTTTCTAAAGTTAATGTCAATTTCAAACTGATATCCGACAATTTTAGCCATACCGGTCATAATGTGTGTTGGATTGAGGTGAGGTTGATTTGTTCACGTGAAAAATGACTCATGGATTGTTTTCATAAAGTATCAAAACAATCCGAATGCGTTTTCTTGGTTTTCCATATGGCACTTGTGTTGTTTTCTAAAGTTAATGTCAATTTCAAACATATATCAGACACTTTTATCCATAACAGTCACACTGTGTGTCGTATTGAGGTGAGGTTGATTTTTACATGTCAGAAATGAATCAAGGATCATTGTCCTAAAGTATCAAAACAATCCTAATGGGTTTTCTCGGTTTTCCGTATGTCACTTGTGTTGTTTTCTAAAGTTAATGTCAATTTCAAACTGATATAAAAATTTTTTAGCCATACCGGTCACACAGTGGGTCGGATTGAGGTGAGGTTGATTCGTACACATCAAAAATGACTCATGGATCATTTTACTAAAGTATAAAAACAATCCAAACATGTTTTCTCAGTTTTCCGTATGTCACTTGTGTTGTTTTCTAATGTTAATGTAAATTTCAAACTGATATCAGACACTTTTAGCCATACCGGTCACACCGTGTGTCGTACTGAGGTGAGGTTGATACGTACATGTCATAAATGACTAATGGATCATTTTACTAAAGTATCAAAACAATACGAATGCATTTTCTTGGTTTTCCGTATGCCACTTGTGTTGTTTTCTAAAGTTAATGTCAATTTCAAACTAATATCAGAAACCTTTAGCCATACCGGTCATACCATGTATCAGATTGAGGTGAGGTTGATTTGTACACATAAAAAATGACTCATGGATCATTTTACTAAAGTATCAAAACAATCCGAACATGTTTGCTCAGTTTTATGTATGTCACTTGTGTTGTTTTCTAAAGTTAATGTCAATTTCAAACTGATATCAGACACTTTTAGCCATACTGGTAACACCGTGCATTGGATTGAGGTGCGGTTGATTCTTACACTTCAAAAATGACTCATGGATCGTTTTCCCAAAGTATCAAAATAATCCGAACGCGTTTGATCAGTTTGTTGTATGTCACTTGTGTTGTTTTCTAAAGTTAATTTCAATTTCAAATAGATATCAAAAACTTTTAGCCATACCAGTCACACTGTGCATCATATTGAGGTGATGTTGATTCGTACAAGTCAAAAATGACTCATGGATCGTTTTCCTAAAGTATCTAAACAATAAAAACATGTTAGCTCGGTTTTTCGTATGTCACTTGTGTTGTTTTCTAAAGTTAATGTCAATTTCAAACTGATATCAGACACTTTTAGCCATACCAGTCACACCGCATGTCAGATTGAGGTGTGGTTGATTTTTAAACGTCAAAAATGACTCATGGATCATGGTCCTAAAGTATGAAAACAATATGAATGTGTTTTCTCAGTTTTCAATATGTCACTTGTGTTGTTTTCTAAAGTTAATGTCAATTTCAAACTGATATCAGACACTTTTAGCCATACCAGTCACACCATGCATCAGATTGAGGTGCGGTTGATTCTAACACGTCAAAAATTACTCATGGATCGTTTTCCTAAAGTATCAAAACAATCCGAATGCGTTTGCTCAGTTTGAGGTATGCCACTTCTGTTGTTTTCTGAAGTTAATGTCAATTTCAAACTAATTTCAGACACTTTTAGCTATACCAGTCACACTATGTGTCAAATTGAGGTGCGGTTGATTTTTACATGTCAGAAATTACTCATGGATCTTTTTCCTAAAGTATCGAAACAATCAGAATGCCTTTTCTCGGTTTGCCGTATGTCACTTGTGTTGTTTTATAAAGTTAATGTCAATTTCAAACTGATATCAGACACTTTTAGTCATACCGGTCACACCGTGAATCAGATTGAGGTGCGGTTGATTCATACATGTCCCAAATGACTCATGGATCATTTGACTAAAGTATCAAAAAAATCCGAACGCGTTTTCTCGGTTTTCCGTATGTCACTTGTGTTGTTTTCTAAAGTTAATGTCAATTTCAAACTGATATCATACACTTTTAGCCATACCCGTCACACTATGCATCGGATTAAGGTTCGGTTGATTTTTAAATGTCAAAAATGAATAATGTATAATTTTCCTAAAGTATCAAAACAATCTGAACGTGTTTGCTCTGTTTTCCGTATGGAACTTGTGTTGTTTTCTAAAGTTAATGTCAATTTCAAACAGATATCAGACACTTTTAGCCATACCGATCACACTGTGTGTCGGATTGAGGTGAAGTTGATTCTTAAACATCAAAAATGACTCATGGATCATTTTTATAAAGTATCAAAACAATCCTAATGAGTTTTCTTAGTTTACCGTATGTCACTTGTGTTGTTTTCAAAAGTTAATGTCAATTTCAAACTGATATCAGACACATTTAGCCATACCGGTCACACCATGTGTCGGATTGAGGTGCGGTTCATTATTACACGTCACAAATGACTCATGGATAGTTTTCCTAAAGTATAAAAAAAATCTGAACGTGTTTTCTCATTTTTTCGTATGTCACTTCTATTGTTTTCTAAAGTTAATGTCAATTTCAAACTGATATTAGACACTTTTTTCCATAACAGTCACACTGTGTGTTATATTGAGATTAATTTGATTCTTACACATCATAAATGAAAAATGGATTGTTTTCCCAAATTATCAAAACAATCCAAATGTTTTTTCTTGGTTTTTCGTATGCCACTTGTGTTGTTTTCTAAAGTTAATGTCAATTTCAAACTATTATCAGACACTTTTAGCCATACCGGTCACACCGTGGGTCAGATTGAGGTGTGATTGATTTTTACACGTCACAAATGACTCATGGATCGTTTTCCTAATGTATCAAAACAATACGAACATGTTTTCTCAGTTTTTAGAATGTAACTTGTGTTGTTTTCTAAAGGTAATGTCAATTTCAAATTGATGTAAAACACTTTTATCCATACCGGTCACACCATGCATCAGATTGAGGTGCGGTTTATTCTTACACATCAAAAATGACTCATGGATCATTGTCCAAAAGTATCAAAACAATCCGAACGCGTTTAATTGGTTTTCTGTATGTCACATGTGTTGTTTTCTAAAGTTAATGTCAATTTCAAACTGATATCAGACACTTTTAGCCATAACGGTCACACCATTCCTCAGATTTAGGTGAGGTCAATTTGTACACATCAAAAATGAATCATGGATCATTTTACTAAAGTATCAAAACAATCCGAATGCATTTTATTGGTTTTCCATATGTCACTTGTGTTGTTTTCTAAAGTCAATGTCAATTTCAAACTGATATCAGACACTTTTATCCATACCGGTCACAGCGTGTGTCAGATTGAGGTATGGTTGATTTTTACACGTCAAAAATGACTCATGAATCGTTTTCCTAAAGTATCAAAACAATCCGAGTGATTTTTCTCAGTTTTCCGTATGTCACTTGTGTTGTTTTCTAAAGTTAATGTCAATTTCAAACTGATATCATACACTTTTAGCCATACCGGTCACACTGTGCGTTAAATTGAGGTGTGGTTGATTCTTAAACATCAAAAATGACTCATGGATCGTTTTTCTAAAGTATTAAAACAATCCTAATGCATTTGATCAGTTTACTGTATGCCACTTGTGTTGTTTTCCAAAGTTAATGTCAATTTCAGACTGATATCAGACACTTTTAGCCATACCGGTCACACCGTGCATCTAATTGAGGTGCGGTTGATTCTTACTCGTCAAAAATGACTCATGTATTGTTTTCCTAAAGTATAAAAACAATCCAATTGCATTTTCTTGGTTTTTCATATCTCACTTGTGTTGTTTTCTAAAGTTAATGTCAATTTCAAACTGATATCAGACACATTTTTTCATATCGGTCAAACCTTGCATTGGATTGAGGTGCGGTTGATTCGTACACATTAAAAATGACTCATTTATCATTTTACCAAAGTATCAAAACAATCAGAACGTGTTTTTCTGTTTTTTTGTATGTCACTTGTGTTGTTTTCTATAGTTAATGTCAATTTCAAACTGATATATGACACTTTTATCCATACCGATCACACCGTGTGTCGGATTGAGGAGAGGTTTATTCTTACACGTCAAAAATAACTCATGGATAATTGTACTAAAGTATCAAAACAATCCGAATGATTTTTCTCAGTTTTCCGTATCTCACGTATGTTTTTTTCTAAATTTAATGTCAATTTTAAACTGATATCAGACACTTTTATCCATACCGGTCACACCGTGCGTCAGATTGAGGTGTGGTTGATTCGTACATGTCAAAAATGACTCATGGATCATTTTCCTAAAGTATCAAAACAATCCAAACACATTTTCTCATTTTTTCGTATGTCAGTAGTTCATAACCGTCTCTCATTAAGTTATTTTTTACTAGAAAGTCAAATCATTTCTAAAACCATTTTTCATAATCTAAGAATATGAAACATAAGAAAGGGTTATCATAGATGCTCAATAAGTTTAAAAAAGGGAGATATAAATTATCATATAAAGATAACATAAGTAGTAGGAATTCACCTTCATTGCCCTATTTGTTTACATTCTTCCATCAGGTACGCTGCCCATTCATTTCTAAACACATCTATATCATCTTGTGAATAGGAGCTTTTGAGACAGTCATAGTAGTACTGAAAAAATATAAATACACAAAGGATTAATAAATATTTTAAATTAACAAGTAATTATTTTCAAAAATACATCTTCATGGATGCTAGTTTGTTCATGAAATATGATCTCTTTCATAAATTTACATGCATAATAACCGCAGTCCTTTCCATTTGTTTGTTTCGGACACTATAGAAACATCAAGAAAAATAAGTAATCTATTTTGATATGTATTTAGATAGTGCAATATAATTATATATACCCTGATATTAGTCCATTTGTATATCTCATTCACCTTGTCGTCCTTATGCCCAAGATTCATTCCAGCCTTTAGACGATATGTATTCACCACCCTATCATAACAAAATCCTCATTAAAAGATAATATAAATTATATAACTAGATATTTAGTTCTAAAATTTTGGATCTAGTGTATTAAAAATTGACAATTTCCATCATGTGTGGTTGTTTTGTTGGATATCCATGCAGTGAATCCAGAAAATAAATATTTGGAGTATCAAAATTGACTGTAATGTGCATCCAATGCTGCCTAAAAACACAAAAAATAATAAGTAATGATAGAAATAAAAATATAATTGATATGATTAAAATGTACAGTTTTACCCCTGAAACATTGGTATTAAAAATAGCTTGTTAGTCGTAATTTTTCATTGAAACTTTCTGAGCAGGTTTGTCATTAATTCATCCTAAAAATCGGAATTTATTTCTTTTTGTTGTGTAGACATGGTGTGAGGACTAACGAGTCCAAATTTGTATTCATGAGCAAATACCTTCAATTATTTTTCATAACCATTGTGGTAAGTTATAATTTACCAACATAACTGGACATGTACTGTAACTATTTCTTTGAAAACCAAAAGGATTCACTCCATCTGTAGATAACGCAAGATAAAGGTTTCTTGACTCGTTTCCAAATTCAGGATACTCATGATCAATTCTCTTCCACTGAGGAGAGTCTGTCGGGTGACGTAGTATCCCATCTTTAATTCTTGTATCTGCATGCCATGTCAATTGTCCTACAGTCTCCTCACTTCTATATAGGCATCTAAACCTTGGAATAATTGGAAAGTACCATAAAAATTTAGTAGGAATGGATTCATCTTTCTTGTATCAAGAATCACCACACTTTGGGAATTCTTTAAGTGATTTATGGTCCTTGTGAAACAGTATACAATCAGTCGGGCAGGCGTGTATTCTTTCAAAGATCATATCCATCGAGCATAGCATTCATTTGGCATCGTATGTTCAGCTCAGGAGGTCATTATCTTCAAGGAGCAGGACATTTAGGAGAGCAAGTAGTTCCGTAAAACTGGCGTCACTCCACCCGTTGTCTTCTTTCAAATTATACAGCTTCAGTACGGCTGACAGTGCTATATATTTAGTGCAACCAGCATACAATGGCATTTTTGCACAACTTCTTTAACTTCTCAAAAAAATTTGGGAAATCAATAAGTTCATCTTCTATGGTACTTATCATTTCCTCAATAAAATCTTAATCATCATTCACATATGTAATCACCTCCTCCATACGATCATCTTCATTATTCATACTTGTAATCATGTCAGATGATCCATAAAATGCAGTGTTATCCCAGCCACTACCTACATTCATTGTTTCCACGTGTTTATTCCAACATGCATAACTCTGATCTATTCCATGACAGATCAAGTGTTCTTACAACTCCTATGGACTAATTTTATTTGAATAACAACAGTGTAAACATAGACAAAGGATTTGAGAAGGTTCATATGCATGATCTTTTGAAAACTTGATAAACTCTTTCATGCCTTCTTCACACTCTTTTGTCAACCGATTGGCATTCATCCATTCTTTATTTATATTCATCCTATTTGAAATCCAAAGGATGGGTATATAAGTTAGGAGAGAAGTAATATGAGTATAATTTAAATAAAAAACTAGATACTTCAAAAATGGTGGGGGCGTTCTCATTAATAGAAAATATTGGGTGGTTCTTAGGATTCATCCATTCTCTTCCTCTCTTCAATCCTCCCCTGATGAGGGGTGGTTCTTGGGAGTTTTTTATAGTGCGTTAGTGAGTTATTCCCTCATACTTCCTCCATTACTATTATCCTTTATTTCCCTATGATTTGGGATGATTTAAACTAGGATTTATTTAATGATTTCACTATATCATATTCAAATCAATTCAGATGATGTAGATTTTGTTTGTAGTGGGTAGAGGTTTTTCTCATATGATGAATGCACCATTTTTTGTGTGGTTTAGGTGGTGTTGTGTTTCCCAGTGAGTTTTTAAAGGATTATTCATAATTATATTAAGGTGAATAATTAATTATAAGTTTCTATGATTAATTATTTGGGAATTGTGCCTTGTGATTGGGTCTCAATCATTGGTACAAGATTAGATAAGGCATGTATAGTCTTGGTTGAGGATGAGTTGATCTTGGTGAGGGGGTTACTCCATTTTTTGAGGTAGGTGGACCCTATAATACAAAACCATTTCCCAATTTATGCATGATTGTGCATTCATGCATGAGTATATGTGTTCCAGTGAAAGGGATAGAAATTAAGAGCATCCTAGGTAAATAAATAGGGTGTTTTTGATCCACCAAGAGATAGAGTGAGGGTTCTATTTATTGTTTGTGATTTTGTGATCATCCAGAGATTATGTATCTATAGAGGTGAGGTTTCTAGTTGTGTTTATGAGAGGATCGGGTTTGGTATGAGATTTGTATAGGCTAGTTTGGTTTTCTAAGGCTATTTGAGTAGGTATTAGAGTCTTAGGCCTAAAGAAGATGGATAATATAGTTTTATATCTCACTTATTATGGGGAACACCCTATTAAGGATATATAGGATTCATTGTGTGTGTGATGAGTAGGATATTCCATATCAGGATTGGTGAAGTGTGACATAGAGGATTTCCACTTTATAATTGGATTAAGAGATCTCCACGAGGAGATATGATATGGTACCTAAGTGAGGGTCATTGTAATAGTCTGGATGACTTAGCATAGGGTATCCAAGGATCTTAGTGTGAGTTTCTTAGGATGGTCATTATTTAGTTTTAATGAGTTTTAATGTGGGAATTAGAAGATGATATAGACTAGACTATCATGGCCTAGATCAAGTATAGCATGTGGGTTGTGACATTACCATGTAGAGATGAGTGTGTGTTGGTATCAATGAGTAGATATGGTTTAGGTTTGTAGAACCCAGTAGATTCCCTTATAGGCGGAATTAGAATGTTGACAGGTTGGGAATAATTTTCATGTATAACCAAGATGGTTTTAAGGAGATTATTATTCAAGGCTAAATGGACGGCGACTTTTATCATTTATGGTAAGACTGACTAAGATATTGGGACTTCATATGAATTTCACCTAGTTGAAGTATGATCATCCATGGGGCCCACCTATTGATGATGTGGTTTAGCTAGTACGAGAGGTTGGCTATCTATATACCCTCCTTAGATTACTATTTATATGTTTTGTGGAATGAGACAAGATGGATGGACTTTATTTAAGTGATAAGGTATTGGTAGGACCCTACTTTGAGTGATAAGGCATTGGTCAAAGGGGATTGGTGTGTGACTTCCCTGGGATCCACCTACTGATGTTGCATTTTGACTTGTGATAGAGGTTAGATATTGTGATTCTGTCCTTAGATCATTTTTTATGATAATATGATGTGAGATATAGAAATGGGGACCACTTAGTATTGGTTTGGAGTAGTTTTGTGAGAGGTTGTCTATAAAGATTCCCTCCTCAAATTGTTTTTTATGTGATGTGATGGTGAGACCCACCGTAAGTGAGAGGGGAGCAGCAAATATTTTGTGGAATTAGAGGATATGTAAATCACACCCAATGTGAGAGGTTGGTGGCACTGTTATGTTATAAGAAAGGATGTGATATTTAAATTGGTATATGACCCATCCCAGAGAGAGTGGGTAGTGGGAAGGAATTGGTAGAAACCCTATTAAGGTTCGTTTTTTTCGAACCCAAGGAGAATAATGTACAGTATTGAACATACTAAACATATGTCTCATCCCATTGGCATGCCTCACCTGATGAAATGAATTCACCAACACAGACGTTTCAAACCCTACCTGGCCAAAATATGGGGTAGTATCCAAAATCAGAAAAAGATCCATACTAAGGGCCACTAGACGGAGTGAAATCCTAATCTAGTGTAACAAACTTTCACAAAAATACTCTCTCTATTCAGGTTTCTATCACAAGTCTATAGTGGGGAGAGATAATCAAGATCAAACAAGTAACCAACCACATATACATGTGTCACACACACAAGCATCACACACAAGAATCACACCAAATCACAATTAATATCAATATTGAAAATAAATGAAAACATAATTAATTCATGCAAATTCAATTTTACTCACCTTAAGAAGGAGGACCTGGTGGCAAAGGAGGAGGAGGCGTCGAAAATGGAGGCAGCGCAGAGGCAGCGGAGGTAGCAGAGGTAGCTTGGAGGTAGCGGAGGTAGCAGAGGCAATATAGTAGGTGGAGGAGAAGGAAGAGGAGGAGGAGGAGGAGGAGCCACAGTAGAGGAGGATGAGGAGGAGCTGCGGTGGAGGAGGAGGAGGAGGAGTAGCAGCAGAAAGAGGTGGAGGAGGAGAAGTAGTCACTGGAGGAGGAGAATGAGGTGAAGGCCAGGAAAGAGGAGGAGGAGAAGGAGGCGGCAGCGGAGAGGAGGCAGTGGTGGAGGTTCAGTGTAGAGCTTCCGCGATTGACAGGGTGTGGGGAGGAGGAGCCACGAAAAGAGGAGGAGGAGGAGATGTAGGCACCAAAGGAGGAGAATGAGGCGGTGTCCGTGATAGAGGAGGAGGAGAAGGATGCTGCAGCGAAGAGGAGGCAATGACGGAGGCAGAGGGTAGGGCTTCCGCGAAAGCTTAACAGGGTGCGGGGAAGCGGAGGAGGACCCGATGGCACTTATAAATCCCACTTGGACCTTTATCAGCACTAGTAAAAAGTGCTGATAAAGGGGGTTTTTATCAGCGCTAAAGTGAAACGCGCTGATAAAGACCACCTTTATCAGCGCTTTTTTAGTGCTGATAAAGGTATGACTTTATCAGCACTTTTTTAGCACTGATAAAGGGTGTCTTTATCAGCTCTTTTCATTTTAGCGCTGATAAAGACCCACTTTATCAGTTCTTTTGTAGCACTGATAAATACATACTTTATCAGCGCTAATAAAAACGATGATAAATGTATAAATTTAATAATTTGTTTATATTATTATATATTTATTTAAAATGATATTTATGATAAATATATATTTATTTATTAATAATTATAACTCAAAATAAATATATCTTTATTTATAATTATAAAATTATTTGAAAGGTATATTTATATATATATCATTGAAAATATAATACAATATATATATATTTTAAATATAATGTAATTTTAATTATAAGTGTAAATTTTTTAGAACATATATATTATATGGGTAACATAATGAATTTTAAATCAATAAAACATCAACGTGATATGTAATTATAATATATAAATAAACATTATTCATGCACATATATGATCACATAACATATATGCATGATATATTCATTGACCCCAATTCATTGGAAAACAAATATATATTTATAAATCTTATAAATATAATAAATATATTTATTATTAATATTGTAATTATTTAATTATATATATATTTAGTTATAACATTTGTTTTTGATTTAATGTATACAATAAACATTATCAGCTCTTAGAAAAGAGATGATAAATGTAACCTTTATCAGTGCTAAGAAAATCGCTGATAAAGGGATATTTAAAGCCCTGATAAATTTACCCTTTATCAGTGCTAAAAAAGCGCTAATAAAGGGTACACCTTTATCAGTGCTTTTTTAGCGCTACTAAAGGGTACATTTATCATCACTTTTGTATGCGCTCATAAATTCCAACCCCTTTATCAGCGCTTTTTTGTTAGCGCTGATAAAGGTAGGCTCCTGCCTTGCCCAGTTTTGTGGTAGTGTTAAATTTTATTTTACCATTACATGATCATAAAAAATAGAGATGTTTTTAGGTCATCCTTGGGGTACTAATTTATCTCTACCCTACATAATTATGAGTATTTATGATCCAAAAACACTAAAATTTTATTATAATTATAATTTTA
This sequence comes from Viscum album, assembly GCA_963277665.1. Lineage (NCBI taxonomy): Eukaryota > Viridiplantae > Streptophyta > Magnoliopsida > Santalales > Viscaceae > Viscum > Viscum album. The sequence continues at coordinate 889,825,386 of OY728142.1, forward strand.
ATGGAACAATATATCAATCATTTTTATCAGAAAATAGGGTATATAATTGGGTCATTCTCAAAAAAACAAAATTCTCATACTTTGAAATTACATGTTTTAATTATTATAAGGCACGCATATTTTAATATAATAAATATATAGAAGTGTTTTTAGTTGATGAAATTCAATTTTTATATGCATTAGTACATGGAATGAATAATAAACATAAAATTATATCAAGATATACTAATATGCCTTTGGATCATAATGGAATAAAATGATTTAATTAATAAAAGTAAGGATCAAGTGAAAAATATTTTTCTGACTCCTACGGAATCATCACCAACATCCAAAATCCCTTTATCAGTAACAAAATAATGAATAAAGGTAATGAAAAGTATTAAAATACATTTTCAACATCATTATCAACATCTAGTGGTATCACATGCGTATATAAAAATAAAAATAACACCTAGAGGAAGAGAAGATGGATTCAGACGTCACTAAACTGATGTCAAAGAAGATTATAAATAAAAAATCCTTGAAAAAGGGAAAACACAAGAGAATAGAACTGAATTTCGGTTATGTGAGTGGAGAAGAAAGAACCAGGGGGGAGGAAATATTAAAGATCATAATAAAAAATTACAGAAGTTCATGAATATCACCTGTCGATTGGGATAAATGTCTCTGAAGGATGTGATTTGAGACATAGTGCTCATAAAAAGGTAGGGGGATAGGGCTTCAAAAATGGGGAGGTAAGGGGGAGTCAGAGAGAAGCTAGATATTTCAAAGAGTTATACCCATGGTTTTAAGAAACCATTGGTATAGCTTAATATTTACCAATAGTTTTTTCAAAACCATGGTTAGATCTTTGGGAACAACATCTATACCCGTGTTGGGATAGACCTAGTTTCTAGTAGTGTTTATTTTTGACATAACCTAAAAAAATATTCATATAACATTAGATGGGCTACATCCATCAATAATGTATAGGACCACATTATTAAATCCCTCTTACCAAGTGAACCATCATATCAAAGAATGTCAGAGGGAAGAACATCACCAGTTCAAATAATGTGGTTGGAATTTAATTTTCAATAGTTTGAAATTTCTATGGGTCTATAACTTTGTTGCATATAGATTTGAAAAAGAATCAGATCATGGTTAATGTATGGATGAAATTATTCTTAAAAATGAAATGTAAATCTACATGCACCAGAACTTTCATGAAATCATTAAAGTCATATTATTTCAAACCCTTTAACTTTAATTTTTTCATTGACATGATATTATTGATATTTTATGAATACTCATCTAGAACCTTTACATCATTAATGATTTTTTAAAAATTAATATCTCTTTTTCTCGGAAATACTGTAAGCTGCTAGAGGAAGAAAATTCATTTTTTCACTCTTCACAAGAGCAAAATCTTCTGTATTCCCATGTAAATATTTTCCAACCTAGACTTAATTCCATCTTATTTTATTTTTTGGTGAATTTATTAAAATGTCTTTGACACTATCACATATATTTTCTTTAACATGCATAACATCATGAAAATTCTTGATGTACAAATGATTACACTATGGAAATTAAAATAAATAGATCTCTTTTTTCAATCGGTTGTTGTAAGGTTTTTTGAAAAAGGTTGACTAAATAAAGTTTCCATATTTTTTACTTTCTGAAATATTTTATCACCTGTTACTAGAGATTTTGTTTCACATTATTCTAAACTCCCATCAAATGATGTCATCCAATATTGGTACTTATTTCACCAGGGTAGAAATCTGTGATGTCTTGGAAACATAACCTTTAATGAATGTTTAAACCTAATTAACTATTTAATTTTTTTCACAAATAGGACACCCTTGAGTTCCTTTAATTCAATGTCCTGAAAAATCTATATAACCAGTAAAGTTATTTATCATCCCATAAAATGTGACTCTCAACATGAAATCTTCATTTCTATGAGAATCAAACAACTTAACACCTGAGTCCCACAATAATATCAAATCTTTGATCAATGGTTCCAAATAAACATCAATATAATTACCCAGTTGTTTTGGTCCTTATATAAGCATAGATAAAATAACGTATTTTTGTTTCATGCATAACTATGGTGGAAAGTTATAATTTACAAACATAACAATCCATTTATTGTGAGTGATTATTTCAAAACCAAAAGGACTCACTCTGTCTGTAGATAGAATAATACAATGGTTTCATGGATCCATTAAAAAATCAGGATACTAATGATTAATTCTCATCCATTGAGAAGAATCTATCAGTTGAAAAAGTTTCCCATATTAATTTCATGTATCTTCATTCCATTTTTTATTGTCTTATAGTCTCCTCACTTACATATAAGTTCCTAATGATTGAACTGATTGGAAATTTCCATAAAAATTTCATAGGACTCGATTCACCTTTCTTATATCGATAAGAACAACACTTTGGGATTTTTTAAGATATTTTTAGTCCTTAAAAACAATATAAAATTATTTGGATAGGTATGTATTATTTTATAGATCATACCCATTGAATACAGAATTCGTTTATCATAATATATTCATAAAGGAAGACCATTAAATTCTTGGAGCATATCATTTAAGATAGAAAGTATTTAAGTGAAACTTGAATCACTCCATCCATTACCAAATTTTAAATTATATATCTTGAGTATGGTTGAAAATACTATATATTTAGTACTACCAACATACAATGTCACCTTTTCACAAATCATTAACTTCTCAAATAATTTTGTACAATCATGATATTCATATTCAACTATCATTTTCATTTCCTTATTAAAAATTTCATCATCATTCACAGCTGTAATCGCATCATTGATTTGGTCTTCATCATTGTTCACACTTTTAATCATATCAAATGATCTATAAATCATAATATTATCCTAGTCACTAGATACATTTAGTTTATCCCCGTATTTAGTAAAAAATTTGTAACTTTAATATATTTTTTGATATATAAAGTGTTCTTCCAAATCCTATGGACCGATTAGTATTGAATAACAGTAGTTTAAACCCATAAAAATGATTTAATAAGTGTTTTATGCATGATATTTTGAAAACATGATTAAATATTTCATCCCATACCCAGAATATTTTATCATACAATTGGAATCCATTTATTTTCAAATCATATCCATTCTATTTAATTCAGTAATATTAATATTTAATTGTGAATTTTTACATTAAATTATGTTTTCATATTTAATTTTGTCTGCTTTTTTATTCTATCATTTAGATTGATTTGTTTTCATGAATGAAAATTGATTGGAATTATTTTAAATTCTAAAATTGTTATTCATGTTTATTTGTGTTTGGGATACTCATTTCCCAAATGGGATTCCCTCATTGGGCCTTGGCCTTCAACTGGAATGTTTCCCACTCTTGCATGTGACACCATTTCAATCCTATCATTTTGATTCTTTTCTATTGATTATCCTTGTCGCCCACTTCATTGTTTGCATCTATCTGTCCCGATGGATAATTTATTTTTTTGTTTTGTGAGTTCAGCAGTGTGTGTATAACGAGCATTGGTTATCAATTATGTTTCAAGGCACTAGCCAGTGTCAGGGTAATTGATCACCCCTACAACCATTCTCTTTATGGGATTCATTATGGTTTTGGTTATCCGATATTTATCTAGTTCTCTCTTTTCTGGTTCCCAAAACCCTAGTCGGATGTCTTTAGATCTCTGGTGGTCAACCTCCATGCTTGAAGACCTCCATGGTACACTGCTAGTGTACAAATCATGGTGGAGCTTCTAAGATAGAGCTCTTGAGCCTGGATGAGTACCTAAAAAATAGAATCTAGTCCAAGGAGGTTTGTGAGTTTTTGGATGTTCAGTGAGATTCAACAATTTTGGGATAGACATGCAAAGATGTGTAGAGATTAGGATTGCTGGATTTGTTATTTTCTAGCACTGTAGGTTATTTACATTTTTTTCTTTCTTGAATATCATTTTAAGAATATGTATCTTCAGTTCTTCTATTTTTTTATTCATTCCTATAAATTGTAAATTTTTTTCCATTTATTGTGCATTAATAAAATTCATGTGTTGAGTTGTGTTCATATAAAGTATGTAGGTCACCACAGAACCGAAGAAAATAAAATATCATGTTCTTGTTCTTCCATTTTTTTTTGTATTATGGTTATTTGATTCATCTTTTTCGATTAATTATTACAATGATCCAATTTGTTACTATTGTGGTTTGGGGTTATTCCACTATTTGGATCACCTTCAACCTCACCAAGTTTTATCAGAGCCTCACTAGCTTCCTTTTTCTATTGAATTTGATTATTGTATCCTATATTCTTTATCAATAGTTTAGGTTTTTGGTTTTATTTCCATACTTCAATCTCACTCTTAAATCATCACTTCCTTTTTATTAAAAATATATAAATCTACTATCCCATATATAGTTCTCTGCATTTTGTATCTCTTTGGATAAAACATTATTTACCCAAGAGATTGGTCGATTGTAGGGGGAGTATTCCAAACATTTTCTGAAATGACATAACATCTAATATATCGAAAAACATGTCAACAATGAGATATCAAATTGAGAAATTTTATGGTTATAATGACTTTAAGTTTTTGAGAATTAATATTAGACCATTGCTTGTATAGAAGGGCCTAATTGATGCCCTCTATGGGCCTAAGAAATATATTATTACTATGAATGAAACTGGATAGCCTAATACTAAGTACATAGTTGTTTCCAATAATGTGTAAGTTAAAAAACATAGCTCCCTTTTTATATACATAGGTGATAATGTTCCTAGAGAAGTATATTTTGATCCTACTGCTGATGGAATTTGTCTTAAACTCCAGAAAATTTTCCTGAAAGCTTTATTAGTAAATAGGCATTACAAAAAACACTACATGTTTACATTAAAAAATAAACTTGGTAGTTCTATTAAATACTATATAGATGATATCAATAAATACATGTTATATTTATCCAAAATTAATGTTTCTGTTGATGATAAAGATCAATCAATGATCCTCTTAATCTATTTAGATAATTCCGACAACAAACTTTTTGGGACCATGAAGTATGGTCGAGACTCTTTAACTCTAGAAGAGATTCAATCATCCCTTCTTTCTAAGGAACTGAATTCTAAACCCATAATAAAAGGTGATTCTTAGAGATTATTACCATGGGGTAGACCTAAAAATAAAACTAATACGAAATATTTTAATAAAGATAAGGGATCATTAATATAGAACCATTATAAGGGATCATTAATAAATAGGTTGTATGTCTTGAATGGAAAGACCCTTTCAAGGTAGTTTGGTAGTGTATATTCAACTAATACTAACAATACTATGTTTTGGAATAAACTATTGGGGCATTTTATCTCCAAAGGCCTTGAGGAAAACAACGAGAAAGAGTTTTTGAGTGACATCACATAAATAAATATTCCATTTCTTTGATGATTGTGAGATGGGAAAGGAAAAAGGGTTTGTATTGATAGGTCTAGTCTCAAAGACACCAGCCCCTTATAATTTGTTCACTCTGATCCATGGTTTCTATCTTGGACTTCCTCCCATGGTGGAGGTTCCTACTTTGTCACATATATAGATTACTTCTCTAGGAAAGTGTGGATTTAAATTCTTAAAAAAAATATTATGTTTTACAAATATTTGAAATCTAAAACATTCTAATTGAAAACCAAACTAAGAATAAATTAAAATCTATAAGAATAGATAATGGGATTGAATACCTATCCACTAAGTTCATACAATTTTTTGAATATAATGGTGTCAAAAGACATATAATAGTTAGGGAAAATACCCAAAAAAATATATTAGTAAAAAGAATGAATAAGACTATCCTAGAAAGAGTGTGGAGCATGATTTCATGCTCAGACCTCCCTAAATTCTTTTCTAGAGGCTACTGACACTGTTGTATACCTAATTAATAGGTGTCCCTCCTTTTCTAATCAGTTTAAAGTACTTGAAGAATTGTGTAATGGTAATCCCCTTCCTATAAATACTTAATATTCTCTAGTTTTACATCTTATGCACATGTTAAAAATGATAAAATTGAACCAAGAGATCTAAAATGTCTCTTTTTTTGGCTATCTTAAGGGTGAAGGAATATAAAATCTAGGTAGATAAACCTGGTAATCAAAAGTTCATTATATGTAGAGATGTTTTCATTCATGAGTATTCCTCTCATAAAAATAAGGCTACCATATCTGCATGTAATGAACCAGCATCTGATTAGGCTGATTAAACTAAGATTCTAGCCCTATTTGTGGCCCTTGTCCAGTCCTATGAACTTGATGAGGATCTTTCCACACATGTTGATTCTTCTTGTACTTATGATTCAAATTTTGAATATGAACCTTTATCCCTTCATAGAGATTACAATCTAGAGATAGACAGAGAAAGGATAGTTGTAAGAACTCCTTCTCATTTTAGTCTATATGATATGGACTCTTATGTCTTTCATGTCATTTAAGATATGATGGATGATGATCCTCAAACCTATAGGTAATCTGTAAATGAAAAACACTCAAATAATTGTGTATTTTACATGAATGAAGAAATTAACACTTTAAGAAAGAACCATACTTGGACTGTTGTAAATATACTAAGTAATGCTAAAATAATTTGTTCCTAGAGGATCTTTAAAAGAAAATAATACAACACCGAGGGAAAAATCAAGTATAAATCATGGTTATTTGCTAAGTGTTTCCTTCAAATAGAGGGAATTGATTACTCTTAGATATTTTCCCCTAATGTTAATCATTATTCTATTAGGATCTTATTATTATTTTTACCTATAATGATCTTCATATTGAACAATTAGATGTTAAAAATTCTTTTTTTACATGGTGATTTGAATGATAAAATATATATGAAACCACCTAATGGTTATTATAATGAATTAAAATTGAACCAAGTATACATTTAAAAAAATCATTGTATGGTATGAAACATTCCTTCAGAGAGTGATACTTGAAATTTGATTCATTATTATTGGCTAAACAGTTTATTAGGATTCAATATGATTCTTGTGTTTACTATAAATCATTAAAAACTACATGCTTTATTTGTTTCTTTATATTGATGACATGCTTATCATTTGTAAAAATATAAATTTCATTTCTTCTTTTAAATCATAATTAAAAGGAAATTTTGAAAAGAAGGACTTTGGTGTAGCCATGAAAATATTAGGTATTGGGATAATTTGGTACAAACCAAACAAAGTGCTTTCTTTATCTCAACATGATTATGTTTTAAAAATAATCAATAGATTTATGTTTGAATCTATAAAACCAATTTGTATACCTCTTGGAAAACATTTTAAATTGTCTTTAAAACTGACACCCATAGATGATGATGATGTACACTTTATGTCTCCAATACCGTTTGCTAATATTGTGTGTAGTGTAATGTATTATTTTATTTTCACTCACCTAGATATTTTCTATGAAATATGAACTTTAAATAGATTTGTGGTCATACCTAGGAATCCGCATTGGAATGCCCTTAAGTTGATTTTAATATACCTCTCTTATAGCTCTAATATTTCACTGTGTTATAGTTGAAACATAGATACTACTGAAATAATTTATGGTTATATTGATGATGAATATGATGGAAACATTGACACTCATAAGTCTTTATCCAATTATGTATTTACTACATGTGGGGGTTCCTATTTCATGGAAATATAATAAGAAATATATGGCTTCTCTTTCAACTATATAATCTGAGTATATTTCCTTAACAGAGGTAGTTAAAGAAGCTTTGTGGATCAAATGTGTGTCTTATGAACTTGGCCTTTATAATTATATCATTAATGTGTATTCAGATATCCAATATGAAATTCACCTATAAAAAAATTAGTATTAGATTGTAAATCTAATAAAATAGATATTAGGATACATTTCATTAGAGATATTGTGGAATCTATAACTATGTGTTTCAATAAGATAAACACAAACATAAAACTGGATTATAGTTTGACTAAAGTTATGGGCTTGTATAAGTTTAAATTCTATTTAGGTAGGTTAAAAATGGTTCCAATTCTATAAACATAGGTGCAATAACATCGCTAAATTCAATTGAAAATGGTAGGGATTTGTGGATTGTGACATTAAATTATTTTTTTATATTGATTTTTTATCTTCTTTTATTCCTTTGTTTCTATTTATTTTTTTCATACATTAAAATTGATGTGAATGTTTTGGGGATGCATCATAGAAGTCAATACCCATTCGACTAGACATGATCCATTGGATAAAAAATTGGTTCGCGAAGTCAAAATATGGAATCTAAAACCCATGTTTATTATTCCGGTCTTATAAAAAAAAGTAAAAATAAAAATAAAATATATTTGTTAAAAATAATTCCACTACATAGAATTAGAAAATGATAATCAGGCAGCGAACAACATCATAAAATAATAGTGGCTATTGTAAAAATTCAAGCTTTCTAATTCTCATAAAAATAAAAAAACCAATATATCCTAACCAGTTCTAATAACCCAAACCAAAATATGATAAAATAATTTTCCATATTTTTATATGTAATTTCTAGAACCTAAAACTAGATTTAAAATCATATAAAGAACAATTAAAAAAATCCATTAATGTTATAACATGAAGCACTGGCATACCCAGACATAACAATACTTAAATAGACTATTTGTCAAAAAATTACTTCAAATCAGAATTAATTCAATGGATTTCATCACATTATTATTCAAATAGTAAAATATAGAATGTGGTAAATAGTACACAGTGATGTAACATACTTCAACCATTGACCTACATGCACAGGGCATAATCAACATGGGTTTTCACTATACATGAAAATAAATACAAGATATAGGTGGACACAACAGCACACAACCATTGCAGCTCCAAAGGAATAGCATGTACAAGAATAAAACTGACAAATAAAATAGGACAGGACCAAGACCCCCCCTTTTCTGGGTCTAGTATCACCTTTTTCACCATGGAACAACATTCCAAAAATTTCATGCCACTATTTTTGTCAAGTGCCAATTGTCAAAGCCAGTTCTCCAGGTCCACAACTATAGTCCAAGTCCGCTGCACCTGTCCAAATTCTCTTCCTCCCTCCAAGAATCATCACAACTATCCATGATCACACACCATGAGTCTTATTCTCTCCAAGAACCCACCAATACCCTGGAGAACAAACAACTATCCCGCAGGAGCGGTCCCTCCTTACTGTTATCTTGATTCACTATCCCACGAGTTCAAGAAATCAACACAACACTTCAAACTTGTGCTAATTAGGTTATAGACAGATCCTCTAATATCCCATATTCAATCATAGGTGAAGAAATAATAGACCACCGAAAACGATGTCTTCATCTCCCTTAGTGAAGGGAGAGGTGAACCAGGGAACCCAATCTAAAAATACCCACTGCACATAGACTAAAGTGACTCTATTGATAACCTTCTCATCTGGCATGCCAATAACTAGGCCAGTGATCCTCGCACTTATTTTTGATCTCTCTCAGAGAAAATAAATACCCAAAACCAGGAGCATGCACCCCTATATCTTAGTGAAAATCTAGTTTCTGATGAAAAAAACCCCAAATGGAGCGGCCCTTTGTAGATTGATGGATGCCAAAAATATTAATGTAAACCTGGAGAGGCATGTTACCTAGAATATGCATATAGTGGAGGATCGTTTTAGCGTAAACACCCAAAATCTGTGATTTTTTTTTAAAATAATATATTAAATAAATGTAATTTAATTAACAAAATAAAAAAATAATCAAAATTTAAAATTCTCTACCTTGATAAATAAAATTCATGAGAAATTTAACATGTAACAATACTATAAAATCTCCACCTTGGAAATTTAAATATTACCACAAGATGATTCTGCACCACTTATCATCATTAATTTATGTATCACATCCTAAACATGAAGGAACCAATAGGGTACTACCCATCCATTCCCCTTATCATGCATCAACATGACATAGGAAGCCCAAATTAAATTACATTCTAATGCTACTATACATGATAAGAATTAATCAAACTCCAAACGTAAATTGAAAACATACTTTCACTTACTTGATCTGACCTCTAAGATGATGCCATCAAGGAATTACCATACTGCTAACTAGTACCTGCACACAAGTAGTAAACACAGTAGTAAACATCCTCAAACCACGGGGAAAAACTCAAAAAAACTTACAAAGATTAAAACAAAGAAACAATAGTGAAGTAATGGAAATTTAAACAATAAAATAAACACATAGAAATAATTCATAGAATAAGAAAAATCTAGTCTCCATTTGAACCCATCATGAACTCAAAAAATTCTCCACCTAATGAGAATACACTGCCTATAACTCATCCAATAGGAGAAGTTCCTCAACAACTAGGTACCACTACAAATCCTATACAGTCCCAAGAGTCCGAAGGACAAACTCTAAAACCATGATAACATTGGAGATCCATGGGAATACATTTACCAACCAAGAAAACCCATCTCCGTATCACTTTATAATGATATCTAGGAACCGCTAACTTCACTAAAGAGATCTTGACAGAACCACCATGAAGCCTGATCATCACCTAAACCATTCACATGACACTGCCACTCTAAACACTACCCAGGACCAATCACCACTCAAAACAGGTTAACACCTAAATACAACAAACTTAACTAGGACACAAACCAAAGAAACAAACCTGATCTAATTACAAGCATACTCTTTTAAGGGAAATAGTAGAATCAAGAGACCAAACTAACTAACTGACCCTACCACTCACCTCACTGCTAACCGATACAGTCTCACCCAGTAAAACCTCACACAAACCCCTCCTACCCAAGAACCAGAGACAAAGACCAGATAACTATGATCTACCTAAGGTCTCTAATAGGTAATAAAAAATATAATTACAATAAGTTAAACAACAATCAAAAATTGTTTTCAAAATTACAAAAAAAAACTTAATGACCAATGTTGAACAAAACATCAAATCATGTTACATAGTAAAATCCACTAACAAATCATTTATAGAAACAAATAATTGGATTCATAATTTTGATGACACAAACTTATGCCTAATATGGATTTGATGCCACTTGTTGGCGGGTTATGCCATTCAAGGTAGTCCCCATTCAAATAGCTAGGATCCATTCGGTACAAAATTGGTTCACAAAGTCAAAATAAAGAATCTAAAACCTATGTTTATTATTATTGTCTTATGAAAAAAGGAAAATAAACAATAAAATATATATTTTAAACATAATTCCTCTACATGGAATTAACATATAATAATTGGTCAGTGAACAACATTGCAAACTAGCAACGTGTATTACAAAAATTCAAGATTTTTAATTCTCATAGAAACAAAAAAACTAATATATACTAATCTATTCTAATAACCCAAATCAAAATATGAGAAATTTTTTTCTGTATTCGTATATGATATTTCCATAACCTAAAACTAGATTCCACGACATATAGAGAACAATTACAACAACCCAAAAAAGTAACTGCAATAAGCATTGAAATACCCAAGCCTAAAAATGATGAAATATGTTATTTATCGACAAATGAATTTGAATCAAAATAAGTTTAAGGGTGTTCATAACTTTATAGGCCAAAGAATAATATATGGAAAGTAGTGAAGAGGACACAATAATATAACTTGATTTGACCGATGTTCTATGTGCACGTGAAACAATAAATATAAGTTTTCACTATGCAAGAAAAGAGATACAAGATACATGAGGAAACAATAGCACATAACTAATGCATCTCAAAAGGAACAACATGTATAGGAATAAAATTAATAAAGAAAACATGATAGGACTTAGCCCCCCTTACTCGAGATTTGGTATCACCTTTGTAACTATGGATCAACATGCCAAACATTGCACGCCATTATTTTTTTGAGTACTAGATCTCCATGTCCACAGTTGTTTTACAAATTCCTCAGAACCTTTCCAGATGCTCTTAATTTTTCCAAAAATATAATCCGCTGTTTAGGATTACACACCATGAGTCTTCTTTTCTCAAAGAACCCACCATTACCCTAGTGATCCAGGAACTAGCTCACTGAAGTGGTCCCTCCTTATTGATGCTCTGATTTGCAATCCACCGGGTTCAATAAATCAATAAAGCACCAGGAACATGATCCATCCAGGATATGGTATAATCCCCCAACCTCCCATCTTTAATCATAGGAGTATCAAGACAGACCACCATAAACCATGCCTTCATCTCCCATGGTGAATGGAGAGGTGAACTAGGGAACCCAAACTAAAAACCCTCACTACGCACAAACTGAAGTGACTATGCCGATAACCTTATTATACAATAATCTGAGAAATAGATTGTAGATTCTCCCACTTATTTTTTTAATCTCTTTCGGTGAAAAGAGATCCCCAAAACCTGGAGCCTTTATCCCTCTATCTTGGTGAAAACCAAGTGTCTGAAGCCAAAAACCACAAATGGAGCATCCCTCTATAGATCGATGGAGGTCATCAGCAATAATGGAAACCTTGAGAGGCACTTCACCTAGGACACATTTATGTTAGAGGATTTTATAAGAAAAAATACACAATAGATGTGCAACAATCTTTAAAACTACATATTAAATAAATGAAATTTAATCAACAAAGGAAAAATGGTATTAAAATTCATATGGAATTATATTAAATGCTCAGATTGCTATACTGAATCATTTTTGTTTGGGATGATCATTTCCCACATGGTCTTCTTTCACTGGTCCTTAGCCTTTAGCCAACCTATTGTCTGCACACTCTTATCACACCATAACCATCCTATTTTTTCGATTTTGGGTCATTGATTAACCTTTTTAGCCACTGCATCATAGTCATACAACTATTCCAAAGGATAATTGATATGATTTTTCATCAGTTTGGATGCGTGTACGTGGTGGGTGATGGTTGGTCATTCTATTTTGAGGCACTAGCTGGTGTAAGGGGAATTGATCACACCTGCACCCATTAGCTTACTGGAAATCATTTGGGTTTTTCTTCTTCCCTGGTTCTATAGTTCTCCCATATCTGGTTCCCAAAACCCTATCCCGATGTCTTCTGATCTCCAGTAGTGAACCTCTGTTCCTAATGAACTCTGCAAAACAATATTGGTGTACCACTCATAGTGGAGCTTCGATGACGACACTCTTTTTCCAAGCCGAGTAACTGAGGAAGAGGATCCAGTCTATAAAGGTTTTTATGTTTTGGGATATTCGGCGAGCTTTTTCATTTTGGGATAGATAGGTGAAGATATAAAGAGGTCAAGATGGCCAGACCTGTTAGTGTCTGAAACTCTAAGTTATTTATGTTATTTTTTCCTACCTGAATCTCCTTTCACTATAGGATAACATTTATTTTGCGGCAGTTTCTTTGTGGTGGTTTTCAAAACCGCCACTAAATGTTTTTCTAAAAAAAATTATTGGTGGTTTTTTAACAGAATTTTTAAAAACTGCCGCTAAAAGTTCTCAAAATATTTTTTATATTTTTTCATATCCTTTTTCAAATAAAAAATTTCATTTATTTTTAGCAGCTGTTTTTTAAAAACCGCAGTGAAATAGAAGAAAAAAAGAATAAAAAAATATTTAATTATTAGTTATAAATTATTAATTATTAATTATTATTTACTATCATATATATTTTATTATTTTTAATTTTAATTAATTACAATTTTTCAATTAATAAATATTTATAATTATTAGTTAGCAATAATTTTAAAGTGAAAACAAATCTTTAATAAGTTGAAAATTAGAATTCGGCATTAAATGAAAATAACTTTTGATTTGAGAGTCAGTTTTATCTCCACAACTAGTTAAATTGAAGCTTATGCGAAAAGATAAAACCACATAAAATTTAAATCATGTGATAATCAAATGGAAAAATATATTAAAATTTCAAAAAAGTTGAAAATTGAACTCTAACTTCAAACGACCTTAACTTTTGATCCGAGTGTCTGTTTTGGGTTTACCACATATGAAATTGAATAATGTAACAAGATCTATGTCAAAGGTGGTCTAAGACTAAGGTCATAAAAATCGTTCTAGTTTTTCTTCACAAAAAAGTCCCAAAAGGCCTCTAAAACTGAGTTTTTTTCGCCGACCCCGGTTTCTTTAAATTTAAATGACTATAACATCTGATTTGGGTGTCCATTCGGCCTGTACCATAAAAAATATCAAATACTGTTTCATGATATTATATTTTACTGGTTATGGAGTAGAGATGGACTCTCAGATCAAAAATTATGGTCATTTCATGGTATTTAGGAGATTTAGGGTTTTCAGAGTTTCTTAAGGTTTTTATGTGTTTTAAGGGTACCCCAATTTTTTAACATTCTAGGGATTTTCAGCTTCGTTTAAGGGGGTATTATTTACTTTCTTAGTGGGGACTCAATTTATTCCGAGGGATTACATTCATATTGATATTATGGTTTTGATAGTTTATTATTTTTCACTATGTAGTCTTATTTATAATTAAATATATGCATATTTCCTTATATTTATATATAAAATCACTTGTATAAATACATATTTACATAGAAATTTATTTTTAAGCGTATAAAAAAATTTGAAATAAATATTTTTTATTCATTTCATTTTAAATAAACAATTCTTGATTTTATATATATTTGTAAATATTTATACATATTTATGTTTATATATTTTTAAGTCCTTTATGTTTATATATATATAGGGATATTTATATTTACTTGTGTTTATATATATATTTATATTAATATACAATTATAAATTTGACTGTGTTTATATATACTTATGTAACATAAATATGTGTTTATGTATATTTATGTAATTTTTTTATAGGTGTATATATTTATATATATTTATATCCATTTATTATTTTATTATATTATTATATTATTATATTATTATAATATTATAATATTATTTATTATTTATTATTTATTATTTATTAGTTATTATTTATTAGTTATTATTTTTTATTTTTCATTAATTATTTGTTTTAATTATTTGTTATTATTTATTAAGTAATGATTTATTATTGATTTATTATTGAAATATTTTTATTTATTTATTTATTTATTATTATTTATTATTATTATTTATTATTTATTTATTTATTATTGTTTATATATTATTATTTATTATTTACTTATTATTATTTACTTATTATTTATTATTTATTATTTATTATTTAATATTTAATATTTAATATTTAATATTTAATATTTAATATTTAATATTTAATATTTTTTTATTTTTTTATTTTATTTTTGTAATTTTTATATTTTATTATTTTATTATCACAATTTTATTATTTATTATTATTTTTATATTATTCATTTATTAATGATTTATTATTTATTTATTATTATTCATTATTCATTAATTTTATAATTAAATATTAAATATTTATTATTTATTATAATTTTTTTATTATTTATTATTGACTATTTATAATTTATAATTTATTTATAATTTATTTTTTATTTTATTACTATTTAATTATATAATTATATAATTATATAATTATATAATTATATAATTATTTTATTTTCATAATTTTTTTATTTATTGTTTATTTATTATTTATTTGTGATTTATTTATTACTGATTATTTACTTATTTATTATTTATTATTTATTACTTATTATTTATTGTTATTTGTTTATTATTATTTATTATTTATTATTCATTATTTATTACTTATTATTCCTTATTATTATTTATTATTTATTATTTATTATTTATTGTTTATTTATGGATTATTTATTTATTATTATTTATTAGTTACTATTATTTAATATTTAATATTTAATATTTAATATTTAATATTTAATATTATTATTTATTATTTAATATTTGTTATTTACCATTTATTTCTATATCTTATATTTTTTTATTTTTTTATTTATTTTTAATTATTTGTTAATAATTATTAATTAATAAATATTAATAACTAATAACTAATTACTAATAACTAATAACTAATTATTAATTATTAGTTATTGATTATTGATTATTTTTTATTGATTAATAATTTTTGATTAATAATTATTAAGTTTATTTCTATTTGTTATGTATTATTTGTTTTTTCAATTAATATATATTAGTATATTAATTTCTGTTTATTCTCCACATGAAGAGTCTGCTGGAGTGGTCAAGTCTTTAGAGAATATGGCAGAGGTAAGAGGTTCAAATCTCACTGAACATAGAATTTCTATATATGGCACATGCACATGCACGTGCATGTGCATGTGCAGGTGCATGGAAATAAATAATAAAATAATAAAACAATTAAACAATAAATCAATAAAAGAATAAAAGAATAAAATAATAAACTAATAAAATAATAAAATAAATTAACAAAATTTAAAATAAATAAAAAACTTCGCTAAATCGTTCTACAATGATTTTAAAAACCGCTGTTAATTGATTACCGATGCATGATTTAGCAACTGTTTTTAAAAAATGTCGCAGAATGATTTAGTGGTGGATTAAACTGTAGGATCGGAATATGAATGTAGATGCTCAATTATAAGAGGGGGTGAATTGTACGTTTGAAAACTTTCATTTTTAACCTCAATGAAAACTATGTTTAACAAAGTTAAACGAGATAAATTCACAAGACCTCTTTTAGTTCTGTTAAACAAACTTGGTGGGTTCCAGAAATATGGTTTCGAAAATAAAACTTAAGGAAAGTTTACAAGGAGAAAATTCTACCTTAAAGCATATATAATCTTACTTATGAGAGCATAAAAAAGTACAAGAATGTATAAGAATGTTATACTTTCTTTCTTTATCAAAATGCAGCGGAAATAAACATGAAACAAAACAAGTAACAAGTATGAAATCTTTTAACCCAAAGAGTAGGGTATCCAACAACCTTGGATAAAGGTCCCTTCATTTATACATTCAAGAAATTATATCTTACCCACTCCAGTGAAAGCCCTTGATAGGAATATTGGAATTTCTCTTGTTATCCATGCAAGCCCTCGATCTTTAAGGTAGTCAACACCTCTGTCTTCCTATCCCCAAAAGCCCTTGATTGTATTCAACAAAAAACGGAGTCACACGAAGCAAACTAAACAATATGTTCAGCATGCACAAATCATGAGTGTCTCTATCTCTCTAGAAATTACATCATAGCATGCAATCTCTACAGTGATCAACATATATTGAGCTCATTCAAATGAGATACTATTTATAGTCACTTCTCCAATGGTCGTCTCCCGCCTCCAATGGTCATCATATTTTTCTTTGAATCTCGGAGGGACCTATACATGTGTCACTCAAACAATGGTTAGTTAGAAATAGATTGTATGACATCTTGTCATAAGAAGTGTAAGGAAAATAAAGTTACTTAAAAAAATCTATTTTTTGGAGTCTAAGGAAAAAATAGAATTAAGAGTCTAACCAAATAATCATCCATAGTCTATAATACATGGATATTTTAATATTGTTTAACAAATAAATATGAATATGAAATCTATAGATTTCAGAGTCTGAATTTCTATGAATTGGGAGCCTGAATTATAAGGAATTTGGAGTCATAAATCTAAGGAATCTGGAGTATGAATTCGAAGGAATTTAGAGTTGAAATTATGAGGAATTCAGAGTCTACATTTTGGGGGAATTTGAAGTCTGAATTCTGAGGAATTAGGAGTCTTAATTCTAATGAATTTAGAGTCTAAATTCAGAGGAATTCAGAGTATGAATTATGAGAATTTCAGAGTCTGGATTCAGAGGAATTCAGAGTCAAAATTCTGAGGAATTCGGAGTCTGAATTTTGAGGAATTCAGAGTCTAAATTCAGAAGAATTTAGAGTAGAATTTCATATAATTTAGAGTCATAATTTCAAAGAATTCAGAATCTAAATTTCAGAGAATTTAGAGTCTGAATTTTAGAGAATTCAGGATCTAAATTTAAGAGAATTTGGAGTCTGAATTTCAGAGAATTCGGAACCTGAAAACTTAATACTCTATACCCATGGATTTATTGGATTCCATGATTTTAGATGTGAAACTGATTTTTATAATTAGGAATAAAATGAGTTTGATTTAGAGAGATTATGAAATGAACAAATAAAAAAAAGATAAGGATAAAAATTTCCTTAGAGAAGGGAAAATTTCCTTATAAAAATAATCCTTAGGGAAAATCAATTTTCCTTAAAGATAAAGTGTTTGTGATTTTCAAAAACATAGAGGAATGGAAAAGTCATAAGGAAACCTTATTGACTCAACATAAACTGCTGTAAACCATGAATTTCAGTATATTGTTTATAGTAGTTGTAGCTTTCGTTCTTCTATTGTTGTTTCCTCATTCCTATATACTATAAATCTATTTCCATTTCTTGAGAATTAATAAAATGTGTGTGTTGGATGTTGTTATTTTTATTCATATAGGACCCCACGATACTGAAGCATGTTTAATATTGTGTTCTGGTTCTTCCATTTATTTTTCTATATTATGTTTGTTTGGTTCATCATTTTTTACTTCTTCCTACAAATATCCAGTTTGATCCTATTTTTGTTTGGTGTTCTAGCACTATTCAGATCACCTTTCAACCTCACATTAACAAAACAAATAAATACGAAAAATTTATGATTGTGGAACCTATAAAAGGTTATTTTTAAAGAATCATTTAAGCTGCATGCAATCATTGTTCTAGAATAGACCATAGTACAATTACTGAAGAAGCCAATTTTTTTATTTATTGCCAATTAATTAATTGATCACATCTAATTTTTAACCCAAAAATACATGAAAGTGGCTCCTATGTGAATTAGTGTTTAAATGTTTAACCCCAAAATGTGGTATCAGATCTTAATATAATGTTAATAATGGGTTCCACTAAATTTGATGTTGATAAATTTGATGGATAAAATGATTTCAATATGTGGCACATTAAAATGATTTCCATGTTGGATCATAATGAGTAAATTGATTTCCCTATCAAAAGTAAATTACCACCCCTTCCCCAGAAGGAAAGACTTACATTACTTACATAGATGTCCCTGAATAAAGTGTTAGGAAATCCCATAGTTTGATCCTTTTTTCTTTAAGAGATAAAGTCCCTAGAGAGGTTTAACATGAATCTTCTACCACAGGTATATAGTCTAGACCTGAATCCCTTTATATGGCTAAGTTTGTTGTTGGTAGATTATACCAAAAAATGAGATTTTAAACTTTCAAAATGCACCTTGGAACTTCAGTTAGGATACAAATTGATGAATTTAATAAAATATTATTAGATTTATCCGACATAGAAATTAAATTATGGGATAAAGATCAACCCATTATATTGTTAACTTAATTAGATGATTACTTTATTTATGTTAAAAAATTATATGATGTATGAAAAGGATATGCCCACTCTTGAAGAAGTTAAATCTGATTTATGCTCTAAATACCTTGAATGGAAATGTAGTGTTAAAATAGAGGCTAAGGGTTGGAATATTAGGGACAAAAGTGAGTCTTGGGGAAGAAGTGAGTCAAGGGGTAGGAGAAATGATAGGGTTCAATCTACGAAGCTAAGATACAAGTCTAAAATCAATTTAATCAATTGTTTTCAATGTAAAAAACCTGGAAACATTAAGAGGAATTTCCCTAACAAGAGAGGTGAATATAGAGATAATTTTAATGACCATTACTTATTAGTTGGTAGGACATTGACACTATTGATGTGTTAAATGTCTCTGACATTTCCATCTTTAATGACTGGATCCTAGATTCAGGATGTTCATTCCACATGTTCCCTAGGAGTGAATTCTTTAATAAGTTGAGGGAAATTGAATCTAGTGAGGTATTTACAGGGAACAATAGGAGCTACGACATTATGGGAATAGGTTCATATTCATTAGAGGTTTATGATAGGACTATTAAGACTCTTGAGGATATGATGTGGGTACCCAAGTTAAAGAGAAACCTAGTCTCCCTAAGAACCCTTGAACATAAGAGATATAGTTTTAAGTAAAACTCTATAAGCTTTAAAGTTTTTTGGGTATCCCACATGGTTATTAATGGAAGCCTTCACAATAGCCATTTTGTGTTAGATGGAAAGTTCCATAGAAGTCAGTTGAACGACTATTGTAGTTCAGAAACAAGATTCCACCACCCTTTGGCATAGAAGGTTATCTCACATTAGTGCTAAGAGCCTTAGTGGACTAAAAAAGGGGATTTTGAGTAAAATCACTCCTATAAATCTCACATTATGTGAAGATTGTGTATATGGTAAATCCAGAAGAGTTAGTTTTATTAGGTCTATGTATAAGGCTAAAGAAACCCTTGAATTTGATCATTCTGATTTGTGTGTTTCTTCTAGGTTCACCTGCCATGGTGGAGTCTTATACTTCATGGAATTCATTGATGACTTATCTAGGAATTTATATATTCATATACACAAACATTAGTCTAATAATTTTCAGAATTTTAAGAAATGGAAATATGGGTTAGAAAGTGAGTATAATAAGAAACTCAAATCCAAAAGAACTAATAATGGTTTAGAATATCTATCTACAAAATTCATTGAATTCTATAAATATGAAGGAATTGAATTGTACCTGACTATGGTGTAAACCTGAAAAAATAATGGATTAACATAGAGGAAGAATAAAAATATCCCTGAGATGGTTAGGTTCATGCTATCCCATTTAAAATTCTCATGTCCTTCAAGGCCGAAGCTTCCCCAATAGCAAACTATCTTATCAACTATTTCTTATCTTCTACTAATTATCGTAAGACACCTAATGAACCCTAGAAATTTTTACCCCTCATCCTTTCACACCTTAGGACCTTTGTATCCATAGATTATGCTCATACATTCACTGATAAGATAGCACCTAGGGATGTTAAGTGTATATTTGTGGGTCATCTATAGGATGTTAAGGGATATCATATGTGGGTAGATAAACTAGTTTATCAAAATTGTCTATAAAGTTGATATGTCATGTTCTATGAGTCTGTTATTTCCAATGATAAGATAACTGAACCTATAGAGTATTATGATGACACTACAGAACCCTCTAGAGTATCAACATGTCTAGGTGTTGAAGTTTCTTTTGAATCTAGTGACAATTACCAATCCAAGACTGATCCTGTTCCCCCTATTTTCTAGACTCAAGATAAATCTGATTCTAATTCAGATTATGAACATGAAATAGAGAAACTAAATGATATGATGAATTATAAACTCAATCGAGATAGAGATAAGAGAGTTATTAGGCCTCCATTATATTTCAAACAGGATAATATTTCTATATATGCATTTAATATAGATTAATATTTGTTTAATAATGAACCTGAAACTTATAATCAAGCTATCAAGTCCAAAGAAGCCACTAGGTGGATAAGTTCAATTCAAGAAGATATGAATTCACTTCTTAAGAAAAACACTTGGTTTGTTGTTTCTAGACCTAATAACCAAAATATTATAGGTTCAAAATGGATATATAAAAAGAAAGTAAAAAATGTTGGATAATCTAAGATTAAATTCAAAGACAAAATGGTTTTAAAGTTTTTATTCAATGTGATGGAATTGATTATAGTGAAATTTTATCCCCAATTGTTAAACATTTATCCATTAGAATTCTTCATTATTTTACTGCCAGATTTTATTTTCATGTTGAACAATTAGATGTAAAAACTATTTTTTTGCATGGAACCCTTGATGAGACAATTTATCTGACTCCTCTGGATGGATTTTCCAATCTGTTTAAAAGTAATCAAGTTCTCCTTCTAAATACGTTTTTATATGGGCATAAACCATCTTCTAGGAAATGGTATAAAAGGTTTAAATATTTTATGATTGAAAATCAGTTTTCTATATGTAATTTTGATGCATGTTTATATTGTAAAACTATTAAACATGAATCTATTTACCTATTATTATATATTGATGATATTATTTTAATCTATAAAAGAATTGGGATTGTAAATTATCTTAAGAATCAATTGAATTGTTTCATTGAAATGAAAGACTTAAGACATGATAATTAAATCTTAGCTATGGAAATAGTTAGAGAAAGGAAGGATAGAACCTTGTAGTTTTCCCAGTCTTCTTATGTGAAGAAGGTATCAAAAAGGCATCTCTTTGAGCACATTAAAATTATTATAATTCCTTTTATACAGCATTTTAAATTATATTTGGATAAATCCCCAATAAATTATTTTGAGGATACATTCATGAATAATATTCCATATGCTAATATAGTATGATAAATTGTGTATTTGATATGGATTAAATGGTAGTTTCAATGCCTACATTTTTGGTTTTGTTGACTCTAATTATGCTATAAATTTTGACTCTCAAAAGTCTATCACTGGTTTTGTGTTTCTTGTATATAGAGGACTGGCCTCCTGGAACTGCAATATGCAGTCAGTGGTGGAACTATACTCTATTTAGGTAGAGAATATTTCTATGATAGAATCCACAAAATAGGATATATTGTTGAAAGGTTTTATTTTAGAGTTATCTTTATCTGCTGATAGCATAGTAGTACACCATAACAGCCAATATGCATTGTATTTATCTAAGAACTATGTATGACATGGTAGATTGAAGCACATAGACATTAGACTTAATTTTCTTAGGGATATTATAGAATTTGGGATGGTGAGTGTCATTAAGATACCCATTGAGTACAATATGGCTGATAGTTTTACTAAGGGCATGTCATTGCCCAAATTCATGCATTACCTTAAAAAAATGAATTTAGTCCCAACTCTATAACGTAGGTTGTGAGAACATCATCCTTGAATTTCATTTAATTTCAAGTGGAGATTTTTTATTCTCTTAAACTATTGAATTTAAATTAATTTAATATATTTTTGTATATGATTTACTCATATTATTGTAAGGGTGTTTATTTTTCATGGACTTATATGTTTTCATGGACCAGATCATGTGGTATTTGTTTTATTTCTTCCGATTACTTGTGTACTAGAATACTTATTTTCTTTATATATAATTGTTGATTATTTTGGCCATTGATTGACTGATATCCAAGGGACCTCATTTTCTTTATACGTGTTTGTTTTTCTCAGATTCTATTTAGGGTGAAACCATCATGCCAATCCCATGGTGCCACTTGTCCCATGCACAATCCTGCCTACAATTATATGAACCATCGGCCTGATCCGGGCTATCCACTTGGATGAGATCCTGTGATTCCACCTGACCATCTATCAACCTCTGGAACACCATCATTTCATGGGTTAACACCTTGATTTGGGTATGATTCATTCTAGAATAAGGGTTATATTTCATCTGGATTGGCCTACGAGTTCCAGAAGCAAAGATCCCTTCGCTTTCCAGAAGGGTTCTCGAAGAGGAAGAATGAGATAGAGGTTATCCGGCCAACCGAAATCCGCATCCTTGAGTTCATTCCACCTCATATAGCTAGAGTACATCTCTAGTGGAGACTCAGTGGAGATCAGCTCAATCTTGGGTATAAGATGACTGTGATGCAAGGAGGTTCCTGATCTTGACTTCCCTTTTGATCCTAACAATGTTTCTATTTTGTTTCTTGGATCTATAGTGATCTATTATTTTCTTTCATGTATATATTTTTATCCTTTTTGTGTGTGTTCATGAGTCCATCTAAGAGAGGATAGCGTTGAATCTACATGAAATTTCACCACTACCACCTATTTTAACAAGGCCGACCTCTTCAGATAGTTTATCATGTTATTCTTTTTCTTTTCTTCGAGACTTTATTTACTTTACATGATTTCTTTATTAGTAATAAATGGATTACTTGGGTTGTATTATCTATGTACCTATAGGATCACCATAATACAAAGAACTTTATATCTTTTGTCATTTTATTTCCTTCATTTTCTATTTTTTATTTTCCAGTAGCCGAATTACTGAAGAAACCCATTCTTTTTCTTTGTCTCCAATTGATTAATCTATCAAATATAATTGTTAACCATAAAATATGTGGCAGTCGGTCCTAGGTGAATTAGGGATTAAAGGTTTAATCCCAATAGATATTATATTTTAGTGGTGAAAATTATGGAAGGACAGGAATGTGTGATATCTAAAGTTATAAACAATCTAACTAAATTTTTATCTATTGAAAAACATAGAGATCAAGGATAGTATTTGTGGTGAGAATATGGTGAGTATGTAGTGACTGGGGGGATTCCTTCAACGATGATACTGGGTGTGCGGTGGATATAACTGATGATGGTGATAGGGCTGCAGAATGTAGCAACAACTGCATTGCACATGTGCAACAAGAAAGGTGTCATGTTTTAGGATATACCCAACACTAACTTCAATGTATAGAAGATTCATGTGAAATGGATATGGAACAAGTGTTCTGTAGTTGGAAGATGTTTTAGGGGGCGATGTCTTGTCTTTTAGTGATCGACAGCTCAATCCCCATGATAGTGGTGATGAAGAAATTGTGAAACGATTACAGAAGGGATGCAGTGCAAGAAATGTGGTTGAAAGATAGTGATAAAGGGCACTGGTGATGTTTTTTACTGGTGAAGGGAATAAAAAACCTCACTCGACAGTAGGGGTGGTGGTCTGGTGGGTGTCTGTGGCATTTCATCACGGTGTTCGATGAGCCGATGGTTGGAATTGGTTTGCAGACATCAACATGATGATTGAGTGACATAGGAATAGTGGGAGACTGACCATCGGTGGATTTGTGGAGAGGCTTGATTGATCTTTAGAGCTAATAAAACATTTCATGGTGATGACATCATTGGGGAAGGTTGTGAAACAATGTTTTTTTCAATAATCTTAAGTGGTTATCTATGGCTTGGGATGTTGTAGGGTTTCAAATCTCATAACAACTGTCAATGGTATGGAATACCAAAGGGTGTGATGTTATATGCTCTCTGCAGACATATGTGGTATGGAACGCTAATGAGTTCATGTAATAAGTCTGACATTAAAGTTTTAGGGCATAAACAATTCATGGGTTATGATTCTGAGGGTAAAACGATGCACTTGGGTGGAGTTTTATGGATGACACCATGACGACATGTGGGATTCAGGTGTGCGAGGGTCTTCACGGGAGGCAGGATCATGGTGGACACACGATATCCTGTAGTGGGGATTCAGACCATTTTATAGAAAGGGCCTCAAGCTAGTTTTACAGGACTATGGGTTGTGCTTTAATGGTGGTCCTTGGGTTTAGTTTCTATTGAGTCACTTGTTGGAAACTTTTTTATTTGGGGGTAAATGCTATACCCCATCACTATCTCTTTGTACTTTAGTTTTTTTAATAAATTTTGTTGATCCTGGGCTAAAACTCAAGGTATACACCACTTTGGGTATTCCATCATAAATACTATTATTATTAAAATATAAAATTTTAATATGTACAACTAGTTTTATGTATAACATTTATATTATTTATTCAGTGATAGATAATTAAAATATACAAATAATTATATATTAAAAACCTAATCACATCAAATTCTCATGAAAAATGATGTTGAATGGGTAGGAAAGTTCAGGTGACCGACAATTGATGGGGGTGAAATGTCATGTACGACAAGTATCATTCATCCAAACTTTCACACTTCTTCAAAAAAAATTCCAAATGTGCGAGAGAGGTGTCACGATGGTCCAATCCAAAAAATGTTAAAACCTTTAATGGAGGATGTCAATTCATTCTAGAGAGAGCATGGGAGAATGATGAAGAGAGAACGGTGTTGAGAGAGAGCGGTAGCATTCATAGTGGATGGGAGAGAGAGAGAGTAGCGACAATGATGGTAGGGAAGGAGAGCGACGATGACAGTGAAAAAGATAGAGATTGGTGAAGATGACGGGTTTTCATTTTGAATGGGTTTTTAATTTTTTTTTACAAAAGGGATAGGACTTCAGATATTTTTAAAAATGGGTCCGAGATGCATGAACCCTATTCATGCATCCCCAATCCCGGGAGGATGTGTGAACGAGGTTCACACATCTTCAATCCGAGCGAGATGCATGAACCCCGTTCACACATCCTTCGCAAACCGGATGAAGGATGCGTGAACGGAGTTCACGCATCATGCAAAATGTTTTTTAATAGTTTGAAAAATTTTTATTTTTATTTTAATTTTAATTTAATTTTGTTTTGTTTATATATATATATATATAACAAAAAAAATTAGCAGAATATATCTGCTACTTAAAATCCAGCAGCACTGTCATTTCATCAGTCTGGATTCTGACAAAAACTCTCACCCAGGACTCCCCTTTATAAGAGAGTTTGCCCTGAAAATTATTCTGCATTTTTGATGTGGGATACAGGTTCTTCCTAACCTACATGGTACATTTTGGCATTTCTGATGTAGGATTCTGTTTCAAGTACATGACTTTGAAAGAGTATAAAATATAGACTATAAGACTAATATAAATGAAATTTTAAACATTGATTAAGAATATAAGAAATAGTTTAAAACAGAAATAATTTCATAAAAAATGTTGATCAAAAATAAATTATCACCATTCAAAACAATAAAATTGAAACTTAAAAATGTTTCACGTATTTAAAGTACGTGACTTTGAAAGACTATAAAATATAAACTATAAGGATAATATAAATGAAATTTTAAACATTGATTAAACATATAAGAAATAGTTGAAAACAAAAATAATTTCATAGAAAATGATGATAAAAAATAATTTATAACCATTCAAAACCATCAAATTTAAACTTAAAAATGTTTCATGTATTTCAAGTACGTGACTTTGAAAGACTATAAAATATAAACTATAAGACTAATATAAATTAAATTTTTAACATTGATTAAAAATATAAGAAATCGTTGAAAATAAAAAGAATTTCATAAATAATGTTGATAAAAAATAATTTATAAGCATTGAAAACCATAAAATTGAGACTTAAAAATGTTTCATTTATTTCAATTACGTGACTTTAAAAGAATATAAAATATAAACTATAAGACTAATATAAATGAAATTTTAAACATTGATTAAAAATATAAAAATTATTTGAAAACAAAAAGAATTTCATAAAAAATATTGATCAAAAATAATTTATAACCATTCAAAACCATCAAATTAAAACTTAAAAATGTTTCATGTATTTCAAGTACGTGGCTTTGAAAGACTATAAAATATAAACTATAAGAATAATATAAATGAAATTTTAATCATTGATTAAACATATAAGAAATAGTTGAAAACTAAAATAATTTCATAAAAAAATATTGATCAAAAATAATTTGTAAGCATTCAAATCCATCAAATTGAGACTTAAAAATGTTTAATGTATGTGACTTTGAAAGCCTATAAAATATAAAGTATAAGACCAATATAAATACAAATTAAAACATGAATTTAAAATATAAGAAATAGTTGAAAATAAAAAGATTTTAATAAAAAATTTTGATGAAAAATAATTTATAAGATTTCAAACACACATACTTGAAACATAAAAATGTTTCAAATATGTGGTTTTGAAAGACTAAAATATAAATTACAAGAAGAATATAAATGAAACTTTAAACATGGATTAAACATATAAGAAATAATTAACAATTAATTAGTTAATTAGTAGTATAATTATTAATTATATAATTATTAATTACTTATTAATAAATATAATTATAAATTAGTTAATTATTAATATAAATATTAGTTATTAATTACTAATATACAAAAAATAATTAGTTAATTACTAATATAATTATATAATAATTAATTAGTTAATTAGTAACATAATTATTTATTATATAATAATTAATTAGTTAATTATTAATATAATTATTAGGTAATTAGTAATATCATTGTTAATTATATAATAATTAAGTAGTAATATAATTATTAATTATATAATAATTAATTAGTAATATAATTATTAATTATTAATAATTAACTAGTTATTTCGTAATATAAATATTATATATATAAAAATTAATTAGTTAATTAGTAATATAATTATTAATTATATAATAATTAATTATTTAATTAGTAAAATAATTATTAATTATATAATAATTCATTATTTAACTAGTAAATTAACAAGATAATTAATAATTACAATTATTCATTATAAATATTAATTATCAATTATTAATAATTAATTATATAATACCATAACATCTGATCTTGGATTTGGTAACCCAAATCCATGTCCCCCAAAAAGTTTTATTAAAAAAAGAAAAACATACAACACACCTCAGGACCCACGGACCCACAAATAAAACAAAACACTGCATGTCATGCAACTGGCTGCAAAGTCCAGATAACCCAATTAAACCAGACACAAAAGCCCAACCCACACATGCCCGTAGCCGAACCAGCCGCATCGCCTCCCTGAGAACATTACCCCCGGCATCATCACTGTCGATCCCATCCTTCGTGGATCCCTATGACTTAAAATTAAAGCAACATCCTAATTTCTCCCACAAACCGAGGTCACACATCACCTCCCAATAAATAATGGTGACACCCCACGTGAAGTCATCACCTGCACCGAATACTTCACACGCCAAATAAAGCTTTCACATGTTCTGAAGTCAAGACGATATCCAGCTATCACACGGATTAAGACCACACACCACCACCTGAGCACGCTCCCGCATCAACTCATCACCACCGAAAGTCGACCATAGCACCTTCCAGCTCTCGACCAGGAGAAGATCACAACTATCAAGCCTACTAAGTTCCACCCCACCGTCGGGCCTCTGGGATCACACAACCTCAGTGCCCAACCCCTCTGCTGCCGAACGAGACACGCCGGGCCACCCCGTCGCTGAGAGATAGCAAACCTCCCGCCATCTCCACCATCGCCCTTGGAGAAGATTTCTCCCTGCGTCCGAATATCTTCGTCGCCAGATTCCCAGAGAAAGGTCTCCAACCTGCATGCACATGCCGATGCGCAGTCCCCATGCTCAGTCTCCGTCATTGCCAACCAGTAGCCAACACCCAACATGATGCTGCCTTTGCCCGAAGCTGAAGATAACCTAGGTCTTTACACCAAAGATCATCGACTGATTTGACTTCCCCCTCTTCGCGGTCCTTCACTCACACCCAAATCACCGCCACTGGGGTCCAAAACCCAGGGTGAGGCCTCCTGCAAGATCTTGGACTTTACCTTCTCCTTCCACATGTCACTGGACATCAACTGAATTAGGGGGATGGGTTATTTATTTATTTTAATGGATCTAGGTTTAGTATATTTAGGAATATGGGTTTGTTGAGCGCCACTTCAAGTGAAGTGGCAATCAACAATTCGGGTGGCTAGCGCCACTTCAAGTGGCGCTTTGCCACCCCTTTTTTTATGGTTTTGTTTTCTTTTTTTGTTGTTTTAATTTTTTTTTCCACCTCATCTCTTTTTAATAAATAATTTCAAAATAAATAAATAAAATTTTAAAAATAATCTTATAAATATGTATTTAAAAATGATAAATTAATTATTATTATATTTATAATTATATAATAATGAAATTATATTTATGTATATTTATAATTATATAATAATGAAATTATATTTATATATATAATTATTCAATTTCACTCATTTATAACATTCATGAATTTAATATTATCTATTCATTAATAATGTCAATTAATTTTTACTATTTTTACTATTTATTTATTTTTAATATATTTTTTTAAAATATTTTTGAAAATATTTTATATAGTTTTTATCAGTACTTTCCAAATATTTATAATAAATATAGGGTTTTTTCTCTAAAATAAAATTGCTATTAAATAAAAAAAATTTAAGTGCTAAAATCGCTGATAAAGATCCATATTTTTAAGCTCAAAGAGGTAGCACTGATAAAGGGATCTCTTTATAAATTATTTCTATTTTATCATAGAAAAATATGGGTCCTTATTAACATTTTAAAAAAAGTATGGATAAAACTTTTATGATATTTTAAATAGAACCCTAACAGAGTACCTGATTACCTGCATCATTCAGGCTCTCACAGAACTAAAACTCCACTACTTATGTCCCTAAAAATCCTCAGATGATCAAAACTTTCAAAACCCATAGTATGTGACTCATTCAATCACTTTCATTTCTTGAAAATCTACAATTCTTCTTTGGGTGATTCTATTTTTTCCAATATATTTTAACAGCATGCATGATCAATTTTACAGTGATCTACCTTCCTAATTCTCCACCCAATATCCCTTGCCTCGAGCCACTCTTGCTTCACCCACTCCCTCATGATCATGTTTATTAACTATTATTTTTAAATGAGGAAAACTTGTGTTTTAATACATTATTTTACATGTTTTTTATCTAACTAATTAGTATGTGCATAAACCTATCATTACTTAATGTTTCTAGAATATTTTTTAAAAGTTTAAATAAATCCTAGGTTTAGAAATAGTTGTGTTGTTCTATATTAAATATGTTTAATTCAAAAGTTTCTATTGATCTACTAAATTTTCATGAGGATTACATGTGAATTTTTGAAATATAGTTGTTTTGAATTGAAAATGAAAACTGATTATCAATCATGTTTTCTGAGAGTTTGATGTGGTGAAATTTTCAATGAATGTATGCTTTGATGTAAAACTAAACAATGTTTCATATAAAATAGTTTTTTATTTTTTTCCTTGAAATTTAGACTGTGTTTCTTAAATGTGTATTATAAAAAATATTTTCCAATTTTATTTTTGACAATTTATATATAGTGCACCTTCAAATAGGATGAATATAATTTTTGAAAAAAAGTTTTTTGATATGACATTTATATGGATTTTATTTCAAATTTAAATCATTTAAAAAAATAAAACATGCCTAAAAAATATTTAGAGTTCTTATTTTTTAATAATTTATGGGAATTCTATTTGTGAATATTTTGTTATTATATTTTTTATAAATTCATGTAAATTGATTTATTTTGATATATATATTTTATTAAAAAATGTATATCTTTAGTCGAGATCACATGATATCCTTTTTTAATGTGCTTATACTTGTGATATTATCTTTGACGTGCATCACCTCCCTCATGCATAACTAATATAGAACCACCATAAAACACTATTTACTTTAGTCCTAACAATGTCTACATCAAGTGGGGATATCACTTAGTTCACCACCAAAATCACACTTCAATCAGTCTGATCAATTATTTTTAGCCTCACTGTTTTCTTTTGATTTTATATTTGGGTGACTGATAATTTTTAGAATCCAAATGTCACATATGATTTCAATTACTTTATACATTTCTTTATTTTTTTAAGTCTAATCATATGATATATCCATGAATTAATCATGCATGAAATTTGTCCATTAACAAGTGTCGGTCACCCCACCTTTCTCACTTCTTTCACATATTAAGGTAATTTTAGAGTGAGGGTTTCGATTGAACTTCAAATGAGAGGGATGAGAATTCAAGTTTAAGGTATCATTACTTCTCTCATAGATTAAAATAAAACAATTCTTCATATTTTATTCCATTAATAAGAAAAATAACCCCCATACTTTTAATATTTTTATTACTGTAAATATCTAAAACAATATTTCACAAAACAAAATTCTAACCCCATGTTCAATTAAAAATTTTATTCTTATAATAATGATAAAAATGTAAGCATACACAATGTAATGTTTTGTAAAATTATTAATTTGGCCAATTCACCTTCTTTTTAATCTATAGTGCCCTAGTTATTTAATTTTTACTCATATTAGTTGATCCATCCTACTAACCCCATTCAAAACATACATATTTTCTTCTATTTTTTTAAACCCCACTCACAGTGTCTACTCACACTTTTTTCTATAGTGAATTCTCACTATTACTTCCATTGAGGTTGTTTTTTGTTTTCATGTGATCCTAGGTAGTTGGGATTATACTCCAATCATTAGTTTGAGATGAGGCTTTCTTCTGATCCCACTAGGACAATTTTTTAACTTGTGTTTAAGTTGAATGTTTTTTTATCTAATAAAATATAATCAACTTTGGTTCCAAATAACCCTATCTCTGAAACACCACCTAAAAAACCATGTACCAAGTGAAGAAGTAAATAAACATAAACATCTATATCTTAATGGATACCCAAATAGAAAATTTACGCTAATCATCCTATAACTACCACCTTTTTGTCCCACAAAACATCAAATCAAGAACCTGGGTCAACAAAAACTAGTTTACCCTAGGTTGTT
Source organism: Viscum album (assembly GCA_963277665.1). Lineage (NCBI taxonomy): Eukaryota > Viridiplantae > Streptophyta > Magnoliopsida > Santalales > Viscaceae > Viscum > Viscum album. The sequence continues at coordinate 889,857,496 of OY728142.1, forward strand.
TCTTTTCATGAAACCCTTTTGTAAAATGATAACTTGTTAGGAACCCTTTCTAATTAAATTCAAATGTTGTGTTACCCTTTTTAGAAGTATCTATAATGTGATCCTTTAATTGGGGATACCTTATATGTATTTATTTATATTTTTATAAAAAAATAATATTTTATGAAACTAATTGGATGGATATGAATAAAGAATAGATGGTTGATAATTTTATAAAAAAAGATTATAAGGATGGAGAAAAAGACTTGATCATGTCTTGAATGGTGCATAGAGATGACCTTTCTTAAATCCTTTTCCCATTTTTATGTTGTTTTTATTAAAGAAAAATTAGAATGGAAGATTTGGAAGATCATTTTATGTGTCATGAAATAGATCATAGCTATAAATGTTGGATTAAACATAGAGATAAATATATCGTGCATACTAATTTGGATGATACTACGACTTATGGATCAACTGATATGAATATAATTATAAATTATTATGGTGATCATATAAAAAAATGAAAATGGAAGTTGAAGATGACCTTAATGATTTTCCAAATTTCTTTAATAAGTTCAATAACTAATCTAAGAGACCATTTTATACTGGTTATACTAAATATAAAACATATTCAACTATACTGAAGTTATATAATTTAAAAATTGGTAGCGAGTGGAGTGGCACCACCTTTATATAACTACTTAAAACTAAATGATATGATACAAGATGAAAATGAGATTTCCTATCAAACATATGACTCTAAAATAATTCTACATTCAGTGGGCATGATCTCTGAAAAAGTACATGTTTTTTTAAATGATTTCATATTTTTTAAGGAAAATGAATCACTCAAAAAATTCCTTAACTATGATGTGTATTAATACAAGAAATATGAATCAAGTAATTCAAAATATATATGTTACCTTCCTATAATTCCACATTTTAGATGAATATATTGATATAACAAAACTACTATTCAATTGACATGGCACATTGAAATAAGAATTAAAGATGAAAAAATGCATTACCCAAAATACTATCCTTAGTGGAAGAAAATTGATTATGAGTATCCTGAATTTTGGGAATGAGTCGAGAAACCTCATTTTCATGTTATCTAAAGATGGAATAATTTCTTTTGTTGTAAAGATTAAAACTCAATGCACACACCCAATTATATTGTTTAATTATAACTTTTCAGAACAATTTCTCTTGAAGAAAAAATACATTATGTTGTCTCTTCTTATATCTAGACCAAAACAACCCAATAATAATATTTATTCCTATTTCGATCCTTTGATCGAAGTTCTGAAATTTATATGGGATAATTGTGTTACATTGTATTATGATCATAGAAGTGAATAATTCAAGTTGAGATCCATGTTTTATGAGATGATAAATTAATTTTATACTTATGTAAATTTTCTTTTCTATATAATTTAAGAAATATTGGTGTTTTCAATATGTAAATAATGAATACTCATTTTGGTTGAAATGTTCCTCTAAGACTATGTTTTTATAACATTGGAATTTTTTACCTCAATTAAATAAATACTGATCCTAAATGAAAGCATTTGATGGGAATAAATAAAAAGGTACAATACCATCTAAAAACGAGTGATAAATTGTTTGAGAAAGTAAAAGATATTGACATTGTTTTTAGTAAACCTTTTTCTAAAAAAATTATGATATTATTTTGGAAAAAGCGATCAATTTTCTTTAAATTGCCATATTGTAATTGCATATTTGTTAGAAATTTTCTTGATGTCATGCATGTAGAAAGAAATGTTTTTGATAGTATTATTGGCATGTTTATAAATGTTCCTCACTAAAAAAATATGACATCAAGTCTAGGTTAAGCAGTATTGACATAGAAATAAGGGAAAAGTTGGAACAAGTGAAGGGTGAAAGGAGAAATTTTCTTCTACCTATAGCTTAAACTCTTTCCAAATAAGAAAATTGTAATTTTTACAATTTTTTTAACAGTATAAAATTTCATAATCGGTATTCATCAAATATCAAGAATGTTGTGTTGTTGACTTATTTGAAGTTACAAGGTCTAAAATCACATGAATGTCATGTTTTGATGCTCATCACTTTATATTTCATTCTTATTAAAAATGTACGACAAACATTAATCAGACTCCATATATTTTTCAATGAAAAATAAAGAAAATATATTGGCCCAATGAAGTTTCAAATCAGGAATAAGGATATTATGGTCTTATTATGAGAATTAAATATGTTATTCCCATAATAATTATTTGTTATAATGGTCCACCTGATGGTTTAATTGATTGGAGAGGTTCAACTATATGGACCTTTCCATTACAGATGAATGTACCCCATTGAATTATATATAAATATTTTAAAAGTTTATATCAACAATTAATGTTTTCCAGAAGGATGTATTACAGAATGATATATTGCTAATGAAGAAATTGAATTATGCACTGATTACCTATCAGATGTTGATAGCATTGGTCTTCTGAATAATCATCAAATAAGACTCATTATGGGTAAAGGGATTTGTAAAATATCTGTTTTCACAATTAGCATCACAAAGGGAGAGCAAGATCACATTTAAATTTTACATAATAGTGTAGATGTTTCTCCATATGTTGAAGCCCATAAATTTATTATTATAAATTCTAATCCATAAAGGTATAAAATATGGAAATCAAATATACATAATAAATAGTTTATAATATTATTATTAGAACATATTTATAAGGAGTAATCTGAAAATCACAATTCAATTGTTGAACGACTTTGATGGCTAGCCAGAAGTTATAGTGTAAATGTTATATGTTACAATGGTTTTTTAATTAAGGGAAATAAATTATATAAAAAACAAAAAGATAAATTTAGTATGATATAAAATAGTGGAGTTACTCTTGTGGTGGAAGTGATACATGCAGCCAATTCTAAGGACATAAATCCAATTTATGTGAATATAAGATATTTCATCATCATCATACTGATATGTGAGTTGGATTATATAACATTTTAAGTGCTAATTTTCTATTGAAAATGGGTTGGCAAAAGGAGTGCACTTAAATTCAATGAAATGGGCCTTATGAAAGAGAATTTAAATGTGGAAGGGTATAAGGATGTCCCATTCATAATTATATCATAAAAAATGATGGTATTTTATGTATCAGATCTAGTTAACAAGAATTGGTCTATTTTCCTATTAGAGACTAAAATAATTATGCGGTCAAATAAAAACTCAATTGAGGTTGACCCTTTTATTGGGATATCTCAATCAATTCATAGTGGTCCCAATATAGAGAATTCATTATACATTATAGGGGACCATAAAGAGAAGATTTGGATACTCCATAGAGTATCCAAATGTCCTCATCCTATAAAGGAAAATAAAAAGTTCACTAAGTTGGTTAAATGTTTTTTTAATATACTATGATTTTCCTCAAAATATTATGTGTTCTCTACTAAATTTATATAATAAAAATTAAATTTTTGACTAATCATGTAGATAATTACTTTTTCCCATGTTGATGTTACCAATTCTGAGGAAGAATAAGTGATTGATGGTAAAATTGTGAAATTTTTAGGGGATCAACAATATATTGATGAAAAACAATTATGATGTAGTATAATATCATTAAATAAAATTATCAATGTAAGAATAAAGGGTTTAAAATTTGAGGTTGGCTAGAATCAAAATGACAAACTTATTGAACCAAAAAATTCCAAAATTATTAGTCATTTTGGTCTCATAATGAGAGAGAACGTGCCAATTTTTATATATACATAAAACCATGTCTTTACAATATTGAAGGAAACCCTTTATGAATATATTAAAGTAATTTTATGATATATTTTCTCCGTTTTACAAAAAAAAATATAATGAATCATTTATTTACATTTCATTATACTTTTCAATGTTCATTTATCTAAGATTATTTTCGTATAAAATATGTTTTAATGGTTACTAAAAAGTCTCATAGAGGATTTTATAAACTTATTTCAAAGCATCATCTCAACGATGTTTGGGGAAAGTAAACCCCCAACCACCTATTATGTATGAATAAATTATAAAATTGGATACATGGAAAACATTCATTGTTCCTCCTAATAAGAAATCATTTATAATGTAATTTATTCTATTATGTTTTATTTTAAATTATTTATTTTACCCACTTTCATTAAAAAAAATTAATTTAATGAAACATTAAAGGAGTTATGAAAATAAACATGTTGAAAAAACAATATAACCCTATCATAATGAATGGATGGGCAACACTTCAATTGAAAAAATGGTACTTATTTTAAATCTATAATAAAAGTTTTATGTTATATAAAACAACATATGTTCCTCAATTTATATGAAGCTTGATGAATATTTTTTTTATGCCACATCCATCCAATGTCATGTGCTATGGAAGGATGACTATATAAATAGAGGGTAAACTAATTGATGATAACACCCAAACATTATGGTAATCTTGTGTAATTATGACATAGTAGTAATTCATTATTCTTTATAACAATATTACATAAAAATATATACTTATATGAGTATGTTTTCTTTATAAAGTATAGAAACATAAATCATCATCAACTATACCTAAAGAAAAAAATACTTTCAGTGCCTTTCTAGTGGCCAGGAAAATATGGTTTTATTAGATGTATATGTTTTAGAGTGTCACCTTAAATATATTTTAAGAAGTAAAATACACAAGGAGATATATATGAGTTCGTGAAAGGACTACATGAAAAAATAAATTCTTTGAGAGATATTATTATCCATTCTAGTTTGGTGGACCAATATATACAAAAGGATCAAAGAGAAATAGAATTGGAACAAAGAGAGTACAAGAAGAGCCAAATGACCCCACTAAATTTTAGGGTAAATTTGTATGTGATTTATATCTATCAACACACAAGAATTACCTTATTGCCAGGGGTATAGTTTATAATTTCCCAAGACACATGATACATAAAAACAACTCCCAAAATATCACATGAGAGTGGGGATCAAAGTAGATCATGATCCATACACTAAATTTTCTATTCCTCTTGATGATATGGATGTTACTACACCTGATAATGTTATTGTAATTTTCTTTGAATAGAAATCTAATCTTACAGAGATAATTGAGGTATGTCCTTACCAATTTTTTTTTCAAATTAAAACCCTTTAACAGTTGACGAAAAAATGGTCTAAAATGAGGTATGGTATTACATATGGATAAAAAAAAATGGGGAAATGGGAGTTCAGACCAATACAATCCATTGAATCAACCAAGAAATCCAAAGGTCCTTCTGGAAGTACCTTCTCCCCAATAGTTACACTTCCATATAAATTAATTTTAAAAGTTCTTATTGAAGAAAAATTAAAAGATAAAAATATGACCAACATTCAATTTGAAGAATAATTATTTGGAGATGTCATTACATGCATAGTTGGTCTGGAGAGTATATATGATATTATCATGTTTAAATGGATATGGGTCTTAGTTGTGAATACATACATGAGGTACATTTTCTTAATCGTTTTGTCCAAAAAATAGTCTACTTTGTTCATTATAGTTAATAACTATTCATATTTTATAAAGGTATATATATTACAACTACATAAAGTGGAAACTCTAAAATCATGATTTTGATTCATTAATCCATTGATCATTTCCAATAAAGAAATTTCTAATAAATAGTAAGAAATTTAAAAGAAAAAATATGACCAGAGAGAGGCATTTGAAAAGAAAATAATAGATGGAAGACTCCTCTTAATTCCTATAATTCAAGGGTAAAATATATAATCTAATCATGTAAAATAACTTTTTATTATTTTTTATTTTTTATTTTTTAGGAATCACTAAATGCTCATCAAAATCAATTTTGATACAAAAAATGTTTATTTTTTGAATCCAATGCCTATATTTCCATCAAACACACAAAAAATGATATCTATTGTGAATTTCTAATGCACTACAATCATAATTTTATAGATAAAATTCAAATTATATGTTTTTAACAATATTTTTGTTATAATTGGGTGATCTATAAATATAGGTTGAATCATCGTATAGAGTCAGTGACTAAACATAATAATTCTACGGATTTATTCAAATATAAAATAGATTATTTTATATATAGTAATATTTAACTATGCGATCATATTTCAAAACAATTTATTTATTTTTTTTCAATTTTTTTAGATCCCAAAGAAATATAATGACAAATATTGTGGATATAATGTTTTTAAATTTATAAAAGATATCATATCCATCAAAATACTAGCATCTTTGAACATGTAATATTTGAAGTTAATTATAACTTCTTTGAAAATAGTTTTTAATCACTTGTTTATCAATATTTTATCATTACTACATAGATTTCAAAAAAATATACATACTCAAAAGAAGGATTAATATTTTTTAGAGATGAGTGGACACAATACATAGTGTTATAATTTTTTCCGACATCAAATTTAGGGGATTCCCTATTATGTTTGTGATCTAGTATATGTTATAACCATAGAGATACATTTAGTAAATAAATAATTAGTTTCATAATTATTATATATTATTTTTTACCTGTTCCTAAAGGATAATTATAATAGTGGGATACAACAGATGTAATGGTGATAGGTAAATGGGTCAAGAATGTATACATAAATCATGAGAATATGAATTTATACTACTAATTTAGTTAATTTTCACAAAGATAATTCTTTAATATGAGTAAGAAATGGTGTTAAGGTTGAATTATTATTGTTCTCAGAAGCTTATGTTCTTGAATTCACTCACATCCATTGTGAGAGTTTCTTATCACCATGGATGTGAGCCAATTCAAGAGAACCCAATTTTTATAATAATAATAAATGGTGTGATTTGTAGAAATAAATTTAACCTAAATATGATAAATTGTGTGTTTGGTATGACTTTAAGTATATATTTTTAGTTTATAATTGAAAATTAAGTTCATAACCTACACCACATACTCAAAAATGGCCAAATAAATTCTGGCTATTTTGATACTTTAGAACAAAAATCCACAAGTCATTTTTTGATGGATAAGAATTTGTTTCACCTCAATATGACATTTAGTGTACCCAATATAACTCTAAGTGTATGTTTTTAGTTCAAAAATTAAATTTTAGTTCAAAACACACATCAAATACTCAAAATCAAGAAAACCCATTAAGATTATATTAGTAATTAGTAAAAATATCCACGATTCATTTGTGAAATGTATGAATAAATCAATATTTAATTAGATACACAGTGTGCCCGGTATGACTCTAAGTGTATGATTTTAGTTTAAAATAAAAAATTTAGTTTAAAAAAACACATGACATACTCAAAAAATGAGAAAATGAATTTAATTTTTTTTGATACTTTAGAAAAATAATCCATAAGTCATTTTTGATGTGTAGGAATCATTTGAACCTCAATATAATACACAGTGTGACTGGTATGACTTGAAATGTGTTTTTTCATTTTAAAATTGATATTTTAGTTCAAAACACTTTTCATATACTCAAATACAAGAAAATTAATTCAAATTCTCTTACTACTTTTGGAAAACAATCCATAAGTAATTTTTGATGTGTAAGTATTGACTATATATTAGTCTTACACATGTAGTGGCTGTTATGACTTGAAGTTCTTGTTTTCAATATAGAAGTGAAATTTAAGCTTAAAATTCATGTTACAAATCCGAAACCAATAAATTTATCTCTAATATTATTCAAAATATATGAAAAAAAATCAATTATTGATTTTTTATTTGTAGTAATCCATCATTAATATAGCCAATATATGATGTGGGTGTTATGAAACAAAGCATGTGTGTTCAATATTAAAGTGGTATTTTATTATAAAATGTGACATGTAGCCAAAACTAAGAAAAATTTCTCTAATTGTTTTCAAAACTTAGGAAAGCAATCCATAATTTATTTTTGATGTGTTGGAATTGACCAAACATCAATCTGATAGATGATGTGGCATATATGACTAAAAATATTTGTTTTCAATACAGAAGTGCCATTTTATTTTATAACATGTGTCACATAGCCAAAACTTATAAAAAAGATCATATTACTTCCAAACTTTATTAAAATTATCCTTAAGTCATTTTGGACAAGTACGAATCAATCTCACTTCAATTTGAAACAGGGTGTTTCCAGTATGACACAAAGTGTATATTTTTAGTTTCAAATTTACCTTATAGTTAAAAACACACATGAAATACTAAAAAATGATATAATGAATTCAATTTTTTTTGTAACCTTAGTATAATGATCCCTAAGTCATTTGTAACATGTAATAATCAGCTAAAACTCAATCTGATACATGGTGTGACTAGTATGACATGAAATGTGCGTTTTTAGTTTAAAATTGACATTTTAGTTCAAAACACACATTTAATTCTCAAATATGATAAAACACATTTATATTCTTTTGATACTTTTGTAAAATGTTCAATAATTCATTTCTGACATGAAGGAATGAACATAATTTCAATTTAACTAGGTTGTGGCTTGTATGACTCAAATTCCATGTTTTTTAAATGGAATTGTCATTTTTTTTAAAAACATGTCACTTGAAAGAAATTGAGAAAATGAGATTGAATTATTTTAAAAATATTTTAAAAGACTCATTAATTCATTTTTCTCATATAGAGATTGACTGCATATCAATCTAACAAATTATGTGGCTGGTATGACTCAAAGTGATTGTCCTCAATATAAATGTTCCATTTTTGTTTAAAATGTGCATCACATAACCAAAACCATGAAAACATGGTCAATTTATTTTTAAAATTTTGAAAAATGATATATAATTCATGTGTGACATGTATTAATTGACCATAGATTATTCTGACAGACGATGTGGTAGGTATGACTTGAAGTGTGTGTTTTCAAAATAAAATTGACATTTTAGTTTAAAATGTGAATCACATAGATAAAATCAATAAAATGAAATCATATTGTTTTAAAAAACTATAAAAGAAATATATTATTCATTTTTGATCTATTTAAATTGACCAAACATCTGTCTAACATATGATGTGGTTGGTATAACTTAAAGTTCATGTTTTAATATAAAAGTGTCATTATAGTATAAAACACACATCACACAAAAAAACTGAGTAAATGCGATTGTATTGTTTTCAAACATTATTAAAATTTTCCATAATTCATTTCTAACATGTAATAATTGAACACACATTAATCTGACCCACAATGTGATCAGTATGACTCAAAGTACGTGTTCTCAATATAAAAGTGTGATTTTAGTTTATAACACATCACATAACTAACACGAAAAACATTTATTTTTTCAAACATTATTAAAAGGATCTATAATTTATTTATGAAAGGTATGAATCGACCATAAATAAATCTGACATAAGATGTGGAATTTATAGCTCAAAGTGTGTTTTTTCAATATATATGTTCCATTTTAGTTTAAAACGCACGTTACATAGCCAAAACAATGAAAATGTGCTCATATTGTTTTAAAGTGTTAGTAAAATGATCCAAAATTCATTTTTGACATGTAGTAATCAACTACACATCAATTTGACATACAATGTGGTCGATTTTACTCAAAGTGTGTGTTTTCATTATTAAAGTGTCATTTTTGTTTGAAATTCTCATCACAAAGCCAAAATTAAGAAAACAAGCTTGGAATGTTTTCAAAAACTTGGAAAAAAATACATAGTTATTTTTTTACATATATTAATCTATTATATGTCAATATCACACATTATGTGGCCGATAATTCTCAAAGTATGTGTTTTAAATATAAAAGCGTCATTTTTGTTTAAAATGCGTAACATAGGAAAAAATTGAGGAAATGAGATTAGATTTTTTTTTATAACTTTATTAAAATGATAAATAATTAAATTTTGACATGTTTGAATCAACTATACATAAATTTGACAGAAAATGTGGCAAGTACGACTCAAATTGTATGTTTTCAATATAGAAGTTACATTTTAGGTTAAAATGCATGTCTCATATCCAAAAACAAGAAAAAAGATTGTATTTTTTTAAAACATTATAAAATTGAACCATAATACATTTTTGACATTCAGGAATTGATAAAACTTTAATTTGACACATTATGTGGTTGTTATAACTCAAATTGTGTGTTTTCAATATAAAATTGTCATTTTAGTTTAAAATGCATAACACACAGCCAAAATAGATAAAATAAGCTTTTATTGTTTTCAAAACTAAGTAAAGTTATCCAAAATTCATATGTGATGTGTATTAATCAATCACATGTAAAATAAAAAAATTATGTGGTTTGTACGACTTGAAGTGCGTGTTTTAAATATAAAAGTTTCATTTTAGTTTAAAACATGCATCAAAAATCCAAAGATAATAAAATGATCTCAGATTATTTTCAAACTTGATGAAAAATATCTAAAATTCATTTTTGACATGTAGAGATTATCCACACATCAATATGATGGATTATGTTTTTGGTATGACTCAAAGTGAGAGTTTTTAATATAAACATTTCATTTTTGTTTAAAACGCGCATCACTAGAAAAAAAGGAAAAAATGATCTTGGATTGTTTTTAAACATTAAAAAATGATCCATAATTAATTTTTTATATGTAGTAATTAACTACATGTTAATTTTACACACTATGTAGGAATTATTACTCTAAGTTCATGTTTTCAATATAAAAGTTTATCTTTAGTTCAAAATGTACATCACATAGCCAAAACTGAGAAACTAAGATCAGATTATTTTCAAACATTAGGAAATGTTTCATTATTAGTTTCTAAAATATAGGAATTTACTTAATATTAATTTTATTCATGATGCATCTAGTATGACTCTAAGTACATGTCTTTAATAAAAATGCATCATTTTAGTTTAAAATTCTCTTTACTAGTCGAAAGTGAGAAAATGAGCTCAAATTGTTTTAAAAAATTAGGGTGATGATCCATAATTAATTTGTTACATGTATGAATCTATCACATGTCAATCCAACACATGATGTGGTTGGTATAACTCAAAGTGCATGTTTTCAAAAAAGAAGTGTCATTTTAGTATAAATCACGTGTCACATAGACAAAAATAAGAAAATTTTCTCAGATTGTTTTCAAACATTAAGACAATGATCTATAATTAATTTTAGGCATGTACTAATAAACTGAAAATTAATATAACACACGATATGGTCGGTATTACTCGAGGTGTTTTTTTTTTCAATAAAAATGTTCCATTTTAAATTAAAATGCTTATGACATATCCAAAATAGATAAAACAAGCTCAGATTGCTTTAAAATTTTTGGGAAATGATTCATAATTCATCTTTGATATGTAGTAACTAACTGTATGTAAATCTGATGCACGATTAACTTAAAATATCATTAATATATACGGTAATTAATAGTATATTTTATCATATGTGTGTTATATAACATTAAAATTATAATTTTTTTTATTTTCTGATACTAAAATAAACATTTGTTTTATTTAAAGGATAAGATTTTTTATGTATGATGATCATTGGAAAAAGTGTTCTAGTTTTGATTCTGTATATGGGTTGAAATTATTTTTTGATTAATTGTAAATATGAAATAATTGTAAATATTTTGTATCTGAATTTTGGATTGAAATAAATGGTGATATGAAATTTCTATTCCAATATTTTTTTCTCTATATTTCTATTCCTATTAATGTATTATAATCGGGTTTGTTTATATAGGGTTGTTTCATGGATACTATGGGGATATAGCTATGTAGCATCCAATATGGCATTTATTAGTGCTATAAAAATCCCTAGCAAAGGATGCCTTTATCGATGCGGAAAAAATCACTAATAAATGACACCTTTATCTACATTTTTTTGTAGCACTGAAAAAGGCAGAGGCATTTTAATGTTGCTTAGTTAGTCAATTGTTTTTTGGAATGAAAAATCCATTTAATAGTACTATTTGATGCCTCATCTGATATATTTAATATAACTAAGGGGATGTGTGATTAAGTTTATCATGTGAAGAAAAATCCATCCCAAAAGAACATGTATCTTTCTACATATATTTCATCATCTTCTCATGTTATTTCTCCTCAGGTGATTTTAATGCTCATGTTGTTATCACTTCTCTTACTTCTCCCTAGTTAGTCTCTGTGTTGTCTAATATAGATTTCATATATTCCCCTTATACACATTAGCTATGAAAAAGGACGATCCCACATGGTCTCCATTTAAGCTAAACGCTGACATCGCTTCAATACTATATTAACTAGTTGGAGTTGATTATGGATCAATACCAATCACCCATCCTTTCTCAATACCACTCTTCACCACCCACATCCAAGAAACCTTGTTAGAATATGACTCACGTGAGGCCCCATCCCCACCATCCATCTCATCATGACCCTCCTATATCCAACAAATTTTTTTCACATATGTTTCTTAAAAATGTACAAATATAAATGAAAAATGTAAAAAAATATTATGTTCATATAAAAAAATTAAAAAAGAAATATATACCCAGATTTGTCACTATCTCTCACTAAAAATATATCAAGTACTACTATTAGTGTACATCGTCTTATGCACATCAAAATCCGTAATGGTTGGATCAATCATAGACCATATAAATTTATAATATAAATTAAGTATTATATATATGTTCATTATTACAAAGTGCCTTTTATCAGTGTAAAAATTCATCTTTATTAGTGCTAAAAAAGAACTGACATTTCAAGTACTATTAAAATATGATCACTTTTTTCAACATTAAAAAAATGTTGATAAAAGAATCATTTATCATTGATTAAGAAAATATGGCATTTAATCAATTAATTTTTAGTGCCAATAAAGTAATATTTTATTAATTCTTTTAGCATTGATAAAACTAAAAATATTTTTTAAAAATTTCACTCCTTTATAAGTACAAGTTTATAGCACCAATAAAACTCAAAAATAATTTTAAAATTCTAGAAGTCTTGTCACCCCCACCCGATCCACCCTTACCCCTTTATCACTCATCCAATCGATACTACATAATTCCAATAACCTTGAATATTCATATTCCCAAGAATATTTAAGTTTGTGACCTCCTTCATACAACTATGGAATCCTATTTCTTCTGAAAATTTATGTCATATATATATATACTCATTTATTTATTCATTTTTCAATTCATATAATTATATATAATTATTTAATAATTTTTAAATATATTTATAACATATCTTTATATATTTACTTCTTTACATTATATATATTTTAGTTGGTTGGGGTACAATTACAACCAACCACACACACACACACCACACACACGGACTAGAAATGCAGGCCAAAGACCCCCGAGATGATAGACCACCCATCAAGAATTATTTATTTAGTAATTATCCTATTGGACCATTACATGACTCATAGTCCCAATGGGTATTATACACATGAAAAACCAAACCCATAGGTTAATATGGAAAAATTATCTCTAGAGATTTATAGGTTCTCTAAGGGTTTCCTAGGTCGACATTTCCTATTCCCTTAAAGGATCTGTGGTCTTTTCCATTGTTTTTGGGCACACATATGTCATTAGAGGCTCCTCCATAGATAAAACCTTTTCTAATCTCTTTATTTCATTTGTGACTGATCCCATTTTTATTGATGATGAAGAAAGAGTTTATGTCCCAATATAAACACCTCTCTCTACTGTAAAAGAAAAAAATCATAGATTGTATAATTGAATTATGAAGACTACTTTTTGGTTAATTATATAAATCATATTTATATAGGAAAATTAATCTCAAATTGGCCATTCAATTTTTCATCATTTAATAACACACTTCAATACATATGGAAAATGGATGACGAGGTATTTATACTTTATATCAGACCAGAACGTATCATTTTAGAGTTCTTAAATAATAAATACAAACAAAAAGTCCTTCTTAAAAGTATTTGGTACTTTGAAAACCAATTGATTCTAATAGAGATTCTGGAAAATGACAAGGATGTGTTGAAAGTTACCTTATCTAAATCACCCTTCTGGGTATAGATTTTTGGAATCCCTTATTTAAGAATTTATAAGCTCATAATGAGAGAGAATAGATCTTGTATCGGTGTATTTATGTAATGGTATTGATTATAACCTATTCTATCGGGGGCTTCAATGAGGATAAGGGTCTCATTCTATTTTGACTTCCATATCATAAGGGGTAACTTTCTATAAAAAAAGAACATGCCAACCAATATCGATTTCAAGTATAAAAAGATTTTCGTCATCTGTTTCATTTTTGGACACATCAAACATAAGGAGAAGGAGTTCATCTCAAATTTAGCTGGTGGGGAGGGAATTTTTTTCATGCATTATGGTCCTAGGATTTATGAAAAAAAAACTTCATTTTCTTCCAGAGTCTAAAAAAACATAAGGATAGAGAGAAACTCACCAAATTTCTAATCTAGCACATCATTGATGACCAAGAAAGATTTATTATATTGGGGCCTCTATTATTTATTATAAACTACTATGATGTAGTGAAACCAAAGGAAATGATAAATATAGCCTACCATGCTAGCCCTCAGGCCTCAAAGAGAATATTTTTCATCCTGGATAAAGAACCTATGGGGATGATATCCTTTACTACGTACTTTTTTTTGACAACTAGAGGATACTCCTAAAACACCATCTAGTCCAAAATACATATGCATGGACCCTCTGGACCCAGTTCCTCCCCTGAGAATCTAACTTCCATGACTCAACTCTCAGGTTGGAGATGACATGCAAGGGTTGACATTGACTGGTGAAAAAAACATAGGAAGTGGAGAATGATAAATAAAGGGGATATAGGAATAGACCCCCCTACTAAAAAACACTATGGACACAAGAAAAGAATGGATTCAGATTTGAGAAGAAAGAGCCTCCCAAAAAGATGGAAATATATAGATAATGGATTATTCGATGAAATTTTATAGGAGGAGGCTAAAATAACCTAGACCTACCTAGACAAATGAAAATCATATGTTGGAACTTTCACGGTCTTGGAAACCGAAAAACATTTTGTATGCTCCAGCACAAGAGCACTCTAAGTGGCCCTAGTGTGGTTTTTATATCCGAAACCATGTTAAAAATAGGGACATGTATGAAATTGACTCCAAAGTGGGTTTTGAGGGATTATTACCAATCATGCCCCACAACCATGTCGATATCCTCTACCTCTTTTTGAAGGAGGAAGTGGACATTAAAATTAAGAGATTCTCACTTAATAATATTGTTTCCTCTATTCATCAGCCTAACATACATATTTGGTACTTTGTTGGTTTCTATGGTTAGATCTCCCAAAATAAAAAAAGGAAATCAAGGTACCTTATAAAAATGATTAGGAATGGCCTCCCAAGGCCTATTCTCATTATAGGGATTTCAATTAGATATTTTTCAAAGATAAAAGGGAGGGGGATCCTATAGGAATTAAACCCATATGAGAGACTTCTCGCAAGCGGTCCAATGCACGCGTCTCACTAACTTGGGTCAAGTGGGTAACCCCTTCACGTAGTACCCTAGATTCTTGAAGAACACTCACATCTAGGAGATACTAGAAAGATATTGGAATCTTACAACTGGCACACCATCTTTAACCTCTTCCAATTATCCCACATCACACCATCCATGTCAGATAACTTCCCAAATATCATGAACCTTAATATTGGCCACACGAATATGAGATTTGAGAGACTATTTATTTTTAAAATCTACCTAATGAGGAAAGGGGTAATTACGAAGTTATTAAAGTAGTATGGACTGTGAGTAGACCCAAATTTCCAACTAAAATTAATTTGGTCTTGTATAACCTCAAAAAATAGAGTGTTAGTTAATTACACCAACCATATTGGTAGTGTGACACCATTTAAAGAAGACTCGCCATGATCCACTCTCTCATGAAATCATCCATGAACCTTTCTATAATTGTAGTTCTAGTGACTGACCTGAATGAAACCCTCAAGATAAAAGAAATCTACTTGTATATGTGTGCTCGAGACATTCATATCAAATAGGGGGACTTAAATACACATTATTACCACTAGAAAGCATATGGAAGGCATTGTAATAACCATATTTAATTTCTAACCTCATCGTATAGAATAACTATCTCCAAAGAATAGAAGATCCATGTCCTTATACAAGATTTTTACTGGATCTATACATGGTTGGAATGATTTCCATCCCCACCAAGGTTTCCTCCTATATTAAGCATGTCGTTACAAAAGATATGAAAAGCAAGCTCACCCAGGATATTATATATGAGTAAATCTTTCCTACCCTCAGAAAAAATACTCCACCAAATCCATGGAACCCAAGGGATTCCACACCCTCTTCCTTAAAAACTTATGTACATTCTAGGGGTATGATGTGTCAAACCTAATAAGGGACCTTCGACGCAGGAAGTCTGACTTCACCTCCATCAATGAAACCCTCATCAATCCCATTCCTAAAATTCAAAATCCCTATTGGGTATCTGATTTTTGACCCATTAGCTTGTGAAATGTCAGAAATAAAATTTTATCTAGCATCTAGTTAATATTTTTTACACCTTTCTCCCTTCTATTATCTGTAAAAACTAAAGTTCTTTTGTCCATAGTATGCTTATCATATACAACGTGATTGTTTCCCATGAAAAAAGTCACTCTAATAAAACCCAAAATGTTGCCAAATGAAGAATCATGGCCTAGAAGATCGACATGACATAAGATTTATACAAAGTATAATGGCCTTGTATATGGTTCATACTGAGCTAAATGGGATTCTACGCAAGTTTTCAACCCCTCTAAATCATAAATTTATTTTAGTGTCAGCATACCCCTGAATCAGAAGGCTCATTTCTAATAGGAATCTGGTTTTCAAATGGTTAAAAGCACCATAAGTACCTTAGGATCCCTACAGTCACCAGTTTCTCTAAAAAATATGATTTCTCTAGCATTTTGGAGAGAGTGGATAAAACAATCCAAGGATAGAGTAACAAAAGAGTATACTAATTAGGCAATGAAATAAATATAAAATGAGTCACCTAGTACATCCCCTCCTATTCCATGACCATATTTAAGCTCTATCAAATAATCATTGATCAATTCCACTCATGTTTTTCCAATGTTTTGGGGGGAATTAATGAACAGAAACACAAGGCTCACAAGATTTCTTAGGATAAACTCTATAAACCCAACCATCATCTGGGAATGGGGTTCAAGGACCTGCACCTCTTAAACAACATGCCTCTTCCCAAATAAGGTTGGATTTCAGCCAACACACTCATTCTATCCATGAAAATGTTATCAAGGATAAATACTTCTCTTATTCTAATTTCTATAGTGCTCTATTAGGCCCCCTCCCCAACTTCTTCTGGCATAGCCTATGGGGATCACAAGAGACCCTTATGAGGGGGGATTTACTAGAGAATTAGAAATGGATCTTCCATTAATTTGTAGATGGACCTATGGATGGTCAAAGGAAATGGGAACAAAGAAACTTCCCCCACCCTAGAAGGTCTCGAAGAAGAAAATTTTATCTACCTTTTTATTGAGGAAGGAAGTGGGTGGTGAGCTAAGAAAATATCCTCCTAGTTCAATGAGAGAGATAGTAAAATTACACTTATTATCCTAGTGGGTAGAGATTTTGGTCCCGATCACCTATGCTAGAGTAGGGAAATTTTTTCACTTATACTCTGAAATATGTGTATTCTCTATCTTCAATCACACAAACTCTGGAGGTGGGTTCTCTTTAGAAATATGTTGGGTATCTACGGATCCCCCCTAAATATCATTATTTCTAGTGGAAATACTGCATCAAGATACTTCCTTATCTGAATTTCCTTGTCTCTCACTATGCTTTAGACCACCTAACATTCCCTATCCTCATGTCCATGTCTAAATCATCCATGAATTCTATTTTCCATTACTCCAGAGTGATAAATATCTGTAACACCATCAAACCTCAAGCTGAAAACCTCCTAGACATGGAACACAATCTCTCAAATCTTCCCATTAAATGGTCTTCGATTCACAATTCCGATGACCTATATTCCAATTTAATAGTGTCATATATCGTTTGGTTGATGATAAACCACATTATCTTAAACTAGCTAACCAAACCATGTAGCTTTTTAGTATATCATGTATCCCACTAACTATCAGCATGGAACCATAGATATAATATACTTTTCAACCCTTCGATCAATCATGATCCTTGTACATGGATCCCCTCATCATAGGAACCATTAAAATTAATGTTGATGCATCACCTTAGAAAAAGGAATCACAAGTTTTGGCATTATCACTCATGATTCTCATGGGTTGATCACTACAAATTCACATTCTTCTCTTAGGGAGTTTCTCTTACCAACAACCACAAAATAAAAAAAATCATTCCTTCCATTGAATTATTTTTTCAAGAAGGGTGGGAGTCCATCACTTTGGAAGCATATTTCCTCATTG
Organism: Viscum album; assembly: GCA_963277665.1. Taxonomy (NCBI): domain Eukaryota; kingdom Viridiplantae; phylum Streptophyta; class Magnoliopsida; order Santalales; family Viscaceae; genus Viscum; species Viscum album. The sequence goes on from OY728142.1 coordinate 889,875,919, forward strand.
TCTTCCATGATATCTCTTCTTTGGAAACTCGCCCCTAGCCTTTTGGACTTCTTATCTCAAGGATCCATTCAATAAAACTCCACTTTGGATTTCTCCTTCTCTTTTACCAAAAGAGAGGGTAATATGGTGGCTTATCATTTACCTACTCAAAGCCTCTCGAATGACTAACATGTTTGGTTGGATTTTTTCACCAGTTGGATTTCCACTCTTGTTTTATTAATTTTCGATCTCTTAATGTATGAGTTACTTATTTTTCTTCATATATATATATATGTATGTATGTATATTTCTTTGTGTGTGTGTGTGGCTATCTCTCTGTAAATTTTTGTATAGGTGTGTATCTATATATGTGAATTTATATATATTATTTTAATATATATATTTTGAAACGTATAATGGTATATACATGTATATAGACACACAACTAGTACACAATACCACTTGCATAGAAAATTTTACTTGCCATATATTGAAATATTTAATATATATGTGTATATATATATATATATATTTCACACTAATAACTTATTTTAATACATATATATATATATATTAACATTTATTTACATATTTTATTATAATATATATATATATATGTGTGTGTGTGTGTGTGTGTTTATTAATAAAAAAAAATATATATTCACATATATATAATATATATATACATTTTTTAGGTATATATAGATATCCATATATCTTTATAATATAAATAAGGTTTAGAAACTTTTTTAAATAGAATGGATAATAATTATTTCCATATTTTAAGATGTTTAAAAATAAATTTTACATGTAAATATGTTTAAGTATATATTTATACAATTATTTTTTTATATGTAAATGTCTATCCTCCAATGTCCCTAAGGACTTAATTTTTTATTGATTTTGATAATCCACCTTTCAAGGGGTGAGGAGGAACCCTTAAAAGGCCTGTAGGGGTAAGTATTACATGGAACATAGACCATAGAGGAATTCATTGATCGCCGGCTTCAAACATTACAGAAAACCCAGACTAACTACTTGGAACTGCTCCTCCCCAACATCTTTATCATGAAATCATCTCTCCACCTTCGCATGGTTGTTTGTAAGGGCTTTCCTGTTCATGCAAAAGCTTGTCCCGATGGCAGGTTACATACCCTATCATTCTTGAAATCCATTTAACTTCTTCTATGGTGAAATCTCCTTTATCATCCTCCTTATGGAACTTCTTTCTTTTAGGTTGTATGGTTTTCATTTGCACTTAAGGTGGCCTGAAGGCCTTACTGACCCGAAGGCCTGGGTGGCCCGAAGGCCTTAAAGGACTCGAAGACCAAATAGGTGGCCCAAAGATCAAGAATTTTCCAAGTATGTTCATTGATATAAATTTTATGTGGATTGTGTTTGTTGACAATCCTTACATAGAAGATCAGGTAGTTTCCAAGATAAGTGATCTGACAGTTCACGGACCGATAAGGGAGGTACAAAGAATGTGATTTATCTAAAGAATCATGGTACATGGACAGCAAATGAAAAATGGTTTGTGGTATGGATATGGTTCACAAGAATGTTCACAATACATATAAAGAAAATAGTTTATGGGATGGCTATTATTTTTTTGGAAATGAGGTTTTGATTTGTGAAATCACAAAGGGAGAGAGGCAGTACATAGACTGCATTGGGAAAAAAGTTTACGGAAGGAGAAAAATATGTGGTGTCAGTACCACATTGAATATTTGGAAGAATTGGTTTAACATGATTTTCAAATCTATTCACCTATTTAAGGTTCACTAATCCTTTCATTATGACAATAGACCTTGATTAGAAATCCAAGGGAAATTCAGTGAAATCTATAGTGGTTCACAGGAAGAAAACCCCATGAAAGAGAACAAGTTCATGAGGAAGATTATGTGAAAGGAGAAGTGTTTCATATAGAGAGTATATAGAAGTTCATTTTTGTGGAACTTAATCTGAAAAAGGAAAATGGTTCATAGAAGACAGTTTGCCGAAGAGGATTTGGTCCATGGAAAAGAAGTGGTACGTGAAAGTGGTACACAGAGGAAGTATGTAGACGTGGTTCGAAGAGGTAGTGAGAGGATGTGGTTAGAAGAGGAGTTATGAAAATGTGGTACTCAAAACACACATGCTACATAGTTTAGCCCAGTTCATGGAGGAAGTATCACAGTTCACGGAGGAAGGATGCCAGGTCATAGAGAAACAGTTCACGATCTTTTAGTGCATGGAAAAGTAGATTAAATATTTGGTAGAAAATGGGACTTAAAAAGAGAATCTATATATTGTTGTGGATGCATAATTTGATGCAAATAAAGGGACCAAAAAGTCCATAAATTGTGTGTGAATTCCTTTCAAGGTAGTGATATAGGGCGAGTCGACAGAAGGGTTCTGAGGGACACAGTGAGATTTCCCTAAAAAGTTGTAAAGGGAGTGTTCCTTGAATAGAGTGACTGTGTATAATATTTTTTACTCCATAACTTGCGAATTTTAGTAGATTTAGGTGCAAATGAAACACTATCAGAACATTCTCCTTGGACTATCCCTTAGTGGGGAACAAAGTAAAATTGATGTGTTGAGTCTATGAACGTGATTATTTTTTTTACAGGTCATTATCATTAGACAGGTTTAACAGGTTTCTACTAATATGGGAATAAGATCTATTACTTTTGAAGAAAAATTTGGCACCCTGATACACCCCTCCCCTCTTAGGGTGTTCTGGGATCCCTCAAGTCTCCACTGAAAAAGCACAATAATTCCATCTTAAACGAATTTAAAATTTTATCACATATGAAAATTTTAGGGTGTCCTAAATAAAACTCATTTTTGAGGCCTTTTAAACTAATTTTGAGTGAAAAAAGAGTGAATAAGTCCCCATATAGTTAAAAAACCGTATATATCGTTAGAGGCATCAATTTGACATCTTTTAGAGCCCAAATGGACACTCAGATCAAAATTTATGACTCTTTTAAGTTCAAGTCTTGTTTTTAAATTATTTTAATATATTAACTAATTTATTAGATTTTTTTATCACTAAAATGTTATTCAATGTATATTAGTGCAAACTAATTTGTAAATTTTCGATTAATATTAATTTTCACATATTCCAAAAACCATTTCCCACTAAATAAGTGACATATTATGTTAAAAACATATTTAGTATTATATAAATTATATTTATGAAAATATTATATATATATATATAATTATTTTTTTAAGTTAAAATATGATTTTTATAATATTTAATTTTTTTAAAGGTCATATTTTATTAGTGATAAAAAAATGTGTTTTAGCACTGATAAAGGGAACACCTTTACCAAAGCTAAGAAAAGCATTGATAAATAGACCCCTTTTTTAGTGTTAAAAAACACTAACAAATGGTGCCCTTTTATCCCATCTTTTTTATCACTGATAAATGTTAATATTATTAGTGATTTTTGATATTACTAATAAATGTATCCCCTTTATCAGTGCTTTTTATTTAGTGATGATAAATTGAAGCATAAAAAATTATCGATTCTCTATTAGTGATTATTAAATAATATTTCTTACCAACTATCAATAATGTTTTCTAAAATTTCAACTCCCATCTCTGTGTGTGGAATTCTATCTCCTCTGATTCTATTGACTAAAATATAACCTCATTCATGATGTATCCCTTATCCCATAAGTGTACAATCACTCTAAATAAAAGGTGGGGACAGAATCAGGTTGATGGAATAGATAAGAGTCATTAGTGATAGTCACACATTCTCCCTCCATAGATCTCTTCCAAAGGTTATGTAAAAACTAATGGAAATGATCATATATGGAAGACTACCATGCCTCCAAAATGGCTTGTATCGTGAAATCATCAATAATACACCCTAAATTTTTTACTTATTTAAAAATATTATAAATTATAAATTAAATAAATTTAACATAAAATAAATTATTTATTTACACATCATCTAATACTCCAACATGTGATGATGAACACTTCTAGGAATCTGATCTCACAACACTGAAGAAGTAGAATTAACATCCCTTCATGTCTATCCAATAGTATTTTAAAGATTGTAATGGAGGATAAGAACCAATAGTTGGGCAGGGGTATTTCTAAAAATGATGTTCTTGAGGTTCTTTATTATATTCATTCTAAAAAGAAACATGTGACAAATGAGTTCCATGTGATTTTCTTCAAAAAATTTTGGCATGTTGTTGGGCCAGATGTTATTCAACTTTTCAAGGAGTTGTGGGTAGGAATATCCTCTTTAGATTCTATGAATTAAACTCTTTACTCACATTACAAATACCCAGTATCCTCATAAAATCATTGAATTTTGGCCAATAAGTCTATGTAACATTTTCTAGAAAATCTACTCCAAGTTCTTTATGGCCTGGATATGGGGCTTCCACCCCTCCTTGTTACTGAATTTCAATTTTATTTTATCTTAATGAGATATATTATAGAAAATTACACTATTGATTATAAAAGATTACATTATACGAAGACTCAATTATCTATAATGAATGGAGTTATGGATATAAAATTAGATATGATGTAAGCTTTTGATAGTTTCAAATGACATTTTATTATTGAACTTTTCCTTTCTAGATTGAAATTTGGGGATAAATGGGTTGAGAATGTTATGAAAAGTGTTTCTTTGGTGTTTTGTATAATCAATATTGATGTGCTTCACTTGTAAATTTTTAAACCCATAAGGGGTTTTCATCAAGGGGAACCACTTTCTCCTTATCTTTTCATTATAGTGTTAGATTATTTTTATCATCTTCTTTTGAGAGTGGTAGAGCAAGGATTCATCCATGGTGAAATGGTATATCAGAATAACCTCATATTTTTCACCTCTTATTTGCAGATGACAACCTGATATTTGTGCTTGAAACTCCCCATGATTTTTTCTCAATTTTAAGATCATTAATCTGTATGAAAGGGAATCCATCCAACGTATTAATCCAAGGAAGTTAGAAATTTCCTTCAGAAAAGGTGTGTTTCTAGAAAAGAGGTTCGAACTTCATCGGGTGTGTGGGTTTCCTATGGTTGCAAAACATTAGAAATACCTGGGGCACCTGACCCATATCTGAATATTAGAGAAACAAGTGTTCACTTTAATTGTTGAAAGGGTGGATAATATGAGTTGTTATGGTTTAGAATAAATATTTATATGGATTTGAAGAATATTCTTGTAAAATTAGTGGCCTAAGAGATCCCTTTATATGCTATTTCGTTTTTCAAATTCCCTAAAACCCTTTTTGATCAAATCCAAAATTATTGTATAAATTTGGATGGGGATCTCTTGATGGTAAACACAACACCCATTGGGTGTCAGGGGATAAACACTGTGTTTCTATGTTTTATGGAGGTCTCAATTTTATAAATAGTAAATTTTTTAATGATAATATTATAGAAAAGCAATGATGGAAACTTATATCCTACCCTAATGCACTATTCTCAAAGGTTACACTTGAAAAATATTTTCCTTACTATAATTTATTGCATGCCCAGCTAGGGGAATGACCAATTTTTCTATGGAGTAACATCTAGAGTTCTAAAAATCTTATTAATGAATGATGTGTGTGGAGAATTGAAAATAGAAATTTTTTTACTGTGAGGAATGATATGTGATTGTCCAAAAGAACTAATATGATATTTTCTTTGTAGGTTTTCTCGAGTTACAAAAATGTGAGGTTTAGTGAGATGATTAATGAATCATTAGAGGAGTGAGATTGTAGTAAAATTTGTAACTAGTTTAATGAAAGGTATTATAATATTATCTTTAGTATTCATCTCACTCCATCTGTGGGTACCAATGAGATCTAATAGAATGGGAAACCTTTGGGTGTGTTCTCAATATGATTGAGCTAAAACTGTTGGTTGATGGGTTCTCACATGATCACCCAAAATTTCATTGTAAGGATATTTGTTCACTCATTACACCACCCGAGATTAAGTTTTTTTTGGAGGAATGTATGTTATGGTGTCCTTTTGAATCATAACCTTCTAGTGAGGTGACACCTTGCTATGGATAATGTGTGTCCCATATATCTCCAGGTTGATGAGTCAAATTTTCATGCAATTCACTTATGTCTTGGAGTGGAGGGGGTGTGTAAGGAATGTATGTTTGATTTTTAGAAATTCATTAATCCGTCCATTGATTTGGACCATATTCTCTATAAATGATTTCTTTACTTGGATCATAGAGTGGTGGGGATTATTTTTATGATCTATTGGTTGGTTTAGATTGTAACAAATGAGTTGATTTATCAAAATAAGGCTTTTCAAGAGAGCATCTGGTTTGAGAGGGCCTCAAAATGGATGATTCTTTAGAATTATAATGATGTTGCTTCCTCTATGGTTTTCATTCAGTAAGTTTAATCTTGTTGGACTCCTCTACCAGAGGGTTTTAACAGAATTAATATAGATGAGGTTAAATATATTGGTCTGAGGGTGGGTTTTGGGATCATTTCTTGTCAAAGCGAGGGACAAGTTATGGAATCACATTGAAAGGTTCTTAAAGCTTCTTGGAGTGCCGTTGTAGTAGAGGAATCTGCTATACTCTTTTGGAATATTCTTTCTCACTCAAAAGGATGGAATATGTTTTTGGTTGAGTATGATTATCTTACTATGATTCATGCCTTATCTAAGAATAAAGAGTAATAATAGCCTTTTGGCCTCATTCTTATAAAGATTTTTTCCTTATTGGATAATTTCTCCTCCTGTAATTTTTAATTCATTAAGGGAAATAATAATATTAAAGCTCATTATTTGGTTTGCTTTAAGAAATCATGGGGTGATCATTGATGGGTTGATTATTTTTCATATTTGAATTAAAATCTAATTTCAATTGATTGATAATATATTACCTCTTTTGAAAAAAATTTAAAATAATATAAAATAAATATTTTAACATACTTCCTCTAATGAGGATCAAAATCAAGAGATGAACATCCCCCAAGTATAAGATATTAAATCAGAAATCATGTAAAGCCTTTATCCCTCCTAGTAGCTAGGGCCATATTGACACCATTGGTTGATGAAATAGGTGGATCAACATCTGGTGGCTCATCCTCAGTTAAGGGATACATCACCACATCAAACTTCTCTTGAGACATCTAAATCTTATAATTAATTTTACAACAAATTATTCATTCTATATAAAAATATTAATAATTAAAAAAGAAATTAACATTTTTAAAAAATAGAGAGAAAATAATGTTACATGAAAAAATTAATATATATATATTAAATATAAAAAACTATTTAATATTTATTGAAAAGAAAAAAATTATATTGATTATTACAGTAACTAAAATGTAATATATCAATATTAATCTTCATATTCATATTCATATTCATCAATGTCAAATTATTTATCTTCATCCTCAACATCATTAGTTTCTATATAGGCTTTTATTTCATCATCCCTAATTATTTTGAATTCATTGGTTTCATAATCCATATTATAAACATCATCGACCGTTAATTATGGGGTATCATCATCGATATTTTCATATATTTGAGTAAGATATATATTTGGAAATGTTTCTCTAAAAATTAAAACAGTTTACACTTACATGGAAACACTTTAATTTCATAAAAATTAATTTTTAAGTGATTTTATTTTTATTACACTCCACTAGTCATTTAAATATCTTGAAGTAAAAAAAGAAATTTTCATAATAAACATGATATGATAGAAGTTTCAGTATTGATGGTTCATTTAATGCAATAATGATTTTATATTTAAAGTAATAAACTCCATATAGGGGATGAATTCATAATCCTTTATTAGTATTAATCCAATAACATTTAAATAATATTTTAAAATTATTTATTAGAGAACCAAACCCAATTATTTTACCCAACATTACCTAAAATTAAAATTGAATTTATATATTATGAATTCCATTTAAACAAACTCCAATGCACATTAATTTTTTTATTCATGGTATCAGAGTGTATAAAATCAAAATCCATTAACCACATAAACATTATAGGATTTTATCAGTTTTTATTGTGGGTTACCAACTGATCAAAATCAATTATATATTTTATTTCAATGTTTTGATACCTTAAAAAATAAAAAATAAAAAATAATAGATAAAATAAAAAATTGATTTCATATATTTGACTATAATTTTTTTTTCATACCACTCTTTGAAACTAGTGAGTGAAATTATATCTTTAATGTACTTTAAGAGAAACCAAAGTAATTTGTGTGAATTTTTTATATTACCATCATATATTCTATAAAACAATTAATATAAAATTTCATTTAAAAAATATTTAACAAAATATAAATAAAATTTTCACTTCCTATTAAAATCCTATAATTTCATCATAATTAAGTAGAACATATGTATGAGCTTTATGTTTTTCTCTACATTAATGCATTTTCTAGTATCAAATTTTATTCTGTAACTACAAAACATATATGTACACCTTCACTTCACAAGAAAATTAACTCATCAATCAGTTTCTTCAAATAAACATCAATATTCTTCATTGGATTTCCTAAAATTAAAAATGTTAAATAGATATATGGTTCATTTATCAATATTTAATGAGGTAAGTTATATAGAGTTATAAAAAATAGTCAATAATAATAATTATTTTCATAAGAATCAAATAGAAAGAAACCATCAGTATAAATAATTAATCATATGTTATAAGTTTCCAAACAAAAATATTGGAGTTCCTAATAAAATTGTTTTCATAAATCATCATTATATGTATTATTTAAGATTATACTGATAAAAATATATGATCTATGTCATTTCATGAATTTAGTTGTGTTCTAAGACATAAATAGATAATATATTCTAGGTTTAATCAGAAAATACATCTATTGTTTAACCAAAACAAATATTGACTTTCTTTATTATAGAACATTGTAGCTCAATTTTCCACATGTGGTAAAATTAACTAGAAACTAGTTTTCACTTTAATATAAGATGAAATAATTTAAAAATTCATGGATCTTATGATATGTAATACCCAAATTATAAATCAACTTCTTTCTTTTATAGAAAAATTTAATCGGTGTATTTCCCTCAGAAAATAAAGTTTTAACCAAATAAAGTATTTGATTGAAAAAAATTATTTTTTCATTCCAAAATTTGATTTAATAACCATAAATTTTATAAAATATTAAAAAAATTATCTTTAATATACAATATAAATCATCCTTATAGAATTTCAACAAATGATAAAATAGATATGGTTTCGATTCAAGATTTGAATTATCATTCTAATTTTTTTGTTTCTTGAAAAGAAAATCTAGAAAAATCATGTATTAATTTTGGAAACTAGGATGAATTTGAATAAAAAATAATTTATATCTTCTTATAAATTGTGTTCACCATCTTGATATCAAAAAACATAATCATTATGAAAATCAAAACAAAATAGATGATCCCCAACGCTATTAAAAGTGTCAAATATATTGAGAAAATTTTTCCTAGATGAAAATTTAATTTTACCTTCTGAAAAAATATAAATTTTTTGATGCAATTGATATAAATGTTTATACACAGTCAATATAAATTGTATTTATACAAAAACTAAGGTAATTTCAAGAATTATTTATTGAATCATAATCTCATAATAAAAATATGTGTCTATTTCAAGGGTCAATAGTTTTCTAAAAAAATCTATAATTTTTTAGTTATATAATATGATAAAAAATTATAATGTAATTTATTTTTACTAAATGAAAAATTAATTATTTTTTATAATATATTTTATAAAATATCGATGTTCAAATATTTTTGTAAATTTATAATTTTTTCAAACATTAGTTTTTAGGGGGATTTTTTCCTGCGCGAGTATAGGATGATAGATTCATGCATGAGGCATGCACACATGCCACACATGGAGGTGGTGTGGGGCAGAAACATGATATAACACAATAAAGATGAGTGTGGGGGTAACTATTTTCGAAAAGTTTAGAATTTATGACAATAAAGGATGGATTTTCCACAGGGAACTTACAACTGCTCAATTCATTTAATATAACTCGAAAGATGCAAAATTAGTCATTAAGTACGATTGGCCACTCACTACGCAACATTTAGAAGGGCTTTAAGCCTTTGGGCCTTCTAAGATAACAAAAAATCCTCGAATTTGATCTAATTAGACTATGAGTCATTAATTTGTAAGAGTCATTATGGGTTTGTGTCAATCCTAGTGAGGACAGATGAGACTTAACTCATGCATATATCAATATGCCTATGTATTTATAGTATGTAATCCACTCAAAAGGGAGAAAGAAAAAAAATTCAATAATTTAGATTGATATAATTTTTTTTAATAATAAATAATAATATCACTATTTATTAAGTAAATTAAATTAAAAATAATTAATAAATATATTTTTTAGTTTTCTAATTCAATAATTATTTTTACACTATTATAATTTTTATTTTTCATTAATTTTATTTATTTTCAAAAAATTTAGTAATTTATAATAATTTATAATAATTAATGATTATTAAGTTTTAATTTTTTTTATCTATAGTAAATTATTTATAATTATATTATTTTTTCATGATTACAATGAACATTTATTAGTTTAGATTAGTTTTCCTATTTCTGAACAAAATTTGAGAATTTTTTTATAAATTATTGTTTATTATAATAATATATTTTTTAAAATTATTATTTATATTTAACAAAAATATGTAATTTATTTATTCCTTGTTGATTTAAATAAAAAATAATAATTTATAATAATATTAATATTAATTAACTAAAATATTAATTTTAAAATCAGTAGTAACAACAATTTAAATTTAAACTAATATATTATTTTTTATATTAAAACATAATAAATTAATCAATTAACTATATATTAATTAATTAAAAATAGTTAAATACATCACATAAAAAATAAATACATGAAATTATTAAATATTAATAAATATGTTTAAAGATTTTCCTATAAATTGATGATTTGATAATAACTAAAAGATTTGAAAACATAGAAATAATTTCTTAGGATAATATAATGAATTGAGTAACAAAAAAATTTTAGTAGAAAAGGGGGGATTGGGACCTGTGCTAGAATGAGGGATGAGGATAGAAACATGTGGAATGGGGGTGGGTTGCATTATTGTTATAGTTAACTAGTATCCTCATATATTCTTTTGCATGGGACATAAAAAAAGATCTGATATCATAATGAATACCTTACCAGCTTGATTTCCTTACCAGCTTAAGTAACTTACCATATGATTCCATACCATCTTGAAATTGGGAGATATTATTATATATTTTGATTGATGAAATAAATAAGAAAGATGAAAATGTGATTATCGAAGAGGCAATGAACCAATGCAAGGTGAACAATTATATGGTGCAGTAAATCCTTAGGTGAATAAAATTTAGAGGGTACAGAAGAATTTTGATTAATGATCCAGAGTATGATAGGAAATTATAGGGGATTAGGTGAGGGAGTTCATAGTTGAGAGAATTTTAGGGAATATCAAAACATGGGAATTAACTAAAAAAATGGAAAACAACATGAAATTGTAATAGATAAATTAAATTTATGGAGTTGAAACTAAATAGGAAAAACATGAATTGAAATGCAGTTTTCAGAATGTAATATAATAACTAGTTTTTCTAGTTATGAATGAGTGTATTAAAGAAAATAAATGGACATTAAGCACATAAGATAAATTTAAATTCAGTGAGGAAAATAAGATATCTATATAAAATTGAATTTCTATTAAAATCCAAAAAATCCAAAGTCAATGTTGAAGAATGTTTAGATCAGTCACAGAAACTGATAGGCATCCTAAACATTTCACGTCAAAGAATAATGTGTATTAATTTCAACTATATCTCCCCATTAACCCATCAGTCAAACCAAGAAATACTGATAAATGAACCTCACTGCATGAAGGTTTTATTAGAGTGGTGTATGTTCAAAAAAATTCCAACAATCTAATGTATCATCAATAGATGAACCAAATATTTAGAATGGGAGGAACATGATCAGTGATAAAGAAAAAAAATAAAACTAGTGATTAATGATAGTAACATCAATATGCAATATTGTTAGTAGGGTCATGACTTCAGAAAAATATATCTTGTTAAATTCAACATATCCCCATGAAAACACATGGTTGAAGTGGGAATTTATCATAAAATAATAAAACCAATGAAAAACTCAATCAATAGTCAATGCAACTGAATCCCCAATTACAACTAATTTATTTTCAATTTGAATACTTTTCCTACATAAATTATTTCAAACAATAACAAAAAGAACCATTTCTCATCCTTTTAATCAATTGAATGTAAGAAGATGTTAATGGGATATTAAAAGGAAAGCATACACATCCACCACCATTACACAATACAGAATAATATAATGTGTATTTTTTATTATAATATAATACAAATGTTGGGTTAAATTAAAATGTAATGACATATATAATCCATAAAATCTATGGGAATTAAAAATATCAGCTGTGTGTAGTAGCTATGATAAAATAAAGAAAAGTTCTGACCTAATTGAGAATTCCTACTATGAGTTAGTACATGAAAAGGGGAAAATATAGATGGTGGGGGGAGTACTCATATTTTTAAATTACATTCCAAAGTAACTGTTAGTCCAACTATTATATTATTTGACATGAATTATATTCTAGGTTGACTAAAAAAATTAAATATGAAGAAAAAAGGTATAACTATTTAATTTCCTTGGATTTAGTTTTAGAAAGCATGCAAAAAGTGTACAATTTTCTAGGATAATTAATTCTTTCATCTCTATAGATCATCATATCTGGAATAAGATCTATTTGAAATATATTATAAAAATAAAATTAGTAAGGAATGATTCTAATAAACTAATAAGCCTTAATAATGAATAATGAAATTATAATTACATGTCTCTTGAATGATGTGTGAATTTTTATTAATTATGATTTGTGATGTCAGTGAATCATACAAATGTTTCGTATGGCATGGAAGGTATTTTGTAGTAATATAAAACACACAGTATCTTTCAATAATGATTAAAAAATTAATTCCCAATAATTTTTCATATACCCCGAAAGGTATTTTGACCCAATATGAAACACACTATAGTAGTCAATAATGATTAAAGAAATTAATTCCCCATGGACTTCCATGAAGTACATGACCCTAAAAAATGAATAATATTTTGTTTTTTTATAATTTTTTTTTCTCATTATTTCACAAATAAAACAACATCTATAAGTTTGAAAAAATTCAATAAATAGTGTGAAAACACTTATACAGAAGAAATTTACATAAGAACTGAGTCCTAAATAAAGTTATGATTCAAGAATGGTCCAAAGTCTTATATGTAGTCAAATATTTTAAATACTTATTTCACAAAATAAAGCTACAATTCACTCAAACCATGTAACATTAAGATCTAAATACAAAACTATGAACCATTACTATAATATATGTCACATATAATAAAAGATTCTATAGATAAAAAATATTGGGAAAGCAGTTAATATATCAAGAAAAGAAATGTGTAAATTTTTTACCATTATTATTCGATAATATGAAAAAAACTGCGAACCATTCACTATTGTAAATGTTTTACCATTAGTATGAGAATGAAAATGAAATTTGGAATTGTTTATAGTTATTATTTTCAGTCTTCATTTTATTCATATTAAAATATCCACTAGGATGAATTTAATAGTCTTTTAATCTTAAGACTCTAATAAAAATTGGGTTTTAATAATTATAATGTAATTAATGTTTTTGAAATAAAAATAATCATTATGATGCTTATGTTGTTCATTATTCATACAAAAAGGGGAAGTATGTTCAAATTAATGAGATTAAAATTTGGTGGTAGAAATATGAGTATATTGTTACATTTTAAATAGTAGGAAAAATTTTATAATTTAAATAAATGTTATATAAATATTGTTTCATGATTGTATATAAGATAATGTAACTATTCAAATACAAAAAAATCTACCTATTAAAATGAGGCACACTTTTTATTTAATTAATCGATAAAATGAACAATGGAAATTGATCAAATGAATCTTTAAAAAATTGAAATTTTCAAATTTATAAAAAATTTATTTCATTAATGTATAAAATATTTTCTACCAATTATCATTGTAAAATTTTAGAATTTATAAAAGATGTGACTTAAATTTTTACAAGAAGTAAGTGAATGAAAAAAAAGTGGTTGTAATAAAGTAAAATTTAGATATTATGGATTGAAACATGATATAGAAGTATTAATCCTGATGCTAAATAAATTAAAATGAAAAAATAATCATAAAATAATCCCAAAAAACAATCGAAAATTAAAATCAAGAAAATATTGTAAAAATGATGTAGTGGATCAACTTTACGTTATGTCCTATGTTATTTGAATTATGTGAGTGCACTGGGAATACTAACTAATATATAGTTGGTATATCATGTACAATTGCACAATCTCATTTTAAATTTTTTTATTTTAGTACTGAAAAAATGAAAGAAATAAGATAATGATGTAAAAAATGGAACTGATTAAGTGGATTAAATAATTTTCCTATCAAGCATAGTTTCATGGTGATATAAAAAATATTTCAATTCAGAATAAATGATACCTAAAAAGGAATAATGAAGTAATGAAATTTTTGTAATGGTTAGAATATATGTTATATCAAATATAATAGAAACTGTATATGTGCATAAAAAATTCGGATATGTTATTATTATATCAAGTGTATTTGCACAATATAATTTGATAATATGTTACTTCAGCAAAAATTGACACTCACAAATTAATACTAGAGAAAATAAAACTATATAAGTGTTTCAAATTTACATTATATCAAACATAATTACCAGAAAAATTTTTGGTTATTGAGTATTTTATAATTTTTATTATTTAAAAATTTTCATAGAGAAACCACATTTAAATTAGAGGTTTAATTTTTAAAGGTAGTTATCTGCCACATTCAAATTAGAGGTTCAAATCTTGAAGGTAGTTATTTACCAATGGGGTAAGATATGAATTGACAGTTCGAATGATTAGTGAATATAGTTTTTGATCAAGTACAATTCAAGCATGCCGTAGGGAATTAAATGTCCAAGGATGAATATATATCAAGTGATACAAATATTCTTTGTCGTTAAAAATGTAATGTAATTTAACCAAAAACCCCAAAATCAGTATAATTCATGCACATGTGTGATTATATAATTCATATATTGATTGTATATATAGATGGAAAAAAATATTTAATAGTAATTTTGGTATGTAATCTACCTGAAAACCGAACAACCTAAAGTTTGACATGTGAAAACTTAATTTATTTTTAAAACTCAAGTCCAATGAAACAACTGAAATAGGTATAGGGAAAAAATAACTAGAATATGTGATAAATTATAAATATCAAAGGAAAATCACAAAATCCATACACTGAGTCAGTTAAAACTCTATAACCTAGTTAGCAATGTCACAACTCATCCCCTCTTATAAATAAAAAACATTGAAACTATTAGAAGTGCAGTTTTACAGAAGTGCATATTGTTATGGAATCATGTATTGAATATGACATTCCCGTTGCTGGAGGAAAAATATATACTCATCAAGGATTGGGACTCGCTGATTTAGTGCCAAAGGTGGACACCTAATGATTGATTTTATAAATGGGTAAGGGATGTCTATGATGGGCACAAGGCAGTGATTAGGAATATTCTATAATTTTTTTATTTACTATAGAAATCATCAATTAATTAGATTATCAAATATACCTTTTAAGAGTTCATATACATGGTACATAATTTTGATGATGTCCATTTTTTAAGAAAGAAATCAATAGTGGGAGAGTATAACATGATAAAAAAATATCAGTTATATACTTTTAAATAGTCAAGAAAGTTAAATTGTTTGTATATGAATGACTATAGTTGAACATTGATGAATAATTATTTAAATTTTGGATTAACTAGTAAAGGAAAATGGAGTGAAATAGTGTAGGAAATCTATTTTGATTTGTACTGTATAAATAAAATCGAACGAAATTGAAGAATAGATCCTATCAGGGTTCTTTTTTGTAAATTCATGTATTTATTGTTGAATTTTTATGAATGGAAAGTTTTACATATTACTTTAATAAGTTTTTATAAAAATTTTAAGATAATAGTTATTTTTACCGTGGGTGATTAATTGTACACTTAGTATTAAAATTTAAAACTATAGTTGAGAAAATATTTATGTAACATATAATAAAATGACGGTGATGATATGTTACTAGAGACACTTATACATAAATTTACATCCAAAAAAACAAACTACTAGAAAATCAGAAGAAAATGAGGGAAATATTTCATATGCCTAATTGGGTTGGGAAAGATATAAAAAAATCAAGAGTAATGGTTTAATGTATTAAAAAATATAATTAAAGAAAATTAGATGCTTTTCTAATTTATAATACATGAAAGCACTGACATGCAATAAATAGTATAAATATCATTGGATAGTGAACTCGTATGTTGGGTTAAATGTGGATTTTTTGAGCTATGAATAGTAAAAATAAATTATGATTAAACTGAGATAGTTCTATTTATCAGAATAATCATAAAAATAAAATTAGTTACAGGTCCATAGAAGAAAATAGTATTCATTAGAAATGTGGTCTAACTTGAGGTCAGAGAATTATAAATAAGAACCAAAAAATAACTTAAATTATACTAAGTAAAATAATTTTTTAACATATAATTAAAATATTAATTGGAATAAACTTTTATATGAATTTAGGAAAATGAAAATTTTTAAATAATACTATTTTTTAAAGAATGGGAAAATGAAAATATAAGAATAGTGTATATATATCGGTTTATTACATGATAATCTAAACTACTAAAAATGTTCGAATGATAATAAAAAAATGAAAATTTAGAAATGGTTTGGATATATTATTATATTACTCTTTCGTTAATGTGTAATGAAAATGTTTTACTAAAAATATACTAGTTATATACAGTGAAAATTAATACCATAACAATTTTTTGTAAGGAATTTTCCAAATTTAAAAGATTAAAACATTGTTTCAAAGGAAATTAAGAAACTTTGGGATAAAGTATACTGAAAAAATTGAAAAAAAATCTTTCTTTATTAAATTAAATACACTAATCAAATGATATTGAAAAACAAAAAGAGAGGAATAATTTTTGAGTATATTGTTTTTTAAGATAGTGGTGAATCCACTATATTCCAACTTGAAATACATTGACATAATAAATGGGAATTTGTTTATTTAATTTTATGGGTATTAAGAGAATATAAAATATGATGTACCTTGGTTAAAAAAAAATTAGTTGAGAATCATAAATAATAGGTGAAAATTGTAAACAAAGAGATTGTGTAAAACCCTAGAAGGGTGACTACACTATGATGGTTTTAGTGGAGTGGTGATATATTTTTTTACAGGAGACAAAAATACTTAGGGAATGAAAAATAATGAGAGCGTAATTAATCTTACCCAATAATCTAATTCAGTTACCATTCAAATCTGTGAGGAATATTGATAGAGGCAAATGAATAGATTTTAGGGATTGAAAAACTGAGGAACCAAAAACAGAGAGATTATACACTCCTAGAGAAACATATTTTATATATAGAAAAAATCACACAAATAGGTTTGGTGCTCAATTTTTGGGTTGAATAAATTTATATATGGAAGTTCATGTGGTGGATGTGGTAAAGATGAATGGGAAAATAAAGGGGTGGAGGAATTTTAAATATATTTTTCAGAACTAAAATGAGTAGAAATTAGTGTTTGTGGATATGAAAGTATAAACATAAAGAATAAACCAAACTTGTACGGATAGAAAGAAGATGCTGAAGTCTAATTGTATGGATCGACCAAAATATCTTTCATGGAATTATAAAGGAAGATGGAATATTAATGAAGGAAATTAAGGAAAAAAGGAATTTGGTGAAAGGGAGAAGGGAAGGAGGTGGAGGGGGAGTCAGAGGTAGAGACGGGGGTGGTCCCTTGTTGGTGGAGGTAGGGGAAGCAAGAAGGCAGAGATGGGGACAAAAAAGAGGAGGATATATAAATGGGTATCACAGTGAGAGAACAAGAATAAATTAATGGGAAGGTGGGTTATATGGTCAATGGGATCATGAGAGGTTGAAATGTAATATTGAGATGCTCTGAAGGGGCCACATGTTCTTGAGGCAAAACATATAGTATTGTTAATGGATTTTTTATGGACTTTTTTTGTGGATGATTTTTTATCAAAAAATCCATTGTTTGAACTCTTTGTGATGGATACTTTATTTTTGATGGGTATTTATTATGGATGCCATTTCTTTCATGAAAAATAGTCATCATGAGAACGTTTCCCATGTATATGTAAATTATTACGGATGAGATCTATCCATCACAAATAATCCACTGGGACACTATATATGATGGGCTAGATAGTCCATCTGAAATAGTTCCTTTACACAAACCCATTTTCGATGGAATGTATATTTGGTCACAAATAGTTTTTTCATACATAGGGTATTTTGGACAAAACTGTATATTTCATCACCAAAGATTTTATGCAATCACCACACATACATTTCTATCAAAACCATGCTTGGGGGATTTCTGGTCCATTGCTAAAAATATTTTATATGAAGGAAAATATTTTTGTCACAAAAACCCCATTCTGAGAAACCATTTTCAATGGAATAAATGTCCATTATAAATGAGATGGAATTTTTTGTGGACCTTCAGATCTACAATGAAAAATGTGTGTTATTCAAAAGAAGATGTCCCTATAATGGATATTAGTTTGGGTTCTTTTATGTTTCAGCTTTTTGTGGGAGGATAATGAAAAGGTGTTCGGTGAGATACCATGAAAATTTAATAATCATATCATTTACATAATAGATATTTCAATAAGATATGGTGTTATAAATTCACATGTTCAGAAACTCAAACACTATTAGACAGATTACAGATGTTGGGGGTGGATTAGATGATTTGGAAAGGTTTGTTCTAATTAATTAGGGATAATTAATTTAGATAAAGGAATGATTCTTTATCCATCATCATTTTATCATAGTTTTATCAATTAATTTTTTTATGATTTAAAAAATTATTTAAATTTGAATATGATCGGCTTCTCATTTTTTTCTATCACTATGGTATTATAGGAAACTTGGGTAAAGGGTATATAGTAATGGAAGTTAATTTAGATGGGGAGGTTGTGAACAGGTATGGCCCTTAGTTACATGTAAAATATCTTAGGTGTTGGGGGAGAATCCCAACCTCGGGATAAAAAATTATTGTGAACCAATTTGTCAGAAACCTGATGAAATATAGAAGCGATATTAAAAAGAACAAATAAATATGCACATAGGTTTTTTAATTTGGAAAAACCTTTTGATGTGGTGTATTAAAAAACCATGGGGCAATTCCCATATATCTACTATGAATTAGAGAATACAAATAATCCAAGTAATGGAAAAACTTGAATTAAAAAAGAGAGAGCATAGAAAACCAATGTGAAAACCACACCCTGATACATCTCTTCCTTATCTCTAATAAACATATCACCAACACCATGTATCGAAAGATCCATCTATGAAAAATGTCACCCTTCTATCAATGAAATTCGACTACCTCAGAGATCTTCATCCAATTATGCATCAGCCTCACATTATCTTCCGACACCTGAAGGATTTATCTCTCTCAAGATCATTCCATCATGATGTACCTTTGATATTCAATAGGGATAAACCACTTGATCACCACAATTAAAAACTCTCTCAATACATTTCCCTGATCATTGATCACATAACTTCTTTTTTTCACCTATTTAAGGCCGAAACCCCACACATGATACCCCCATGCGGTACCCCCTTCTTTCTCTCAGTGGAATACATATTAAACATATTTCCTAGAACATCCCCAGACATAAAAGATAATCGTGTCATCATTTTCATGTCACACAAGCCACCAAAACTCAAAAACCCCTTTCCCTTTAATCTTGGTGGATAACATCTTGATCAACTCTATCTCTTATTTTTTTCACCTACTGCTTACCCTTTAAAATACTTCACTATTTATTTATTCCAAATAATTTAAGTCATAAAATATTGTATCTTAAATCTTAAAATTACCATGTATCTTTCACGTTAAGATTCAAAAACTTATCTCATCTAAATAGATATAAAAAATATATATCTTCATGGGAAATGCATGTGGCCTTATACGTGTATAGGATAAAAAATATCTCTTATTCAAAAGCCATCTTATCTCAAATTTGGAAACACCCACAGGCTGAATCCTATAAATCTCCACCTTCATCCCATCAACGAAGATACCATCCCACAAACTCAGTTGGATTGAAAACCGATTTGCATCACACCAACCATCATCCTCTACAAAAAAAAATGATAATGCCCTTTGTCAACTATGACAAAAACCTAACTACTCCACCTAAAAAATAAATTAAAATGATGAAGTCTTCATCATATCCGAATTTTCACTACCCTACCTAAACCAACAATATCTATAGCACCCCAAACATTTTATGGTATGTTTCTCCTAAATACACTGTATTCATTTGATAGCCTATATTTCTTAAATAACTAAGCCTCTATGGAACAAAACATGGTTATTTATAGAATATTGTCATAACCTAGCCATTAAACATAAATTTTCGAGTTCTGTGATTTGAATTTTGAAAATATGACATACACGGTTGTGTTCAGGATGATATTCAGAGTTTGATAGAATTAACTTAATTTTTGGTGAATAGTAACCTACCCTTATGAATAGTAATCTACCTTATGAATAGTAACTTACCCTTATGAATAGTATATATGACTCTTATGAATGGTATCCATACCCTTGAATGTATAAATAAATTTATGCACATTAAAAATAATGATGAATATTTTAAGTGTTAGTACTTTTTGATTAAATAACGATTTTAATTAAAAATTAAATTTTCATATTTAGAAAAATATTTTGAAAAATGGAGTTCACTTTTGGATTATACACGTTGAAAAATGGTTAGAGTGAATTTTTGGGATTTTTCTGAAATACATGAATTTTTGATAAGTAAAATACGATAATATATGATAAATGCTAAATATTTGATTTACTGCATCATAAGTGATTCAATTCAGATTTAAACCGACTTGGTTCGAACCCACATGCCATTATTACTTTTATTACCACATTAATCAAGACTATTCATAATCTTGAGCAAAAATATTAAAATAACAATTAAAATAATGTAAAACCCCTTCGCCCCTCCACTAGATAAACCACCCTCACCCCCTCTTCCTCCCACCCCACTCAAGATTCACGCCTTTCCTAAATTCTGAAAAATACTCTTCCCAATCCCTCTACCCATGTCCAAGTACTATTGGTGTCACGAAAAGGATAAAATCAAAGGTCACAAGGAGTTTCTCAATGAGGAGTATTCAAGAGGTGAACCTCTCTTCCTTTTTCTTTGAATTCCTTTTACAAGTTCCATTATTTTGTTCTATCTTCTCACCTCACATCATAAAAATGAAATGATAATTCCATTACCATAAATATAATGTATTTTCATTATTATAATTGAATATTTCTATTAATAATATCTTTTTCCCCCACCTCTTATACTATAAACGCAAGCACTGTCCGAGATGTGTTAATTTATCACACTCAAGGAAGAAGGGTTTTCAATTTGCATTAATATATTTAATACTGGTCATTAAACCTTTTTAATGGTTTAAAAATATCATAATATATGTATTTTATCTTATTTAATGTTTTGGGATCTTTACACACTCATAATATGGAATAATAATACAAAACAAGTTCATTATGCACAAAACCGCCCAGCTAAATCCAAGCATTTATCATTAACTTATCGAATGATTCAACCTCAAGGTATATAAACAAAATCATTATAAGATAATTTATATCTATTAAATGTCAATAATAATATATATTAACAATTTTGGATGTTTAACCACATTTCAAATGAAATTCCATTCATGAATACAAGTAAACAGATCATGAAAATCGAGGAAGAAAATGCTTCCAAAACAATAAAATTGAACCTCTTAAACCCATAAAAAAGGCCATTAATGAAACTAATAAGGTTATAAAATATCAATTAAATGTTTATAAGGTTCTTTAATTATTTATTAATGAATTTAAATTTGATTATTCAGGTCAATAAGAACAATCAAGAACACCTTCAAGCATAAGGTAAGGGGTATCCTAACTCAATTTCCATTCACTGAGTTAAACATCAATGTCATTGGTTTTGTATTTTCATAGAATATGTGTGAATGAACTATGAATATTTTATTTGGTATATACACTTTTATTATGTGGGTTTATGTTTTTCACACATAATTTTCTCATTGATTTGTCCTCAATCTAATGATATGTACTTGTTAAGGGATCCTGTCTCTCACTTTTATTCAACAATTACCCCTATGTTGTGTCCTTTAATTTTTAATTTCTAATGATGTATTATATATTTTAACCTCAACCATACATCCCTTATGATATATAAATTATGGGATACCCCTTTACCTATCATTAATCCCTCTTAAGAACACCTGTTACCATGCCGAAATGTTTGTGAGGGGTTTCTCATCTCACTTTCATTTCCGTGAGATTTCCATTGTTCACCACTTATTTATTGCATGTGGTTCATTGTGTACTAACTTTTGATATATATTATCATGGATATATTTATATGTGTGGTATTTTATGATTCATTTGGTGGTTATTAGTTTTTGGTCATACGACTCGATTGATTACAATGGGGTAAGGGACTTTGTCTCAAATTCCATTTCATTGTCAGTTACTTGGTATTGTGCACCTAATATTTGTTATGTGGTATATCCATAGACCATTTTAGATAATTATTCATTTAAAATTGTAAATATATTATATATCCAGATTCTGGTTTCATGGATATGAGTATTGTCTTAAGCTGTATCCCCTTTTACATGCAGTGTTTATTTGGAATGTTGGTTTAACTATGGAAATATTGATGAATCTGTATCCTCTACTCCATACGGATACTGAAAAAAAAATATTGAAATTTTATTAAATTAGTGTATAAATAATTATTTGTACTTTAAGTGGAGTGTGGTCCCCACTATAACCCATCAATGCATCGACATGACTCATGAGACAATCCGTTTGGCGACAAACACTTTGAGTTTGTTTCCAAAAATCAGATGGGTTTCTACCCACAGAACTAAACCGTTTTAACACTATTATGGTATCATGTGACAGATACACGGAGTCCAATTAATAAGAATTCTATTTATTCATTATCAGTTATTACTATCACTGAGGTTTTCACTATGACAAAATCTATGGATGTAGGTTCATTCTCAATTTATTATTGGCATGTGTTTTTTATTTTTTCACCATGCCATATTGACTATGACAAGTTGTTTATGATTTAGTTAATATTGGTTCATGATTCATCTATATATAACCCTTACTGAGGATTTGATCTCCCCCATTTCATTTTTCTACCTTCATAAGGTTATAAATAGGAGATCGCTTATTGGGTTTCTGTGGATGTAGTTTTTAGTTTTTGTTATGTATTATTTTTTGTTACCTTTCCCAATGTAATTTGAGTTAAATCAATGTATATAGTTTCTTCAAGACTAATAAACTGATCGTTACTTCAGGATTTTATTCCTTCTAACCATTCTAATATACTTAGTAATTCACTGGCTTCGGTCTAGAGGGGTCGGGGTGTTACAGTTGGTATCAGAGGAAGTTTAGTAAGAACCTTGTAAACTAGATTAGAAAAATAAGATTAGGTGACAAATACCTAAGGTAGTTTTTGAGGAAAAACACACAAGAACATCTTGAAATTTTGTTAAAGAATAGATTATGTGGATTTTTCTATAAAATATATCCCCGTCTGGATACAAACAGGTAGAGGTGGCTTAAGCACAGATGTACCTAGGAGTGAAAACGCTAACAAGGAGTTTTAGGCTTGACCTGGGGTATCATGGTACAAGAAAATGGGCCTTGATTCACTATTGTTATTATTAATCTTGGGGGTATATGATTAGGATAATTCACATTTTCTTTACAAGCCATTGTGAAGGATTTTAATGTAAATTTTTCCTCAGAGAAATGATGTTTATGAGATTAGTTATGAATATAATTTTAATCTATGTTAAATGATTTTTTATTTGAGGTTCATAACCTAATATAGTGTATTCCATTATTTAGAGATGTCACCTAATGGAAAAAAGGGGAATCAATACTCATGGGAAATGTAGGGATTTCTCCACTGATCAAGTCAACACAGTCAATATTGGAGTGAATTAAATCCTGACCATATTGGGATGACTTAATTAGTTTTTGAAGAATAAGAATGCTACACCTATGTTTGATCATTTCATGTTGTATAAGCCCCCATATTTTAGTGGGACTACTAATCTAGTGGTATCTTAGTAGTAGATTAATTACCTTGAAAAGATATTAATGGCATTAAGAGGTAATGAAAATTAAAAGGTAGTGCTGGCAGTATATATTCTCAAGGGTGATGCTGATCAATGGTGGTCCTTGATCCAGAATACCATAGAGGAAGAAGAAATAGAAGATATAGAATAGATGACTTTTAAGGAAATATTATTTGACAAATATTTCCTATGTGAGAAATGAACTAAAATGAAGTGTAAATTATCTGGCTTAAGGAAAAGGGAAGAATAAAATTTTTCAGAGTATGAGGCTACCTTCAAAAGGATAGATAGGTATTCCATAAATTACGTACATGACTCGATAGAAAAAATTGATCATTTTTTTGAAGGTCTTAATCCATGTCTTCGAAGGGCACTGGCTTCTCAAACATTTTCATCATATGATGAAATTGTATCAAGTGTCCTCAAAACAGAGAGGGAATTTTCTAAATCAAATTTGTTCAAGGGAAACCAAGATAAGAAGTGGCACTCTAATAACTATGAAAAAGGTGAAGCATCAAAGAAGAACAAAGGAATGAATAAATTACCATTATATGAGAACTGTGGAAAGAATCATCTCGGGAAATTCTTGAGATGCATGAGAGTCTGCTATATGTGTGGAGAATAGGGTCATTAATCTAATGAATGAAAGGGGAAGAAACAATTTGATGATGGTAAATTCTAAAATTGTAGAGATATAGGACACTATGCAAATGAGTGTCCTAATCACCAAAGAAACTTGCCTCATAAAAGGCCAAAAGAGAAAGGGAAAGCTTATGCGATTACAACTGTGGAGGTTGAAATCCCTAATGATGTGGTGGAAGGTACTTTATTTATTTCCTCAAAATTATCAAATGCTTTATTTGATTCTGGATCATCGAATTCATTTATATCTTCTTAGTTTTCTAAGAAAATTAGAAAAGTCCAATTTGATTAAATAAAGGAGTTGCCAGTCAAAACTCATAGGGGATGTATCATTGAAATAAAGGCATGCCAAATTATCCCCCTCATGACACAAAAAATGATTTAGTTGCTAAACTTATCATCATACCAATGAATAACTTTGATATAATTCTTAAGTATGAATTGGATGTCAAATTATGATGGGAAGATTTATTAAAATAAAAAGGAAGTTACAATATTTGAAAATGGTATATAATCCCTAATTTTTAGAGAAAAAACATCGAAAACTGATTCTTATCTAAATCAACCTCTAGTAGCTCTATTTAATTAAATTCTTGGAGAGGAAGAGAACCCAATTTCTATGGGTGAGCAAATAAATATTCAAATTGAAAATGTACATATAGTGAAAGAATACATTGACGTATTTCCAGAGGATTTACCTGGACATCCTTCAGAGAGGGAAATTTAGTTCTATATTGATTTAATTCATAGTGCAAGACCTATATCAAAGACCCCCTATAGAATAGACACTAAAGAATTAGTGAAAATAAAGAAACAACTAGAGGAGTTAAGTGACAAAGTATTTATTCGACCTAGTGTTTCTCTATGGGGATCTCCTATCCTCTTTGTCAAGAAGAAAGATGGATTAATGAGTCTATACATTGATTACATGGAAATCAATCCTATTAAAATAAAGAATAATTATCCTCTACCTTGAATTGATGATTTATTTGATAAAATTCATGGAGAAAAACAATTTTCGAAGATTTAACTTTGATCTGGATATCCTCAGATGTGTGTAAGGAAGAATGATATTCCAAAGACATCATTTCAAACCAGGTATGGGAATTACGAGTATATAATGATGCCTTTTGGACCGACTAATGCGCCATTTGTTTTCATGGATTTAATGAATAGAGTTTTCATGGAATTTTGTGATAACTTTATTATGGTATTCATAGATGATATCCTGGTATACTCTCAAATCTAGGAAGACCATGAAAATCACTTACAGATCATTCTGAAAATTCTCAGAGGAAATTAATTATATGGGAAGTTTAGCAAGTGTGAATTCTGGCTTCAATCAGTTTTATTTCTAGGAAATATTGTCTCTAAGGATGGAATATTAGTTGATCCTATAAAGAGAAAGGCAATCCAATAATGGACCATGACAACAAATATAACCTAGGTATTCAGTTTTATTGGATTAGTAGGTTACTATTGGAGTTTCATTCAGAATTTCTCCCAACTGGCTAACCTGTTAACCAAGCTCACACATAATGGGGTTAAGTTTTTATAGAAAAAAGAATGTATAAAATGATTCGAAGAATTGAAGAGAAGACTGTTCAATGCTCCAATTCTGACTCTTCCATCCAAAAATAATGGATTTGTGATATACAATGATGCATCAAAGAATGGGATGGGTTGCATCCTTATGAAAAATGATAAAGTTGTTGCTTATTCATAAAGGCAGCTGAAGACTCATGAGAAACATTATCCAACTCATTCTCTTGAGTGAGAAGCTATAATCTTTGATCAGAATATATGGAAACATTATATATACGGTGAAATACGTGTGATATACATGGATTAAAAGAGTTTAAAATACATTTTTACATAAAACGAACTCAACATGAGGAAAAGTATATGGCTCGGGTTACTCAATGATTATGATTGTTCAATACACTAACACCTCTAAAAGGCAAATAAGGTGGCAGATACATTAACCAGGAAATATCATGGACTTCTGACTCAAATGAGGATTGAGAGAGATTCTATATTTTTGGATCTACTAAAGATGGATATGGTAATTGTTAAGGAAGGGGAAACATATTTCCTCTTTCAAATGATTACTAAACCATATTTACTAGAGAAGATAATAATCTCTCAATCTTATGACAAGAATATACACAAGAAGATTAATTATTTTAAGGATGGGAGATTGGTAGACTTCATGTATGAAGAAGGAGTTTTGAAATTTGGGAAGAGGCTATGCGTTCCATCAGTACCTGAGCTAAAAAGGGAACTATTTGGTGATTCTCATAGCTCAAATTTCTCTATACACACAGGTAGCATAAAGATGTATAAATATCTGTAGGAATATTTTTGGTGGGATAATATGAAGTGAGAAATTTCGGACTACGTTTCAAGGTGTCTAGTTTGTCAACAAGTGAAGACAGAGAGACAACATCTTAGAGGGGTGATGAAACCTCTGACTATTCCTATGTGGAAGTGGGATGACATTATGATGGATTTTGTTACAGGACTATCGAGGACACATAGAAGGAATGATGCAGTATGGTTAATTATTGATCGTCTAAAAAATAAGTACATTTCCTTGCTATAAGATAGGATTTTCCACTTGAGTTCATGGCAAGACTTTGTATCAATGAAGTTTTAAGTATTCATGGTGCACCTCTATCGATTGTGTCTGATCGAGATCATTGTTTTACCTCAAAATTATAGAAAAGTCTCAAGATGGATTTGGATACTGAGATTCATATGAGTATGACTTATCACCCCCAAACAGACAGATTGTCTGAATAGACTATTCAAACTTTGGAGGACATGTTTAGATCATGCTCCCTTGACTTTCAAGGTATGTGGGATCAATACTTTTGTTTGGTGGAATTTTCCTACAAAAATAGTTTCCATTCTAGTATTCAAATGACTCCATATGAAGTATAATATGTAAAGAGATTTTGAACTCCAACTTGTTGGGATGAGGTTGGTGAGAGGAAACATATAAGCATATAACTTATTGAAGAGACCACGACAATGGTGAAGGCAATCCAAGCCCATATTAAAGTAGCCCAAAGTAGGCAGAAGAGTTATGCAGACAACCAGAGAAAGGATTTGGAATTCCAAGTGGGAGATCTTGTCTTTCTGAAAGTATCTCCATATAAGGGTGTCTTAAAGTTCTATAAGAAAGGAAAAATGAGTCGTAGGTACATCAGACCATATGAAATTCTGGAAAAAATCATAGTTGTAGCATACCATTTAGCAATGCCGCTAAGTATCTCCAAATTTCATGATGTTTTCCATGTGTCATTGTTGAAGAAATAAATTCCAAATCCAATGCATGTACTCACCTATAAAGAAATATAATTGGAACATGATTTTTCATAATGAGAAGAGCCTATCGGGATTCTTGACTCAAGGGAGAAGTTATTGAGAAATAGAAAAACTCATCCAGTAAAGGCTCTTTGGAAAACCAAAATACATATATAGAAACATGGGAACCTGAGGATGTTATGAATAAGAACCACCCACATCTTTTTGGTGGGATTTATACATAAAATTTCGAGGTTGAAATTTCTGAAGGAGGGAATAATGTTGCACCCCAAACATTTTTTGGTATGTTTCTTCTAAATACACTGTATTCATTATATAGCCTATATTTCATGAATCACTATGCCTCTATGGAACAAAACATGGTTATTTAATGTATATAGTCAGAACCTATCCATTAAACTTAAATTTTTCATGTTCTATGATTTGGATTTTGAAAATATGACATACACGGTTGTGTTCAGGATGATATTTAGAGTCTGATAGAATTAACTTAATTTTTGATGAATAGTAACATACCCTTAGGAAAAGTAACCTACCCTTATGAATATTAAATTACCCTTATGAATATTAATATGACTCTTATGAATTGTATCTATACCCTTGAATGTATAAATAAATTTAGGCACATTAAAGATGAAGATAAATATTTTAATTGTTAGTAATTTTTGATTAAATAACGATTTTAGTTAAAAATTAAATTTATCATATTTAGAATTTTTTTTAAAAAAAATGGAGTTTATTTTTTTATTCTACATGTAGAAAAATGGTTAGGGTGATTTTTTGTGATTTTTGGGAAATAATTGAATTATTTATGAATAGTAAAATACGATAAATTACGATAAATGCTAAATATTTGATTTACTGCATCATAGGTTATACGAGGCTAATGTAAGCCCACTTGATTCAAACTCACATGACATTATTTCTATTTGGGATCACATGAATCAATACTATTCAAAGTCTTGTGAAAATTTTTAAATAAATAATTAAAATAATGTAAAATCTATTCTCCCCTCCACTATATAAACCACCTCTCACCCCCTCTTCCTCCCACACCACACAAGCTTCAAGTCTTGCCTAAATTATTCTGAATACTCTTCCCAAGCCCTCTCATAACGTCCAAGGCCTACTGGTCTAACCAAAATTCCAAAATCAAAGGTCTTAAAGAGTTTCTCAAAGAGGAGTACTCAAGAGGCGAACCTCCCTTCCTTTTTCTTTCAATTCCTTTTACAAGTTCCTTTATTTTTTTCTCTATTCTCACCTCACCTTATCCAAATGACATGATAACTACAGTACCATACATGTACTATATTTTCATTGTGCTAAGGGATAATTTCATTATAATCTCTCCTTTTCTCCTCCTTTTATACTATAAATGAAAATACCGTCTGTGATGTGTTAATTTATCACACTCATGGAAGACGGGTTTTCAATTTGCATTACTATCTTAAATACTGGCCATGAAACCTTTTTAATGGTTTAAAAGATAATAATATATTTATTTTTTCTTATTTAATGTTCTGGAATCTTTACACACTCATAATATGGAATAATAATACAAGACAAGTTCATTATGCACAAAACTGCCTTGATAAATCCAAGCGTTTATCATTAACATATCGAATGATTCATCCTCATTGTATATAACCAAAATCATTATAATATCATTTAAATCTCTTTAATTCATCTAATAATATTTATTAACAATTCTTTATGTTTAACCATATTTCAAACGAACTTCCATTCAAGAATACATGTAAACATATCATGAAAACCATGGAAGAAAATGCTTCTAAAAAATTAAAATTGAACCTCTTAAACCCATAAAAAAGGCCATTAATGAACCTATTATGGTTATACCATATCAATTACATGTTGATAATGTTATGTAATTATTAATTAATAAATCTAAATCAGATTATTCAGGTCATTAAGAATAGCCACAAACACCTTCAAGCATAAGGTAAGGGATATCCTAACTCAATTTCCATTCATTGAGTTAAACATCAATGTCATTGGTTTTGTATTTTCCTATAATATGTGTTAATGACCTATTATTTTTTTATTCTATACATAAACATTTATTCTGTGGTTTTATCTTTTTCACAGATAATTATTTCATTCATTTGTCGTCAATCTAATGATACATTCTTTGTAAGGGATCCTCTCTCTCACTTTTATTCAAGAATTCCCTGTAAAGACCCGTAAAATGCAAGGGAAATTTTTTTCTTAATTTTCTTTGGAATTTTACAAGAGCGCGGTTTCTGACGGCACCGAATTCCGAGGCCCGGAGTTCCCGGAATCATTTTCCAAAGTTTGGCTCGGGTACGTTCAGTGAACGAACGAGCGGGTTTTTCTAACTTTTGAACCGGTGCCCGGAATCAAATTCCGAGGGCACCGATGAACTCGCAGCGCCGATATTCACTTAAATAGACCTTTTCGGAGGTTGCGTTTATTTTGGGTTGAGAGTTAGTTTTTGGGAGTTTAGAATAAGTTAAATAAAAATTGTGGAATACAAATTTTTATTTTAACTTATTGGTTAACTTCTCCCAAAGGGAGTTAGTGGTGGGACCCACATCCACTTAACCTCACTTGGGAGGATTAAGTGTGGTGGGGCCCACCCGAAGCATAACTCTTCTTCTTCTCTTTTAAAA
Source organism: Viscum album (assembly GCA_963277665.1). NCBI lineage: Eukaryota > Viridiplantae > Streptophyta > Magnoliopsida > Santalales > Viscaceae > Viscum > Viscum album. The sequence goes on from OY728142.1 coordinate 889,907,000, forward strand.
CTCCCTTAACCATCTCTTTTAATTAACTTGACAAGTTGGGTTATTTAATGGGTTGAGTTCTCTTAATTTAAACCTTTGAATTTTCAAATGTTTTGGTTGAGTAAATAAAATAAGCCCTTAGCTTATTTTATTTGGGTTATAATTCTCTAGCCACCTTGAGAGAACTTGGAGTTCTTCTTCTTCATCTTCTTCAAGCTTTGACGAAGAACGCGAAGAACCTTCGAGCATCGATGAAGAACGCCACATTCTCGGGAATCGTCTCCCGCGACACCGACGACGTCTTCTTCCGCGTCATCTCTTCCGCGACGATTTTCCCGCGACGAAATCATCGTCAAAGAACTTCGAATCCTCACTTCACGACATAAACGTCCTTCTTCCGTGACGCTGACCACCGCGATGCGTCTTCCGCGGGTCGTTGACAATCATCGTACTTGAAACCGAGGTAGGGGTTTGTTGTTGCTTATTTATTTATTCTCGTTCTTTCTTCTAGCATGAAAAACATGAGGTTTAATGTTTATGTGATATTGTCTAATGAGAGGGGGGCCGGACCACACAAACACGGCCGAATACCCCCTCCTCTGTTCTTGAATATTATTTCCTTGCGGATGAACGAGATGGAGTGGTGCCGTCGCACCACGCGGGAATCGAAGGGCTATAATCGCGCGGCGCCGTCGCGCCGCGCCACGGAAAGTTTATCAAGAACGCGATGCCGTCGCGCTGTGTCGAAGGAAACCGAAAGCGCCGCGGCCGGAGCAGGGCCGCGGTGCCGTCGCACCGCGCCGGACGACGAAGGCCGCGGCCGGTTCCGGGCCACGGTGGAACGAGAAGACCGACGGCTCGCCGGGCCGCCGGTGTCGGAAGCCGGAAGGGGGACCAACCTTGCCGGTCCCGTTGAGGAAGAACCGGCCGGGCATGTTGGGCCGACCGGAAGGGAGAAGGACCGGGGGAATAAATTACCCCGGCTGGCCAAAACCGCCCCCCCATAAAGGGGGGGTCGCGGTTACACCAAGGGGGGGGGGGGGGGGGCAGCGCCCCCCTGTTTTCCTCAAAGCAGGCCCCCACGTGAGGGGGGGGCGGTTTCACCAAGGGGGGGGCAGCGCCCCCCCCCCCCCCCCCCCCGTTTTTCCAAATGGCAGGCCCCCACGAGGGGGGGGGGGGGCGTTTGATCAGGGCGCGGCTCTCAGCTGCGCCGCCAGCAGGGAAGCGGGGACTTTGCCCCCCGCGCGTAGCACCCGTGCGGCGCCAGGCCGCACCGCCGCCGGCCGGGCCGGGTCAGACCTGGGCCGGGTCGACCCGGTTCGGGCCGACCCAGGGGGGGTCGGGCCTGGTCGGCCCGGACCCGGACCCCACGTTTTCGAATCGATTTCGGTCTTTTGCCCATAACTTGAGCTACGGACCTCTGATTGACGAACCGTCAGCGGCGATGCGATCCTTGGATCGAGACGGTCGTTTTGGTATATCACACTCAGAGTTTCGGAATACTTTGAGTTCGGCCGTGTTGGTTCGAACACGAAACCAACCGGGCCCTCGGAGCGGAAACGCTCATATCTTGAGCTACGGACGTCCGATTGACGTGCCGTCAGTTTTGTTGAGTTCCTCTTAGTGAGACGGATCTTTTGGCATACTCCTCCTGAGGTTTGGACGCAGGTGGAGTATGGTCGGGTTGGTTTTGCCTTAAAAACCAACCGGGCCCCCGGGATGAAAAAGCCAATAACTCTCAGACCGGGCGTCCGATCGACACGCCGTCTGTTGCGTTGAGTTCCTGTTGACGATAAGGAACTTTTGGATACATCAACTATGGACTTTGTGACAGTTGATGTATCAGCCACTCGGCTCGTGGAGCGGACCCTCCCGAACGAGCTTTCTGTGTGCGGGAAGCCTAGAGCTGGCTGCTACTGCTACTGCTACTGCTACTGCTACTAATACTGCTACTGTAACTGCGTCGACGACAGTATTGAGATCCTTGGTGGATTCGACGACGACTACAGCACTGATCGATCCTACGTGGATCAGTGCTACAGGTCCTGTGTGGGCCCGATCCTGTGTGGGTCTGATCCTGTGTGGGTCTTTGCGCTCAGCGGTCCTGTGTGAACCAGCGCCTACAGGTCCTGTGTGGGCCCGATCCTGTGTGGGTCTTTGCGGGGGTTAGTTACCTATCAATCCTTCGTGGATCCGACGACTTAGATGGATCAGAGATCATCTTTATCGTCTTTCGAAGAAATATACCTGTGTGAGCTGAATCCTATTGCTTTCCTGTGTGGATTGAGTTGTGCTATCCTGTGTGGATTTCGTTTTGCTTTCCTGTGTGGAATACGTTTACTTTCCTGTGTGGACTGAGTTGTACTTGGGCTCGTAGGTTGGAGCGTTTTGGAATTGATGACTTAGGTATATGTATGGGCATATACCTAAGCAGTGTCGGTTGTTACTTCGTGATTGTATCTTCCTTTGTGGTTTATCCTTTGTGGATTTTGGGAGACCTTCAGGGGTCTCGAGGTCCCTACTGAGTAGCTTATACTCACCCCTGCATGGGCTATGCCCGCACTACGTTGTGTTGGTTGTAGACGACGGATAGCGTTGATCTTGGCTGAGGCTTGCAGAGCAGGACGGTACCTGGAGGTGGACCACTGGGCAGGACGTGTTCAGAGCGGACGACGGGACCCAAGGAGTAGTGGAGCTATCTGTACCCACCCTTCAGGTGGGATTTCCAGTGGACAGCTTGGTGTAGCGTCTTTTACTTTACAGTTACTGTTTTCCCTTTCGAGTTGTACTTACTTTCAGTTTGGGTTTGTATACTGGCCCATTTACTTTTCCGCATTTTCAGTTGTACTCTGTTCTTACTTAGTGTTTACTTTTCCGCTTGCTTACTCTGTGGTGTTTGTTTACTTTTCAAAGGCAATGCCTTCCCTTTCTACTGGTATTTACGCCTTGGTGCTAGTCGCCAGCCCCTGGGCTATGGAAGGCGGGCTTGGGGTAGTCACGGCACGGGCCCCGAGGACGGGTCGTGGCAAATTGGTATTAGAGGAGTTCGGTTATACCGCGAACTCTGATCTTTTCTATGTGAAGCAATAATGTTTAGCGTATTGAGTGTGGTTATTAGTCCAGGGAGTCCAGTGTTGGTGCGGCGGCCGACGTATCCGTACACCAGGACCCTGACTTCAGATTTCCGACTTAATGCACGAAAACATTGATTGCGTGTGTGTTTCAAAATTTTCTTTGTGTTTACTTTGTGTCATCTCACCAGGTATACTGTTTGACCGTGGAGCACCTGTTCCTTTTCAGGATGGCCCCACGACGGCAGCCAGCTATGGTTCCGACAGTCGAGTGTGATGACAGCCCACCGAGCGACGAGGCCTCTGTGCAGGGCCCTTTGTCAGCAGTGGCACCGGCGGTAGCTCTACCCGTCGAGCCACCGATGCTTCCAGCACCAGCCGCCGACGATGCACATCGCCTCAGCGCACTGCATGAGTTTCAGTGCCAGCGACCGCCCAGGTTTCGTGGGGAGATAGACCCCCAGGCAGCCGAGGACTGGCTGGAGGCAGTGGTACGAGTTTTTAGGCTAGTGAGGACACCTGCAGACCTCATGGTGATCCTCGCTGCGAGCCTACTGCACGCAGCAGCGGGCCGATGGTGGAGCTTGATTCTCCAGGTGCACGATGAGGCATCTCTAATATGGTCGGACTTTGAGAGCCTCTTCCGCTCGGAGTTCGTCCCAGCCACCCTTCGTGCGGTGCGTATTCAGGAGCTTCTTCAGCTGCGGCAGGGCAGCATGACTGTCGCTCAGTACTCGGCGAGATTTACTGATCTCTCGCGCTACTCGACCGACATGGTACGGGACCCATTCTTTCGGGCCCGGACCTTCGATCAGGGTTTGAGACACGAGATCAGGGCATCACTGATCTCCCTCAGCATACTGACTCAAACAGGAGTACTGGAGCGGGCCCTTTTGATCGAGAGTTTCCTTGCTAAGTCTGCACCAGCGCCGAGACCCACCGCAGGGCGGCACGTGGCAGAGTCAACTACAGCAGGCAGTCGACGGATGACTCAGTGGTCCAGGCAGACCAGACCTTCAGGCAGACGACCTCAGGACACTAGCTCAGCAGTGCGTGGCACACAGCGCAGAGCCTGTCTTTCGAGAGGCAAACAATGCTACTCGTGCGGCGGGCAGGGCCACATGGCTCGTGACTGCCCGACCCGCCATGCAGAGGAGCAGCAGACGGTTGAGGAACCACCTAGCCAGAGGCAGAGGTTCGACCGTGGCGGTCCGCAGGGAGGAGGCAGACGAGGCAGAGGAGCTGGCCGAGCAGCAGGTGGTGGGCGACGCTTTGAGGCTCTACCACCACCACCACCAGGAGGTCCACCCTGACCTCAGGGGAGAGCACAACTTTAGGCAGCTGAAGCTTACGATCATGGAGCTCTAGAAGCGGGTGGACTAGTGCGGGACTATCTCCAGGCATAGAGGCCTTGCCCATAATGCCTCTAGCTTCGTACTTTGTGTTGCCTTGTGTCCTTGTACTTTAAGTTGAAGTAATAAAAGATAATTGATTTGGTGACTTTTGTTTTCTTGTCTTTTGTTTGTTTTTTCTAAGAGGTGCCGGTTAAAAACTGTTGACTTGACCCTCACTTGCGAGATTCTTACTGGAGGAAACCTAGTGACCACACACTGATGCCGACAGTGTGACTCAACCCTTGGAGGCGAGAGTAATGGTTGGATCTCTTGGTAGCGGCGTCGAGGCCTTACGACGTCATCCATGCCATGAATTAACTAATCATGATGGGATTGACTGTATTAGGCAAGGAACGTGGTTCATCCAGAGGATGAGACCAGATTTCACTTTTCGGCAAAGGAGAAATCTTTGCAGCTTTTCCGTACGTTAAGGAGGAAGGGGAAACCCTTCGTGTGGTCAGACAGATGTCAGCAGAGCTTCCAGGAGCTGAGATAGAGGTTGACTAGTGCACCTATCTTGAGGTTGCCTGGGGAGGGAGTAGGGTACGTAGTCTACTGTGATGCGTCAAGGACCGGACTCAGATGCGTTCTGATGCAGGAGCGGGCAGTGATCGCCTATGGGTCACGTCAGTTGAGGCCGCATGAGCAGAACTATGCTACCCATGACCTGGAGTTAGCAGCATTGGTCTTCGCTCTGAAGACATAGCGACACTACCTGATGGGAGAGCGCTTTATAGTCTTTTCTGATCATCAGAGTCTCAGGTATATCTTCTCACAGAAGGACCTGAACCTGAGACAGCGGCGATGGATCGAGTTCCTCCAGGACTATGACTTTGAGATAGTCTATACTCCTGGGAAGGGAAACGTAGTAGCCGATGCCCTCAGTAGGAGGACGGGCATTCGGCTACTTGAGGAGGCGACGGAGAAGCTAGCCTCTTTGCAGATATCCTTCGTGGATAGAGATGGAGCAGCCTTCCTCCAGTCTCTCACAGTCACCCCTCCTCTACTGCAGCGGGTCAGAGAGACACAGCATGAGGACGCTGACTGTGAGACACGTCATGCACAGATATCCCCGGGACAGGCACCTGATGGTTTCCCCTTTGAAGTAGAACATGACATCCTTTTCAGAGGACGTACCATGGTACCAGTCTCTTTACGGGAGGTGGTGCTGAGAGAGTTTGACACTTCTCCTTTGGCGGTACATCCTGGAGTGCCGAAGATGTACCAGGATCTCAGACGACAACACTGGTGGCCGGGCATGAAGAAGGTTGTAGCAGAGTTCGTTTCTCGATGCCTCACCTGCCAGCAGGTGAAGGCAGAGCATCAGGTACCAGCAGGCTTGGTACAGCCCTTGGAGGTTCCGGAGTGGAAGTGGGACGGCATATCTATAGACTTCGTGACTGGACTTCCACGCACTTCCAGAGGTCACGAATCCATCTGGGTGATTGTCGACCTACTCACCAAGTCGGCTCACTTCTTACCCATCAGAGAGCAGGGCTCAGTGGAGAGCTTGGGATGTCTCTACGTTTAGGAGATTGTGTGGCTCCATGGCGAGCCATCATCTACCGTCTCCGATCGGGATGTTCGCTTTACTTCCCGGCTTTGGAAGGGGTTACAGGAGGCGTTCGGGATGCAACTACGTCTAAGCATAGCCTTTCACCCTCAGACGGATGGTCAGACGGAGAGGACCATTCAGACTCTTGAGGACATGCTCCGCGCATGTGTCCTCGACTTTGGTCGCAGCTGGGAGGACCACCTACCCTTAGTTGAGTTTGCGTACAACAACAACTACCACTCCACCATCGGGATGACACCGTACGAGGCGTTATACGGCCGACCTTGTAGATCTCCTTTGTGCTGGACAGACCCTGGGGAGTTAGCACTTGTGGGACCGGAGATGGTCCAGGCCACGACAGAGAAGGTCCAGGTCATCCAAGAGCGGATGAGGACAGCTCAGAGCTGGCAGAAGTCATACACTGATAGGAGGCGGAGGCCACTAGAGTTCGAGGATGGCGACCACGTCTTCTTGCGGGTCTCACCTCGACGTGGTATTCGGAGATTTGGCCGAGGCGACAAGTTATCTCCGCACTTCATCGGACCCTTCCAGGTCCTCTGCAGGTTTGGCAAGGTGGCTTATCGCCTGGCTCTACCACCTCAGTTGCACCGGGTGCACGGCGTCTTCCACGTGTCTCAGCTGAGGAGATACGTGCACGACCCGACGCACATCATTGACCATGGGGAGCTTGACGTTGACAATGGGGAGACTTTTACGGAGGTCCCAGTAGAGATAGAGGATCGACAGGAGTGGGTCATACGTGGGCGATCGATTCCTCTTGTGCACATCAGATGGCAGCACGAGAACCTTCAGGAGAGCACATGGGAGCGGGAGGCTCAGATGCGTGCTCAGTACCCTCATTTGTTTCCCTAGTTTTTCATGTATCTTTACGGGGACGTAAAGCCCTGATGTGGGAGTAATGTAAAGGCCCGTAAAATTCAAGGGAAATTTTTTTCTTAATTTTCTTTGGAATTTTATAAGAGCGCGGTTTCTGACGACACCTGATTCCGAGGCCCGGAGTGACCGGAATCATTTTCCGAAGTTTGGCTCGGGTATGTTCAGTGAACGAATGAGCGGGTTTTTCTAACTTTTGAACCGGTGCCCGGAATAAAATTCCGAGGGCACCGATGAACTCGCAGCACCGATATTCGCTTAAGGAGACCTTTTCCGAGGTTGCGTTTATTTTGGGTTGAGAGTTAGTTTTTGGGAGTTTAGAATAAGTTAAATAAAAATTGTGGAATACAAATTTTTATTTTAACTTATTGGTTAACTTCTCCCAAAGGGAGTTAGTGGTGGGACCCACATCCACTTAACCTCCCTTGGGAGGATTAAGTGTGGTGGGGCCCACCCGAAGCATAACTCTTCTTCTTCTCTTTTAAAACTCCCTTAACTTTCTCTTTTAATTAACTTGACAAGTTGGGTTATTTAATGGGTTGAGTTGTCTTAATTCAAACCTTTGAATTTTCAAATGTTTTGGTTGAGTGAATAAAATAAGCCCTTAGCTTATTTTATTTGGGTTAGAATTCTCTCGCCGCCTTGAGAGAACTTGGAGTTCTTATTCTTCATCTTCTTCAAGCTTTGACGAAGAACGCGAAAAACCTTCGAGCATCGACGAAGAATGCCACGTTCTCGGGAATCGTCTCCCGTGACACCGACGACGTCTTCTTCCACGTCATCTCTTCCGAGACGATTTTCCCGCGACGAAATCATCGTCAAAGAACTTCGACTCCTCGCTTCACGACATCGACGTCCTTCTTCCGTGACGCTGACCACCGCGACACGTCTTCCGCGGGTCGTTGACAATCATCGTACTTGAAACCGAGGTAGGGGTTTGTTGTTGCTTATTTATTTATTCTCGTTCTTGGTTCTAGCATGAAAAACATGAGGTTTAATGTTTATGTGATATTGTCTAACGAGAGGGGGGCCGGACCGTACAAACAGGGCCGAATCCCCCCTCCTCTGTTCTTGAATATTATTTCCTTGCGGATGAACGAGATGGCGTGGTGCCGTCTCACCACGCGGGAATCGCAAGGCTATAATCGCGCAGTGCCGTCGCGCCGCGCCACAGAAAGTTTATCAAGAACGTGACGCCATCGCGCCGAGTCGAAGGAAACCGAAAGCGCCGCGGCCGGAGTGGGGCCGCGGCGGAGGGGTGTGGTGCCCTCGCACCGTGCCGGACGACGAAGGCCGCGGTCAGTTCCGGGCCGCGGCGGAACGAGAAGACCGGCGGCTCGCTGGGCCGCCGGTGTCTGATGCCGGAAGGGGGACCGGCCTTACCGGTCCCGTTGAGGAAGAACCGGCCGGCCATGTTGGGCCGACCGGAAGGGAGAAGGACCAGGGGAATAAATTCCCCCGGCTGGCCAAAACCGGCCCCCCAAAAAGGGGGGGCCACGGTTACACCAAGGGGGGGCAGCGCCCCCCCCCCCCCCGTTTTCCCCAAAGCAGGCCCCCCACGCGAGGGGGGGCCGGTTTCACAAAGGGGGGGGGGGGGCAGCGCCCCCCCGTTTTTCCAAATGGCAGGCCTCCACGAGGGGGGCCATTTGATCAAGGCGCGACTCTCAGCCGCGCCACCAGCAGGGAAGCGAGGGCTTTACCCCCCGCGCGTAGCACCCATGCGGTGCCAGGCCGCACCGCCGCCGGCCGGGCCGCGCCGCCGTGCCGGACCGCGCCGCCAGCCGGGCCGGGTCGGTTCGACCCGGTTCGGTTCGACCCAGTTCGGGCCGACCCAGGGGGGGGGGGGGGTCGGTCCGGGTCGGCCCGGACCCGGACCCCCCGTTTTCGAATCGATTTCAGTATTTTGCCCATAACTTGATCTATGGACCACCGATTGACGAACTGTCAGCGGCGATGCGATCCTTGGATCGATACGGTCGTTTCGGTATATCGCACTCAGAGTTTCGGAATACTTTGAGTTCGGCCGGGTTGGTTCGAACACGAAACCAACCGGGCCCTCGGAGCGAAAACGCTCATATCTTGAGCTACGGACGTCCGATTGACGTGCCGTCATTTTTGTTGAGTTCATCTTAGTGAGACAGATCTTTTGGCATACTCCGCCCGATGTTTGGACGAAGGTGGAGTACGGTCAGGTTGGTTTTGCCTTAAAAACCAACCGGGCCCCTTCTACGAAAAAACCAATAACTCTCAGACCGGGCGTCCGATCGACGCGCCGTCTGTTGCGTTGAGTTCCTGTTGACGATACAGAACTTTTGGATACATCAACTTTGGACTTTATGACAGTTGATGTATCAGCCTCTCGGCTCGTGGAGCGGATCCTCCCGAACGAGCTTGCGGTGTGCGGGGACCCTAGAGCTGGCTGCTACTGCTACTGCTACTGCTACTACTACTGCTACTGTGACTGCGACGACGACAGTACTGAGATCCTTGGTGGATTCGACGACGACTACAACACTCAGCGATCCTACGTGGATCAGTGCTACAGGTCCTGTGTGGGCCCGATCCTATGTGGGTCCGATCCTGTGTGGGTCTTTGCGCTCAGCGGTCCTGTGTGAACCAGCGCCTACAGGTCCTATGTGGGCCCGATCCTGTGTGGGTCTTTGCGGGGGTTAGTTACCTATCGATCATTCGTGGGTCCGACGACTTAGATGGATCAGAGATCATCTTTATCGTCTTTCGAAGAAATATATCTGTGTGACCTGAATCCTCTTGCTTTCCTGTGTGGATTGAGTTGTGCTATCCTGTGTGGATTTCGTTTTGCTTTCCTGTGTGGAATACGTTTACTTTCCTGTGTGGACTGAGTTGTACTTGGGCTTGGAGGTTGGAGCGTATTGGAATTGATGACTTAGGTATATGTATGGGCATATACCTAAGCAGTGTCGGTTGTTACTTCATGATTGTATCTTCCTTTGTGGTTTATCCATTGTGGATTTTGGGAGACCTTCAGGGGTCTCGGGGTCCCTACTGAGTAGCTTATACTCACCCCTGCATGGGCTATGCCCGCACTACGTTGTGTTGGTTGCAGACGACAGACAATGTTGATCTTGGATGAGGCTTGCAGAGCAGGACGGTACCTGGAGGTGGACCACTGGGCGGGACGTGTTCGGAGCGGACGACGGGACTCGAGGAGTAGTGGAGCTATCTGTACCCACCCTTCAGGTGGGATTTCCTGTGGACAGCTCGGTGTAGAGTCTTTTACTTTACAGTTGTTGTTTTCCCTTTCAAGTTGTACTTTACTTTCAGTTTGGGTTTGTATACTGGCCCATTTACTTTTCCGCACTTTCAGTTGTACTCTGTTCTTACTTAGTGTTTACTTTTCCGCTTGCTTACTCTGTGGTGTTTGTTTACTTTTCAAAGGCAATGCCTTCCCTTTCTACTGGGATTTACGCCTTGGTGCTAGTCGCCATCCCCTGGCCTATGGAAGGCGGGCTTGGGGTAGTCACGACACGGGCCCTGAGGACGGGTCGTGACATTCCCCCTATGCTGTGTGCTTTTATTTTTAATTCCTAATGATGGGGTATACTTTTTCACCTTCCTCGTACTTCCCTTATGATATATAAATGATGGGATACCCCTTTGCCTATCATTAATCCCTCTCAAGAGCACCTGTTACCAAGCAGAAATGTTTGTAAGGGGTTTCTCATCTCACATTCATTTCCGTGAGATTTCCATTGTTCATAAATTGTTTATTGAATGTGGTGTATTGTGTACTAACTTTTGATATATATTATCATGATTATTTTTATATTAATTTTATTTTGTGATTCATTTGGTGGTTATTAGTTTTTGGTCATACGACTCGATTGATTACAACAGGGTAAGGGACTTTGTCTCAAATTCCATTTCATTGTTGGTTACATGGTATTGTGCACCTAATAATTATTATGTTGTTTATCCAATACCAATTTGAGTTCATTATTCATTTGGAATTGTAAATATATTATATATCCATATTCTGGTTTCATGGAGATGAGTAATTTCTTAAGCTGTATCCCCTTTTACATGCGGTGTTTATTTAGAATGTTGGTTTAACTATGGAAATATTAACGAATCTGTATCATCTACTCTATATGGATATTGAAAAGGAATATTTCTATTGTATTAAATAAATTTATAAAGAATTATTTGGACTTGAAATAGTGGGTGGGGCCCTCTATAGCCCCTTGATTCCTCGACAGGTCTCATGAGACAATCAGTTTGGCGAAAAACCCTTCGAGTTTGTTTCCAAAAATCAGACGAGTTTCTACCCATAGAACTAAACCATTTTAACGGTATTATGGTATCATGTTCCAGATACATGCCATCCAATTAATAAGCATTCTATTTATTCATTATCAGTTATTATTATCCATTTGGTTTTCACTATGACAAAATCTATGGATGCAGGTTCATTCTAAATTTATTAATGGCAAGTGTTTTTAATTTATTCACCATTACATATTTACTATGCCATGTTTTTTACGATTCAGTTAATATTGATTCATGGTTCTACTATTTGTAACCCTTACTAAGAATTCGATCTCGCCCATTTCATTTGTTTACCTTCAGAAGGTTATTAAGAGGAGATCACTTATTGAGTTTCTGTGGATGCAGTTTTTAGTTTTTGTTATATATTGTATTTTGTTGCCTTTCCCAATGTAATTTGAGATACATATATGTATCTAGTTTCTTTAAGACTACTAAACTGATCATTCCTTATAAATTTTATTCCTTCTAACCATGCCAATGTACTTAGTAATTCACCGACTCCGGTCTTGAGGGGGCGGGGTGTTACAATATCTATCTCCCAAATAATTGTGATAACAACATAATATGGAGAACCTATAAGAAATTTTTCCCCCTCCTCAAAATCCTAAGATGCTAGTGCGTCGCCTCGATCTTCAATTTTTAATTCTTTCTTCACTAGTGGAACATTCATAAGAAAATAATTAGGTTTAAGACCTGAAACATATCTCTCAACATATTTTGTCTCCCAAATCTTATTCTGGCTCATTAACACTATAAATCATCTAAAAAACATCCAAAATTATCTCCAAAAAATTCAAGCTTGAACCGTTACCTCTAATACCACTTTTTGGGCAATAATTTGGACCATTGGATAAAAAATGCTTACAAACCAACCTATAAGAAACACGATGAAATATTTAAGAGATATTAGGAAGAAAAAATAAATCATCATGCATTATTTTTAATGGGTAAAATCCTTATGGTGTAGAGGATTGAAAAACCATGGGGAAATTGCCAAATATTCACTATGAATCAGATAATACAAAGAATCCATGTAATGTATGAACTTGAATTGCAAATGAGAGAGCATAGAAACCTGTGTGAAAACCACACCCTGATACATCTCTGTCTTCTATTTGATAAAAATATCACCAAAACCATGTATTAAAATATCTATCTATGAAAAAATGCCACTCTTATATTGATGAAAGGCCACAAATTCAGAGATATTCATCCAAATATGCGTCAACTTCAAACCTTATTATGAAACCCAAAGGATTTATCTCTCTCATGATCTTTCCATATTGATTTACCTTTGATATTCAACTGGGACATTCTGTATGATAAAAAAAAATCAAGAATACTCTTGATACATTTCAATGATCATTGATCATGTCACTGCTATTTCCCACTTATTTAATGTTGACCTGCCGCACATGCTACCGCTAATGCAATATCCCCCTTCTTTCTCTCAGTGGACTACATCTTGAACATATTTACAAGAATCTATCCACACATAAAAGATAATTTCGTCTTTTTTATCATGTCACATGGGCCACCACAAACTGAGCGACCCCTTTTAACTTTGATCTTGGTGGAATACATCTTGAGTAGCTCCCTCTCTCAGTTCTCCACCTACTGCTTCCCATTTTAAAGTCATCCCTGTTTCCTTTTTCAAAAATAGATAATATATAAAATATTATATATTAAATATCCAAATTACTATGTATCTTCCATGTTAAGATTCAAAAACTTATCTGATATAAATAGATTTAAAATATATAACTCTTTATGAGCAACACATGCAGCCTTATCAGTGTGATAGGATACAAGATGTCTGATATTCAAAAACTATATTATATCAAATTTGAAACACCCAGGGGATGAATCCTATAGTGAGAGTGGTTAAAATCTCCAAGGATGATAGGCACATTGAAAATGTCAAAATAAAATATCTTCAAGGAGGCTGTATAGTGGGTATGAATGTAGTGATTGGAGTTGTTGGTGTAGTGTCGCCAAAAGAATGTTTTCTCAGTTAGGATTCCAATGTGGTAGTTGGTCATGTGGAGAGTCGGTAGTCTATCATAGAGGTCCAGGGATTATGTAATTTGGTCCAAAAAGATGTTTTGATGGTCTCATAGACAAGGAAGGATAGGATGGTGAAAGAAATTCTACTCTAAGGTTTACTAGATTATATTCCATTATAGGTTGAAGAAATGAGGACCAAAAATAAGTGTGGGATATCTTCAAAGGTGTAACTTATTGGAGATGATAATGTAAATAATGTGTGGATAGAATCTTAAAAAAGAGACTTTGATGTTATGTACAAGAATAAAGGTAAATATATTGAATATAAGTAGCATGAAAAACAAGTACAACAACACTAAAAACACTCTTGATGACACTACACTACTCAAGAAATTTCTTAAATTCCCCACTACCTCCATCCCGTACTGAAACCTAACTGGAACCCCCACTCCCACCCAAATTCATTTTCTCCCTCCCAAATCAGTTATGAAAACCCCAATAGAGAAAAAAACAGGTATTAGTGGAAGTTTATTAGTATCAGTACTAATAAACCATCATGAAATAAATCATATTAAAAAAAATAAAATATAACAGTAGTTTAATATAACTATATCAATATTTTTTTTATTTTTAAAATTTAGATGTGGTTCAAATAAAATTTTTGCAAAACATTTTAAGAAAATGTTATTTCAACCACCTTCCCCTTAATCCCCTTGGAACCAACCCCCCTTACACTCCACTTTGTGACCCCCAACCTGAAATGACCCCCCCCGCTCTCGATGGTGACCATCGTGACCTTGACCCCCTTTCTCTTGACAATGACCGTCGTGACCCTGAACCACCTTGTCAATGACCATCATGACCCCAAAACCCTTATTCCAATGATGGACACCCCCCAACCCCTCTCTGATCCCCATGACCATGACCCCCTACTCCCCGATGAGGGCCTTGTAGTAACCCCCCACTCCTTAACGGGGACCCCCAATGGCCTCTCTTCCCATTTATTCAGTGATTGTGACCCCCAACATCCTTGAATGTGTGATTGATAGAATGTTTCTAAGGGTTTTAATAAAATAATATAATGATACTTGTAATTGAGTGTGTTAATTTTTGTTTATGTTGTATTGAATCATTTTTATGTTGAATTTGTGTTATATCAAATCAAGACCCTGCCATAATTAATAAAGAAGTTGGGTGATGTTTAATTTTGATTATACTTGTTTGATTAAACATTTATATCTTTATATTTGAATGTACAAGGAGAAGAGAGGAAATCGAATACCTATGGATAAGAGTTTCTATTAGTTTACCTTAGAACACACCTCAGTATGTCAAGGTTTTATAATAGTTTTTAGATTATGCAATTGCAAATCGATCAGGGGATGGTAGAATAAAATTTTTGTGTCCTAATTATAAATCCAAGTGTTGGATGAATGTCAACAAAGTATATGAGCATTTGATATTGAATTTTTTTCTTGGTTGATATGTATATTGGATTTTTCATGGTTAATAAAATGTTATATAAAGTAAAAACAATGAGAATCTATTATCAAAACTCAAAGTCATCCACTAGAGGGGAATTTAATTCAAAATTTGGTAAATGACACATTTAGATTTCTTGGATACAATTTCGAAGATTTTAATATATTAAAGGAACCTTTAGTTGATACTTTTAGGATATGTTTTCTGAAAACATCAGTGACAAAAAATGAGTTTTATAAATTAGTTGAAGACAGACAATAAGAACTTTATAGAGGGTTTTCCAAGTATTAAAAGATGCATTTTCTACTTAAGTTTTAACATATAACTTGTCTTTGTTGAATTACTAAAAAAGAAATTTTCATATTTTTGTAGTTTATTTATTATTAATTTCGTGATGTTAAGATCCCGAAATCATTTTTTGAGATAAATAAATTCATAAAAAAACATTGGCTCGATTATATAATGATACATGCATTCCCTAATGATTGCATGCTTTACTGGGGTAAATATTCTGATATAGAAAAATGTATAATATTTCATACAATAATATTAAAGTAAATAAAAAAATGAGAATATAAATCATTGCAACCCCAATAAAGAAATAGAAGAAGAAAACTCTTTCAAAGGTATTGCATTACTTTCCTTTAAAACCAAGCATGTGAACATATCCATGACTTCTAAGAATACATAATAAATGAACTTTCATAGTAAAGATAGTAATGATGGCTTGATGAGATATCCAAAAGATTCAACATCATGGGTGATGTTTGATTGATTATATCCATATTTTTATTTAGATCATAGGTTTTTATGTTTGGGATTGGATTCTGATGGTTTTAACCATTTTGTTACATTAAGAACTAATTATAGCATTTGGCTAGTTGTTTGGATACCCTATAATATACCTCCATGGATGTGTATAAAGAAGACTTATTTCATTAATTCAATGATTATTCCTAGAAAGAAAATACCTAGAAATGACATTGATTTATACCTTCAACCTCTAATCAATTAATTATGAGAGTTATGGGATGATGGAATGGAAAAACAATTATTCTTCAACAAGAAAGCTATTAAAAATGAATATTGTTTTAATAAGTACAATTAGTTAATTTACAAGACTATTAAATTTATATGGTTGAAACAATCCTACTGGTTTTTCTTGTCCAGTTATTAATTTTTATTTTGAACCTCAACAATAACCTCGTAGTAAAAAATGATGTTTAATATTTCATTGTTGATTTCCTGATGATTCTTATAAATTCAGTTTTGATAAGACACAATTCAATGGAGATATTGAATTGAAAAAACCACCAAAGGTGTTATCTAATTTAAAAATCTTAGGACAATTAAATAATTTCATTGAAGAATTTAGAAAATGTAATTATTTTAAAGAAGGGGAGAGGGTGCAAGGTATAGTAGCTGAAGTAGCTGGAACACAACAATGGATGAAAAACATTATATTTTTAACACTTCCCAAATAAGAGTTTAATCGGATTAATCATAATCATGATTTAATTCATATTTGGAAGAAATTCTATGATATTGTAATTTCTACATTTCTTAATGGGAAGGGTAAACCAAAGGGTCACCTTAATGATCATAAGGATTTGGAGTCAATGAGTATAAATCTAGGTTTGATGAAAATGAGAATGGAAGGTATACTTTGGTTATTTTTATAATGAAAAATCATGATAATGATTTTTTCCTTTGAGATTATGAATGTAAAAGTTAAAAATGGATATTCAAGTAACATATCAAGGATTATTGACTTATAACATCATAAGTTATATGGATTGAAAATTCACGACACACATAATCTGATGGAGAAGTTGTTGTCTTCGTAATTGTGTAACACATTACCTGAAAAAGTAACTTTAGTTCTAGTTGATTTGTGTACCATTTTCATTGATGTTTTATGAATAACTCTAAATCTAACTGAGCTTGATAAACTTTAAGAAAGAATTATCTTGACACATTTGGAGGTGTTATTTCCCCCTTTATTCTTTAGATCCATGATTCATTTGACTGCTCATTTGGTTGAAGAAGCTAAACTTTATGGACTGGAACACTATCTATAGATATATCTAATTTAGAGGAAAATTTATATTATTTTTATTTTCCTTAGTTAATTCAATTTTATCAAAACATGCACAATTGTTTTATAATTTTTCTAATTTTTTTTAATCAGGTACTTAGGTAATTTGAAATAATATGTGAGGAATAACGATCAACCAAAAGGCTCTATTGTTGAAGGTTACATAGATAAAAAGTTTTTCCCTTCTATTCTAGGAATTTTCATCGGATTAAGACTGTATTCAATCGTGTTGGACATTTTTTAGACATCTCCACTAATTATCATTCTAAAAACCAGCCATCATTATTTCCAACTATTAGATGACCAACTGGAAAGGGGTTAAATTTTACAATGACTGAATTAGAGTTTCTACAATAACATAGATATGTTCTACTCAATAGTATTATTGTAAATTAATTTATTGAATAATTTCAATTTCAAATAAAGAGGCAACTAAGTGGTCGAGATTAAAATGATATAGAATTAAAAAAAGTTTTTAATAAGAATATTGTCAAATGGTTCAACCATTGGGTCATTATATATTCATATTTACATTATTGACATGTAGTTATTTAGTTTATGTTAAAAGTAACAGCATATATCTTCTTTTATATATAATTAATGTTGATAATCAAGATAAAATATGAAATTATTTGATTTTTTTGCTTGAGGTCCTCTAAGGAAGGCTAAGATATTTGATGCCTACAATATTAACAGCTTCATAATTCATACAATTTATCATAATGAAGACCGGAAAACCCAAAATAGTTCTATATTTACATTTTAATTAGTGGGATTCTATGGAAATATGAATGATATAATTGAATAAAACTATCATAGTTAGTTTTCTTGTTTTCTTATTCAAATGAAAGTGAGTCAACATTGATATGGGTATAATAAAATATTTCTTACATTTTACTTTTGTCAGCTAATCTCTTCTGATCCATATTAGTGATTATAAGAAACAATATCTATTTATCTTGGCCTCACAAATAAAAAAGATTTATTATGTGGATAATTAAATATATGAAGGTTGGAGTGTTTTTGTACACTTAATGTAGAGAAACTTATTTTATATGGGTGAATAGGATCAATTGGTACTTTTTGAAAGTGAACCTAATCAATAAAAAAACCATTGAACATTTTTTTTCAGAAAATATGAAAAAATAAAAATAGCAAGATAGGGTGAAAATTATTGTACCCCTCTCTCTTGGATTTTAATGATCACAATCACTCTCATCATGTTCTAACTTGTTTTCAAGTTTTTTTGATGATAGGAAAAAGGTTGCCAAAGAGTTGGCCCAAGAAGACTGGAAAAGGACTCTCTGAGTCCACCGGCCAACCGGTGGATTACCACCGGCCAGCCGGTGGTCTCTGGCAGAAGCAATGCTCTCTACCAGGTTCCACCGGTCAGCCGGTGCCTGACCACCGGCCAGCCGGTGGAACCAGACAGTAGGCCTTGCCCACTGCCAGGTGCCACCGGACACCCGGTGTCTGAATCACCGGCCAGCCGGTGGAACCAGACAGAGAGCTTGCTCTCTGTCTGGACCACTGACCAGCCGGTGTCCCAGCACCGGTCGGCCGGTGGAACCCAGACAGAATGCTCTGCCTTCTGTCTAGAGCACCGGCCAGCCGGTGGCCAAGCACCGGTCAGCCGGTAAGCCCAGTCAAACTAGCCGTTGGGCTTTGACCAGACTTGCCCACTTGACCCCCAACGGCTCCGAAAGCCCTCCAACGGCCATATTGAAGTATTTGGGGATATTTCTCCTATAAATAGACGAGGATGGATGCCGGGAACATTCTCCTGATACATTGGAATGATATTTTGATCCCTTGAAGCTCTAACGACAAATCTCTAAGGCTACTTGTGATCCATTTCCATCCTTGAAGTTTGGGCTGCCTCTACATCAACTACTCTCACACTCTTGGCGCTCAAGGCTTCCTCTAGTTTGTTATAATTTATTTATTTCAATTGTTTAGTTATTCATTGGGTTTGTATTAAAACAAACCATCCTTTTCTTCCTCACTTTCATTTTGGGTTTCTTGCTACAACCATAATAAAAAAGAAAGCTGTACGAAGGTGATCTAGCCTACCTTAAAATGGCTAGTGGGTTTCTTGCTACAACCATTAAAAATCAAGATGAAGTATAAATCTCTCAACGGTTGAGTTGGGAGCGGAGACGTAGGCTTTGGTTTAAGCCGAACTCCGTTATCAAATTGTGTCTTGCCCCTTTTTATTTCCGCTGCATTTATAAATTGTTTTTAAGTTGCTAATTATTTTACAAAGGCAATTCACCCCCTCTTGCCATCACTCTCCGACCTAACAAAAATGAAGTGCTTGGAACAATGGAGGTTGATAACAGTGAAAATAATTAAGATGAAGATAATTTAATGTATAAATTAGTAATGAAAATATATTATAATTCTCATTCATAAGTGTACTTTACATATATAAATTCTTCTATTTTTTTAATTTTTTCTAAAAATATTTTAGTTTTTTATTCTATATACATTTAATATATCTAAACCATTCGAATTTCAAGAATTTCAATAACAAAAAATTTTCAAGAACCTAGTCGATTAGCATCTTGGAGCATTCAACAACTACCATGAGCTCTAGTAGATCTAAGTGATTCCATTGAACCCAATACTATTAGAGAGATAGTATTTTCCCTATATATTGTTGGTATCCAACCATCCAATTCACCTCTGATGATGTATCAGTTGGTCACCCATCCATATAAGAGATATTAGTGAGTTACTGTTATAGTTATATATGTCATTGTACAAAAAATATATTTTATTTATAGTTAAATGAATTTTTGAAACAGATAAGCATATCATTAGACGTGATAAAAATATGAACATGGAAGATGTATGGAATCTGAAGGAATTTAATATTATCATTCAATTTTATGAATTTGGGGTGCTTACCGGTGATGTTGCTGGAATCTATGGGTATATTCTTAGGAAACTTTATTGTGATATGGTGAGCATTTCTATTAATTAAAAATATTGGAGGCATATTCTCACTACATGGAAATATGAGGCCTTTTATTGTCAAGTAATGGTAATATTAATTTTATATTCATTGAAAAATAATTTAGAATACAAGAGTAAAATTTTGTAATATACTTATAAAGTGTTAAATTTTTTATTTCTAGGTATTTTTTTATTTTAATGTCCCTGACTCTATTTCATTCTCATGGACTCTGAAATTTTTTGGTAATAGATAAAGAGATTTTAAAAGGATATTATAGAATGATTTTAATAAAAAATATTTGATATAATGATATATGTATAAGAAAGTGCTTGAAGGAAATTCTAGTGAGAAATGTAAGTTATTTGTTGATATTATGAAAGATGCATATCATGAGGTAATTTATTATTTTACAATATCATAATAACATAACCACAAAGAAATTTATTTTTTATTAATATTGTTATTTTTAATTGTAATTGTTTAATTTTTTTTGTTAATCACGAGAAAAATTTCATTCCTCATATCAATGAGTCTTAGAGTTTTTCAAGAAAAAGAAACATTTTGGTTTCTATTTTATGCATTATTAATCTTAATATTTTATTATAAGTCAAGTTTTTTAAAAACCTTTTCATATTTTTTTTATAAAGGCCAATGAATGATGTCACTTGGTTATCTAAAAAAGATGTTTAAAGTGCATCAAAAAACAGATGTCAGTTTTGTAAAGGACCATACCAAAGACGTTATAGTAAGTACTCTTCAGTATTATTTCACTTTATTTAATTACTATAAAAGAATAATAATGAAAAATATATTATAATAACAAACAAGAATTAATTCCAATTAAAATGGTTTTTCTACATGAATCAAATGATTCCAATTTAGCATCATTTGATATATCTAGCTCATCACAATTAATTAGGTTTATGAATTTTCTGTTGTTATAATTTATTTTTCATTATTATGTTTTTATATTAAATAAATGAAAATTAATAGTAATGAAAAAATTATTAATTAGATAATATTATGATGTTTGGATATTTTAGAAAATCATTGTTAGTATTTTTTTATTAAAAGTTTAAAATTCATGAGGTATGGGATGTAAACCCTTCACAATCATCATCGATTTCCTAGAAAAATGTAGTTGCGATTGTTTTAGGAAAGGAGCATCACGAATGTGTATGGGGGATGAGTTTTGGGGGAACTCCATTATTTATCTTTGGTAGGATGTCATCATCAATTAATTCTACACCCAGTGTGGGTTTTAGTAGTGTCTTGGATCATGAATCAAAAATAAAAATTATAACATTGAAAGAAAAAGTATAAGAACAAGACTCTTATATGAAAACATAGGATTAATGGAAGTTGACAATAAAAAATGATTTAGTTTCTATATTTTAGTAGATAACCAGAATGATCCGTGAGGAAATTTCAAACCTTATAGATCATCCTACTGAGGTAAATTTTAAATTACATAGATCATTCAAAAAAATTTAAAGAATACATACAACCTACATAAATATAACCTAAATGACACTTATATATTGAAAACATGAACTTTGAGTTATACCGACCCCATCTTGTGTAGGAATTATGTGTGGTTGATTTTTAGATTTCAAAAATGAATTAGGGATCATTATACTTAATTTTGAAAACTATACAATTTTGTTTGCTCAGTTTTGACCCAATAAATAGTTTTAAGGCAAAAAAGCCATTAAAATTATGTGCAGGGGGGGTTAAAACTAGTAAAACAATGTTAGATTGCATGAAACTAGAGGAAAATGACCAAACATTTATTTTTGAAATTTAGGAACTGACACCACATCATTCTGAGTAATAGTTTTCCTAGGATGTCCGTAAATGCGTTTTAGTGTTTTAAAACAATAAAACATTCTTTTAATGGTAAAAAGCATAAAAAAGGACTCATATGATGCAAAATTAATGGAAAACTAACTTTAATATATTTATAATGTCTGCATATAGACAACACATCTATCTTATTTGTGTTGTGGTCAGAATGACTCAATAAATAGTTGTAAAGGTATTGAAGCCTTTAAAGATAGGTGTTAGGGGGTCAAAAAAATAATGATATTGGATTTCTAGTAAATTATAGGGAAATGATCAAAGATTTATTTTTTAAATATATGAATCGATGTCCCATAATTCTATATAATGGTTTTCTCGGGATGCACATAGACACATTTTTAGTGTTTTAAGACACTAAAACATTAATGTTATGGTAAATATCATATAAAATGACCTAACATTGAGGTGAAATCATGGGATAATAACCATTGAATTATTTTTTATGTATACTCATTGATATCATGACAATCTGATGTGTGGTGTGCTCAAAATGATTTAATAATTTCTTTTAAAGATTTCAAAGTCATTACAAACATGTGTCAAGGGGTCAAAACCAGACTAAAGATGTTGTATGGAAATGAAAGCATAAGTTAATTACCATATATTTAAATTTCAAAAGTATTAATTGATGATACACTATTTTGATTATGATTTTTCCTAGGATGTATGTAAATGTGTTTTTTGTGTTTTAAAACACTAAAACATGCATATAATGATCGAAAGCATAGAAATTAACCTCAATTGATAAGAAATTATGTAAAACCCAATTTTTATTAATTATTGATATGTACATGTAAAAAACCCATTAATATAATGTGTGGTGTGGTTGGAATGACTCGGTAAACAATTTTTAAAGGAACCAAAGCCTTTAAAAATGCATGTTGAGGCGTAAAAACCAAAAAAATGCCTTATTACCATGAAATTAGAGGGAAATGACCATATATTTATTTTTGAAATTTAGAAAATTACATAATGTCATTCCAATCTATGGTTTGAATGGTATTCCTGTAAACATGTTTTTAATGTTTTAAAACACTAAAACGTGCATGTAATGGTCAATACCATATAAAATGACCTAATATTGATCTGAAATCATGGAAAAATCATCTTTGAGTTATTTTTGACATATATGTGTAAAAAACATTAATAGGATGTGTGGTGTAGTCCGAATGACTCGGTAAATAATTTTTAAAGGTGCCAAATCATTTAAAAACTTGTGTCAGGGGTAAAATCTTAGAAAATGATGTATAATTTCTATGAAAATATATGATAAAGAGCGTAGATTGATTTTTGAAATTTAGGATCTGAATAAACAACTTTATGAGTTATTTTTCCCCTTGATTCCTATAAACATGTTTTTACTATTTTAAAACACTAAAACATGCATGTAATGGTCAAGAGGAAAGTAAAAAACCTCAAATTGATGTGAAATCATTTCAAAACCACTGTTGAGTTATTTTTTCTAACGCCTTGACCCCAGTTACCTAGAGTCAGTGCATTATTACATATCATTGGCATGATCACAAAATATCAATTCTTGAAAGACCGATTAGTTTAGTAGCATTGGAAGTACTATATACATTCATAATGTTTACATTACATCATAACATGGAAAACTACAACAAAATTGTTTCTGTGGACAAAACTGAGATCCCATATACTATCTCTATAGGTCAGTTATAATATACTTCTTCGCATCCTAGAAAAAATAAAACATCTAAAGGGATGAGCTCAGATGCTCAGTAAAGATAAAATTATAGCGGAAACTTTCATAAATAAGTATAAACATTTAAGGAAATGTATAAAACTAAAAGAAAAGCCTTTTCAACATAAACTTCATCATAATATAGAAAATATAAATCACAATAATTCCATTTAATTACTCATGTGGATATTCTACTATTCGAATAATCACATGCAATTTTAATAGCCACTTTCATAACGATGGAATGAATAATACCAGACTTCATAACCACATAGTCAAGGCCGTGTGCCAAGACTAAAAATAAGATTTTTTAAAGGCCTTGTTCCAAGACACTAGTTTGTCTCATGAGACCTACCGATGCATTAAGGAGCTATAGCGGGCTCCACCCGTCACTTACTAAGTCCAATGCATTCCTCATATGAAAAGGTTTAAACATAACATAAACATTCGTATTAAAACTGGCATATGAAATGTCAACAATTTATCCATAAACCATGAATGGTATGAAAATAACACACCCATAGTAAAACATATCACCAAACCATCAATAAAATGTGGAAGTTTTGTATCATAATAAATCAACTTCAAATAAGCTTAAAATCCATCAAAGGATGTTGACATAGATAAAATCAAAACCTTTTTTAGAGAAATATCTCTTTCTATTTTGAAATCATTTAAAATTCATATAATTATAAAAGAAAACATTTATTTTTTAAATTTTATTAATAGATTGTAATGGAAGCATTGATGATGTTATAACGGTAGAAAATAGTTTCACCTGCCGTATAAGTTAAAAAACATTATTACCTTAATTTTTTCGAATTGCTCATAAAGTACCTTGTTTGGAAAATGATAGAAAGATTCATTTCAGAACATATAAGGTCAAATAAGGGTATAAATTACTTAAACCATTATCTAATAAATAGTAAAAATGTGTTGAAATACATTTTTAAGAAGCATGGATCTGGATGCTAAAGAGGTCCCAGTAGATAATTACATATAAACAACCTCAGATAATGAAGAGATTGTAAAATTAACCCTTACCGTGTAATTTTCCTTGGTAGAGGGTAGGTTAAACTCCTGTATAATGGTTAAATTATTATTATTAAATTATAAAAAAGTCATATACATTAATATTATATCATATATGATCTTTTAACATTGCTTTGTCAATAATATCATAGTATTATCATTGTTTCGGGTGTTAACTAATTCATTTTCCTTTATATGCTTTGTTAAATAAGTGAAGTATGTTATGGATAGGATATATATTATTCATATTTATAATGATATTAAGTCTCTACATATAATTTTTAATAATCTATTGAAAATTAGTCTTGAATATATACGATGGGGAATGAATCTCATCGCGTTAGCGGAGACGGTAATCTGTACGTATGCACGTATGGCGACATGTAATTCAAAGGATAGATAGAATTATGAATATGGTTGTACCATATTTATAATAACATCACAGTATATAGAAGATACTAGAGTTATTATTTTATAATGGAAACAACAAAGAAATAGGAAGTGTAAGAAGAAAGGAACTTGAAAGAGACGATGAAATATTTACCTCTTCTTCGGGTTCTTCCTTTTGATTTGATCAAAAGGGCTCCATAGTATGGATTTATGACTAAAGGAAGGAATCTAGAATTAAGGTAGGATAGTTGATAGGGTATTTGGGTAGGTTTTGGAAGATTCAAATGGCTTTGAAGGTTTGAATTTGCGATAAGTGGAAGTGCCCTTTTATAAGAGGGGTGAGGGGCACCTTAGGAAAAAATCTAGAAATATTATTTTATAATAAAATAATTTTCGGTTTCTAATGGATAAAAAATAAATTATTTCAAGGCTAAGGTGTGTATGGGTAGACAACTACTCAACCAATAGGTTTTATACAGGTTTGGGTCACTATATTAACCTTATATTTTAGATTAAACTCTTAGTTAATTAGTTTGACATTTACCATGTCTCTTTGTATTTTTATATTATATGGGTAATAAACTTACTATAAACTTCAAATAGAACCCCAAGTGGTTCATTAATGACAAAATATCATTATATAAGTCTTTTTTCCAACCCATAGACTTTTAGGAATATAATATCAATTAATAATATAATATTTGTTTTAAAAACTATTTTATGTCCATTTTGAAACTATTTGGTATTTTGTTTTTTCTAAATTCATAAAAGAATTATTCCTTCAAAAAAAATTCATCTAACCAACCCTAACAAGTCCTATTAACCTATAAAATTATTTGAATTCATAAAAAGTCTCAAATTACATTTATTTGGATATTTATAATATCAATTATTTTAATATTTCACAAATTAGGTAATTACTGCATCATCATTGTGTCATATAAAAATTTAATAATTTAATGTCTAAAAATTATAAATAAAATACCATTATGTGGGAAAAATATTTACCTTTCTAATTAATATTTATAGTTGAATTTATCTCATGTGTAACCCTATATTAAAAATGGTTTCGTTATTAAACATTTAATTTTACACTTTTAACTCTTCTTTGAATTAAATAATAATAAATGTACTAATCTAATACAAATGGACCTAAATGATAATATTTTTTTATAAGGTTGTTTTTGGTCAAATTAAACTTATCAAATAGAATTAGGACATGTTTTTGGGTAATAATAATATCATTTTTACCCTTAATTACCCCATTTACTTTTAACCGTGGTAAATAAAAGTAAAAATTTATTATTCACCAAAAACTGTTTTCTTCTTATTGAACCAAATTTTACTTACTTTTATCAACAATTTCTCTCAGATTTTTGAAATCCACCTCACAGAAGCGGTAAAATTAAGTTTTATGTAAATTTGCAAATGCTCCTAGGAGGTGTGTAAAAGACGGTAAAAAGTTTAATAAAATTTTTATATATCTAAAATTATTATAAACTTACTCTAATGATATAAATTGAACATACATAGGTATTATTTATCTATTTTGACCTAAAATAAATTTAAATAAAATAAATAATTATTTAAATAATAATTCGGTTATAAACTATAACTCAGTGTTTTTCACAATTCATCAAAAATTGAATGTTTTTATAAAAATACCAAAAATTCACCTTAAGCTAATTTTGATATTATAAATTCAATAATTAAGTCTATTTTACCAAATTCAAAACATATAAGTTTCATTTATAAATTTAAAATTAATTCTCATTGTCAAAACCAAAAAGCATGTTTTTAAGAAATAATAACTAACAAAAGATTGATAATTGTTTATGTTCAATTTCAAAGTGAAATTATTTACAATGAATAAAATTGTATTAAATGGTTAAAATATAATCTATTTATACTTTCAAAACATTAAAATTTTTAATTTATCACTAAAATTATTTTGATTAAAAAATTTGTTTTCAGTTGAATTATAGTATTTTTCACTATTCACCCAAATATGAAAGTTATCAGAAAAACACCAGAATATATTAAAACTAAATTATTATGTTCTGATTCTAAAAATAATTTTATTTTGTCAAATTGAATATATAAAAGATTCAAAAATGGGATTTAAAAAGGGTTCTCCATTAAAAGGTGGTAAAACTGTATTTTTTTAAATACTTCTTTTATCGGAAAAAAGAATTTGTTTTTTCATTATATCGAAGAAACTCATAACATGGATTATATATTTATAATAATTATATAAAGTTCAAATTTTAGTTAATACTATTCATAACCACTTTTTAATGATTAGTTTGGTAAGTCGTGGTGCGCTTGAACTCGGTGTTGTGTGTAGTGCAAGTTATTGAATTACTTTGAAGAAATAACGTACTATGAAATCTTGGGGTGTTACATTATTACCTCCTTCAATAAATTGCATCCTCTCAAATTGAAATTGTTTTTCAAAAATAAAAGGTTGAAAATAGAAAATACTTTTGTGGGAAACCCACATTAGAAATTGGGTTAATAAAATTTAGTTTTAATAAGAGGAAAAGGGGAATGAAAAAGTCCCCAAAAAATTATGATCTCAATTAAGAGAACATTGGTGGAAATTAGAGACACATAATTGGAGGAAATACGTAAATATGTATAGTTAGTAATTGAGGTCATCAGTCACAAACAATTTTAGAATTGAGGGCCTCAAAGCCATCAATCTTTGATGATTTAAAATATCATTGTTTCAACAAAACATAATGTATTAGGATAATAATTTTTTAGTTTTGAGATCCATTACCTAAAGTTTAAGAATTAACCTATTCATAGAACAAGAGAAGAAGAAAAATATACTTGACAAGTAATGTTCAATCCTTTAACTAATTTCTACCACAAACTCATCTTTCACTCTAAAAGATAATAGAACTTAAAAATATATTTTATTTATCCTATTCATATAGGGTCCCAAAAAAATGAATTTATAATTCATCTATCAGGACTTTAAAAAAACTACATTATTCAATCTAGAACATCACATGGGCTAGTGGTAGGTGATATATCCTTGTCGCCCTTCGATTGCGGGTTCAAGTCTCACAGCCTTTCCAGACGTGACGATTTACCGCCTGATCCTTCCTACTCTTTGGATCATATGTATTGCTGGAGTTCACTTTACTTCTATTGGGCGCCATTTCTATACAATGACATACACTAGATCAATTTATGAATTGAAATGAATAATTCCAAACTTGTAAAATACCTAATGTAAATTGAACAGTTTATGGATATAATCCATAATCATAAAAAATGTTTTCCTTGAGGAAGTATATACTCATAAACCCCTCATAATGGTTTTTAAAGAAAATGAGAATTAACCTAAGCATATCCCCTAGGAGTGTCGTAACCAAGAGTGTATCAAGGCCCGTTGTCTTGCACCAGTTCCTGTTCGAGTCTAGTTGAAAGCAGTGTTTTCGAGTTTTACACCTAGGTACATCTGTTCCAGAGCTGCCTCAACCTGATCGTATCCAGACAGGGATTTATTGCTTGGAAAACTCACAAAATATCTACAATACCAAAATTTTAGTAAGTTCTTCTATACTAATCCTCAATTTCTATCTTAGGGCTATGTTCTCTAATCATAGTTTACCTAAATATAGTATCCAAGGTTTGTACTAAACTTCCTATGATACCAACTGTAATGCCCCGAACCCAATTACCCAGAGTCAGTGAATTATTACAAATCATTATCATGATCACAAATGATCAATTCTCGAAAGACCGATTAGTTTAGTAGACTTAGAATTACTAGATACATTAATATGGTTTACATTATATCATAAAATGGAAAACTACAACAACATTGTTTCCATGGAAAAAATTGAGATCCTATAGACTATCCCTGCAGGCCAATCATAGTATACTTTTTCGTATCCTGGGAAAAATAAAACATAAAAAGGGGTGAGCGCTGATGCTCAGTAAGGAAAACAATATAGAGGAAACTTTCATAAATAAGTAAAAATATTTAAGGAAATGTATAAAACTAAAACAAAATCCTTTTCAACATAAACTTCATCATAATATGGAAAATATAAATCAAAATAAATCCGTTTACTTACTCACATGGATATTCTACTAGTCGAATAATCACATGCAATATCAACATCCACTTTCATAATGATGGAATGCAGAATTCTAGACTTCATAACCACATAGTCAAGGCCTTGTGCCAAGAATACAAATAATATTTAATCAAAGCCTTGTTCCTAGACATTAGTTTGTCTCATGATACCTACCGATTCATCGAGGAGCTATAGTGGGCTCCACCCGTCACTTACTAAGTCCAATTCATTCCTCATATGAAAAGGTTTAAACATAACATAAAAATTCGTATTAAAACTTGCATTCATATTAAAACTGGCATAGGATGTTGACATAGATGAGATAAAAACCTTTTTTAGAAAAATATCTCTTTCTATTTTGAAATAATTTAATATTCATATAATTATAAAATAAATCATTTATTTTGGAAATATTCTTATAATATTTTAAGGGAATATTTTATGATGTTATAACGATAGAAAATAGCCTCACCCACCGTATAAGTTAAAAAAACATTCTTACCTTAATTTTTTCAAAAAGGTCATAAAGTACCTTGTTTGGAAAATGATGGTAAGATTCCTTTAAGAACATATAAGGTCAAATATGGGTATAAATGAATTTAACCCCCTGTATAGTAAATAGTAAAAATGTTTTGAAATACATTTTTAAGAAGCATGGATGTGGATAATAAAGAGGTCCTAGTAGATAATTACGTATAAACAACCTTGGATAATGAAGAGATTATAAAATTAACCCTTACCTTGTACTTTTCCTTGGTCAAGGGTAGGTGAACATCCTACATAATGGTGAAATAATTGTTATTAAATTATATAAGAATAATATACATCAATATGATATCATATATGATCTTTCAACATTGATTTGTTAATAATATCATAGTTTTATCGTCGTTTCAGTTGTTAACTGATTTGTTTTACTTTATATGCTTTGTTACATAAGTAAAGTATGTTATTAATAGAATGTATCTTATTTATATTCATAATTATATTAAGTATCTAAAAATTATTTTTAATCATCTAGTGATAATTAGTATCGAATGGATACGATGGGGAATGAATCTCATCACGTTTGTGGAAACAGTAATCCATACGTACACACGTATGGTGACATGTCATTCAAAGGATGGATAGAATAATGAATATGGTTATAACATATTTATAATAACACCACATTATATAAAATATACTGGAGTTATTATTTTATAATGGAAATAAAAAAGAAAGAGGAAGTGGAAGAAGAAAGGAACTTGAAAGAGGTGATGAAATATTTACCTTTTCTTCGGGTTCTTCCTTTTGATTTGACCAAAAGGGATCCTTAGGTTGGATTTATGACTAAAGGAAGGCATCTAGGATGAAGGTAGTAAAGTTGAGAAGGTATTTGGGCAGGGGTTGGACGAGCCAAATGGCTTTGAAGGTGTGAATTTGAGAGAAGGGGAAGTGCCCTTTTATAAGAGGGGTGATGGGTACCTTAGGAAAATCTAGAAATATTATTTTATAATAAAATAATTTTCGGGTTATAATGGCTCAAAAATAAATTATTTAAAGGATAAGGTGGGTATGGGTCGAAAAAATACTCAACCAATAGGTTTTAGATAGATTTGGGTCACTATATTAACCTTATCTTTTAGATTTAACTCTTAGTTAATTAGTTTGACATTTACCATGTCTCTTTGTATTTTTATATTATATGATTAATAAATTTACTATAAAATTCCAATAAAACCCCAAGTGGTTCATTAATGATACAACTATCATTATATAAGTCTTTTGACCAAACCTTATATTTTTTGAGAATATAATATCAATTAATAATATAATATTTATTTTAAAAACTCTTTTATGACAATTTTGAAACTATTTGGTATTTTGTTTTTGCTAAATTTATAACAAAAATTTTACTTCGAACAATAGTCATATAACCAACCCTAACATGTGATATTAACCTATAAAATTATTTTAATTCATAAAAAGTCTCAAATTACATTTATTTGGAAATTTATAATATCAATTATTTTAATATTTAATTAATTAGGTAATTACTACATCATCATTGTGTCATAAATAAATTTAATTATTTAATGTATAAAAATTACAAATAAAATACCATTATATAGTAAATATATTAATATTTCTAATGAATATTTATAGAATAATTTATCTTATGTGTAACCTTATATTAAAAATGGATTAGTTATTAAACTTTGAATTTAACACTGTTAACTCTTCTTTGAATTAAATAATAATAAATGTCCTAATCTAATCGAAGTAGACCTAAATGATCATATTTTATTCCTAAGGTTGTTTTTGGTCGAATTAAACTTATCTAATAGAATTAGGACATGTGTTAGGGTAATAATAATATCTTTTTTACCCTTAATTACCCCATTTACTTTTAACCGTGGTAAATAAAATTAAAAAGTTACTATTCACTAATTTTTTTAATCTTATTGCACCACATTTTACTTATTGATATTAACCGTGCCTCTCGGATTTTTTAATTTCAACTCACAGAAGTAGTAAAATTATGTTTTATGTAAATTTGCAAATTCTCCTAGGAGGTGGGTAAAAGACGATAAAAAGTTCAATAAAATTTTTATATATCTAAAATTATTATAAACTGACTCCAATGAATTAAATTAAACTTATATAGGTATTATGTATCTATTTTTACCTAAAATAAATTTAAATAAAATAAATAATTATTTAAATAAAAATTCGGTTTCATACTAGAACTCAATGTTTTTCACTATTCATCAAAAACTGAATGTTTTCAGAAAAATACCAAATATTCACCCTAAGCTAATTTTGATATTCTAAATTAAAAAATTAAGTCTATTTTACCAAATTAAAAACATATAAGTTTAATTTATTAATTTAAAATTAATTTTCATTGTCAAAACCAAAAAGCGTGTTTTTAAGAAATAATAATTAACAAAATATTGATACTTGTTTATGTTCAATTTCAAAGTGAAATTATTTTAAATGAATAACATTATATTAAATGGTAAAAATATAATCTTTTTATATTTCCAAACCATTAAAATGTATAATTTAACACTACAAATTATTTTGATTAATAAAGTTGTTTATAGTTAAAATATTGTATTTTTCACTATTAACCCAAATATGAAAGTTATCAGAAAAACACCAAAATTTATTGAAACTAAATTCTTATGTCCTGATTCTAAAGAATAAGTTTATTTATTATAATTGAATATATAAAAGTTTCAAATATTGGATTTAAAAAGAGTTCTCCATTAAAAGGTGGTAAAATTTCATTTTTTTTAAAAATACTTCTTTTATCTGAAAAAATGAATTTGTTTTTTCATAATGTTTAAGAAACTCTTAATATGGATTCTAAAATTATAAGGATTATATAAAGTTCAAAATTTAGTTAATACTATTCATAACCTCTTTTGAACGACTAGTTTGGTAAGTCGTGGTGCGCTTGAACTCGGTGTTGCATGTAGTGCAAGTTATTGAATTATTTTGAAGAAATAACATACTATGAAATCTTGGGGTGTAAAATTTTTTGTGCAATCAAATAAAACAAATAAATACAACATGTGGTGTGGTTAGAATAACATAGTAAATAGTTATGAAAGGTACCAAAGCCTTTAAAAAAAGTGACAAGTGGTCAAAACTAAAAAATGATATTGGATTACCATGTGATAAGAGGAAAATGAATATAGATTTATTTTTAAAATATAGAAACTAAAAACACATAATTTGGTGTAATGGTTTTCCCATGATGTCTGTAAATTCATTTTTAGTGTTTTTAAATAGTAAAGTGTGTGTGTGACGGTCAAAACCATGGAAAATGAACTCATATTGATGTGAAATCATGGACAACCACTATTGAGTTATTTTAGATTTGTATGTGTAGAAAAAACATTAATACATTATGTGGTGCAGTTATAATGACTCACTAAAGAGTTTTTAAAGGTACTAAAACCTTTAAAAACATGTGTAAGGGGGTCAAATCATGGATATTTTTTTTAGATTTAGATAAAATCATATAAAAATGACTGTAGATTTATTTTTGAAATGTGGGAATGGATGGAAAATCATTCTGAGTTACCACTTTTTTTGGATACTCATAAACATGTTTTTAGTGTATTAAAACAGTAAAACGTGAATATAATGGTAAAAAGAATAAAAACGACCTCATATTGACATGAAATCGTGATTGAAAAACCATTGAGATATTTTTTATGCGTACATTTAGACAAAATGTCAATACGAAATGTGGTGTAGTCTAAATTACTCTGTACACAATTTTTAAAGGTACCAAAGCTTTTAAAAACATGCGTTAGGGGGTCAAAAGCAGGAAAACGATGTAATATTAACATGAAATCATTGAAAAATAACCACATATTTATTATTGATATTTAGGAACCAACTATACATCACTTGAAGTTATGGTTTTCTCTGGATTCTCGTAAACTCATTTTTAGTGATTTAAAACACTGAAATGTGATTTTAATGATTAAAACCCTATAAAATTAACTTATATTGATGCG
Source organism: Viscum album (assembly GCA_963277665.1). Lineage (NCBI taxonomy): Eukaryota > Viridiplantae > Streptophyta > Magnoliopsida > Santalales > Viscaceae > Viscum > Viscum album. Next base: position 889,940,363 of record OY728142.1, read on the forward strand.
AAATCATGGGAAACCCATTTTTGGGTTATTTTTCATGTGTACAAATGGAAAATATGTCAATGTGACCTACAGTGTAGTGGGAATGACTAGGTGAACAATTATTAAATTAACTAAAGCCATTAAAAACATGTGTTTGGGGTTCAAAACCTAGAAAATGATGTTATATTTCCCTAAATTTAGCGGACAATGACCATAGTTTTCTTTCTGAAATGTATTAACGGAATACACATCATTCCGAGTTGTGGTTTTTATAGGATTCACATAAAATTTTTTTAGTCTTTTCAAACACTAAAAAATGTGTTTAATGATCATAAAAAAATCGTGGATTGATTTGAAATTGTGATACAACCACTTTGAGTTATTTTTGATGTGTATGTGTAGAAAAAATCACAATTCAACTTGTGGTGTGGTCGGAATTACTCAGTAAATAGTTTTTAAAGGTACCAAGGCCTTTAAAAACATGTGTCTAGGTGTGGGTAAAAACTAGAAAATGACATTTGATTTCCATTAATAATTGGAAAATGAGTATAAATTTATTGTTGAAATTTTGTAGTTGACATCACATCATTCCAAGTTACAGTTTTCTCGGGATGCTTGTAAAGGTGTTTTTATTGTTTTAAAACACTAAAACATGTATGTATCAATCAAAACCATATAAAATGACCTCTGATTGATGTGAAATAGTGGGACAAACACTACTGATTTGTTTTTGCAATATTATACAGTCTTTCATATCAAATCATGTAAAAAATTATTATGTAAATTTCAGGCACACCGCATGTCAATTTAAAAATCAGTTAGATTTTAATATACTTATCCCTTTTCAGTTTCAAGTGTTGAATCATATCTTAAATTGGTAAGTATATTTTTTCAATGTTTTCTTAGTGATATATTATTTTTTTATGTTAAAATTTATTTTTTTGAAAAAAAAAATTAAAAAAAATATGAGCAACATTCTGAATACATTCCATGTCATTGGCCTTTCACATTTATTTTCTTAAATGTACTGGTTTTTATTGTAGATGAAAGATTTCTGTATTATAAAGGAGTTTAAACATTCTTATCCATGAAATTCTCCAAAAATCAAATGTTTTGGTTCTTAGTTTCTGCAGTATGTTTACATTTTATAAATGATTCTACTGTAGTTCGGATTTATTATGTTCAGTTTTAATTCATGTTTTCTTTTTTATTACAATTGATGAGATAATGTGGTGAGTTCTAGTTGATTATATTATGTATAGGTATATGGATTCAATGGAGGTCATTGGATGGGCTTATATTCGGCATGGGTTGTTTTTTGTACATATTTTATATGTATATATTGATGATTGAGGTATGGGCTGACTGGGTTTATCAGTTGAATGAGGTTGTGGTGACTGAGGTTATGGTGACTATTTATGTATATATATATGACTATGTATTTATGATGTATTATGCATGTATTATGGGTTTACTATGCATTTATGTTTTAGTTTATCACATGTTAGAGTTTTAATATTTATATTTTTTGTTAATTTTTTTTTCAAAAAATAAATTTTAAGATAAAAATTTAGTAGTGGTTTTTACAAATCACTGCTAAATAAATGTCATAAAATCTTAATTAGCAGTAATTACTATTAACTTCCCCTAAACATCACTGATTCTACATATATTAGCAGTGGTTTGGTACATTTTATCTATTAAATTTTTGGGTTAATTTTTTTAAAATATTTCATTGTTAAATGAAATAAAAAACACTTCTAAATTCTCTAAAAACGACACATAAAGAAACCTTCACTAAATGATTGATGACCATGAAATACATGATAGTTTTAGTAACCTCTTCTAAATGATTTAGAGGCAGTTTAAACCATCACCAATACCAAAAAAAATCTTCTAATTCATTCTTTCTTTTAGTGCCCCTCAATATACTAGTTGTGAATGCTCCCTCACACTACTACAAATCAAGAAATATTCAGTGTTGACATTCATTAGCGCTCAAAAAAACATTGTTCAAAGGAGTTATTTTATTAGAACTAGAAAAAATAACTCATTAATTTAACATTTATCCGCACTAAAAAATTATTGATAAAAGGGTACCCATTATCAACATTTTTTCTTACACCGATAAAATTTATCCCTTTATCATCACATTTTTTTAATGGAATGATGAGTCAATGAGGTTTCCTTATGAATTTTCCATTATTCTATGTTTTGAAAATAAAAAACACTCTATATTAAAAAAAATTATATTTTATCTTAATAAGGTAAATTTTTCTTCTCCAAGGAAATTTTATCCTTACCTATGTTTTCATTGTTCATTCTATAGTCTCTCTAATTATAAGTCATTTTATTTCTAAGTGAAAAAATTTGGATTCAAATTTAAAACCTCATAATCCTATAAATCCTTGGTTATAAAATATTCTATTTTTAGGTTCTGAATTCTCTGAATATCAGACTCTGAATTCTCTGAAATTTAGACTCCAAATTCTTTGACATTCAGATTCCAAATTCTCTAAAATTCAGACTTTGAATTCTTTGAATATCAGACTCCAAATTATCCTAAATTCATACTATGTATTCTTTGAAATTAAAACTCTGAATTATTTGAAATTTAGACTCCAAATTATCTAAAATTCAGACTCCAAATTCCTTGGAATTCTGACTCTGAATTCCTTAAAATTTGGACCCTGAATCTCTCAGAATTCAGACTCTAAATTCCTTAGAATTCAGAATCTGAATTCCTTAGAATTCAGACTCCAAATTCCTCTACATTTAGACTCTGAATCCCTTAGAATTCACACTCCGAATTACTAACAATTTAGACTCTGAATTCCTCATAATGCAGACTCCCAATTCCTTAGAATTCATACTTCTAATTCCTCAGAATTTAGATTCCTAATTCATAGGAATTCAGACTCTAAAATCTATATAATTCAGATTATAAATTATTTTTAAAATAGAATCTGAATATCCATTATCAATAGTCTTTAAATTTTTTTATTAGACTCTAAAAATTATTTTTTCTTAGACTTCGAAAATTAGATTTGGTTAAGCATCCTTATTTTTCTTACACTTTTTATAGTTATGAAACAAGGTCGTACAATTTATTTCTAACTAACTGTTGTTTGAGTGAGACATATACATGTCCCTCTGGGATTCAAGGAATAATATTACCATTAGAGGAGGTAGCCAACAAATGGAGAAGTTCCTATAAATATTATGTCATTTAAATGATCTCACAGTGGAGAATTATTGGTTGATCACTCTAGAGATTAGATGCTTTTGAAGTGATTTCTAGAGAGAGACTCTCTTGCTTTGCGCATACTGAACACCTTTTTCATATAGCTTCATGCGACTCCAATTGTTGCTGTGTACAATCGAGGAATTATGGGGATAGGAAGACAGAGGTGCTGACTACCTTAAAGTTTGAGGGCATGTGGGGATATCAAGACAGATTCAGATCTTCTTATCGAGGGCTTAGCCTGGGGTGGGTAAGATAGACTTTCTTGAAAGTATAAATCAACGGACCTTTATCCATGGTTGTTGGATACCTTTCTCTTTGGGTTTAAAGATTTTATACTTGTTACTTGTTTTGTTTCAAGTTTATTTCCACTTCATTTTGATAAAGGAATAAAGTATAACCTTCTTATACTTTCTTGTACTTTTTTATACTCTGATAAGTTATATTCTATACTATTTAAGGTAGAATATTTTCCTTATAAAATTTCCTTAAGTTTCATTTCTGGAAACACATTTTTGGAACCTAGTAAGTTCGTTTAACAAAAATAGGTCTAGTGAATTTACCTTGTTTAATTTTGTTCAAAATAGTTTCTCTTAAGGATAAAAACAAATGTTTTTAAACTTATAATTCAACCCTCTTGTAATTGAGCATGTACATTCATATTTTGATCCTACATGTATAATATTCATAGTATATAATTTAATTAATATAAATTTTTTATAAATTTTTAGGTTGTATTTATATTTCAATATGTATTAAAATAGTTCGAGAGAGGTGGATACAAAGAAACCAAGAACAACTACGAAAACTACAAGTACTCAGGGAGACTCAAACCAGAGGCCACCCATGAGGCCCCTCAAATTCATAACCACTAGGTTACGCCCATGTGGGGATTTATATTACAATATGTATTTATATATATGTAAATATAATATATAGAAATATGAATTATATAACTTTTAAAAAAAATGGACTTTATTTTTATAATTATATATATATAATAACAAATTTTAATTATTCAACAAAAATGTTTAACAGTATATTTATATACATTAAGTAAAAAATGGTTATAGAAGTAAAATAAGTAATATATATTAATATTTTATTTACAAAATCACATAATATATAAATTAATATATTTATTTAAATACGTGATTCATTTTTTAGTTTATATATTTATATTCATATTAGATATTTTAATATATAAATGCATGTATATGTATTTATATATATCCATGGGTTTTTATGTGGATGTATGTGTGTCTTTATGTGCATATGTATGTATGTGCTTATGTGTATGTTTATTGTATGTATGTATGTGTGTGTGTGTGTATATATCTATATAAATATATGTAATTGTATGTATGTTTCTATGTATACATATGTGTATGTGTACACGTATGTGTATATATATCTACATATGTGTGTGTGTGTGTGTGTGTCTGTATGTATGTGTATATGTATGTGTATGTATTTGTATGCATGTGTGTATTTGTATGTATATATATGTGTGTAACTGTATGTATATATATGTGTACATATGTATATCTATGTGAAATGTGTGTATGTGTATGTGTATGTGTATGTGTATGTGTATGTGTATGTGTATGTGTATGTGTATGTGTATGTGTATGTGTATGTGTATGTGTAGGTGTATGTGTATTTGTATGTGTAGGTGTATGTGTATGTGTATGTGTATGTTTATGTGTATGTGTATGTGTATGTGTATGTGCACATGTATGTGTATGTGTAAGTGTAAGTGTATGTGTATGTGTATGTGTATGTGCACATGTATGTGTATCTTTATGTGTATGTGTATTTGTATTTGTAAGTGTATGTGTATGTGTATGTGTATGTGTATGTGTATGTGTATGTGTATGTGTATGTGTATGTGTATGTGTATGTGTATGTGTATGTGTATTTGTATCTGTATGTGTATGTGTATTTGTATGTGTATGTTTATGTCTATGTGCATGTGTATGTGTATGTGTATGTGTATGTGTATGTGTATGTGTATGTGTATGTGTATGTGTATGTGTATGTGTATGTGTATGTGTATGTGTATGTGTATGTGTATGTGTATGTGTATGTGTATGTGTATTTGTATTTGTATGCCTATATGTATATGGGTATGTGTATGTGTATGTGTATGTGTATGTGTATGTGTATGTGTATGTGTATGTGTATGTGTATGTGTATGTGTATGTGTATGTGTATGTGTATGTGTATGTGTATGTGTATGTGTATGTGTATGTGTATGTGTATGTGTATGTGTATGTGTATGTGTATGTGTATGTGTATGTGTATGTGTATGTGTATGTGTATGTGTATGTGTATGTGTATGTGTATGTGTATGTGTATGTGTATGTGTATGTGTATGTGTATGTGTATGTGTATGTGTATGTGTATGTGTATGTGTATGTCTGTGTATGTGCATGTGTATGTCTATGTTTATATGTGTCTGTGTATGTGTATGTATGTGTACATGTATGTTTATGTGTACATATGTGTGTATTTGTATGTGTATTCCTATGTGTATGTTTATATATATGTATATGTATATGTATTATGTGTATGTATATATGCATATGTATAAATGTGTATGTATGTGCATGCACGTGTATGTTACTGTATGTGTGTGTATGTGTATGCCTATGTGTATGTTTATATATATATATATATGTATATGTATTATGTGTATGTATATATGCATATGTATAAATGTGTCTGTATGTGCATGCAGGTGTATGTTACTGTATGTGTGTGTATGTGTATGCATATGTGGATGTGTATGTATATGAATATGCATGTGTATGTGTATGCGTTTGTGTATGTGTGTATCCGTATGTGTATGTGTATGTGTATGAATGGCCAACTCATCTCACAAAAAGTATCAATGTATCCATCATGAATTTTATATGGAGTGGAAGCATCTTGGAAAGAAGGCTAGCCACTGTCTCCGAGAAGCCGTGTTGTATTCCCTATGATATAGGGGGCTGGGAATTAAAAGTCTTCAGTGCTTTAATCAATCTTTACAGGATATTTCTACGTGGAGGCTCATAAATGGAAATTTGGATGCCCTTGGTTTTCTTCATGCTAGATTTATAATCAACCTCAAATCTGGGAATTTTAATTTTATTGGTTCCTATATCTGGCATACCTTTAAATATATTTTTTCTAAAATTCCTTCTCATTTTAGATGGTTGATATCCCGAGAATCATCTCTCAATTTCTGGACAGCTAATTGGATTGAGGTTTTTTTGCTTTTCTCTCCCATGGAGGATGAAGCTAATCTGGATTTGGGAATTTCAATCAAGGATGAACGTAATCATTTGGATGCACTACTAGATAACATCAAAATCGATGTATCCAGTTATAGTTTCCTATTGAGGGATGATTTTTTGGCCTGAGAACCTATAGTGAATGGTGTAATCACTTATAAAATCTTCTACCTCCATTCCATTTTTTCTAGTATAGTTCTTCAGTGGATTGGAAAGTTGAAAAGGAATCTCATAATTCCATCCAGGTTCATTCTTGTGTGGAGGTTGGCGCACAAGATATTACCAACTGATGTGCACTTAAAAAATTGTGGAATTTTTCTTTTTTCTTCATGTTCTCAATATCATCAACATGTAGAATATCTTGACAATCAGTTCCTGAGTTGTATCATGGCCTCGACAATGAGAAAGGCTCTCTCAAATATTTTTGAAGTTCAACTTCCTTAGATTGTCTCTATTAGGGAATTTCTTAAATGTTTCTTAAATCTATCGGTATCTCTTCATATGTCTAACCTATTTCAGATGGATGTAGTGGAACTGGTCGTCACTGAATGGAAGGCACATAACAAATGGATCCACGATCATTCCACTTTCATGATTTATTTGCCTTTGGCTCAACTGCTAGTGGTTGTTTGAGATTCAAATCCATCTCAAAGGGTTTTTTTTCATAATTATGTTCATGACCTCTCTATCTGGAAAATGAAAGGTGTTAAAGGAAATTTTAATCCTCCATTTAGAAAAATTGATGTCTCCAAGAAGTTTCGTTTTACAAGTTGGATTAAAGTAAACATCGATGGGTCATCGAGAGGTAATCTGGGTCCATCAGGTTATGGGGTTGTCTCCAGGTATCATCATGAGGATGTCTCAGGATGTCTTTATGGCTCATGGGGTGTGGCTTCTTACCTTAAATAAAAAATGTTTAGTATCATCATTGTATCTATGCTAGAAAAACAATGGGTATGGAATAATATTCGGTTGGAATGTGTCACCACTATCATTTTTCAAGCCATTAGGGTAGGATACGCTCATCTTTCATGGAAAATAACTAATACATGGAACATTTTCTGGGATTTTCTCTAATCCATTTACTATACACTAATCCACATCTATGGGGAGGATAATTCTCTTTTGTATAGTCTTTCCAATAAAGGTTCTAATTGTAATGACCTTATCAGTTCTAATTAGGTTTTTGATGATCACATCCCCTTTCTTCAAAGGGATTAGTTTAAAACTCCTCTCTTTAGACTCTTGTAATGTTGTTTATCTTTTACAATAAATGCGTATTTCCTTTTCGGTAAAGGTCACATAATTCGAAATATATGATAAATATTTATTCATTTTTTTATTATGTTATAATATTTATAATATGTTTAAAATTTATATAAATGATTCCTATAAGACCATCTCTAATCCATGCAATTTTGGTATGACATTGAACCCCAAAATATGTCATCCTGAACACCATTTTGGTGTTTATGTTGTTAATTATGTTATTATAATAAATTCATTTTTAATATATGAAAAGAAAATATTATTTAACAATTTTTTTCATATTTTATAATTAATTAATCCAATCATGTAAGGATATTTATTTTAATTTATTAATTCTGGATATATGTGTGTGGGTCTAATTTAATTTGAATTAATTTAATTATTGAAATTATTATGTATTAAATATAATTCATTTTTCATAATTTTTTTATTTATATAATTAATATAATCTATTTATTCATTTTATCATATTTATGTGTCTGCAATTAAATTAATTAATGTTATGAAATCACTTTTTAAAATATATTTTTTAATTTATTAAATATAATTTAATCATTTTTAATATTATTTCATTTAATATTATTAATTAATTTGTAATAATTATTTTAAATGGCTTGAAGGCCCTCTTTTTGTTGATTTTTGATACACCCCCTTCAAGGGAAGAGGGGGAACCCTTACAAGGTCCTTAGGCTTAGAGATTACATGACCCGTAGTTATTAGATGAAATATCTAGACTATAAGTACATGTAATTACTCCTCCCCACCTTCTACATTGTGATATCACCTCTCCACCTTCGCATGGATGTTTAGTTAGGCTTCACGTGCATGCATAGCTGGTCCCAATGGAAATTCCATACACTCTCTTTCTTCCACATCTCTTAGTTTCTTAAAATGTTTTTAATTTATTTGAATAATATTGACTGAATTTCATTATTGACCTGTAATATTTTTAAAATGTTCTAAATTTATATAAATAATTTATTTGAATTCATTTTTTAATATTCACTTCATTTTTTAAGTGTTTACAATTAATGTATTTAATCTTTTGAATTATAAAAAATTATTTATTAAGTTTTAATATTCAAAATATAGTTTTAATTTATAATATTCAGATTCATGAAATTTTATTTATTTAGTCTTAATATTTTTAAAATGTTTGAAATGTATATAATTAATTTATTAATATAATTTTTTTAATATTTTCTTCATTTTTGTACCTGTTTACAATTCATTTAATTAATCTTATCAATTCATTTTTTTGCACATGTTTACTATGTTTTAATATTTTCAGTATTTATTCATCTTTGTTTTAATATATATTCAAATTTATTTTTTTAGTAATTTATATATTTAATAAAATTAATCCATTTTTTATTTTTTTTGGAAATCTATTCTTTTTTATTTATTCAATTTCACTCATTTTTAATATTCATGTATTTATGATTGTATATTCCTTAAAAGTGTAAATTATTTTTAAATTTTTAGATAATTAATTCATTTTAACACATATTCTCTTAATATTTTTTTATTTTATTTTAAATAGTTTTTATCTATATTTTCCAAAACGTTTTGATAAAAATTTATTTTATCCACACTAAAATAAAAAGTGCCAATGAAACCTATATTTATCAATGATAACTTTAGTACTGATAAAGATAGGTTTTATCAGTTCTTATTATTTTAGGGATGGTAAAAATCATATTTATCTATGATTTTTGGAAATCATTGATAAAACCACTTCTGACGTAATAAATTCAACTCTAGGATAACTCACTTTTTAACACTATTAAAGATCTCTCACAGATGTCGACATCTACCACCACTCCCCCATGAACTTATTGAAAGAATCAACCCTCTAAAAACCTAAGGTATGTGATTATTTATAACCCTTGTTAGTTGATATTACATCATACGTTATCCTTTTTCAGTTATTAATAGGTTCATCTTGAATGATACTTCTCATCCACACTTTTTGCTTTTTATTTCAAGTGATCGATGATTTTTACTGGTGTGTTCAATTTCAAATTTAAAAGATAATAATTCCATGACTAAAAATCAGTAATTCTAGGATCCAATTAGAACTCTGGTTGGGTATATAATATAATTTCTCACTGTCCAGGTCCACCAAAACTCCGATGGGTTGGGAAAGGGTATTGCCCACTACCTAGGCCCACTGAAAGTCTAGAACACCCCCTTCGAGCTTCCCATGGAAAATATTCTCCCAGACTGATTTTGACCATCTTGCCCCTATCCCTCAAAAATGAACTCGAGCCATCTCTGAACCATGCTACTACGAAAAGATGATCAAAATATACAATGTTTTACTAAATTGAAATCAAATTCAAAAACTATTATCAAATAGAGTTTTACATGTGGTTTATTCCTAAATTTCACATATAAATCAACAACTATGGATAAACAATTTCATTTCAGATTGGAGACTTTTTCTAGGTTTGATCATGTGACACACATTTAAAATTTTAAATAATTTTAAGTGTAAAAATTTCACATTGATTCATTCAAAACAAAACACATGTTAGATTAATGTGTGATTCATTCCTATACGTTACATATTAATTGATGATCTCTGACAAAAAAATTCACCTTAGTCAGAGTTATTTTTTCTCAATTTGATTGTGTGAAAAATGTTTTGACCTTTAAAACCAATTTTAAATGTCAAAATTACACCTTCAGTCATTTCGACTAAACTACATGTCATATTGACAATAAATTTATTTCTACAATTCACATATTAAATAAATATTATTTTTCTACACTTTTACTTCACTTCAAACTTTGTTTCTTAGTTTGAGAATGTGATACATTTTTTTTACTTTAAAAACACTTCTAAATGTATAAATAATATTTTGTGTAATTTTGACCAAACCACGGGTGGGATTGATGAAAGGTTTTTTTCAATATGTCACATTTTAATCAAAGATAATTTTCATATAGTTTAAAACCATTATGAGCTCATTAATGTGATTTATTTTCATGAAACATCTTTTATTTGTTAATTATTATGTATTACAAGCCAAATTCTTATTATGTGAGCAGTTTGGGATTAATAAATTCTTTAATATGTAATTCATGCATGTTTTATGATTTAAATTTCATGTGCAACCATTTTTTTAAAATTAATTACTCTTACATGAGTATTGTTCAATGTTCTCATACTTGAGCCTGGATGAATCACTTGGTTAGCATAATATGGATTAATCAATACCAACCTAATCTGACAAAATTTATCAATAATTGTAATTAAAATAAATTCACTTACAATTAAACATATCATTTTACACACCATTTTTAGAATTGTAAAATTTAAAATTATGATTCCATATTTATTTATTAAAATAGAAAAAGCATTTAAATATTTGTATTCACCTAATTCAACTTAAAAAACATTCTTTAATAAGAAATGGAATTGTAACATACCGGTTCAACATTAGAAATAATGTATTTTTTCTCTAAAATGAATGTGTTCAAATGTTTTAAAGTTGTAGTAAGCATACCGATTATAGGATTATCATCACCTAAATTCCTTACCCTCATAGGATGGGGCATATTTTTCCTATCTCTATAATTAGATGAAGTACCCCAATCATATGAATCATTCAAATGAATCTTTCTGAAAAGTAATTCAATTTGTACTCCCCACTAAGATGGTGGTAGTATTTGATTTCTTCAACAAATATATAGATAACTCACAATGTGAAAATTTTCAAGATTATTTTATTCACCTACTTTTTTCAATTTTAGTTCCCCAGTTTAGTAAAATTTTATGTGTAGTAGTTACTACCCACTGCTGACCAAATTGAGGATTCCTTCTATTTTCATTCTAACCTCGATTTTAATTAGTAAGTGGGTCATTATTTTTAGTGAGTTATTTCTATAGGCCCCACTTATATTCATTTTGATCATCATTGTATTTTTTTATGTCATAATTTTGATCTTTATTTCTAGTTGAATTTATTGGTTAATCCCAGTGAGACGAACCCACAACTTTATTTAAACCCAGGTCCAAGTTACAGGGAATCCAACTACTCTATTTATAGATACTCTCATATTGACTTTCACTACTTAAATTGGAATCATGAAAAGTATTCAAAACATCCATATCATCTTCTGTATTGTTTAAACCATGCTCCTAGTTTGCACTCTACCAATTTTATAGAGTTGATTCTATTTATTGTTTCCACTAAGGTTGAGTTTTTTTAGGATATCCCTATTATTTGGGACTATACTTAAATCATTAGTTTGAGATAAGGGTTTTTATGGATCCCACTATCACACTTCTTCAACTTGTGTTGTAGATGATCTCTATACATCACAAATAATCCCCCACCACACTATATGTGGTGGACTAGATAGTATGTTACAAATAGTTCCTTCACATAAACCTATTTGGGATGGAATGTATATTCTTCCACAACTAATTCTTTCACACATAGGTTATTTGAGATGGAACTATATATTTCATCATAAAAAATCCTCTTCCACCAAAACACCTACATTGCTATCAAAACCATGATCGGGGAATTTCTAGTCCATTTCTAAAAAAATATTACGAATGATTATATTTTGTGTCAGAAAAACACCCTTCTGAGAAACCATTTTCAACGAACTAAATGTCCAGTGAAAATGAGACATAATTTAGTTTTTTGGACATTCAGATCAACAATGATGAATTTGTGGCATTTTAATGACAATATAACTATTAGGGAGATTGATCCGAGTTATTTTATGTTTTTATTTTTTTGTGGGTGGATAAAGAATAGGTGTTGGGTGGGATACCTTGGAAATTCGATAATCATATCATTTCCATAATATAAATTTTAATAATAAAGTGTGTTATAAATTCAAATATCTGTAAACTCAAACAATATTGTCCAGATTACTGACACAACTACAGATGTGGCCTTTAGAAGCACACAAAAGGAAATTTATAGTGCTAAAAAGCATTTATAATCATGGCATTATTAAAATGGGTGTCCATTTTATCAGCACTTTTTTTAGTGTGGATAAAATGGGTCTTTTATCGATGCTTAAAAAATCACTGATAAAAGTCAAAAAATTTAATTTTTAGAAAGATTTTTTTGCAAATTCAAATGGAGGTCCAAAACCCCTTTTATCAGTACATGACCCACGTCTTTAATAGTTCTTTTCTAGACTCCCCCACCACCTTTTACAGTGTTAGGAACCCCACCCCACCCCTTTAATAATGTTATGAACTACCTCACCTACCCGCACATGCCCTTGCCTTTGGAGGGTTTTGAACTAGAGACCTCCCCTTCATAATCTCGGTCCTTTTCCACTCACATATATTGTTTTGTTCTTAATTTTATGATATATCTATATATTTATATATATTTTTTTACCTTTTTTATCCATATAAATATATATATTTAAATACATATATAAAATAAATTTTGTGTGTGTATGTGTGTTTATAAATAAATAAATACATATATATATTTATATATGTGTGTGCATCTATAAATATAATTATACATATTTATATTTATTTATATATATTACATATTCAAATTTAAATACATACATTAGAATATATAGATAAATATATATATGTTTGTCAAAACACAAATATATATATATATATATATATATATATTATAAATACATTAATTTTATATGTATATAAATATTCATACATTTTTAATTTAAATAAAATTGCTACTATTTTTTATTTCTATAAGTTTTATATATTGAGAAGTATATTTTATATTTAAATATGTTTAATTATTTGTTTATAAAATTAAATACTTATGTGTGAATATATAAAAAATATGTAATTATTTGATTATAAATAACTTTACATTGCAAAAATTGATAAAATTTCAAAACCATAATATCAATATGAATGTAATTCCAAAAAATAAATTAAATCCCCATTGAAAATGGGAAAAAATATCCCCTTCAATGAGGTTGAAATTTCATCGAATGATAAAAAATTGGGGTACCCCGACTAAAAACTTAGTTTTGGAGGTCTTATAGGCCATTATAGCCTCTAAAATGTTACTAAGGGTTCACATGTGTCACTAATCCGTAGATCTCATCACATGATTCAATTTTATATGTAGTAGAGTCTAAACAGACACTCAGATCAAATGTTATATTAGTTTGAATTTCCAGTTATGTTTTCAACATATTTTAGATATTTTATTGATTTTTTGATTTTTTATCATCAAATTGTTATTAAATGACTATTAATCAGTAATAATTAACAAATTACTAATTAAACATATTTTTTAAAATTATTTTATATGTCATTTTCACATAATATCATATATATAATGTGTAAATGCCAATTTAGTCTTATTTAAAACATATTTAAAATTATATATTATATTTATATCACTATAATTATATTTATATATTAATATATTATTTTTAATGAAATATATATATTTTAAAATATACCCTTTATTAGCGCATGTAAAAAAGTGTTGATAAAGACCCCCTTTATTAGTGTTACTAAAAAATCACCAATAAAGGTGTTCCCTTTAACAATGCTAAAAAAGCACTGATAAAGGGTGGCACTGCGAAATGTCATTTCTGTGGTTGTGTGATATTGTGGGTGGATTTGTTGAATAAGGAAAGGTTGTTCAAATTAACTTGGAAGAATTCATTAGGATCAAGGAATGATTATTTATCCATCAATCTTCGATCGAAAATTTTTCACTTAAGTTTTTAGAGTTTAAAAAATTGTTGAACATTGAATATGAGAAGCTTCCCATTTTTTCTATCGATGTGGTATTATATGAAACATGGGTAAAGGGTGTTTAGTGAAGGAGGTTAATTTGGATGGGGAAGTTGTGAACCTGTATGGCCCCTGGTTATGGGTAAAATATTTTAGGGTGGTGGAAATCCCTAAGGATGACATGCATTGGTAAAAAGGTAAAAATTAAAGATCTTTAAGAAGGTTGTATAGTGGGTATGAATGTGGTGATTAGAGTTTATGTTCCACCCGAAGAATTTTTTCTCAGGTATTATTGAAACATGGTAGTAGGTATTTTGGAGTACGGTGATTCTATAAAGGAGGTCTAGGGAGTCTGGAATGATACCTGACAATATGTTGTGGTGGTCATACTAAAAAATAAAGGATAGTGAAAGAAATTATACTACAAGGTTTACCGAATGATATTCTATTATAGGTGGAATAGATGAAGACCAAAAATATGTGTGGGATAGCCTCAAGACGTGACTTATTGGATCCCGTCATGTCTATAATGTGTGGATCAAAACTCTGAAAAGAGGCTTGATATGCTACACATGAGAGAAGGTGAGTCTCAAGAATCTTAGTGGCGGTTTATTAAAAGTGGTTCTAAAAACTTCCATGAAATAAATATTATTAAAAATTCATAACATAGCTACAATTTAATATAACTACATCTAGTTTTTTTAAAATTAAAATTTGCCTGTTTTTTAAATAAAAATAATGCTATATCTTTTTTTTAAAACCTAATTTTGACCACCTACCCCTTGATCACATTGGCACTGAACCACCCCCACCTACTCCCCTTGGTGACCCTCAAACCCCCCGCCCCACCCACGCTCGACGGTGACCATCGTAACCCCATCCCCCTGCTCTCGACAGGGACCATCGTGACCACGCCCCCCATTGGTGACCATTGTGACCCCAACCCCCTACTCCAGACAACAATCACCCCCCCCGCAATGATCCCCATGACCCCGACCCCCCTCTCCTCAATGAGGACCTTACAGTGACCCCCCAACTCCTTGATGAGGATATCCAAAGACTTCTCTTCCCATTTGTTCAGTAACTGCAACCCCCAACATCATTGAAGGTATGATTGATAAGAAATTTGGGGTTTTATTAAATTATATAAATATTTTTGTAATTTCTTGTTGTTTATGTTTTTAATATTGGATTAAATATTTTTTTGGTTGAATTTGTGTTATATCAAATCAAGACGTCAGCCTAGTCAATGACGAAGTTGGGTGATGTTTAATTTTAATTACACTCATTTGATTATACATTTATATATTTATATCTAAATTTATAGGGAGAAGAGTGACAATCCAAAACCTATGGAAAAAAGATTTAATTAATTTTCCCTGAAACCCACCTAGGTATGATAAGGCTTGAGAATAATTTTTAGATTATTCAATTGAAAACCAATCAGTGGATGGTAGAATAAAATTTTGGTGTCTTGATTATATTTTCTAGAAATTATTGAATAGAAACGAAGTATATGAGCATTTGATATTGAAATAGTTTCCTTCTTGATATGTATGTTGGATTTGTCACGGTGAATCAAATTTTATGGAAATTCAAAACAATGACAATCCTATCATTAAAACACAAAGTGACCTCCAAAGGAGAATTTAGTTCGAAATTTGATAAATGAAGCATTTGGATTTCTAAAATACAATTTCTAAATTTTTAATATATCAAAATAACCATTAGTTGATCCTGAGCATGTTATTATTTCACATAACATGAGGGACGAAAAAATGAGTTTTATGAATTATTTGAAGATGGGAAACAAGAACTGTATAAAGGGTGTTCCAAGTATTCAAAGTTATCTTTTCTACATAATTTGTAACATATCATGCCTATTCGAAGAATTACTGACAATGAAATTTCCATCATTTTAGTATTACTTCAAGATGAATTTAGTGAATCTAAGATCCCTGGATCATTTTTGAGATTAAGAAATTCATAAACAAACATGGACTTGATAATACAAGGAAACATTCATGCCCCAATGATTGCATGATTTACTAGAAAGAATAGTTTGATAAATAACAATGAATAATATTTCATAAAAGTACACGAAAAATAATTAGAGTATAAATATTTTACACCCCAAGAATAAATAAAAGAAGAAATACCCTACAAAGTTATTGTGTTACCTTCTTCTGAAACAAAGTTTTCAATGATATTCATGTCTTTTAAGACTGCATACGACATGAACCGAGACAATCAGGATAGTAATGATGGCTTGATGAGACATCCACAATATTCAACATCATAAAAGATGTTTGATTAATTATAACTTTTTTTTTTCAGATCTTAAGAATGTAAGTTTACAATTGGATTTTGATGCTTTTAACCCTTTTGGTACTCACTAGTGGAAAAAACGTTTAACACGTTGGAATTTTTCACGTTGGTTCTATATAACCGATGTGAAAGTCCATAAAAATTTATTTATCACGTTAGTTATTTTATAACCGATTTGATAAATTGATAAGAATCCATTTTTTACATCGGTAATTTTATAACTGACGTAAAAAATACTGAGATTAGCTTTATCATGGCGGTTATTCTATAACCGCTGTGAAAATCGAATATGGGTGCTTTATCATGTTGGTTATAACATAACCGATGTGATAAAGGAAATATCAAAAATTTATCATGTCAGTTATTAAAAGAATTGATGTGATAAAGGCTAATTTATAATGTCGATTATAAAATAACCGACGTGACAAATTATTTTCTACGTCGGTTATTAAATAACCGACACAATAGACATAAAAAAAATAGTTTATCACATCGGTTATAAAATAACCGATGTGATAATCCTTTTAAATGATTTATCACGCTCCGTATTCAGTCATTCTATTTTCTTTGATCTGGTGACCTACGACTCGTCTCTCCCCCGTGGAAAACCAAGAAAGGATTATGCAAAGTTGTGACCTCCATCCATGTTTTTCCAACAACATTCATCGTCTTTATTCTCACCAGATCAATCAGGTCGACTAGAAACACTCAAGTAAGCTTCACACTGCATGGTTTCAGTTTTTATTTGTCGCGATGCCCTAAACTAATCTTTTGAGATGTTATTTTTCTATCTTTGTTCTTGATATTATGGTAAGTTTCATTATGTTCATTTATACCAGGCTAAATTATTTTTTAGTAAAATAAACCATGGAAGTGATATCATGAAACTTTATGCTTTTTGTGTGTTCCATCATGTGTGTGTGCGTGTATAGGTGGTGTTGAAGGGGGTGGGGGCAGTCTAGAGGGGTGGGGGCTGTCCAGGGGGAGGGGGGGCTTTCTAGGGGGGTGGGGTGTCCAGGGGATGTCAAAGTGGGTGGGGGTGGTTTCTAGAGGGTGTGGGGGATTTCGAAGGGGTTGGGGTGTCCAAGGGGGTGGGGGGGGGGGAGTTTCAGGAGGTGAGGGGACTTTCCAAGGGGGTAAGGGTGTCTAGGGGGTTGGGGTGGTGCCCAGGGTGGAGTGGGATGTCCAAGGGGGTGGGGGTGTCCAGGGGGTGGGGGTGTCCAGGGGGTGGGGGCTGTCTAGAGGGGTGGGGGATGTCTAGGGTGGGGGGGGGGGGCTGTCCAGAGGGTTGGGGGTGTCTAGGGGGAGTCAAAGGGGGTGGGGGTGGTGTACGGGGGGGGGGGGGGGGTGCGGGAGCTGTCTAAGGGGGTTGGGGTGTCCAATGGGGTGGGGGAGTGGTGTCCAGGGGGGTAAGGGGGCTATCCAAGGGGGTAGGGGTGTCCAGGGGGTGGGGGTGGTGTCCAGGGGGTGAGTGGGCTGTCCAAGGGGGTAGGGGGTGTCCAGGGGGTGGGGGGCTATCTAGAGGGTGGGGGCTGTTCATGGGGTGGGGTAGTGTCTCGGGGGGGGGGGGGGGGTGTGAGTGGGTTGTCCAAGGGGGTAGGGAGTGTCTGGGGGGGGGGTGAGTGGGTGTCTAGGGTGGGTTGGGGCTGTTTAGAGGGGTGAGGGGCTATCTAGGGGGTGGGGGTGGTGTCTATGGGGGGTGTGAGGTCTATGCAAGGGGGTTGGGGTGTCCAAGGGGATGGGGGGGGGTGTCCATGGGGTGAGGGGGCTATCCAAGGGGTTAAGGGTATCTAGGGGGTGTCTAGGGGTGAGTGGGATTTCCAAGGGGGTAGGGAGTGTCCAGGGGGTGGGGGATTCCATGGGGGTATGGGTGCTGTCTAGAGGGGTGGGGGATGTCTAGGGGGGGTGTCCAGAGGGGTGGGGTGTCCATGAGGGTCCCATGGGGTGGGGGTGGTGTCCAGGGGGCGCAGGGGCTATCTAAGGGGGTTGGGGTGTCCAAGGGGGTGGGGGTGGGGTGTTCAGGGAGTGAGGGGGCTATCCAAGGGGGTAGGGGTGTCTAGGGGGTGGGGGTGTTCAGGGGGGGGGGGGTGAGTGGGGTATCCAAGGGGGTAGGGGGTGTTCAGGGGGTGGGGGTGTCCATGGGGGTAGGGGACTGTCTAGAGGGGTGTGGGGTGTCCAGGTGGTGGGGGGTGGTGTCTAGGGGGGTGAGGGGGCTGTCCAAGGGGGTTGGGGTGTCTGGGGGGGGGTGTCTAGGGGCGAGTGGGCTGTCCAAGGGGGTAGGGGGCTTTCGAGAGGGTGGGGGGATGTCCATAAGGGTGGGGTGGTTTCTAGCGGGGTGGGGGTGTCTAGGGGGTGGTGGTGTCCAGGGGGTGTCCAAGGGGGTGGGGGTGTCCAATGGGGTAGGGGGTTGGATAGCCCCCTCACCCCCTGGACCCCACTCCCCCACCCCCTGGACACCACCCAACCCCCTGGATAGGCCCCCACCACCTAGACACCCTGGAAAACCCCTACCCTCAGTGGACAACCCTGACCCCCTTGGACAACCCCCCTAGACAACCCCCAACCCCCTTGGACACCCTCTTGATATATATATATATATATCTATATATCCCAATGGTTTCATCGAAACCATTGGAATATTTTAACTTCAATTATTCTATACCAATGGTTCCTATAGAATCGTTGGTATAGGGCTATTTCAACAACCGTCTTTCCAACGGTGTGTGAAACTGTTGGGTACCCCAACGATTTCATGGGTTATCCCAGTGGTTTCAAATCATTGGGATCTGTGTAATTTTCAATTGTGAATTCATACATATTTTAATATTTATACTTCATATTTCTTTTTTACAAAAGGGTGAATTTGGTATCTAGTTGCACTAGGAATTATTCTTTGTGTACCTTAAGAAGAAAGGATCCAAGATGAATTTAAAACTGTTATATCTAACTTATATATATTTTTTAAAATGATTTTCATGTATATTTTTTTTCAAATATGCATAGATTTGTTTTATATTTCAAAATTGTTTTTACATTCAAATTATGATATTTTTCATATAAATATATATTTTTCTTATCTTAATATGATGTATAATTTTAATATTTGTTATAGGTTAATAATGAGTCGAAGTTGGATTACGACACATCGAATGAATAATGAATATGTGGATGGTGTTGTTGCCTTCTTGGAATTTGCTAAATGAAATGTTCCAAGCAGTGACATTTTTTCTATCCATGACTTAAATGTTTGAATATGAAGAAGTTTAAAATTAGAGAGATCAAATATCATCTGATTTGTCATGGTTTTAATTCGAGTTACAACCCTTGTATTTGGCATGGTGAAATTGGATAGAATGTCAGATATACTGATGATGATGATTCACAAGATGGTAACTCTGATGGAATTGAAGAAATGATTCTTGATATTGTAGCCGAAGAAATTGAGATAGAACCAAAAATTGTGCATCTATATGGTGATGCTGAAAAACCACTGCATCCTAGTTATACAGATTTTACAGTTTTGTCGGTGGTGTTAATATTGATTAAACTGAAGGTGAAAATGGATGGAGTGACAAAAGTTTTACAGAGCTGCAAAAATTTATGATATAAATTCTTCCAAAAGATAACGATCTTCCAGATTCACATTATAGGCTAAGAAAATATTATGCCTGATGGGATTGGGATATAAGAAAATACATACCTATCCTAATGATTGTATGATATATAGGAAGGAATATCATTTTTTTCAGAGTTTCCAAAATGTGGGACATCACGGTATAAGTTGAAATAAAAATCACAATCTAATGTAGAGATTACAAAGATCCCTTCCAAGGTATTTTGGTATCTTCCAATAATTAATCATTTGAAACGTTTATTTTCTCATTCACATGATGAAAAAAGGTTAAGATGTCATGATGATGAGTGGATATGTGATGGAAAAATACGTCATCCAAAAGATTGTCCACAATGGAAGAAAATTGATGAGCTGTATCCTACATTTGGAAATGAAATTAGAATTATCAGACTAGGTTTGTGCACAACTGGAATGAATCCATAACAAAACCTCAGTAGAACACATAGTTCATGGCCTATTTTATTTTTAATTTATAACCTCTCTCCTAAAGTTTGTATGAAGAAAAAATATGTCATGTTGAGTATAATGATATCTGGTCCAAAGCAACCCAAAAATGTTATTGATGTTTTCTTGTCACCACTGATTGATGATTTGATACTTTTATGGGAGGATAGTATTAGGGTGTATGGTTCTTATAAAATGGAATATTTTCAGCTGCATGCAGTGCTTATGTTCAGTATAAATGACTTCCCAACATATAGAAATTTTTCTGGATACAATGTTAAGGGGCATAAAGCATGTCCAATTTGTGAACAACATACTTCATATTTTCAATTGCATCATGGGAGGAAAACATTGTACATGGGTCGTCGAATGTTTTTGCCAATGTATCACTCGTATAGAAGACTAAAAAAGGAATTCAATAGCTCATAAGAATTTGATATTTATCCAAAACCTTTTTCCCCTGATGTGTATTTTGAGATGGTGGAAAATGTTGATGTGACATTAGGAAAGACACAGAAATCTAGAAATGATAGACATATTTGGAAGAAAAGGTCAATATTTTTTGAGCTATGATATTGAAGATATCATGAAGCTAAACATAATATTGATTTCATGCATGTGGAGAAGAATTCTATGATAGTTTTATTGGAACATTGTTTGATATTAAAGGAAAGAAAAAAGATGGGTTGAATGCAAGATAAGACTTATTATAAATGGGAATATGTTTAGAGTTAGCTCCCACTCCTAATGGAAGATGAACATTTCTTCCCCCAGCTTGTCATACATTATCCAAGAGGGAGAAAATTAGATTTTTTCAGTGTCTACATGATATCAAAGTTCCTCAATGTTATTTTTCAAATGTAAATTTTTTTCCTCATTGAAGGATTTGAAGTTGATAGGTATGAAATCTCATGATTGTCACATCATGATTCAATAACTTCTACCAGTGGCATTGTGTGGAATATTTCACGTGCGTTTCAAAAAGACTATAATAAAGTTGTGTTATTTTTTTAATTCAATTTTTAATAAGGTGATTGATGTGAATGCTTTGAAAATTTTGGAAAATGATGTAATTTATATACTTTGTCAATTAGAAATGTAGTTTCCTTCATTTTTTTGATATAATGGTGCATTTAATGATTCATCAAGTTAAAGAAATAAATCTTTGTGGACCTGTATATCTTCGTTGGATGTATCCTTTTGAAAGTATATGAAAATATTGAATGGGTATGTTAAGAATCCATATCGACCTGAATCCTCCATTATTGAAAAGTATATTTTGGAGGAGGTTGTAGAGTTTTTTACGAGCTACTTGGCTACGGAAGAGAACATAGGTTTACCTCCATCTCGCCATGAATGAGTTAATAATGAGGGAAAGGGGATTCGAGGCTTGAAATTCAAATCATTTTCAGCTAAACAGTTGAAGAAATTAGAATTATACATCTTGAATAACACAGATGTTGCTCAACTATAAATCATATTGCATATTAATGAGTTGAAATAATGTGATCCAAAGAGGAAAAAAATGTAGTTTTTTAATGAGAACAACAAAACATTTTTTTCATGGATTTAAAAGACCTTGTTGGTAGATCAGATGTATCAGAGACATTTGGATGGATATTGGGTGGTCCATATTTAAATGTGATAACATGGTCCGGTTATGACATTAATGGCTATAGATTTTATATGAAATCTTAGGACAACAGAAGTGCAGTTCAGAATAGTAGTGTATTGGTGTTTGCAGAAGCAATACATTTTTCAAGTTCTAAAGACAAAAACCCAATTTCTGCATCAAGTGCATATTATGGAGTTATTGAAAAAATATGGGAGGTTGATTACTTTATAATTAAATTTCCTGTTTTTAAATGTAAATGGTTTATCGGTAACAACAGTGTCAGACACGATGAATTTGGAATGACAGTTGTTAATCTGAATAGATTGGAAGACACAACTAATTATTTTATAATGACAACACATGAAAAATAGATTTTCTATGTATTTAATCAATCAGATATGCAATGGTTTGTTGTTTTACACGGGAAAAAACAATATGTTGGTGAGGATAAACTTGATTAAGATGCTGATTTATGTGAGATTTCTACTTCCATGGAAATATTAACAGAACATAATGATGAGCATGTTGAAGACATGGTTTGTTCCATAAGTAATGATCATGATGAAGGAATTTGGGAAAACAATCCATCTGTACATTCCTAATATTATAGGTAACATATGTTTATTTCTTGTTTACATTTATTATTTTCATAAATTGTAAGATATTGTAATTTTTTTCTTTATTAAAACACGTATTAAAACAAATAAGTAGAAGTTTTTGTTTATTTTAATTTTCTTTAGTGTAGTTTACCATGTTTACCACTATTTACCATAGTTTACCTTTTCATAATTTTATATATTTATCAATTTTGTTGAATGAAAATTACACTACTATGTTTACCACGTTTATCATCTTTACCATAGTTTAACATGCTTACCATATTAACCATGTTTACTACTATGTAACTTACTTTAATTTTCCATTTTCTATTTACATTAGTATTGTAATATTTGAATTTGTATATTTGGGAACTAATGTTTGTTTTTTTTGATTTAAAGGATGATGATAGATCAATCAGTTGATCAACCGCATGATTCTAGAAATGAGAATAATGATCAAACCTCTGGGGATGAACATTCACATGCTCCTCTTGATGTTCCCCAATTTTCGTCATGTGATCCCGTAACGACAAAGAGGTCAAGAGTTTGTAAACATGGTTGCACACGTTTACCAAAATTATCACTTGCCTGTATGTAGGACCAGAGGATACTCGTTGAGTTTGATGAGAATGATATTCCTAGAGTTCCAAATGCTAAATATTTTAAGAGTTTTGTATCAGCTCAGGGTAAGAGCAAAGTAAACATTTTGTATGATGATTGGAGAAGTGTGGACAAAGAGATAATATCTCATTTGTTAGAGACAATTTTGGTAAGTTCTTTTTCTATTGTGTACCTATTATTTAAATTTTTCTAGTATAATATGTTTTAACTCTTCTTTATTAGATGACATTTGATATTCGTGACACTGGAGGAAACGGGAATAAATGCTTATAAATGGCTGCTAGGAGATGGAGGGATTTCAAATCAAACCTCACATCTAATTTCATTTTTGGTCATAGGAGTCATGAAAATCCATGTCATATATATCCTTTTATAGATGAATACACAAGGAGATAGTTTTTTGAAAGTAGAATAAAAGATTCATTTTTAGTAAAGGAAATGTAAAATTTTATAATATTTCTTATATAAAAGATCTTATTAATGTTTTGTTAATGATTTCTTATTATGAATTTACAGAAAAAAAGGAAATATCATCCTGATATCCAATCTAAAAATTTGTACCCTTATAGTTTATCTCGGGAAGGGTATACATTATTGGAAGAACAAATGATGGTTAAAAAATTACAAAAACTGAGAGCTGAGTCTTTAAGCTTTGGAGAGGTTGCCCCTCCATCCCCTCCATATAGACATGAAAAATGGAAGAGAGATCAGATGGGTAAATAGGGGAAATATCTTTCAAATGATTCGAGAATTGTAGCTGAGAGGATTTTAAGATATTTATTTTATTTATTTAAGTTAACTATATTCTTCATATAATTTGAATCATTACAAAAATGTTCAATTAATTAATACAGGATTATCTTGAGGTACAGAGCTCACAAGGGGGTATTTATAGCTACTGGGAGGTAATATATTTTATCTGCAGCATTGGGAAGGCCCAAACATCCTGGTCGTGTACGAGGATATCCGACGGGTGTATCATTAAGAAAAGTGTTGACACGTTCTTCTACTTCTTATGTTGACGATTTTTATAAAAAAATAGAATCCTTGGAGGATGAAGTTCATAATTTTAATGCAAAGATGGAGTAAAAGATTAGAGAATCGGTAGAGTCTATGTTTGTAGACATGAAAAGACAATTTCAAGCTGCATCTCTCAATCCTCCACCTCCCCCTGTAGACCCCATTATCTATCCTCCACCTCTGCCAGTAGCTCCCACTCCCCCACCTCAGCCTACGAGCCCCATTTCTTATCCTACTCCTACTCCTCCATCGCGGCTTCCTACTTATTATGAGTTGTGTATTGATGATCCTCAACATCATATAGTTGCATATGGACTGGTATATTGTATATGAGATACATTTAATCATCAACATTTATAGGTAGAGAATCATAGTGTCACTATACATGATATTATAGATATATCATCTTGAGTACCATTACCTACAGATGAGGTGATGACAGTTGGACATAGTATCAACCATTTTTTAATTTGGCCATCAAGACTTCTGCGACTCATTACCATAGAGTTATGTATGTTATATCTTTTATTTTATTTTATTTTATTAATGTTATTTTAATATCTGAAAACTAATAAATTTTTCTATTTATTTTTACAGGAATACTTCAAAGGTAAAGAAATACTGTATAGAAAACAAAAAAGTCAAATAGCTATGACATCAAATATATATTCTAGTAGTCTTGACAGATTGTCAAGATTTTCAAATTTGTTGGGGGATCATTATGAGTTTCCAATGGAAGCTCATGTTTTTGGACGTACAATAACAGTGGGAATTGTGAAACCTGACTTCATGGAGCTTGTTACTGGAGATAAGTTGGGCAACAACGTGGTGTAAATTTTTTCCATGTAAGTCTTAACACCTTTTACCTACGTTAAATTTATTAAAAATGTATACTTGTGTCTGTTTTGTATTAGGTATCTTTATAACATGTGTGAGAAGAAAAAGCAGAAAGATGTATATGTATTCATGAACCCGCATTTGATTTCCCCTGAATCACATGCATTGGATGAGGAACAAAGAATTCTTTATATTGCTGAAAAAATTGAACAAAATATAACCACACAGTGTTGGATGATGCCTTTTGTGAGAGGTATGAAACATATCTCTGGAAAAGAGTTTATTATCTTTTAACATAAAAAACCACTTACCTTAAATTATCTTTTATCAGTTATCATTGGATGTTAGGTGTTTTTTCCCAAGGGAGAAAACACTTTATTGGATATGCTCTGTTCATGGAAATGTGTGGGAATTTTTTAATAATATGTTGGGAAAGTAAGTTTCAATTTCTTAATAGTTGTATATATTATAATGAATTATAAATTTATTTTATATGTATTATTTTTTAACAGGGGATGGGTCTACATTCAAAAAAACACAATGAAAATGAGTTCCAAGATCAAATATGTAGAAGTAAATGTAAATATCCATTTATAATTTATGGTTTTTTATGTATTACATAAAAATAATATTTTGAATTTACACTAATTCAAATAGAATTGTCATGAACAACAGGACATCATCAAATGTGGATATTACATGTTAAGATTTATGTATGAAATCATTACAACTGGAACACTTGTGAACTTTGACATGGTAAGATTTCCTTTTAAACTTTTACATTGTAATATTTCCTTATAAACTTTTCCATAATATTTCATTTGATTTATTCATTATACATGTTAACTACTATCCTTTTAATTTGTAGATTTTTGATGACCCTCAACCCTATAGTGATCAAGAGGTCAAACAGTTACAAGTGTAATGGTAAACTTATTTTATAGGTTTGATTTGATTTTAGATTGTTTGTAGTGTAAAATGTAATTTTGAATATTACCATTATAATTGTTTATTTGGTAGTAATTTATGTTGGATTTATGTTTTTTTGTGGACATTGTATGTTATCAATGTTATATATGTGACTGTTTAATTTTTTTCTACTTCTTGTTTTGGTCTAGTTCTGATGGTTTTTCTGGTATGGATTCTGGTTTGGGGGTTTCTAGGGGTGTGGGGAGGTGTCCAGTGGGGTGGTGCGGTTTCCTGGGGTGTGGGAGGGTTGTCCAGTTTAGTGGGGGGGGGGGGTGGGGTGTCTAGGAGGGTGGGAGGGCTGTCTAGGGGGTGTCTATGGGTGTGTGTGTGTGTGTGTGTGGAGGGGGGGGGGGGGGGGGGGGTCCCATTGGGGTCAGGGGGCTTTCCAGGGGTTTGAGAGGGCTGTCTAGTGGGGTGGGGGGCAGTCTAAGGGGTTTACAGGGGTGTGTGCGGGGGGGGGGGGGTTTCTAGGGGTGTGGGATGGCTATCCAGGGGTTTGGGGAGGGCTGTCCACTGGGGTGGGGGCTTTCTAGGGGTGTGGGAGGGGGGGGGGTCTAGGTGTGTGGGATTGCTATCTAGGGGTTTGGGGAGGGCTATCCAATAGGTTGGGAGATTTATAAGGGTTTGGTAGGGCTATCCAGGGGTTGGGGGTGTCCAGGAGGGTGCGAGGGGGGGGGGTGTCTAGGGTTGTGGGTAGGCTGTTTAGTGGGGGGGGGGTGGGGGGGGGGGTTCCAGGGGTGTGGGAGGGCTGTCCTGGGGGTGGGGGAGGGCTGTCTAGTGGTGTGTGGGTGGGGGGGGGGGGGTGGGGTTCAGGAGGGCGGGAGGGCTGTCCAGGGGGTGTCCAAGGGTGTGTGTGTTTGGGGGGGGGGGGGGTCCCAGTAGGGTTAGGGGGCTTCTAGGGGTGTGGGAGGGCTGTCTAGGGGGTGTGGGGGTGTACAGGGTGTCCATGAGGGTGGTGGGTAGTCCAGGTGGTGTCCAAGGGTGTGGGGGGTTTCTAGGGGAGTGGGAGGGCTGTCTAGGGTGGTGGGGGGGTGGGGGTGTCCAGGAGGGTGGGAGAGCTGTCCAAGAGGGTGGGGGTGTCCAGGGTTTTGGGAAAGCTGTTTAGTGGGGGGGGGTCCAGGGGTGTGGGAGGGATGTCTAGGGGGCGGGGAGGGTTGTTTAGTAGGGTGGGGGGTGTCCAGAAGGGTGGGAGGGCTGTCCAGGGGGTTTTCAGGGGTGGGTGGGTGGGTGGGGGGGGGGGGGTCAGTGGGGCCAGGGGGCTTTCCAGGGGTGTGGGAGTATTGTCCAGGGGGGTGTGGGGGTGTTGAGGGTGTTAATGGGGGTGGGTAAATTCCAAGGGTGGGGGTTGTCCAGGAGTGTGGGGGTGTCCGGAGTTATGGGCATGCTGTTTAGTGGGGTGAGGGGTTTCCAGGGGTGTGGGAGGGCTGTCCAGGGGGTGGGGGAGGGCTGTATAGTGGGGGGGGGGGTTCCAGTAGGGCGAGAGGGATGTCCAGGGAGTTTCTAAGGGTGTGGGGGAGTGTCCAGGGTGTCTATGAGGGTGAGACAGTCTAGGGTTGGGTGTTTGTGTTTGTGGGGGGGGGGTCTAGGGTTGTGGGATGGCTGTCCAGGGGTCTGGGGAGGGCTGTCGAGTGGGGTGGGGGATTTTTAGGGGTGTTTGAGAGTTTTCCAGTGGGGTGGGGGTGTCTAGGGTGTCCATGAGGGTAGGGGAAAGTCTAGGGGTGGGGGTGTCTAGGGTGTACATGGGGGTGGGGGTGTCCAGGAGGGTGGGAGGGCTGTCTCGGGGGGTGGGGGCTGTCCAGGAGGGTGGGGGTGTCCAAGGTTGTGGGCAGGTTTTTTTGTGGGGTGGGGGGTTTCCATGGGTTTGTGAGGGATGTCCACGGGGTGGGGGAGGGCTGTCCAGTGGGGTGGGAGGGGGGGGGGGGGTTAGTCTATTTTAGTTCTGTTTCAGGTATTCTTTTGGATGTGCATAGTTGTGTGTGTGGGGGGAGGTGTCTAGGGGTGTGGGGGGATGTCTAGGAGGGTGGGGGGCAGTCCAAGTTTGTGGGAGGGGTGTCTAGTGGGGTGGGGGGTTTCTAGGGATGTAGGGGCGGGGGGGGGGGGATGTCTAGTGGGATGGGGTTTTGTTCTATTTTTGTTCTGTTTTAGGTATTCTTTTTTCTAGGAAAAATTGTGGTTGAACAGTTTAATTAAAAAAATTGGTTTTTACATCAGTTATTTTATAACCGACGTTAAAAATGCATTGGGTTTGGTTTTAACATCGGTTATTTGAAAAAATATGTAATATATGCATGAGAATGTTTTTTAAATTGGTTATTTCATTACTGATGTAATAAATGGAAAGGAATAGTTTTTTATGTTGGTTATTTTATAACCGACATAGTAGATATGTTCTCACGTCGGTTATTATTTAACTGATGTGGAAAACCGCTTGAAAGACTCCTTTATCACATCGGTTATGTAAATAACCGACGTGATTAATACCTCAGAGGTGTGATTTAGAAGATTGGTTATATAATATTTGACATGATAAAGTATATTAAACTTCATTTTTTAAATAACCGATGTAATACATCATGACTTCAATGCGTTTTCCACGTCGGTTTTTGAGTAATCAACGTGAAAAATGCTTCGTTTTTTTGTTTTTTTACGTTGGTTTTAAAATATCTAACATAAAAAAACAATATTTATAACATCTTCTATAATAATGTTGACCAAAAACTGACATAAAAACTAAAAAATAACCTCCATAAAAAACTTTTTCTGCACTAGTGACTTTATGTACAAATTATAGAATTTGGAAAGTCGTTTCGATCCTCTATAATTTACCTCCATGGATGTGTATGAAGACGAATCCTTTCATTATTTTGATTATTATTACTAGAAATAAAATGAGTGGAAATGACATTTATGTATACCTTTAACCTATAATCAAGGAATTGTGAGAATTATGAGATGATGGCTTGGAAAAATTTTATCCTTCAATGAGAATTTTTTTTAAAATGCATGTTGATTTAATATGGAAAATTAGTGGATTTACTGAACTAGGAAATTTATCCAGTTAGAAAAATCATTTTGGTTTGACTAGTCTAGATTGTAATTTTGATTTTGAACCTCAATGATTACCTCATAGAATAAAATGGTGTTTTAGGTGTCATATTTAATTTCTTGATGATTCTCATAAATTTGATTTTAACAAGACAAAATTAAATGGAGACATTTAATTGAGAAAGACAATAAAGGTGTTATCTAGTTTAAAATACTCAGATAATAAACAAATGTCACAGAATAATTTAGAAAATGTAATTAGTTCAAAGATTCGGGAGGGTATAAGGTACAATATTTGAAGCATCTCGAACAAAAAAAAGGAAGAAAAAGTGTATATTTTTCAAACATACTTATTGAGATTTTAATTTGATATTTCATAATCTTGATGTAATTCATATTGATAATAACATATGTGATAATGTAATATTTAAATTTCTTAATGATAATGGTAAATCAAAGGGTCACCTTAATGCTCAGAAGGATTTGGATTCAATGAATATAAAGCATTGTTTGTCAAAAAATGATTATGTAAAGTATCCTTTGGATATTGTTATTATAAACAATCATGAGAAAGTTATATTCCTTTGAGCCTAAGAATTTAAAAGTTCCAAATAGATATTCTAGTAACATATCTAGGTGGATTGACTTAAAAAATCAAATTTTATATGGATTTAGAATTCATGACTCACATATTCTAAAAGAGTAGTTATTATTTTTGGAATTGTGTAACATGTTACCTAAAAAAAGTAACCTTAGTTATAATGGAGTTTTGTGCCAATTTTAGAGTTATTTTTGAAAAATTTTAAATGTTACTAATCTTGATAAACTTAAAAAAAGGAATTTTTTGATACCTTTTCAATTAGAGATGTTATTTATGTCTTTATTATTCAGATTCAAGATTCATTTGTCCACTCATTTGGTTGAAGAAGATAAACTTGGTAGATCAGTACATAATCACTGGATGTATCCAATTGATAGGTATATTGATATTATTTCTATTTTCATTGGTCAATTAAATTTTATCATATAATTCATATGTTTCTTAATATTTTTCTAATTTTTTTCATCAGGTATATAAGTCATTCGAAATCATATATGAGGAATAAATATCTAACAAAAGGCTATATTGTTGAAGGTTACATAGCTAAAAAGTTATTTTCCTTCTATTCTAGGTATTTGGATGGGATAGAGACTAGATTCAATCAATATGGATGTGCTGACAACATCTCCACTAATTCTCATTATAAAAACTATCCATCACTATTTTTAACTATTAGATGAGAATTTAGAAAGGGGTCAAATTTTACACTAAATAAATTTTATTTTCTATAAGAACATAGATACATGCTACTTAATATTCTTATTACAGATCCATTTACTAAAGAATTTATATTGCAAAAAATAAGAAACAAAGGGGTCAAGCTAGAAATGAGATAGAATTAACAAAATATATTAATAAGTATATTGTTTAATGGTTCACCCATCAGGTCAGTATATACTCATATTAATATTATTGATGTCCAGTTGTTTGGTTTATGCTAAAAGTAGCACCTTATATCTTCTTTTATATATAATTAATGTTGAGAATTGAGTTGAAATATCAAATGATTGAAGTTTTTTTCTCAAGGTCCTCTATGGAAAGCTATGAGATTTGTTTCCTACAATATTCATAGCTTCAATTTTCATACAATTTATCATAAAGAAGACTTAGAAACTCAAAATAGTGGCGTATTTACACTTTCATAGGTGGGATTCTAAATCTGAATGATATAAATGAATTAAACAAGCCTGTTCAATTTTCAGTTGTCTTATTCAAATGCCAGTGATCCAACATTGATATGGGTATAATGAAATATTCATTACACTTTACTTATATCATCCAATCTCACATGATTCATATTAGTGATCATGAAAACCATGATCTATTTATCTAGGATTCACAAGAGAAGATGGTTTATTAAGTGGATGATGAAAATTATGAAGGTTGGAATGTTTTTTGTAAACTTAATGAATAGATAAATATATGATATGGGTGATGAAGATCAATTGGTACTTTGTGAAAGTTAACCTCATCACCCACAAACCATTGAATTTTTTATTCTAGATAATATCAAAATAATAAAACTAGTAAGAGAGGGTGAAAATGAAGCACTCTTCATGATGGAGGTTTATAACAATGAAGATACTAAATATGAATATAATATAATGTATAAAATGGAAATGAAAAATATGTTAGATATTCTCATTGATAAGTGTTGTGTACATATATAAATTGTACTATTTTTTATCTTTATTTTTTATTGAAATATTTTAGTTTTTAATTTTTTATACATTTAATACATATAAACCATTTGAATTGTAGGAATGTAAAGAACAAAAATATTTCAAGATCCTAGCTGATCAGCATCTCAGATCACACCACAACTACCTTCAGATTTAATAGATCTGAGTGATTCTGTTATACATGAGACTACTAGCGAGATAGTCATTTTCCTGTATGTTTTTGGTATCCAACCATCCAATTCACCTCTGAAAAAGGATCAATTTGTCACCCATACCTCCATGATATATTGGAAAGTTACTTTTACTGGTATATATGTCATTATATAGAGAAAACTATATATCTTATTAATTTTTTAATGAATTTATCAAACAGATAAAGATAAAAATAGAAGGGATAAAATTATAAATAGGATAAATGTATGGGACATGATGTAATTGAATATTATTGTTCCATTTTATGATTTTTGGGTGCCAATTGATGATAATGTTGGAATATATGGGAATATTCTTAGGCTACTTGCTTGCGATATGGTGAGATTTCCTATTAATTATAAAAATTGGAGGCATATTCCCACGACATGGGAAAATGATTTCTTTGGTAATCAAGAAAATGTAATATTAATTTAATATTCATTGATATCTAATTTAGAAGGCATGAGTAAAATTTTGTAATATAATTATAAAGTTTTATGTTTTTTATTTATAGATGTTTTTTATTTAAATATCCCTAACTATGTTTCATACCCAAGGACTCTGAAAGATTTGGGCAAGAAATAAATATATTTTTAATGGATATTATGGTATGATTTTAATGACACATCTCTAATCTCATGATATATGTCTGAGAAACTTATTGAAATTATTTCTAGTGAGAAATTGATGCTTTTTTTGTATTATAATAGATGCCTCTCATGAGGTAGTTGAATATTTTACAGTATATTAATAATATAACCACAATAAAATTATATTTTTTATTAGAGTTTCTATTTTTCATAGGAATTATCTAAAAAAATAATATGAATCATGAGAAACAATTCATTCCTCATATCACTAGGTCTAATAGTTTTTCAAGAAAATGAACAATTTGGGTTTGTAATTTATCCATTAATATTTATATCATTTTATTATATGTCAAGGTTTATTCAAACTTTTTAATATTTTTTATAAAGTATAATGAATTATTTCACTCTATTGGATGAATAGAGATGTGGTTTAAAGTGCATAAAAAACTCGATGGCAGTTTTTTAAAGGACCCTACCAAAGAAGTTAGAGTAAGTATTTTTCATTATTATTTCATTACTATAAAATCATATTAAAGAAATTCTATTATAGAAACAAATAAGCATTAATCCCAATTAAATGGGGTCTACTAGAAGGATTAAATGATGCAAATTTAGCATTGTTTGATATATCTACATGGCCCTAATTAATTGGGTTTAAGTCTTTTTAATTGTTATAATTTATTTTTCATTATTATGTTTTTATTGTAATGAAATGACAATAAATAGTAATGAAAATTTTATTAATTAGATAATATTATAGTGTTCATATATTTTAAAAAATCAGTATTAATATTTTTTGTATTGATAGATTAAAATTCAATAATTATGGGATGTTAACCCTTAAAAATCATTACCAGTTTCCTAGAATGATGGAGTTGCAATCATTTTATTGGATGAATCATACTAGAAATGTATGGGGGATGGGTTCTGGGCCTACTCCATCAGCTGTGTTTGGTAGGACATAATCATCAATTACTTCTACACCTAGTGGGGGTTTGAGTTGTTTCATTGATCAAGAATCACAAGGAGAAATTAAAAGGTTTAAAGTAAAAGTGTAAGAATAATACTCTTATAGTAAAATAGGAGATCAATGATAGTTAACAATGGAAAATGTTTTAGTTTCTATATTTTATCATATGACCAGCATGATCTTCAAAGAAATTTCAAGCCTTATAGCTCATCATACTTAGGTGAATTCTAAATTCCATAGTTCATTCAAAAAAAATTAAAGAACATATATAACTTTCTTATATAAAACAAAAATGATACTTTTATATTGAAAACATACACTTTAAGTTGTATCGACCACATGTTGTGCCATACTGATGTGTGGTTGATTCCTAGGATTCAAAATTGAATGGTGGACCATTATACTTAATTTCAAAAACAATATAGTTCATTTTCTTAGTTTTGAATCTCTAAATATTTTTTAAGGTACCAAACCATTTAAAAACGTGTTTAGTGGGTTAAAAATAAGAAAAAATTGTTAGATTACACTGAAATTATAAGAAAATGTCCAAAGATATATTTTTGAAATGTAGGAGCCAATGTCTTGTCATTTTGAGTTACAGTTTTCCCGGGATGCCTATAAACATGTTTTTAGTGTTTTAAAATAATAAAATGTGTGTACAACGATCAAAAGCATAGAAAAAAACCTTATATTTATGTGAAACTAAAGTAAAACAATTTTTTTGATATTCATAAAGTGTATTCATAGACAACACATCAATATGATGTGCCATGTCATCAGAATGACTCGGTAAATAGTTTATAAAGGTTCCAAAGACTTTAAACATGTGTGTTTGGGGGTCAAAAAAGAAAACAACATTAGATTTCTTTAAAATTAGAGGAAAATGATCATAGATTTATTTTTTAAATATATGACTTGATTTTCTATCATTATATATAAGAGTTTTTTTGGGATTCTTGTAAACACATTTTTAGTGTTTTAAAACATAAAACAATAATATAATTGTAAATATCATATTAAACAACATAATATTGAGGTGAAACCATGGTAAAGCCCCCATTGAATTATTTTTGATGTGTAATCATAGACATAACATCAATTAGATTTGCGGTGTGCTTGAAATGACTTTATAATTTTTTTTAAAGATACCAAAGTCATTAAAAACATGTGTTAGGTGGTCAAAACTAGACCAAATCTGTAGGATGGACATGCAATAATAGGTAAATTACCATAGATTTTTTTATCAAATTTAGGTATCAATGGTACATCATTCAAAGTAAACATTTTCCTGGGATGCCTATAAATGTGCTTTTGGTGTTTTATTACACTAAAACATGTGTGTAATGGTAAAAAAATTGAAAACAACCTCATATTGACATGAAATAATTGGAAAAATACTTATGACTTATTTTTGACATGTAAATGTAGAAAACACGTCAATATGATGTGTGGTGTCGTCGAAAGGACTCAGTAAAAAAAACTTAAAGACACCACATCCTTTAAAAATGTGTTTTGGCTGAAAAAACTAGAAAAAATATGTCTTATTACCATGAAATTAGAGGAAAATGACCACATATTTATTTTTTAAATGTTGGAACTAATGACACATCGTTATAAAGCTATGTTTTTCTTGGGATTCCTGTAAAAAATATTTTAGTGTTTTAAAACACTAAAACATTTAGGTAACACTAAAAATCATATAAAATGACCTAATATTGATATTAATTCATGGAAAACTCACTTATGAGTTATTTTTTATGTGTTTGTGTAGAAAAAATGTCAACATGACATGCAGAGTAGTCAGAATGACTTAGTAAAGAAAATAAAGCTACCAAAGCCTTTAAAAACATGTGTCGGGGGGTAAAAACATTGAAAAAAATGTTATATTTCCATTAAATTAAAGGATAAATATAATAGATTTACTTTTGGATCGTAGGAAATGACATAAAATTTTTCGATTTATGGTTTTCCCAAGATTTTTGTAAGCACATTTTTACTTTTTTAAAACACTAAACATGCTTGTAATGGTCAAAAGAAAAGAAAATTACCTCAGATTGTTTTTAAATAATGGGAAAACCACTATTGATTTATTTTTAGTGTACTCATAGAAAACACATTAATCCTATATGTTTTGTGGTTGGAATGCCTCAAAAAACAATTTCAAAAGGTACCAAAGCCTTAAAAAACATGTGTTGGGTGTTTAAAATAGGAAAATGATGTTGTATTTCCATGAAATAAGAGGAAAATGATTATATTATGATTTTTAAAATATATGAACTAACAACACATCATTTGGAGTTATGGTTTTCCTAGGATGTCCATAAATACTTATTTCGTGTTTTAAAACACTAAAACGCATGTGCGATGGTCGAAATCATTGAAAAGGACTTCATAATAATGTTAAATCATTGTACACCCACTGTTAAGTTATTTAAGATGTGTAAATATATAAAAAACATAAATCTAACATGCGGTGTTGAAGTAATGACTTTGTAAACAGTTTTTAAAGGTACTAAAGACTTAGAAAATGTGTGTGAGGGAGTCAAAACTAGGGAAATAATTTTGGATTTACAAAAAAACCATATGAAAAAATAGTAGATTTATTTTTGAAAAATAATATTGGATAACATATCGTATTGATTTATAGTTTTCGTAGGATGATCATAAATCTGTTTTTAGTGTTTTAATACACTAAAATGTGCATGTAACAGTCAAAATCAAACAAAATACATTATAATAACATGAAATCATTGGATAACCACAATTGAGTCAAATTTGTTTATGTGTATGTATAGACAACACATCAATCTAACATGTAGTGTGGTGAAAATGAGTTAGAAAATAATTTTAAAGGTATATAAGCCTTCAAAAACCTGTGTTGGAGGGGGGGGGGGTCAAAATTAGTAAAATGATGTCATATTTACATGAAATAAAATAAATGAAAAACATTTATTTTTGAAATTTTGGAATTGATGGTATGTCATTCTATGTTACAATTTCCATGAGATGCCCGTAAACATGTTGTTTGTGTTTTAAAAAACTAAAACGTGATTATAATGGTTAAAACCATATAAAATGACCTTATATTGATGTGAAATCACGGGAAAACAATTTTGGGTTATTTTTTAGGTGTACACATAGAAAACATGTCAATCCAACATGCAATGTAGTCAAAATGACTTGGTAAATAGTTTGTAAAGGCACCAAAGCCTTTAAAAACATGTATCAGGGGGTCAAAACAAGAAAAATGATGTTTTATTTCCATGAAATCATATGACAATGAACATGTATTTTTTTTAATTTAGGAAATTACTACACATCATTAAGAGTTATGGTTTTCATGGGATTCCCATAAATGCGTTTTTAGTGTTTTAAAACACTGAAACATGTGTGTAATAGTCATAAAAAAACCTCAGATTGATGTGTAATCATGAGAAAACCATTATTGACATTTTTATGTGATATTATAGAAAACATTTTAATTTGACTTACAGTGCGGTCCTAATTACTTGGTAAATAGTTTTTAAAGGTACCAACACCTTTAAAAACATGTTTCTAGGGGGGTCAAAATTGGAAATGAAATATAATTTCCATTAAGTAAGAGTACAATAACTATTGAGTTATTCTTGAAATTTTGGAACAGATGGAATTTCAATCTAAGTTGTGGTTTTTCTGGGATGATCTCAAACACGTTTTAGTGTTTTATAACACTAAAACTTGTGTGTAATGATAAAAACCATAGAAAATGACCTCATATTGATGTCAAATCATGGGATAACCACATTTGGAACATTGATCCCTATTTAATATCAAATTATTTAAAAACATTGTTATGTAAATTTCAATCACACTGCATATAGATTTAAAAATTAATTATATTATTATATACTTATCCCTTTTTGATTTTAATTGTTGAATCATATCTTAAAGAGGTAATTTTATGATCTCAAAGTTTTTTTCCATGATATATTATTTTCCTTCTATTAAAATTATATTTTATGACTAAAAAATAACAACTTTTATGTGAGACATTTTGAAAATATTATGTATCTTTTCTCTTTCAAATTTCTTTTCTTAAATGTTCTTGTTTTTTTGTATATGACAGATTCTAGTAGTAGGCATGAGGTTGACCATTCTTATCCATGAAATTATTTAGAATTTAGGCATAATGGTTCTTAGTTTCCATGGTATGTTTATATTTTATCAATTATTATACTATAATTATGATTTATTATCTTCAATTTTATTTTCAATATTTTTTTTATTACAGTGGATGAGATGATGTGGCCGGTTCTAGTTGATGAGATGATGTGGAGGTAGATGGATGTAGTGGAGGTAAGGGGATGAACTTATATTGGGAATGGTTTTTTTGTAAATATTTCTTATGTATATTTTATATGTTTATATTGATGTTGGTGACTTGAATGTGAAACTTCCTTGATGAGATATTGAGAAAAATATATTATATAACAGAGTGAGGGTTCATTTTCTATTTTCATCATTATTCCATTAAGTTATTTCTATTAGGTGTCTTGACCCATTTCGTGATAGTAATCTTGGGCTTTAAGAAATCCAACCTAATGCCAATGATAAAGGATCTTAGAGGATGATTGATTAGCCACTATAAGAGGCTAATATTCATTGATAATATATGTAGTTTTCATGTGCCTTGATATTCATAAATACCATTTTAGTGCATTTTACATTTTGAACACCCATTCTCATCATTTGTGCACTTCATGCCTATTGTGCACCAATTTAGGCCCAATGTTTCATCTGATTTTCAAGAATATAAATATCCATATTTTAATTTGATATTTTGGGAAATAGATATACACTTAATTATGAACATTTTTTATTCAGGTATCAAGGGATTATTCATAAAGGATGATGGAGATATTTGGCGATTAAAGGAAACAATTCTGGAGAAGGCATATAGGATATAATCTCTCTGATGAGAATGTGGGGCCCACAATACAGGTCCAATGAAGCCCAAATTTCACTGGAGGCTAGAATACATATAGGGGAACATATTATTCTCCTGGATCTAGTGCTAATTAGTCTTACATTGTGGTGATTAAGGCATCCCAAGTTGAAGATCCAATTCTGGGCCAGATTCTGCGGCCCAGAAAAACAGCCCACTATTTCAATCATATCTCCCGAACCACAAAGTCTTTTGTGGTGAAATTTTACAGGATATTAGGGGACATCCAGTGATGAATTCAAGTAATCATGGTCCACTAAAATTCGGCATTCTAGATGGTGATTTCAGCACTTCTGTTCGGTGTAGAAATATGGCTCCCAATTTGAGGCAAGAGTTGAAAAGTCTCTTATGCATTAAATGTCCACCCACCTTTCTCCAAAAAAATAAATTAAAGGCACATGGGATGATGGGAGCTCGGCCAAAGGCTTCCAAAATGCCTATTTAAGGTAGTAGGGATGGAGGATTTGAGGAGTTTGGAGTTTTACTTTCATTGTAATGTTGTTATGCCAAATTGCCTTTGTAATCATTCTTCATTCTCATGTAAGTCGTTTGAATCACATTAGTTCTTAATTAAAGTTCATCTTCTTCTCTTTTTATGTTCTTCTTATTATCACTTTGATACCGTTTCTTCAAGGTGTGAATTTATTCACACCAAATCTTGTGAAATTTATTCACACAACGGTGGAGTGATCATTTTTTTTGTTTTTTTTGCTTCTTCAATCCTGATCCTTTAAGTCGACTTTCCGCTTGCATTTTTTGAATAGCATAAATGGAGGGATAACCGCTTATGGGTTGGTCCTAGGGAGTTGCATGGGGCAGATTGGATGTTATTTTATGATCTTAAATTCATAATCATTTCATTATTTTAAGATTTCCATTTGAGGATTTATTTTCTTTTCGTCTTCGCTAACTTTAACAATGACACATTTTGAGTGCTAGTGCGATCCAATTCCTTGGAGTGATCATTAAATTGATCCTCTAAGTGAATTAGTGATTAGACTTGGAATGTTGTATGGATTAAATTGGTTAATGATGTTGAGGAATTATATCATTTTTTTTATAAATCTTGAATTAGTGAAATGAATGTTATAAGAAAATAAATCCATCCAATCTAACCCTACTAACAACTTAGGATCAACTCATCTCCATTAATTGTTTTAGACTAAGTAATTTTATGTTTTAATTTATTTTATTTAGATTAAATCATTAGTTATTAAAATCAAATCAATCCAAATAGTTGGCCACTCCACATCCAAATCCTTCCAAAATCAAAGTGTCTCTCGGTTTCTTCTTCGGTCCCTGTGGATTCGACCCCTACCTGTACTACAACGACTACATACCTGTGGGGTAAATTTGGGCGCAACCAAATTTTGGCACCGTTTCCAGGGACCCAAGTAAGTTATCTTAGACACTATCATCCTTTTCTCACCCCACATTCTCTATTATCACCCCATCTCTCTTATCTTTACCCCTTTCTGTTTGTGCATGTTTTAAAAATCAAGGATCCAACTTCCTATCTTGTCCAATGGAGTATCTTCCAAATTACCATGTCAAAAACTCATGATGGAATCAAATGGAAAATAAATATTGGGAATCAAATAAATTATAAATTTTCTTTGATCAACCCTTGATTAATTACCACACACCTGCGGACATGTACAATCATTGGGATGATGAATATTCAAAGGATAAATTTCCAGCCCTCTCAAGGATGGTTGAGGAGATCAATCTTGGGTAAGTCCATGATGCTAAACCTTATACAAATTCTATTACTCAAACACTTATTGAAAAATTGTGTAATCAAATGGAGATAATTAATTCTGTGTTATCATCTTTGAGATTAGAACTACAATGCATTAATACTTGTGAGGAACTCATCCCTACACCAACTGTACCTTCTAAAACATTATGTGGAGTGTCTAGTTTCCCAAAAACCACTCATGAATTTATTTAAGAACCAACTTTTGGATTTGGTGTAGGGTAATTGAATCACGAAATTGATGGAGGGTCTTTAAATGAGGAGGAAATTGATTTTTTGGATTCAAATGAGAAGAAT
Organism: Viscum album; assembly: GCA_963277665.1. Lineage (NCBI taxonomy): Eukaryota > Viridiplantae > Streptophyta > Magnoliopsida > Santalales > Viscaceae > Viscum > Viscum album. Next base: position 889,981,047 of record OY728142.1, read on the forward strand.
TTGACATTGTGGATTGAGTCTTCTATGTATAACTCTATTGATTATTTTCAAAAACATCATTCAATGAAACATTGAGAGAAATTAAAAACCTTGAGTCCAAACCCATTTCTAACATTGATCTTTCCAATTTTGAGGTTGAATCTTCTATTCAAAAGAAACCAATTTTGTTGAGAAATTTGAAAAATGAAACTGAGTTGGATTCAAAATCTCAACCTGTTTCTGATTGTCTTATCCATACCGAGCTCAAAATCATTGTCCTTCCTTCCCCTATTAAGTATCCCTTTATAGGGTATAATCATGACCTTTCAATTGGAATTCATTCTTCTCTTGAAACAAATAATTTTGGAATGATTATTGATTTATTTGGAAAGACTATAGTGGAAACTGGATCAACCATTTCTTACATTCCTTGGATTTTCCCATTCATTTCAAAAAATAGGATTGTTCATGAATCAAATTCAAAATCTTCTTACCAACCACAAGGGATTCACATTATCAATCATGTTTAAGTGGAGAAACATGGGGTCCTCAAAATGTGGAATGTTGGTATTGGGTATGTTAGGGGGTTCATGTCGAGATAGCGACGTTAAACAAAAGTGATACACGGGAGGCAACCCATGGTTTTCATGTTTTACTTCATTTAATTAGTACCTTGGATTGTTGGACTGTTCTTCTTTTATGAGTAAGTATGGGTATTAAAGGGGAGCACCATATTCTCCCGTGTCACGTGGTGTGATCCTTGAGTAATACCTTACCCAGAAAATTAAGAGAAGACAATGTATCATCAGTTTGATTTTCAAAATTTAAAAAAAAGGAAACCCATAAAAATGTTGATACTTGGTTTTAAATAAATTTTTGTATTGTTTGTTTTGTATGGTTTTTTCATCTTTTTATGGTTCGGGGAATATTTTGGGTGATACATATTCGATCAAGGAGGTGCATACATCTCCCAATAGATCAAAAGAGTAATCTGGAGCATCATAAACTTCAACTTCAAAAATCAAGTGAATTTGTTCCATGTTTATCATTTTCAATTTCCTCTTTGAACTCCTCTCATATACCCCTTCTAATCTTTCTTTTCTTTAAACACTGGGGGAAATGTTATTTTAAGATGGGGGGATATGAAATTAACATTTTGATCTTGTGTGAAAAAAAGAAAAAGCGTGGAAGGAAAAATTTTGAACATGAAAACACACATTTTAATCTATGTAATTGGATATCAAATAATTTTGCATGCCTTGATTCTGATTTTAATGCAAGTTCAGGTTTATGTGCATAGATTTTGGAAAGTGTGGTTGTCCGATGTGATTTTTCACCGTTACATTTTCATCCATAAAAAAACACAATGCACGTCCTCTAGATTGTGGGGTTTTAGTTTGAGTTCTTGGGGACCCATAATAAATGGCATAGGTTTGGTGATAATTTTAATTTTAACATGAGTATTCAAAAAAAAATCAATTGTGCGTAGAGCAATGGACTGACCTAATGTGTGGCTTTCGGCACTTGGGAATCGCGACTCCATAGTTGTCTGGCCCGGAGTTGGGCATGTTATTTCTATTTGTGGTAATTTGATTTTTTTTTGATTGAGTTAACTCGAGATGATGCCCGAGTATGTGAGCTTCACTTGGTTCTCTAAGGTATTTGATCCTGGGAGTCATCGGCAAAGTCTTGCTACATGGGTTGACTTGATTGAGTTCAATTTAAATTACCATGAAAAAATTGAAAAAAAAGAAAAAGAAAAAAAAAGAAAAAAAATAATACTCATGTTAATATTAAAATTTTATTCCTCCCAGCACTTCTATCTTTCTCTCTTTGAATGAAAATGAACCCCCATGTCTATTGTGATGCACAACACTTCATCATGCTTAATTGAAATTGGATGAAATATGAAAATGAATTTGAACAAAGAAGTGGGCTTGGGCTTGGGTTATGCCTCTGGACTTAGCTTTTTTTAAATGATGTTGATGTGTTTCATAATTGTTTTGGTATGAGGTATTTCGGTGAGCAATGTGTATTAAAATGTTTTTGGAAAAGGTCATTTGAATTTCATTTTTTGAGATATATTTTGCTCGGGACTAGAAAAACTCAAGTTGGGGGGTGTGATTAGCCACTGTAAGAGGCTAATATTCATTTCTAATATATGTAGTTTTCATGTGACTTTCTATTCATAAATACCATTTTAGTGCATTTTACATTTTGAACACCCATTCTCATCATTTGTGCACTTCAAGCCTAATGTACACCAATTTAGGCCCAATGTTTCATATGATTTTAAAGAATGTAACTATACATATTTTAATTTGATATTTTGGTAATTGGATATAAAATTAATTATGAAATTTTTTTATTCAGGGATCAATGGATTATTCATAAAGGATGATGGAGATATTTGGCGATTAAAGGAAACAATTCTGGAGAAGGCAGATTGGATATCATCCCGCTGATGAGAATTTGGGGCCCACAATACAGGACCAACGAAGCCCAAATTTCACTGTAGACTAGAATATATATAGGGGAACAAATTATTATTCTGGATCTAGTTATAATTAGTCCTACATGGTGGTGATTAAGGCAGACCAAGGTGAAGATCCAATTCTAGGCCAAATTCTGCCGCCCAGAAAAACAACCCACTATTTCAATAATATCTCCCTAACCACAAAGTCTTTTGTGATGAAATTTTACAGGATATTAGGGTAAATCCTAGGATGAATTTAATTCTTCTATGGTCCACTCCAATTCGGCCTTATAGATGGTGCTTTCAGCACTTCTGTTCGGTGTAGAAAGCTGGCTCCTAGTTCGAGGCAAGAGTTGAAAAGTCTCTTATGCATTAAATATCCACCCACCTTTCTCCAACAAAATTAATTAAAGGAACATGGGATGATGGGATCTCGGCCAAAGGCTTCCAAAATGCCTATTTAAGGCAGTAGGGATGGAGGATTTGAGGATCTTGGAGTTTTACTTTCATTGTAATGTTGTTATGCCAAATTGCCTTTGTAATCATTCTTCATTCTCATGTAAGTCATTTGAATCACATTAGTTCTTAATTAAAGTTCTTATTATTATCTTTTTATGTTCTTCTTCTTATCACTTTGATACCATTTCTTCAAGGTGTGAATTTATTCACACCAAATCTTGTGAAATTTATTCACACAACAGTGGAGTGATCATTTTTGTTGTTGTTGTTTTTACTTCTTCAATCCTGCTTCTTTAAGTCGACTTCCCGCTTCCATTTTTTGAATAGCATAAATGGAGGGATAACCGCTTATGGGTTGGTCCTAGGGAGTTTCATGGGGAAGATTGGATGTTATTTTATGATCTTAAATTCATAATCATTTTGTTATTTTAAGATTTCCATTTGATGATTTATTTTCTTTTCATCTTCGCCAACTTTGACAATGACACATTTTGAGTGCTAGTGCGATCCAATTCCTTGGAGTGATCATTAAATTGATCCTCTAAGTGAATTGGTTATTAGACTTGGAATTGTGTAGGGATTAAATTGGTGAATGATGTTGAGGAATTATATCATTTTTCTGGATAAATCTTGAATTAGTGAAATGAATGTTATAAGAAAATAAATGCATCCAATATAACCCTAGTAACAACTTAGGATCAACTCATCCCCATTAATTGTTTTAGACTAAGTAATTGTATGTTCTAATTTATTTTCTTTAGATTAAATCAGTAGTTATTAAAATCAAATCAATCCAAATAGTTGGCCACTCCACAGCCAAATCCTTCCAAAATCAGAGTGTCACTCGGTTTCTTCTTCGGTCCCTGTGGATTCGACCCATACCTGTACTACAATGACCACATACTTGTAGGGTAAATTTGGGCGCTACCAATGATATGATTAGTGTTTCTGTTGATCTCGATTAAATTCTATTTGAATTTAACTATTGGAATAAATATTATTTTCAATACCAAGAAATAATATTATTCGAGTTTTATTGATCTCTAATATTTAGAAGGTAATAAATAAATATTTATTTATTAATAAATAATTTATTTGATTATGTAAATATATATAAATTCTTTGTTCATTGGATTGTGAATAAAATTTTAATTGTATTTAATTATTTTTATCATAAATATTTATTTTCTAGATTAAGAATAGTATATTTATTTTTGAATAAAATATTTATTTTGTTGTTCAATAAATTCAAGAGGAGTTTGAGTAAACCAAAACCGAGTTCAGTGACAAATAATAATTAAGAATACTATTACGTAATATTTATTATTGTGCAAGTTGGTGCACGCCAAAAAATAATTATAATGATATTATTATTATGTGGCATGGGTTTTATTAAAGGTTTTAAATTTTATATAATGGTTGTAATTAAATTAAAGAATAATTTAACATAAACCCTAACTCTATAAATATAAGGTTATGTCTATTGTATATTATATCCAAAAAATGAGAATATAGAATTTTTTCACACAACAAATTCTCTCTCAACTTTCCTTCTCTCTCCTTCTGGAGAATGAGAAACGAAAGAAATATTTCTTCAAGACTGAAGAATGAGAAATCAAGAATGAACAATGAAAGACATTCGATTTGTGATGATATCACTTAGAGGTCAGGTGGTTTTGTTCGGAGATCATTGGAGCGTGCATGGATCACCACTAGAGGGATTCTATCCTTGGATCCTCATGGTACAATAAAGGCATTATGAAAGGGTATTTTTAGAAGATCAAAATTCATCAACAAATAATGTTCGTAATACCATTTATTTATTTCACTAGATATTAAATAAATAATTATAAATTTGACATGCGAGATCCTCACTCATGGTTTCGAGAAAGGATTATTAAAATATATTTTAATATATCACCCAAACCACATGCTTCTCTTGTTCTTAAAACTATCATTTGGTATCTGGGCTATAATGTTAAAATTTATATTTATTTATTTTAATTTTTATCCATACACAATCATAGTTTAATTTTTATTTCTAATTATTCATTCATTAATCTAATTTGAATTAAAATACTTTGACATTCTACTAATATTAGTTTAGTGATTTTTCTTCATTAAGGATTAAGAATAGATGATGAAATACTAGAGATTAAACTGGTACGTTCCAAATCCTTGTCCCTTAAAATTAGGTTACATGATGTATAACTAGAGTACACACCATGTACCTAAGTGCATTATACCTAGATGCACTAAGCAGTTAATTACTTGTGGTGTATTTATTGCACACAGTGTGTTGACTGGGCCAACATGGAACACAAAAAGAAGATACATGGTGTGTATCTAGCTTGTAAACACTATGTATTTTGACTGAGTTAACACACTCTATCCCCAGGTATGTGAGTGAGATATTCGAAAACTGAGGTACATGGCGTGTAGCTAGATTTTACATGCATGCAGTAACCTTATTAATGGAAGAATTAAATTACATTAAAGTGGTATCAAGTACATTGTTTTTTTACTCATATTTTTCTAATGTATTTCTTGATATGGGGTTTACATATTCCTTTATTTATAAATAATTTTAGAGTAAATTGAAAATTTCACATCAGGAAATGAATTCGGGACTTGTGGTAAAAACACACAGGAAAAACATTATGGAAAAAAGGCATTATAAGAATATTTATATTGTTTTATGAGGAAAGAAATTAACTATGAATGTTATTTTTTCCCTTAGTGGAGTTTAATGTTATTCTGGGTATGAATTGGATTTTTTTATCATTGTAAGATTGATTATAGAGCTAAAAATTAGTTTTTCAGAAAAAGTTTTAGTTTGTATACAAGAATGAATCCATATCATTGATAACATATTAGGAAGCTAATAAACTGTTAAAATATAGAATTTAAAGTTATCTTGAACATTTTGTTGAAAATAAGGGAACTGTTCAAATTAATGACATGTTAGTGGTAAATGAATGCCTAAATGTTTTTCTTGATGAGTTTCCTGGTGTAATACCTGATCGATAATCTGAATTTACTATTGAATTTGTTCCTTATGCTAAACCAATTTCAAAACCAACTTATTGAATGGCTCAAGTAGAACTTCTAAAATTGAAAAATCAGTTGCATGAGTTACTTGATAAAGGATTCATTCATCCTAGCACTTCACCAAGGGGTACTCCTATTTTTCTGTTAAATAGAAAGAAGATTACATGATTCTTTACATTGATTATAGAGATTTGAATAATATTACTTTTAAGAGTAACTATCCACATTCTCATATCAATTGATTGTTTGATTTTCTCCAAGCAGTTCAGTGAAAAAACAACTACAATAATGCATCTTCTTCTTCTTGCTGGAATAAAAAACTTCCTTTGTGATTATTAAATCAATGAAGATCAGATCAGTTTAGCATCATCACAATTATTCTACCCTAAATAATAATCAATATTTAACTGGGTACACTCTATTCTTCTTAGACACATAATTATATAAAATTGAGTGATAGTTTCTTGATCTCTTTCTTCGATGCACAACATCAACAGTTGAGTGTATTGGTTCTTCTATGTATAAGTGAATATTCTGGTACCACTCATTACACTTCACTAAAATTATCACCTAATGCATGTATTTTAATTATGCATGTGATTATCATTCTCATTACCATGCATGCACACATAACTATTCTTCTCTTTCTCTATATTATCTACTCTCATGTGAAACTATGGGGTACTATCATTTTTTTGAAAGTAAAAACACTAACATATATATATAATATATAATTTTTTGATATTTTATGTGCTATAAAACTTGTTCATGTAATTATAACATGAAAATCATGTATAACCTATATAAGTATTCATGTAAGTGAATGCACCTTGGTTCATTACCTACTTTTTACGTGCACAATAGGTCTATTTTAGATGTATTATTCTACATGCAAGTTCCTTTTCACAAACCTATGTGTGTTTTATCTCCTATTCCATGTAAGGTTGTACACATAGATCAACTTCATATATAACTATCTTGTGGTGCTAGTTTCTTTTCACAAGTAATGAATTTATGATAAAAAAATGTTCACTATTTCTCAATCACTTCTTATGACCCTTGAGTGTATATGTTACATATCAGGTGTCTGTGATTCTTCTCCATGAAATAAATGGCTTCACAAATCCAATTATTCATGATTCAAAATGGAAGTACTCGACTCAATCACTAGCTCTCTAATGTCTAATGATTGTTTACAAACTAGGAAGGATTCATGGATCTTAGATCTTCAAGAAATATAGGGAGACACATATGTGATGTCCCTATTGATTCATGGAATGATGTTCTTTATGAAGCTCCTTCAAGAGATTTTTTCACTTTTCAAAGAAATGTGGGACTCATCATCTTCATTAATCCTTGAAGGTTAATGGAGAAGGCAATCCTTCATGTAACAAGTGTAAACATAGTTGCTTTGTTTTAATGAGAAAAGACATCACTCATAAAAATGATAGTGGAATCACATTTCTCGATGAAGATGATTCTCCTTTTATAGTCTTGGATGAACACCTTTTAAATTTGTATCCATTAACTAAAATCTAGAAATTTGTTTCAAGAAAATCTAAGATTTGAATGCCAGAAACCCTTGGCTTTGATATCTTCAAACACAGGTTAAAGTGATGTCTAATATTATAAAACTTTTCTTCATTATCGAGAACCTCCTTTATGGTGTTTCATCACATGCATGAAATATGGATCACATTTATCTCATTAATTGATCCATATCTCCTTTAATAGATGAGTCCCATAATTCTCCTATAGTTGTGTTTACAATCAGTTAAATATTTGTCTTTTTATTATTCACATGAATCATGAAAATAAAGTTGCATGATTCCTTCGATCAAGTCTGTCTCATCTTTTCAACCTTAGTACAACCATGGTGGTCTTTGATTTAAACTATGGTTTCTCAGACATCTTCTCTGGTGAGGAATTGGATCCATCGAGAGGTGGTAAGGGGAAGATGATGGTGCTGCTTTAAAAATGCGTGGCACACTCTGAATACAAATTTTAGAGGAGATTAGACGACATAGATAAATTTGATCAGGGGGACTCTATTTTGTTTTTCATTTAAGAAGGTGAACAGTATGATCAAGAAATGATTCCCATATCAAACTTCATAAGAAGATTTCATCCACTTTATATTCAAATCATTGCAGTTTTCTCCTTTGATCTGTTAGTGGTGGTTCAACATCGATACATAGTCCATACAGATGGGCCCTACAGAATTCCAACCCACCCTATGCGTAGCCACATACGTATGCTTCATTGAACTTATACATGGTCCCACACACAGAGGGCCCATACACAACCCTCATGCCACCTTCTAGGTGCCCACTCATAACTCCAAAGTTGGGGTTGTATTGGGTTCTTAGTTGGTTTGTAGCATTTTTTAATAAATTCCTCCAATATATAAGCACTTAGAAAATATCTAAGTAAATAATGAAATCTAACAAATTCATAGACACCTCTTCTTCAAAATTCAAAAAAAATCAGTTAATAATAATTATATTTTAGTTCAATGGTTATTGTTTATGAAAAATAATATTTTTCATGGTCTCTTTCAAAGTCTTTTTCATGAAATTCAATATTTTTATTGTCTTCAAATAAGATCCTAGAATTCATAGTCTACACTTTTTGGAATATAAATTCAAAATAACTTCTTCAATATTAATAATACTTTCATCTTTGTCATAAAAAATGTATCACCTTTGATACATATAATTGAAATTAATATCATTTAACAAATAATCATAATTTATAGTATAATTATTGAAACATGAAATCTAATTTCATCAAATGAATTCATAACAATTGTCTAGGAATAACCTTGGAACTCAAAGTATTCTAGAGATGTTTCTATGAATATCAAGACTTGATGAATTCATCCAAGATCCATTAACATTGGAAATCTTTCATCATATTGAAATCACTAAAATATTATTATCACATTGATCACTATTTTCAACCAATGAAAATCATTTGACCAAAAATACAATCCATACAAAATGTGGACTCTTCTTATCTTCTAAAAGATACAAGGTCACATCAATGGATAAATCACATAATTTAGAAGTATGATCTGTTGAGGGATTTTTTTTAGAGAGGTGAATTTTTAGTGATCAGTATTTCCATGGAAGATAACTTGCAAGACCCCTTTACTAAAGCCTTGAATCAGTAGAAACAAGACTATCATGTAAGGTATAGTGGACTGAAGGTTGTAGGTAGTTGGATATAGTCCATGTTGTATTTTTTTAGAGTTGGTGTCTTAGGACCAACTATTTTTACATTGATTACATGTATATTTGATGTATTTAATATTAAAAAAAATTCATATTTCATTTTGATCATTGTTTTTCATTACTCTAATGTAATAAAGTTTTAAAGTATATATAACATTGATAAGATAATATCAGTTCTCCACTATAATGAGAACCTCAATGTGCTATGATGATATTCTTAAATAATTTTCTATAGTTGGATAACATATTATGATGGGAAACATGGTACATATATTTTAGGTGAAAGTACTCATAAAAAGACGAGGCTTCATCTCATTAAGTTTACACTTGTTATTCTCCAATATAGGAGATTATAAGAACTGACCCCCCAGTAAGAATTCCACATGTTTTGGTGTCATCAGATATTCTTGTATTATATTATGTGTGATTGTTCTTATATGTTATGATTATTATTAATTCATGTTATAACTCACATACTTTGATTTATTTCATAAACCATGATGATAACAGTTAACGGTGAAGTTGGATACATTTGGTGCATTGTGAGTGACATGTCATTAATGGATAAGTTGAACAATGATTTGTCCCTTCCATCTTTATGGAAGCTAATATCTCATCCCTTTTATTGGAATGAACCATTTTCCTAAATTCCATATTTATGGTGCAATGACATGATTATTTTAGATATTCAATGAATGATATATCAAGCATAATGGTTGGTGATTTGGATGTGCAACTTTCTTAATGATATATTGAGACAAAGGGATTATATTACACAATGAGTGTTTGTATGTTGTTGTCATCATGGAGACATTATGTTATTTCTGTTGAGGTACCTTGACCTATTATTAGATATTAATCTTGAACTTTAAGCATGCCTACATAATGCTAATGAGAAAAAATTCTAGAGGGTCACACACTAAGTGTTTTCACTGATCTCGATTAATTTCTTTTTGAATTTAACTATTCTAATAAATAATATTATCTTGACCAAGGAAAAATTTTATTCAGGTTTTTTGATCTCTAATATTCAAAAGGTAATAAATAATTATTTTTGTCAATAAATAAACTATTTGATTATGTGAATATATATATAATCTATATTTTCTGGATAGTGAATAAAATATTTATTTTATTTATTTACTACTTTAATAAATATTTATTTTCTATATTATGAATAAAATATTTATTTATTATTACAATGTTTATTAGGCTATGAAAAAATTATATAAGTATTCAAATAGACCAAGAATGATTCAGATGAAAAATATTAATTAACAAGATCATTACATAATATTTTTTATTTTTCAAGTTGGTGTGCGCCAGAAAATAATAATAATGAAATTATTATTATGTGGAATTAGTTTTATTAAAGGGTTTAAATATGATTTAATAAATGATATGAAAATAAATAATATTTTAACTTACACCCTAACTCTTTAAATAGATGGTTATGTCAATTGTATATTGCAAACAAAAATTTAGAATAGATAATTGTTTCGCACAATGAATTCTCTCTCGACTCTGTCTCTCTCATTCCCAAGAATGAGAAACACAAGAGATATTCCTTCAACCCGAAGAGCACCAATCAAAAATGAACAATGCCAGACATTCAATTCACCACACTAGCATCCATTGATCGAGTGGTGTTGTTTGGATATCGTTGGAGTGTGTGTGGATCATTTCTAGAGGGATTATATCCTTTAATCCTCATAGTGCAATGAATGAAATCTGAAAGGGTCTTTTCAGATGATCAAAAATCATCAATGAATAACATTCCTAATCCAAGGTATTTATTTATTTAGATATTAAATAAATTAATTATAAATTTTATGTACAAGATCCTCACTCATGGTTTTGGAAAATAATGATTAAATGAAATTTTAATATATTTCCAACCTATCCACAATTTCACTGCACCCAGAACCATCAGTAGTTACTTCAATCACATATAAACTACAAAACCGAACATTAATGGTGCTAGAAATGGTGTTTATCAGTGCTAGGAAATAATTGAATACATGATTGATGTTGAAAGAACTATTATTTTATCAACACTAAAAAATCACTGATAAAGGGGTCCTTTATCGGTGCTAAAAAATCGCTAATAAAGGGGTCCTTTATCAGTGCTAAAAAAAGCGTTGATAAATGGGACATTTATCAACACTTTAATTTTGCACTGCTAAAGGAATAATTTATAAGTTCTTATAAAAGTGCTGATAAAGGGTCTATTTTATCAGTTCTTATAAATGTGCTAATAAAGGATCCTTTATCTGTGATTTTATGAGCACTGATAAAACGGACCTTTATCAGCCCTTATAAAGGTGCTGATAAAGGGCCATAGTGTAGTGTATTGTAACAGCACACCACAAGACCAAAAATACAACAGATATTAACAAAAAAAGTCCCAATACTTATTATAAGTGAAATGAAATTTACAACACAAAAATAAGAAAAAAACACTATATTATAGACATTTCAAACATTGGTTCATGCAATTACATAAATACAAATTATTCCACACATTAAAAAACATCAATGCTCCATTATTTTTTAACCCTAACCCAACTTAGTATATTTTTTAAAAAACCACTACTACTAAATAAAAATAACACACCTGTGTATAAAAAAAATTCTTATATTAGTAATAATATAAATAAATAAATTAAAATAAAGTGTTAATTTTACTCAAATTGATGTCAATTTTAAATATAAAGATGCACTGGGAGTCATTCCGGTTACACCGTGCATCTTATTGAGTTGAGGTTGATTACAACACATCTTAAATGACTTAGGGATCATATTCCTATAGTATTGAAAGAATTAAAATGTATTTTCTTAGTTTTGGTTACATTAGTTGTCTTTTTTTACAAAAATGTAATTTTAAACTGGAAACACGTACTTTTGACTCATTCTAATCACATTGTGTATTGTTTTGTTGTGAAACAAATTCCTACACACCAAAAATGACTTATTAATTATTTTCTTAAATTATCACGAAAATACAAGAGTTTTTTATCGGTGTTCAGTGAGTGACACTTTTTGAACTAAAATGTCGATTTTAAACTAATAATGGACACTTTAAGTCATACCCGGAATATCAGGTGTCAGATTAAGGTGCGGATGAATTCTACACATAAAAAATGACTTATGTATCATTTTCCTAAATTATCAAAACAATATGAATTTGTTTTCTTAGTTTAAAATATGTTACTTTTATTTTTTACTAAAATGACATTTTAAAATTGAAGCAAGAACTTTGACTCATAACAATCACATTATGTATCAGATTAAGGTGCAGATAATTCATACACATCACAAATGAGTTATTGATAAATATAATTAAGTATTAAAACAATTTAAATTGTTTCTATCAGTTTCTGAATTGGTCAGTTTGTTTTTTTACTAAAATTTATTTCAATTTTAAATAAATATGTACTTAGAGTCGTACTAGTCAAATCATGCATCAGATTGAGGTGTGTCTGATTCCAACATCTTCCTAATAACTTATGGATTGTTTTCATAAATTATCAAAACAATATGAATGTTTTTACCTATATTTGAGTATGTCACTTGTCTTTTTTATAAAAATGTTTTTTTAAACTTTAAACAAAAACTTTGACTCATACAAATCACATCATGTATCTGTTTGACATGAGACCGATTCCTACACATCACAAATTATTTATGAATATATTCCTTAAATTATAAAAAAAAATCCAACCATGTTTGCTTGATTTTCAATGAGTGAAACTTTTTAAAGTCAAATTTCGATTTTAAACTGATAACAGGCACATTGAGTTAGTTTTCTTTTTTACTAAAATTAATTTCAATTTAAAATAGAAAGAAGTACTTGGAGTCATACCAATAACATTGTGTGTCATATTGAGGTTTAGTTGATTCCTACACATCCCAAAGTCTCAAAAACAATCCTAACTGTCAAGGTTACCATGAATTCTGTTGACTTTATTTGTCATAAGACCAACCATCCATGAGTAGATTCAAACAAACCACAAAAAATCAAACAAAAAAATCCACCTGTATATGAAAACAATTATTATGCGAGCAATATAAAAATATATAAATTAAACATAAATATGAAAAAAATGATTTATTCAATGGATAATTATTTTACTGTGAAAACATTAAGATTGCCTCTATAATTGAGTAGTGGCAGCGTCATTTCTCTTCATACAAAATAATTGGAGAGAACTTCAAAGAAAGTGAAAAATTAAACATTATAGAGGTGAAAAGGTTTTGAGGTAGAATAAGCATGAAAGTTGGACTGAACACACCAACTCGAACAAAATAATCTACCTATATAATAAAACAATAATTATCTGGGTAATAATAAATATAAATAAATTAAACATAAATATGTAACAATATATTAATTCTATGGGAAATTATTTTACTATGTAAACATTAATATTACCTATGTGATTGAGTAGAGAAAACTTTATTTCTCTTTCTACAATGGTAGTGGAGGTAACTTTAAAGAAAGTGATAAATGCACCATAGTAGGGGTGAAAAGGTTTTAAGGGAGAAGAAGAATGAAAGTTGGACAGAGCACCACAACTCGAAAAAAATAATCCACCTATATAAGAAAACAATTATTATGTGAGTAATACTAGAAAGAAATAAATCAAATATAAATATGAAACAATAAATTAATTATATGGACAATGATTTGACAATACAAACATCAATATTACCTCTGTGATTGAGTAGAGGTAGTATCATTTCTATTCCTGTAAAGGGAGTGGAGGTAACATGAAATAATGTGACAAATTCACCACTAAAGGGAAGAAACTATTTTAAGGGAGAATTTAAGAACCCGGTTTTTGCTGTGAATGACTTTGGAATATTCTTGATGATATTCCAGAGCAGCGCCCTCAGACGGCCTGCGATTCTGCGCCCCGGTGTGTCTGGGATTGAATTTTCAGTGCGTTCACACTGGAAACGCCACATAAATGGGATTACTCATAAACGGTGCACCAGATCAGGGATCTGAGTGTACGGATGGGTCCGGAATGGGTCGTTTACCCTAGGAACGACATAAAACATGTTGGCGTGAGATGTTTGGACCCCTCGCCCGCTTCTGGAACGTTAAACAGATTAAATAAATAAATTAATTCGTTTAGTGTTGAAACGTAGGTATCTCTTAAATAGTGCCTCGGATTGGGAAACCGAGGGCACCGTTGAGTTCGAAGCGCGACGTTTACCCTAGGAGGGGTGTATGTTTTGCGGGCGCGGCCCGTCTGTGAAAAATGGTCCCAGGGGCGTTTTCGTAATTTGGCGGTCTCGGGCGATAAGTTTTATAACTTTTGAAAGGGGTCTCAGATTAAAATTCTGAGACCTCCGTTGTGCTCGGGAGGTGGTGTTTACCCTAGGGGAGGCTTAACCTCGACCCTGCTGAGGGTTCGGGTTCGGGCCGACGGGCGGGTGCTTAAGCGTTTTCTATTTAAACGCTTAACTCACCCCTCCCTCTTCCTCTTCCTCACTTGGACAGTAGCAGGAGGCAGCCTTCCCTCTCCTCCTCCACTCCGGTGAGGCAGCTTTGTCAAGGCAATGTCGCGGTGGCGGATCACCCGTGAAGCTTTGGGCAACGCCCCAGCAGGTAGTGTCTTGTTGTGTTTTTTTTCTTTCCCGCACCTCCTTTGAACTTAAATTATACGCTCGAATTGTTGTTGGATTTTCAAAAAAACCAAATGAATGCGTAGTAGAGTTTTTTCTCTTTCCATCACTTGTTTTGGTTCGTAAATCCGAGTTGCGAGGAGGCTGCAGTGGTCCGCGCGAAGATTGCGGGAATTTTGGGTTGTCCCGGCGGTTTCCGGCGGTCTTGCGGGTTCCCAGGGCTGCGCGGCTTCGGTCCGAGGAGGCGGCGACGGTGGAGACTCCATCCGGAAGCAGCGCTGAGGGCAACGGCGAGTGGCAGTGGGCGATGCGACGGGCTCCGGCCACGGGCGAGGAGCGTAGGGCGCCGTCGGCGCAGGCCGACGCAACGGTGAGGCGGGGTCGCACCGCGCGACCCCGCGCGGCGACAGAGACCCGCGATCGGTGGGTCTCCACAGAAATCTGCGACCAGCCTCGTGGCTGGTCGGTGTGGCGTGGAACCGGAGTCCACGACCAGGTCACGCGGGTGAGCCACGGGCCGGCCAGCGCGGACCGGTCCGGACCGGTCCGGACCGGCTGGACCCGGCCGGTCCTATCCAGGGGGGAGGAGTTCGCCCCTCCGGCTTCGGACACCCGTCAATTTCGCCACGAGTGCCCGTTTTGTGCGCCGTCTGCTGCGGCGCAGACCTAACAGCGAGCCAGTATTTTTGAGATGGTTTCGGGAATTTTTAATTCTCGAAAGGAGGGGCCTTGGTGGCGTGACACGTACGTCGAGTGGTTTGTCGTTTTTCCGGGAGAATCTTGTTTTGAGGTGCGCGGACGCATCCGACTCCCGCCTTGAGTGCCGTCAATGGCGTTGGGACCCTGGCGCCGGGGCGAAGGTTTCCAAGGCGGTTTTGGGCATTGAGATTGGATTTGAGGTGTGGGCCCCATGGCCCGTCTTTCGAGCTGCGTGCAGCGTTTCACACCTTTCTCACCGAGCGTCTGTTCGGGGCATGCGAGCAGTCGTTTTTTGGTGTTTTTCCGAGGGGATTTCAATGGTGCAATCCTCCCACTCTAACTCCACATGATGGTGCGGGACCCGCGAGGGCCGTTTCGGGGGTTGACGGTGATTTCCAGCTTTATCACCGGGTGACCGTTTTGGAGGGGTGAATAGTCTAACTCGTGTACCTTTTCGAGAGGATCACAACAGTGCGATCTGTTGGCAGTGCTTCGGGACCGGGGTGTGGGTCCCGCGTGGTATCGCTCGTGCGCGGTAAGAAGGAATGTACTTTTTTCCCTGGGTATCCGTTCCACTCAAGTGAGTAGTTCTCTTGATGTGTTTTTTCGAGAGCATTGCGATGGCGCAGTTCGCCCGGCCTTTCTCGGGATCGTGGTGTGCGCCCCACCTGGGCTGGCTACAGTGAATAGTACCCTTTTCACCAGGTGGCCATTTTGGGCGATTGAGTACTCAATCCTGTGTGTTTTTTAGGGGATCGCAGTGGCGTGATCCGTTTGTTCAGTTTCGGGATCTTGGGGTGGGCCCCACACGGGTTGGTTACAGTGAATAGTACCTTTTTCACCGGTTGACTGCTTCAGGTGAGTAAGTAGTCTATCTCGCGTGTTTTTCCACGAGGATTACAATGGTATGATCTGTTTGGTTGTGCGGAGCCTCATACACGATCTTATTAAATGTGGAAATGTGAAGGTGCCCCGACGGCGGTTCCTCTACCGAGTTTGTAGCGAACCCTTGGCGTGTGATCGCGTGCACTCCCGTGTGAGTGAAGTAATGCTTGAATAGATGTGGTTGTCCATTCCCCAATCCTTAAGGAAAAAATTTGGAAACGTTACGTCACGCCTTCGCGTTAACGTTGGGTGCCGTGTGCATAATAGCCCCTGGGCTAGAGACGTGGTATGCTCTGCGAGTATAAGGGAGTGCTTAGAGGTACATGTGGTTTTACCTGAGAACGTTTTGTGCATTCGGTTGGGGTTGACTTGGGGCCACACGTCGTGTGGGTCCCTTGTGCGTGTCATGCTCTACTTTGCGTACTTTGACCTCTCGCGACATAGAGGTTCCCTCTGTGCTCGTTTGTTTGACCAGCTGGGTTGATTGGTCTCCCCCTGTTTTCATTCTCGATGGATCAGCCGGTAGCGGTGCTAGTGTCACCCAGTGATGGGACAGACGTAGAACCTCTTTTGGGTGAGTTGTTCTAGAGTTGGGTGGTTGCGCGATACCCACTACGTGTTCGGTTGGACAGTGGTGTACCCTCCAGTAGAGATGGCTAGAGCATTTCTGAGTTTTACCCTCCAGTGGGGCTGGGCAGTGGGTTACTCATCGACTTCTTCAGGTTTACCCTCCAGCAAGGCTGGGCAGTGGGTTGCTCACTGACTTCTAGGGTCTACCCTCCAGTAGAGACTGGGTAGTGGGTCACCCGACGACCTCTTAGGGTCTACCCTCCAGCAGGACTGGGCAGTGGGTTGCCCGTCGTCTAATCCAGGTCTACCCTCCAGTAAGGCTGGGTAGTGGGTCACCTGTCGACTTATTCCAGGCCTACCCTCCGGCAGGGCTAGGCAGTGGGTCTCCTGATGGTGTATTAAGGTCTACCCTCTAGCGGGGCTGGGCAGTGGGTCGCCTGATGATGATTTAAGGTCTACCCTCCAGAGGGGCTGGGCAGTGGGTCGCCTGATGATGTATTAAGGTCTACCCTCCAGCGGAGCTAGGCAGTGGGTCGCCTGATGATGTATTAAGGTCTACCCTCCAGTGGGGCTGGGTAGTGGGTCTCCTGGTGATGTATTAGGGTTTACCCCCAGCAGGGGTGGGCAGTGGGTCACCCGATATCTGGTTATGAATTACCCTCCAGTAGGGCTGGGAAGTGGGACACTTGTCGGCATTCCAGACTCAGTCCATTCTACTAGGCTACCCTGTGACTTTCCTCCGTGATTGCCAGAGTAGGACCCTTGGTTGTACGGGTCGGTGATGTAAAAACTTTGACTTTGAGGATACCTCTCGACTGTAGGGCAGTGACGAGGTGTGGTTTGACTTTCCATAGAACTCTCAAGTACAAGGGGCACTTTCCCCACCTAGATGCGTTCTTGGGACGCGATCTAAAACCGTGCGGGCGAGTCAGTGCCGCCCAAAGCGGATAGTGTCGAGGTGCGGTGATTGAGCCCCTTGGCTTGCAGTTCGAGGTAGACATACGGGATGCTGGGCATCGATGGTTTACTTCTGGGACTGTTGGCTACTCTTTCCTTGGGATGAGCGATGGGACGAAGATCCCCTTACGAGCTTGTTCTGACTTCTTGTAGAGCATATATATAGGTATATACCTTGTTCGAGTACCCACTTCCTAGGCTTGGTTACTCTCACTCCAGGAGAGGCGAAGACGCATGGGGTATGCCACGTGCTTTCCATGTCTAGCTTATCGTGGTTGGATGAGTCTACTCTCCTGCTATAGGTAGTGAAGGCTCGACGGGAAGTTCATCTTCTCACCGTTTCTAGCTCCTTATGCCTGGACGATTCTACCTCCTTTCTCTTGTTGGGTTGAGCTGGACTCTTTACTGCACTCTTGGTTGTACTCCTTTACTTTTCCTGTTCGCTCTACTGCTCACCCTTCGGTTCCTCCTTTGTTGCTCCCTCGATCCTTTGGGGTATCCTACTGAGTATTTTATTACTCACCCCTGCTTGGGCTTTTCCCGCACTTGGTGTGCCCTTGCAGACGACAGACAGGTTGGTCGTGACGTTAGAGGAGCTTAGGAGCTTGGGCGCTTGGACCGCGTGCGGTGGTCGGAGTCGGGTTCCAGGTGGGGGACCCTTCCAGCTGTTTTCCTTTTTGTTTACCTGTTGCCGGGTTGTGGCACCTTTTCTGGTTGGGCACGTGTTTTGCCCCTTTTTCCTTTGCAGCACTTTACTTGTACTGTTAGAGGCTGATGCACATTTGTGGTTTATTTATAGCAGTTACTCTTTTACTCTGCTTGTCTTTTCTTTTACTCTACACTTTCGCATTGACTCTGCTGTGTGTGTGTGTATAAGTGCTTAGGAAAAGGCCTCCTCGAGTTGTCGTGCCTTCGGCGCTAGTCTCCAGCCCCTGGCCTATGGAGGCGGGCTTGGGGTAGTTGCGGCTCGAGCCTGGGTAGGGTCGGGTCATGACAAAGTGGTATCAGAGGTGGTTCATTCCTTGGGACGTTGTGCTGATTTCCCTAAAAGAGTAATTGGTTGGGATATAGGGAAACTGTGTTAATGAGTCTCGAGAGCGGGTCTCAGGCCAGGGAGTCCAGTGATGGTGCGGCAGCTGACGTATCCATTCACCAGGACCTTGATAACCCGCTTGTCGACTCGACATGATGAGACACTTGTTGCAGGGAAAATTTGTTTGTGCATGACATAGGATTGAGTCTTTGACTATCCTTCTTGAGTCAGCTCCCCATCATTGTTATTGGTATATACATATATGCCCATCTGACCGCAACACTCCTGGATAATATTCAGGATGTCTCCACGAAAACAGCCAACCAAGATACCAGCTTTGGTGCGTGACGATGATGCTGTGAGCTACGAGGCCACAGTCCAGGACCCATCATGCAAGCACCTTTCTCCGGGTGGGCCAGTAGCAGCACCCCCACCTGTTGAGCAGCAGGTAGCTTCAGTAGAGCAGACGGGGCTTGAGCACAGGTTGAGCACGCTCCGTGAGTTCCAGCGGTAGAGACCGCTGAGGTTCAGTGGTGAGCCAGACCCTCAGGCAGCAAAGGCTTGACTCGAGACAGTGGTTTTCCTTTTCAGGCTTGTGCAGACGCTGACAGATCATAGAGTGGCTTTGGCAGCCACCCCTTTTTGTGGAGCAGCTTGGCGTTGGTGGAGTCTGGTGACTCAGTTTCTTGGCGAGTCGTCGCTTTCGTGGGGAGAATTTCAGTTGTTGTTCCATGGGGAGTTTTTCCCCTACTGCTTGTGCTCCTTTTGGATTCAAGAGCTCCTGTAGTTTTAGCAGAGAGGGATGAACGGTGGCCGAGTACGTGGCTAGTTTTGCAGACCGTGCACGCTTTTACCCGGACTTGGTCCATGACGACAACATCCGAGCGCGGAAGTTTGAGTTGGGTCTCTGTCGGGAGATTCATGATGTCATAGTACCCTTGGGCATTTCCACTTATGCTGGGGTGTTAGAGAAGGCGCTGCTGACAGAGAGCTTCCTGTCACGTTCTAGAGTTGGTGGTGGCAGCAGGCACGTTGGAGCCGAGACGTCTGTTGCAGCTAGCGGGTGTCGGCAAGCAGGACCTCGGCGCAGGTGGCTTTCTGACAACCGGACTCAGGGGAGTGGTCGTACAAAACAGTGGCACCGGAGGGCACCAGTGGAGCCCAGAGAGACTCAGTTCCATGGTTGCGACAGGTGAGGTCACCTGGCATGGGACTGCCCAATCAGGCATGCAGAGAGCTTCAGACAGGCTGTAGGTGCACCACCACGACGGAGGTAACGCCGTGATCAGAGTAGTACCTAGAGAGATGGTGCTAGAAGAGGAGCGAGAGGAGCTGGTAGTGAGGGACAACTTTAGGAGGTCTTCTCATCACCACTAGGCAGTCCACGTTAGGCCCCGGGAGCTGACAGTTGGGACCGTAGACAGCCGCGAGCTTTGGGTGTCTACGATCCTGCAGAGCATGAGGTGATAAGAGGTACACTCAACAGCTTTTCTACTTTTTTCAGTAGAATTGTTAGACTCTGTGTGTGGAATTTTATCCTCCCTGCTCCTTGCGTGAGGTGTTACCAGGGTGGTGTGGGGCATCGGTGTAACCCTGTGTGGGTATGATAAAAGGCATGGGACCTTTTCCTTTAGTCGATGGTGTTGAATCCTTCACTTCCGAGCATGTAAGAGGGCCTTGGCTGTGAGACATCAACTGTGGAATCCTGCGTGACCAGATATCCTTAGGTGTTCCACCATATGGATATTCTAAAGGAGTGAATCACCGGGCCTTGTTCCAGGTGCGGGCGGTGATTCCAGTCGCGGCGTGTGACGTGGAGGTTCGGCCAGGGAGGTGAGCTACCCCCGAGAGCCTTCGGGCCGTTTGAGACTGTGCAAAGGGATGGCGAGGTTCCCTAATGCCTTTCCCTAACCCCAAGGTCTGGGGTGGGTGCACAACATCTCCCGCGTGGTTCACCTAAGGAGATGTGTGCTTGCTCCTATGCACGTCATCGACAAGGGTCGGCCTCCCGTGAACAGGTCAAATCCTTTGGTCTGTGTGCAGTGGCACAGAGCTGTGCAAGAGTTCTTCTGGGTATGGGAGAGCCAGGTGTGGGCTTAGTACCCTGAGTTATTCCCTAGTTTTTCTTTTCGGGGACGAAAATCTCAAGGGAGGGAATGATGTAAGAACCCAGTTTTTGCTGTGAAAGACTTTGGAATATTCTTGATGATATTCCAGAGCAGCGCCCTTAGACGGCATGCGATTCCAAGCCCCGGTGTGGCCGGGATTGAATTTTCTGTGCGTTCACACTGGAAACGTCAAATAAATGGGATAAATCATAAACGGTACATCGGATCAAGGATCTGAGTGTATGGATGGGTCCAGAATGGGGTGTTTACCCTAGGAACGACATAAATCATGTCGGTGCGAGATGTTTGGACCTCTCGCCCGCTTCTGGAACGTTAAATGGATTAAATAAATTAGTTGATTTGTTTAATGTTGAAACGTAGGTATCTATTAAACAGTGGCTCGGATTGGGAAACTGAGGGCACCATTGAGTTTGGAGCGTTCTGTTTACCCTAGGAGGGGTGTAAGTTTTGCGGGCGCGACCCGTCTGTGAAAAATGGTCCCAGGGGCGTTTTCGTAATTTGGAAGTCTCGGGTGCTATGTTTTATAACTATTAAACGGGGTCTTGGATTAAAATTTGGAGAATGCCATTGTGTTTGGGAGGTGGTGTTTACCCTAGGGGAGACTTAACCTCGACCCTGCTAAGGTTTCGGGTTCGGGCCGACGGGCGGGTGGTTAAGCGTTTTCTATTTAAACGCTTAACTCACCCCTCCCTCTTCCTCTTCCTCACCTGGACAGTAGAAAGAGGCAGCCTTCCCTCTCCTCCTTCACTCTGGATAGTCAGCTTCGGAAAGGCGACGGTGCGGCGGCGGATCGCCCGTGAAGCTTCGGGCCACGCCCCCGCAGGTAGGGTCTTGTTGTGTTTTTTTCTTTCCCGCACCTCCTTTGAACTTAAATTATACACTCTAATTGTTGTTAGATTTGTGAAGAAAACACATGAATGCGTAGTAAGGTTTTTCCTCTTCCCATCGCTTGTTTCGGTTCGTAAATCCGAGTTGCAAGGAGGCTGCAGCGGTCAGGTGAAGATTGCAGGAATTTTGGGTTGTCCCGGCGGGTTCCCAGGGCGGCGCGACTTTGGTCTGAGGAGGCAGCGGTGACGGCGACTCCATCCAGCAGCGGCGCTGGGGGCGACGGAGAGCCAAAGCGGGCGATGCTGCGGGCTCCGGCCGCGGGCGAGGAGCGCAGGGCGCCTTCGTAGCAGGCCGACGCGACGTTGCACCGCGCGACCCCGCACGGTGACAGAGACCCGCGATCGGTGGGTCTCCGCGGAGGGCCGCGACCAACCTTGTGGCTGGTTGGCGCGGCGTGGACCCGGAGTCCACGGACGGGCCACGCGGGTGAGCCGCGGGCCGGCCAGCGCGGACCGGTCCAGACCGGTCGGACCGGCTGGACCCGGCCGGTCCTGTCCAGGGGGAGGAGTTCGCCCCTCCGGCTTCGGACACCCGTCAATTTCGCCACAGGTGTCCGTCTTGCACGCTGTCTACGGTGGCGCAGACATAACAGCGAGGCAGCCTTTTTGAGATGGTTTTGGGAATTTTTAATTTACGAAACGAGGGGCCTCAGTGGCGCGATACGTACGTCGAGGGGTTCGTCGTTTTTCCGGGAGAATCTTGTTTTTAGCTGCGCGGATGCATCCGACGCCCGATTTGAGTGTCGCCAGTTGCGTTGGGACCCTGGCACCAGGGCGAAGGTTTCCAGTGCATTTTCGGGCGTTGAGACTAGATTTGAGGCATGGGCCCGACGACCCGTCTTTCAAGCTGCGTGCAGCGTTTCACGCCTTTCTCACCGGGCGTCTGTTGGGGGCGTGCGAGCAGTATTTTTTGGGTGTTTTTCCGAGGGGATTGCAATGGTGCAATCCACCCACTCTAACTCCGCACGATGCTGCGGGCCCCGCGAGGGACGTTTTGGGGTTTGACAGTGATTTCCAGCTTTATCACCGGGCGACCATTTTGGACGAGTGAATAGTCCAACTCGTGTACCTTTTCGAGAGGATCGCAACGGTGCGATCCGTTGGAAGTGCTTCCGGACTGGGGTATGGGTCCCGCGTGGTACCGCTCGTGCGCGGTAAGTTGGAATGTACTTTTTTCCCTTGGTATCTGTTCCACTCAAGTGAGTAGTGCTCTTGACGTGTTTTTCTGAGAGCATTGCGATGGCGCAGTTCGCCCGGCCTTTCTCGGGATCGTGGTGTGGGCCCCACCCAGGCTGGCTACGGTGAATAATAACCTTTTCACCGGGTGGCCGTTTTGGGTGATTGAGTACTCAATCTCATGTGTTTTTTTTCCAGGGGATCGCAGTGGCGTGATCCGTTTGTTCAGTTTCGGGATCTTGGGGTGGGCCCCACACGAGTTGGTTACGGTAAATAGTACCTTTTTCATCGGTTGACCGCTTCAGGCGAGTAAGTAGTCTATCTCATGTGTTTTTTTGAAAGGATTACAATGGTATGATCCGTTTGGTTGTGCGGAGCCTCATACATGATATTATTAAATGTGGAAATGTGAAGGTTCCCCGACAGCGGTTCCTCTACTGAGTTTGTAGCGGACCCTTGGCGTGTGATCCCATGCACTCTCGTGTGAGTGAAGTAATGCTTGAGTAGATGTGGTTGTCCATGCCCCAGTCGTTGAGGCGGAAAGTTGGAAACGTTACGTCACGCCTTCGCGTTAACGTTGGGTGTCGTGTGCACGATAGCCCCTAAGATGGAGACATGGTATGCTCTGTGAGTATACGAGAGTGCTTGGAGGTACATGTGGTTGTACCTGAGAATTTTTTGTGCGTTCGGTTGGGGTTGACTTGGGGGCACACGTCGTTTGGGCCCCATGTGCGTGCCATGCTCTTCTTAGCATACTTTGACCTCTCGCGACGTAGAGGGTCCCTCTGTGCTCGTTTGTTTGACCTGTAGGGTTGAGTGGTCTCCCCCTGGTTTCATTCTTGATGGATTGGCCGGTAGCGGAGCTAGTGTCACTCAGTGATGGGGCAGACGCAAAACCTTTTTTGGGTGAGTTGTTCTGGAGTTGGGTGGTTGCGCGATACCCACTACGTGTTCGGTTGGCCAGTGGTGTACCCTCCAGTAGAGATGGCTAGAGTAGTTCTGAGTTTTACCCTCCAGCGAGGCTGGGTAGTGGGTTACTCATCGAATTCTTCGGGTTTACCCTCTAGCAAGGCTGGGTAGTGGGTTGCTCACTGACTTCTAGGGTCTACCCTCCAATAGAGACTGGGCAGTGGGTCACCCGACGACCTCTTAGGGTCTACCCTCCAGC
This sequence comes from Viscum album, assembly GCA_963277665.1. Classification (NCBI taxonomy): domain Eukaryota; kingdom Viridiplantae; phylum Streptophyta; class Magnoliopsida; order Santalales; family Viscaceae; genus Viscum; species Viscum album. The sequence continues at coordinate 890,005,389 of OY728142.1, forward strand.
AGGGCTGGGCAGTGAGTCGCCCGTCGTCTAATCCAGGTCTACCCTCCGGTAAGGCTGGGCAGTGGGTCGCCTGTCGACTTATTCCAGGCCTACCCTTCAGCAGGGCAGGGTAGTGGGTCGCCTGATGATGTATTAAGGTCTACCCTCCAGCAGGGCTGGGCAGTGGGTCTCCTGATGATGTATTAAGGTCTACCCTCCAGCGGGGCTGGGCAGTGGGTCGCCTGATGATGTATTAAGGTCTACCCTCCAGCAGAGCTGGGCAGTGGGTCGCTTGATGATGTATTAAGGTCTACCCTCCAGCGGGGCTGGCCAGTGGGTCGCCTGATGATGTATTAGGGTTTACCCTCCAGGAGGGCTGGGCAGTGGGTCACCCGATATCTGGTTATGAATTACCCTCCAGCAGGGCTGGGCAGTGGGACACCTGTCGGCATTCCAGACTCAGTCCTTTCTACTAGTCTAGCCTGTGACTTTCCTCCGTGATTACCGGAGTAGGACCCTTGGTTGTACGGGTCGGTTATGGAACAACTTTGACTTTGAGGAGACCTCTTGACTACAGGGCAGTGACGAGGTGTGGTTTGACTTTCCATATAACTCTCATGTACAAGGGGCACTATCCCCACTAAGATGCGTTCTTGTGACGCGATCTAAAACCATACGGGCGAGTCAGTGCTGCCTAAAGAGGATAGTGTCGAGGTGCGGTGATTGAGCCCCTTGGCTTGTGGTTCGGGGCAGATGTACGGGATGCTGGGCATCGATGGTTTACTTCTGGGACTATTGGCTACTCTTTCCTTGGGCTGAGCTACGGGACGAAGATCCCCTTACGATCTTGTTCGGGCTTTTTGGAGAGCATATATATAGGTATATACCTTGTTCGAGTACCCACTTCTTGGGCTTGGTTACTCTCCCTCCAAGAGAGGCGAAGACGCGTGTGGTATGCCACGTGATTTATGTGTCTAGATTCTTGTGGTTGGATGAGTCTACTCTCCTGCTATAGGTAGCGAAGGCTCGACGGGAAGTTCATCTTGTCACCGTTTCCAGCTCCTAGTGCCTGGACGAGTCTACCTCCTTTATCTTGTTGGGTTGAGCTGGACTCTTTACTGCACTCTTGGTTGTACTCCTTTACTTTTCCTGTTCGCTCTACTTCTCACCCTTCGATTCCTCCTTTGTTGCTCCCTCGAGCCTTTGGGGTATCCTACTGAGTATTTTTATACTCACCCCTTCTTGGACTTTGCCTGCACTTGGTGTGCCCTTGTAGATGATGGACAGGTTGGTCGTGACGTCAGAGGAGCTTAGGAGCTTGGGAGCTTGGACCGCGTGCGGTGGTCGGAGTCAGGTTCTAGGTGGGGGACCCTTCCAGCTGTTTTCCTTTTTGTTTACCTGTTTCCAGGTTGTGGAACCTTTTCTGGTTGGGCACGTGTTTTTCCCCTTTTCCTTTTCATCACTTTACTTGTACTGTTAGAGGTCGATGAACTTTTGTGGTTTATTTATAGCAGTTGCTCTTTTACTCTGCTTGTCTTTTCTTTTACTCTGCACTTTTGCATTGAGTGTGCTGCGTGTGTGTGTACAGGTGCTTAGGCAAACGCCTCCCCTAGTTGTCGTGCCTTCGGCGCTGGTTGCCAGCCTCTAGCCTATAGAGGCGAGCTTGGGGTAGTTGCGGCTCGAGCCCGGGTTGGGTCGGGTTGTGACAGAGAAGAGGCATGGAAGTTGGACAGAGCACCCCAACTTGAACAAAATAATCCACCTATATAAGAAAATAATTATTATATGAGTACTACTTAAAATAAATAAATTAAACATAAATATAAAAAAATACATTAATTCTATAGACAATTATTTTACTATGCAAACATCAAGATTTCCACTGTGATTGGGAAGATACAACATCATTTCTCTTCCTACAAAGGCATGACACATGGATAGAAATATTCTAAAATAAATGAAATTGGAAAGGAATAATGAAAATTAAATCAACATTTCATTATATAATTATTTGTAAAATAGATAAAGTTTATCATAACATTACCTTTACATCTTTCCAAAGGGTTTCCTTTATTGTAGTTTGTTCTTCTTTCATCTACAGAAGAAATTGTCTACATGAGTAGTCAAACATTTAATTTAGATTATTTTAATATAGTAGAGAACATATAATATTATGAAGAAAAATATAATATATTAAAAAAAACTTTTACCCTCTCATTAAAATCACTTTATTTTTTAGAGGTTTCAAGGATTTGTTTCCTCTATCAAGAATCTAAATACCCTATTTTTGGTCCCCTCTAACATATAAGACATTTTCAACATTGGGAATATCCTGAAATAACTATTATTTATCAATAAAAGTGTCATCCTTGATTTAATTTTCATATGAATCAACATTTGTTTTAGTCAATAGTAGTACAATCATTCAATTATTATTTGTTGGAACAGAGACATAAAATAAAAGCACTGCTAGTTATGTCAATATGAAAGTATGGTCTTCTTTATCTTCCACACTCAAATTCACCTTCACAAATCCCATTTCATCGAATTTCACTCCATTTATATTGTCATCCCATCTGCAATGGAAAAGATGCACTTGAAATGTTGTATAATAAAAATCATATATTTGTTCAATCATGAAAAAATATGCAATATTTGCATAAATTGGATTTTTTTCCTTGGAACTAGGTATATGAAACACTTCATCCATAAGTATAACACCACTTTTCTACATCATACATAGGTAAACATGTTATTTTGTATATAATTTATAACCGTTGGTTATAAAACAAGTGTAAGATATTACATTTTCATTCGTTCCTCTCACAAGACATTAAAGTTATTTGGAAATTGAATTCATATTTTTAGATAGCTCCTTATAAATTTTATCTATGAACCATCCAATAAATTATTGATTATGTGTATTTGATACCCATAATTCAGTCCTTGATGGATTGAAATCTCTAAATATTTTCTTATGGGCTTAAATGTATGTATCGATATCTTCACTATTATGTAATATGTAAATATGTGCTTGATCCCACTCTGTTAAGGTAATTGTAACAACATCTATTTTGGAAATTCCTTCACCCATAAGGCATTCGCTGTGATGAGACATTGGGAGACCGATGCTTTCAACATCTGATAGGTAACCAATACAGAATTCAATAGCTTCTTTAATAATATATCATTCTTCAATAGAACCTTCTCTCCAAATTCGATTCTTTACATACCCTTTCAAAATATTCATATAACATTCAATGGGGTACATCTATCTGTAATGGATAGGATGACATAGTTGAACCTCTCTGACCAAGTGAAACATCAGGTGGAACATTATATCAAAGAATGATGGTGAGAAGAACATATTTAATTCACATTATTTTGACTGAAATCTCCTTATTCATGATGGGAAACTTCACCAGGTCTATAAATTTACTGTATATGGATTTTAAAAAGAAGCAGAGTTTGGTTAATTAATGTCATAAATTTTTATCTTGAATGAAATTGAAAGAAAAAAGCATTAAATCTTGTATCAAAACATGAAAGTCGTGTGATTTTAGACTTTGTAACTACAAATTAGGCATTGATCTGATATTATTGATATTTTATGAATACCCATATGGTACTTTTACACTAGTAAGTAAAAGGTAAAATTGTAATTTTTTCTATCTAGATAGAGTGTAATATACTGGGGGAAGAAAATTCCACCTTTTACACTTCATCGGTGCCAACTCCTCCCTTATCTCCATTTCAATTAATTCCAACCTAGACTTTATGACACATTTTATTTTTTCAAGAACATTTAGTAATGTTCCAATAACACTAAAAAATACATTTTTTTCTACATGCACAAAATCAAGAAAATTTCTTACACTCCAATATGATAATTCAAAGAAAATTGATCTCTTCTTCCAACCTGATTTTGTAAGGTTTTTCAAAAATGTTTTACCAAAAATAGTGTCAATATTTTTTACTTTTTTGTACAGTTGGTCACCCTTTTCTAGAGAAGATGTTGTACATTGTTTGATATTCTAATCGAATGATGTCATCCAGGATTGATATTTATGTCTTTGAGGAAAATAATTATGATTTCCTAGAAACACAATCTTCGAAGAATGTTTCAACTGAACTGAGTATGTGCATTTTTCACAAATGGGACACCCCAACATTCATTTAATACTATAGCCTAATAAATTTCCATAAGCGAGGAAGTCATTTATCATTCTGTACAACATTGACCTCAATGTGAATTCTTAACTTCTGTAATCATCATACATTGTAACACTTGTATCCCATATCAATTTTAGAACTTCGATCAATGGATCCAAATAGAAATCAATCTAATTATCTAGTTTCTTTGGTCCAGATATAAGAAGAGACAATATAAGGTATTTTCTCTCCATGACAAACCATGGTGGAAAGTTATAATTTACCAAAATGATGGGCCATGTACTATGAGTACTAATCTGTACAACAAAAGGATTTATTCCATCTATAGATAATGCAATATTAAAGTTACTCGTCTTATCTCTAAATTCAGGAAACTCGTAATAAAATTTCTTCCCCTAAAGAGAATATGCTAGATGGTGTAGGTTCTCATATTTAATTCTTGCATCAGCATGCCATGTTAATTCTCTTGTGGTTTTCTGACATCCATATAGTCTTATAAACTATGGAATGATAGGAATGTACCATAAAATTTTCAAAGAACTTGATTCATTTTTGTTTCATAGATATGTGCCACACTTAGGGAATTTTATGAGTGATTCATGGTCATTGAAAAAAAAAATACATACCATTACTATTGAACAAACCATTCATTTAGTGTCATATGTTCGGTATGGTAGTTCATTTTCTTCTGGTATCATATCTTTTAGAAGACCAAGTAGTTCTATAAAGTTGGTGTCACTCCATCTGCTATGATATTTGAAATTATATAACTTCAATACAACTGACAACGTTGTGTATTTAGTACAACCGGTATACAATGGTTTCTTGGAACAACTATTTAACTCCTAAAATAAAATTATACAATCACAAAGCCCAAATTTAATTGTCATTGTCATTTCTTCCATGTGATATCCATCATATTTTATAAAGGTATTCATATCTGAAGATTCATAAATCATAGTATCATCCCAATCGATGTCCACATTCAGTTTTTCCCTATGTCTAGTAAAAAAATTATAGCTTTGATCTATTATATGGCAAATAAAATGTTCTTCCAACTCTTCTGAACTAATTTATCTTAAATAACAACAATGTAAACATGGAAAATAAGATTTTAGAAGGGTTGTCTGCATGCTATCTTTCAAACTTTATGAACTCTTTAACTTCATCTTTATATTCATTTTTAAATGATTAGTGCACATCCATTTTCGGTTCATATCCATCCTATTGGGTTCATAAAAGATTAATTTTAATTAATATATTAATAAATACACATAAGTTATTCATTATCAAAAGTGAAAGTTATAGAAAATTTTAATAAGGGAAACTCAACATTTTATTATTTCAATGAATTTCATTATATTGAAGAAAATAGGTGATCGAATTTATGAAAAGAATTACTTCACATAATATATTTCTTAAATTATGGTTTAAACATTGAGTTTAAAAAACCATAAATGGGATGTGGTCCCCCCTCAAAAAAATTAGAAATAATTAGTACTAGAGGTCGATTAAAATTCTAGCATGACCCTTGGGGTCATTGGACATGCAGACCCAAAATCGTCATTACTCGATATAGGCATACCTATTAGATAATATACTATGAAAATAAATGATGAAATAGCTATATAGACATATATAAATGTCACATCAGAATAAAAACTCACTTATAGTTTATAAGAAATATAAAATAGATAAAAACATGATATTCAAACATAAGGTGAACTATAGTCACCATAATGATTCAATTTTTTTTGGATTGATGTGATAAAACCTCACATGCTTAACTAGGGATGAACCCTTTAATTTAGTCAAAAAAACTAAGCACCATAGTGAATTAAAGAATAACTATATCTTATGATACATATAACTAATAGATAAACTTAAATTTCCCCACTAACTTGATTCCTAAAAAATAGCATCTAAAGCTGGATGTCCTCTGAGGTTTCCATGAAAGGTGTCAACATATATATTAGAATTAGATAACCACCAATGTTCCTCAAATAAGAAGTCAATAAAAAATAATTTACCTGAAAATTTATACACATTTGTATCCATATATGAAAAAATTATTTAGTAAAAAAATATATAATATTGAACCAAAACAACAGTGAATATATTGTAAGAGATAAAAAATGGATCATACATCGATATTAAATAAAAAAGAGACAACAAATCATTTTCTAAACAATGGATCAAAAAAATTATAAACAACGGATCATAAACAAATCGTAGAAGAATAAATAAAAAAACAAAAAATACATAAATAAAATCAGAAGGCCAACCTCACTAGGTTGAAGAAAATTTGATACCCTCTTTGGAAATCCTAACTACAATCGAACACCGGATGTCAGATGAGATTTTTGAGCAACTGTAGGTAGTCAAGTGGTGTGATTCGGCCTTCAATTCACCGAGGAGGAGCGCCGGTAGCGAGTGGATTCCACAGAAAGCTTCTGATATCGCAATGGTTTCACAAATGGTTAGGGATTTTTAATTAGACTCGGACACTTTTATCAATGCTTAAAAATAAGCATTGATAAAGAGCCCTTTTATCAGTGCTTATTACTTAAGTTTTGATAAAAGGTCTCTTTATCTATGCTTTTTTAGCACCGATAAATGTGGGTATTTATCAGTACAAAAAAATCACAGCTAAAATCAATTTTTATCAGCACCAATAGAGTAGCATTGATACATGTTAATTCTATTAGTGTGTTTTTTAGCTGTGATAAATCCTCATCTTTATTAGCGTGAGTAAGGTGCTGATAAAGATGCTTCTATAAGAGTTTATTACTTAAGCACTAATAAAGGATTTGTAATTATAATTATAAATAAAAAAATTATAAATTATATATATAATTAATAAATATATATAATTATAAATATAGTAAATATATTCCATTTTAAATATATTTAATTTAATTTAAAAATTATTTATTTATAATTATAGAAATATTATTAAAAAATAATATTTATATCATTATCTATATTTATATAATTATACACACACACACATATATATATATATAATAAATATATATAAATATAAGTATAGTAAATATATTCATTATTTAAGTAAATTTATTATAAATTTAATAATTTATTAAATATATTTTTTTAAAAAATTTATAAATATATAAATAATTGTTAAAAAATATTTATTTATTGATAATTATAAATATATAATTGTATAAATATAGTAAATGTACATTTATAAATATATTTATTTATAAATATTTTTTTACAAATATATTTTTAACATTATTAATGAATAACAAATTTTAAGTGAATGAATATATGTTAAAAATGATTGAAATTGAATAAATTAAGAATAAGTACACTATAAAAATATTGAAAAAATGGATATGTTTTATGTGTGTGCATTGTATATAAAAATGCATTAATTACATATATGTGAAATAAATATAACACAAATTTGATTTATGTTAAATTGAAAAATCAAACGACATTTAATTATATGTTGAGTACTATGTAGTTAGTCAATATTTTAATTTAATATTAATTTTTAATTATAAACCATTATTCAATAAATATATGAATATTTAATGTAAAAAACATAAATATTTTTGTAATATATAAATCATATTTATATACATTTATATATATCTATATATTTAATATATATAATTGAATAATATTAATTATCATAATTGTCTAATTAATAAAATGTTTAATATTTAATAATATATAACATATTTATTATTTTTTATCAAAAATCTTTTAATTCATAAAATTTGTCATATTTTAATGACCCCATTTTTTATTTTTTATTTTATTTAATTATTTCATTTTATTTATTCGTAACTTTTATCATCCCTAAAGAAGAACTGATGAAATAAATATTTATTATTGCTAAAAATAAAGTGTTGATAAAATGTACCCTTTATCGGTGCTAAATATAAAGCACTGATATGTGATACCCTTCATCTATGCTAAAATTAAATCATTAATAAAGGTTCACTTTATCAGTGCTAAAAAAAGTGCCAATAAAGGTTTAAATTTATCTGCGCTTTTCTTAGTGCTAATAAAGATTCCATTTATCAGAATTTTTTATAGCACTGATAAAAACCAGCACTGTTCAACATGGGTTTTGTTGTAGTATATTTAATATGTTGATCATCTAAAGCACACTAATTATCCTTTACTCGGTGACGAGGATTGGGTTAGAGTGTCATAATTGTTTATGAAATAATGTAGAAATGTTTTAATGGATTTATATATCGATATTTCACTTACTGATGAGGTGAGACTTACTACTAAAGAACCCTATTATAAGACATATACTGAGGTTGATCCTCCACAAAATTATTATTCAACGTCTTATCATTTGACTTCAGTAACAAAATTTAATTATGATGATGATAAAAAAGATTATATAATGAACTATAGGATACATACATATTGATCCTATTGATTTAATGAATGATGATTTCTCTGATGAGGAATTATCTGATAATGCAACTATATATCACGAAGGATAGGAATATGTGGTCAATGAACCTTCTAATTTACCTTTGATAGATGGGAAAGAACTAGATATTGGTAACCTTCCACCCTTGTTTACTTCCTCTATGGAGGTAATATCACATTCACATGTGTTTTATTAGGGTATCATTACACCAAGATCAAAATTCCCATGAATTTTCACTAGCACATATTTTAAAATTGATCACACATTATATGTTTGAGAAGATTTTGAAATTAAAAGTGAATTGAAAATGTCTTTATAATATACTATATAGATTAAAATTTTTAATTTTTGGTTAAGGAGTCCAATAAGGGAAAATACCTTATTCAATGCGAAAAATATGGGTTTAAAAGTAAATTTCTCATGCAGGAAATATGTGATACATTTTTCATATTAGAAGATAACTGAGTTAGAATGCCTAAAAACTAGTGTACACAAGACACTATCACATGATCATTATACACTAGATAAAGAGTTTGTATTGACTTTTATTGTTGATATGATATGATAATGATAGTATATTGCTATATAAATCATCTATGAATGATCACTAGAGTTGATCATTTACAGGATTTCATATGGAATAGCTTGGGTTAGAAAAATGAAATTATAAAAGTGTATGGTGATTGTGATGAATCATATAATGTTTTTCACATCTGATGGGATTGTTTTCTATCAACACTTAAGTCATCTATTATCTTATCACTATTGATTATACCTTCCATAACAATCGGTATGATTTAAAAAATTCAAGTTCCCTAGGATATTATGGGAATTCAGGTCATGCATCGCTGCATTTTCTTATTGGAGACAATTCATTCAGATTGTTGGAACTTTTATTTATAGAAATTATAAAGATGTATTATTCATTAATTCCTCATAGTATGTTAATAAATCCCCTCTCCCATTTTCATTTGTTATTATTGAAAACAAAAACTTCAAATCAAGGAGTTTTACCAGGGATTGTATATGCATGCATGTTTAGAAAATTCAATGAGGTTTCTTAATATTTGATCATCAACAAATGATTATTGATGATTTTAATACTAATGGGTTTTATTGAAACTAACCTAATGTATATAATTGATATTACACCAAATATGTTTCTAGTAATTTCAATAATCATTTGAAATATGAATGGGTCAATAAAAAAGGATATCATCAAGTTGGGTAAGTTTAATTAAACTAATTTCTATTTGAATAATTTTTGTTATCCTTTTAAATTAATTTATTTCTTTTTATTTCAGTGTAAAAACCACAACATGAAAAATTTTATGACTATGTGGAATGAATTCAATAGGATAATCAAGATGTGTAAGATTATATGATTTGGATTTCAAAGGAAAAAATGGTCATTGAAATATGATGCTGGAAGAAGATATGGCCATATGACCACTAATATTTTTGAGTGTATAAACAATGTCTTCAAGGGATCTTGTAATCTAATGATCACAATGATAGTATATAATAAATTATAATGATCAATGATGTGACACCTTGGTTTGAGTTACATCTCTATTTTAAAAGTTTCCTTTTATATTTGGTGGGGTTAGGTTGAATCGTTGGAACTGATCAGAGGAGTAAGTAGGATTGAAGTTTAAATTTGGTGATAGGAGTCGATTCAAAACATGAATAATGAATTAAAGGTATTAATGTTTTCAATTATGTTTCAATGAATACCATTCATGGTGTGAATGAGTTTCAAGGCTTTTAAGTTATGTGATGTGTATTTCAGTGTATGTGGTTATCCTAAAGACTCATACGTGAACTATATTTCTTGAATTGAATTTATTCAGTTTTAGAAAACCATATTAAATCTATAAAACTTTAGTTCTAATTATAATATCTAATTTTTCCTCTAACTCTAGGCTTTATCTATGTGATTTTGGTCATCGGTCTCCCTCCAAAGATTGACTTCATCAAGTCTTGAAGCACAAGACCTATGAAATCAAAGGTAATGATTCTGGTTCTTCTTTTTTCCTTTGTAATCTTGTTATTTTATTTTGGAGAGAAACCCTAGATCAATGTTTCCCTACCGAGATCTACAGAATAGGGAATTTCTTTCATTAATTTTCCATGGGATTGTTGAAGGAAATATAGGAGGATCCCAAATATATTAGGTTACTATGCTATTTTTTGAGATGAATGCTTTAGAGGTAGGTGGATTATCTTTATTTAAACGTTTCCTACAATACAATGTACTTATTTTAAAAGATGTCTTTTTTTTCAAATAGAATAAAATTTTGATAGTACTCCCTATTTTACTAGATTTTAAAACTATGGGTTGTGGGATTCACCCACACCATGTTTAATAAATGCTGAAAATGAGAAAAAAATTTAAAAAAATTAAAATTTTGAGAATATGTAATGGAAATGTATGAATTAGATAATAATGCAAATGGAAATGTCTTTTTAAGGTTAGACTTGTTCATAGGGTAAATTTTAACTCAAGGTATTTTACCATAATATGAAGGCGTGTGTCGAAAGGGATGGGTATTTTGCATGAGTATGGAATGTTTAGTGGGTCTTCTTTCAAATTATGTGCATTGGGTGTGTGAGTTTCATGGGTATGAATTTATCACATGGGAGATCTTCATGGTGTGAAATTTATCATTTCTTATGTAAATGTATATTTCTCCCAACTATTTTTTATTTCTCACTCCTATTTTATATTAAATTCTAGATAACTTGTTCTTGTCCTAGTGGCATGTGTGGAAAGTTTATATGATTTCCTACTTATTCAATATACTCACCAGCTATTTCACGACCCGTCCCCAGGGGCCATGCCATGACTACCCCACGCCCGCCTTCCATAGGCTAGAGGATGGCGACTAGAACCAAAAGGCATACTCCCTTAAACGAGAAAGCATTGCCATTAATCCTGTACAAACACACGGTCTAAGAACATGACAAGAAGAAAATGTAAAGTAAACTACTGTAGTAAAAGAGTACTGGAAGTAAAAGGGGTCGGAATACAAGCCCATGTGTAAAGGTATAAGTACAACTAAAAATACAATACAACTAAATGAAAAATAAAAACAGCCACTAAGTCATCCTATGAGGTTCCTACCTGAAGGGTAGGTATAGATTGCCTCCTCAGCAGTCCAGGTCCACCTATATTCTCTACGTACTATCTAGTTCCGGGTCCCTCAAACCTTAGCCTAACTGATTGTCTTCTACACAAGACACAAAAAGGTGTGGGTGTATCCCACGCAGGGGTGAGTACAACGATAGTCAGTAGGGAACCTGAGACCCCGAAGGTCTCCTAGAGTTACACAAAGAAAAACCACAGGGTAACGCCATGAAGGTAGATTACCACATAGGTAAAGTACCACATAGAATAACCTCAATCACAAGCACAAGGTAAGGACAACTCGCACCAGGATTTATTCTAGGGTTAGTAACAAGTAACATCTCTAGTCACAATGTTGAACGCCTCGACTGCTGGAGAAATCTTCCTCTATTGAGTATAGTTAGCCTGCCACATCACATAGAGGTGCCTCCCACTAACCTTGGACTGGTGAGGTACTCCTCCAGTCGAGTACCGTGGGTCTGCCGTATCAAACAGAGGAACTCCCCACCATGGGTCTTCTGCATCACACAGAGGTGCTCCCCCTAATGGCCTGCTGAGGTACTCCTCCAGTCGAGTATTGTGGGTCTTCCGCTTCACGAATAACACGCAGTGAAACAAAAGAGAATATGCAAGGTTTAAATGTGGGATGATGGCCATGTTCATTTGGCCATCATTGTCATGTATCCAGAACAATAAGAATCAACAAAATAGAGTTAATCATAATAAAATTAAAAACCCAAACTCGATTTTCCATTGAAGGTGGCGTGAGGAAGAACACGAAGCTGTTGAAGATTGACATCGGCATTCGTCACTCCCACCAGACGCTCCAAGATTGGGCTCAAGCATCATCCTCGTTCTTCGATTCTGGAGGATTATCTTCGTTGGAGAGGGTGTTATTCATTGAAGAATGTTCTCCCAAATCTCCTCCCCCTGTGCCAATTCTTTCCCCCGCGAGAGATGAACTGCCAAATTAATAAGATTGAGATTATTAATTAATCAATTAATTTTTTGGCACATTAATTGGGGAATTCCAAGGGTTAAATCACATTTAAGATGAATTTCAAGGGTTGGGTGGTCTCCACCACTAAATTTAAATGGGAGGTTTCTAGCTCGGGTGGTCCCCACAACTAAATTGAAAATGGGAGGTTTTAATTTCAAAAATAAAATAATGAATGTTTATTTTATTTTTTCCCATGAAAAGTTCAAAAACTAACTCCTACCCTCGTCCTACTATGGTTGAGGTGAAGGTATCTTTAAGTGAATATTGGCGATGTGAGTTCAACGGTATCCTCAAATTTCAATTCTGAGCACCAGTTCAAAAGTTACAAAACACCACTCGCGTGATTACTCAACGTACCCGAAAACAAGTTTGGAAAATTATTAACAGTCACCCTCAACATGTGATGGTCAAGGTTATGGTCTACCTAAGTGAAAAATGCACCAATTAACCCAACGGTACTCTTGGATTTCCAAACCTAGTTACTGTTTAGAAGTTATGGATTTTACAATAAAATAATCGCCACTTATTTATGACCAAAAAATAACTTTCACTGGTGCCCGTGCCGTCCAATGTTAGCATCTACATAGAGAAAACATACCCTCATGTGTTCAGTGGTGGTCTTAGATTTTTAATCCAAGTAACCGTTTGTGAGTTATAAGAATTTGAAAAATAAAATAATTTTATTTAATTATTTTATTTATGGTTATGCCATTTTTAGGATTTCTCACAGGAGGCCCATGAAGACTAAATTTAAGCTGCACCTAGGGTAAACCCGCCATCCTGAGCACAAAAGTGCCCTCAGATTTTTGATCTGAGTAACCATTTAAGAGTTATTATAATTTTTTAGGAAAACTTCTTATGCATGCTAATTAAATCTTAACAAAACTTCAATGGATCATTTCGGTCACTCAAGGCCTCAGAATCGCGTGCCGTCATATTTTGCCGTCTCAAAATAATTCCAAATAATTAAAAAAATTATACTGAATTTTCAAGACATTTAACTCTCCCCACCTTAGGGATTTAGGTCCAAAAAAGACAAAACAAAGGCAAAACAACCAAAAGAGGGTATTGAGCATGAATTTGATCCTCTTCTTCCCGTGTACTTTCCTATAGCTTATCATACTGCCAGCGTACACACACTAGAGGTATCGATCACCCATGAAGGACCTACTCTTGTGGATCCTTAATATCCACTGGAACCTCTGTAAAGGTCACACCATCATCGAAGTCCATCTCGCCATGATTGATGATGTGATATGGGTCATGCACGTATGTCCTCAGTTAGGATATGTGGAAGACATTGTAGACCCTCTCCAACTACAGGGGAAGAGCCAAGTGGTATGCTACCTCACCTATCCTCTGAAGTATCACAGAAGGACTGATAAACCTTGGTGATAACATGTCGCCCCAACCAAATATCTATAAACATCGTCGAGATGAAACCCGTAGGAAGACATGGTCTCCCTCCTACTTTCGGGATAAGACTTCTGCCAGCTCTATGTAGTTTTCACTTGCAGACAAGTGAGACATCGTGATACAAACTCTGCCACTACTTTCTTCATCCCTAGCCGCTAGTGCTAACGCCAATGGGCCTAGTACATCTTCACTAATCTAGGATGTACCGCTAGAGGGGATGTATGGAACTCTCTAAACACCTCATATAGCACTACTGGTACCATGGTATGTCTTCTGAAGAGGATGACGTGATGCCCACATTCATAAAATCCATCAGGTGCCTGCTATAAGGATATATGAGCACATCAAGCCTCGCAGTCAGTGTCCCCAAGATGTGTGTCCCGGACTCACTGAAAGAGTGGGGGAGAAACTGTCAAAGACTGAAGATACAATGCTCCATCGTGATCCACATAGGATATCTAAAAAGCGGCTAGCAGCTCTGTCATCTCACTCAGAAAATGTGTACCAGATCTTCTGTTGAGTGCATCTGCTATTTCGTTCCCCTTCCCAAAAGTATATACTATCTCAAAGTCATATTCCTGGAAGAACTCAAGACAACGATGATGTCTCAGGTTCTGGTCCTTCTGAGAGGAGATATACCTGAGACTTTGTGATCAGAGTAGACTGTAAAATGTTCTCCATCAATTAATGTCGCCACATCTTTAGCGCAAAGACTACTGCTGCTAACTCTAGGTCATGGGTAGCATAGTTCTACTTGTCAGTCTCTATCTCAGCTCCTTAAATCTCTGCTGACACTTCTCCATCCACAGAAAAGGATCCCCCTTTTTCATCAAAGATGGAAAGGGTGCCGCTACCCTGAAGATGTCGGGCACAAATCTATAGTAGTACCTAGCCAAAGGAGACGTTCCTCATCATTAGAGGAGGTAATCCTGGTAACATCTTTTGAAAAAATGTCCCCATGCTCTGCCACTTCTGTTTGGAACTGAACACTCAAAAATCCTACTACCACAAGGGTAGGTCTAGCCGACTCAAGTGTGATTATCGAGTCTCATCCCAAAGGTATCTTTAGATGTGAGGGTCAAGTCAATGACTTAACCGAAAACTCTAGGTCTTGGACTAGATTCATGGAAGGAAGAAATGATTGGTACCTATATCTATGAATACGACAACTATTAGTAGACACAAAACATACCTAGAATCGTTCCTAGAGCCCTTGGGTCCCACTCCTTGACCACATGAAACTACTCCCATTTCTTTTCCACCTGCTCTCTAAGATTGGTGGGGACCACATTGGGGTGGTGGTTGTGACATGTCAAAATGTACACCACCTAATGTTGCTCTCTTAGCTCTTCTTCCATGTCTACAACCCTACAGATTCATCTTTCCTTAACAATTCCTCTTCATGAAACATTTTACACACCCAGGTCTCTAAGACTGGCATCAGTTTCCTCCATTCCCACTGTTAACATCCATTGGATGCATCCGCTCTGCCAAAGAACATTCAACCGCAAAGGTTCTCTCTAACACCCTAACATAGGTAGGAATGCATAGAGGAATAGTGTAGGATTGAACGTCCTTAAACACACTATGCTAGGAATTTTGAGACCTGAAGCCCGGATTATATCATATTCATCGAGTTACAAGAATGGTCGGTACACCTCGATGAATACTCAGCTACTGACATGTCATCCTACCGAAGCTGTAGAAGATCTATAGAATTCTCATCCACCTCCTCAATCCAATCCTTAGCCGTGTGTGAGTCGGGCTCTCCTTAGAACCTGAAGGGTATCTGATGCTGAAACTCACGTAAGGCACTAAGCCTAAATGTGTCCTATCCCGGTACCACTGGTTGTAACTGCTACCCAACTGGTGGTGGTGCTACTGGTACACCACCCGAAGGTACCAATGCAGTAAGAGGGCCCTGCATAGAAGCCTCATCTTTCAGTGGGCCATCATTGTGTACTCTCTTGGGAAACCTAGGTGGCTGTATTTATGGTGGAATCCTAATAAGGAACAGGTGTTCCATTGTCATTATGTTATACATATTGAGCTGATTCCAAAGAAATCAAAAGAAAAACTTTTCAAAAACACATTCAATCGGTGGTTTTGTGTTCTGAATCGGAAATCAGAATTCAGAGTCTTGGTGTATGGATACGTTGGCCATCGCACCAACAATGGACTCCCTGAATTGAAAACCACACTCATAACACTTCACACTATTGCTTCACAGAGTAGATCAGAGTCCTAGTTATTCTGTAGAACCGAACTCCTCTAATGCCACTTTGTCATGACCTGTCCCCTAGGGCCTATGCCGTGACTACCCCAAGCCCTCCTTCTATAGGCCAGAGGCTGGTGACTAGCACCGAAAGTCATACTCCCTAAAACGGGAAGGAATTTCCTTTAATCCTGTACAAACACACTATCCAAGAACATGATAAGAAGAAATTTTGAAGTAAACTAATGTAGTAAAAGTGTGCTGAAAGTAAAAGGGGCTGAAATACAAGCCCAACTATAAAGGTACTAGTAAAACTGAAAATACAATACAACTGAAAGAAAAAGGAAAACAACCACTGGGTCATCCTTAGAGGTTTCTACTTGAAGGGTAGGTACAGATTGCCTCCTCATCACTCCATGTCCACCTATCTTCTCTGAGTACCATCTAGTCCTAGAACCCTCAAACCTCATCCCAGCTGCTTGTCATCTTCACAAGACACAACAAGGTGTAGGCATAAACTGTGTAGGGGTGAGTATAACGATACTTAGTAGGGGACCCAAGACCCCGAAGGTCTCCTTGTTACAACCTAAAGTTTTTCAATGAAATTCCCCTTCTTAAAATTATGTCGTAAAGTCACATGAAAACACAACATAATGAACTACTAAGTGATAAGTGACCTTTAAACATAATTTTTTCACTTCTATGTTTTGAATTTTGAAAACCTAACATACACAGTTGTGTTCAAGATGATTTTTGGAGTCTAATGAAACAAAAATAATTTTCGGTGAATAGTAACATACCCTTATGGATATTAAAACAAATAGTAATATGACCCTTATGAATAGTAAATAATAATATTATTTAATATTCTTAAGGAAATAAGGTAATGAGATCTTAATTAATTTTTCAAGGATAAATAAAACTAAGTGCACCTTTAAGATTGTTATTTTTCAAATTAACTGTGACTTTATTTAAAAATTAAATTAATAATATTTAGAAAATTAATTTTGAAAAATGGACTTCATTTTTGAATTATACACATCGAAAAATGGTTAGGGTAAAGTTTTGGTATTTTTCTGAAAAACATGAATTTTTGATGAATAGTGAAATACTGTAAAATACCGTATATACAATTTAACAGTTAAATACACTATTCATGATATCACAAGTGATTAAAGGACACTTGGTTCGAACTCAAATGATCTTATTACTATTAGGGGTCACATGAAACAATACTATTGGTTGTATTGAGGGAAATAATAAAATGATGAATTAAATATTCAAAATTTACCCCTCCCCTCCACCATAAAAACCACCCTTCACAACCTCATTCCCTCACAACTCTAAATCTCCAAGCCTTCTCTAAACTCTACCAAACAATTCTCCCTATCCCTTCCCCCACGTCCAAGAGCTGATGGTCTCATCAAAAGACCAAGATTAGGCTGTTAAGGAGGTTCTCAAGAGAAGGATTCAAGAGGTAATTTCTTTCCCTCTTCTCCTTTAATTTCCTTTCATGTTCAAGTTCATTTCTTGATCTCTCCCCACCTATCTTCACCCAAATAGTATTGTAACTCTATTATTATACATATAATATAATTTTATGATGCTAATGGGATATTATATCATCTAACATCATTTTACCTATTTCTTTTATTTTATTAAAGAGAAGGTTGTTTGTGAGGTGTTAATTTATCACCTTCAAGAAAGACATGTTTTCTTCTTCCATTTGTACCTTCATATCTGGTCATGAAACCATTTTTATGGTTGAGCCAGAATATTTTATATTTATTATGTCCTATTTAAAGTTCTATAACTGAATTATGTACATATTACTATGTGATAAATTAAAACAAGTTCGTTGTGACCGAACAACCGCCCAAATTAACCCAAACAATCATCATTTAATTCGTATCTAATGATTCATAAACATGGATATAATATAATTAATTATAAGATCATTAAAACTCCTGTAATATCATTAATAACATGTAATATCAGTTCTGTATGTTTATCCATTTTCTACCCGAACATCAATTTAAGAATACAAGTGAACCACTCAAGAAAACCATAAAAACAAACATTTCCAAATAATGTTTCTAAACTATATAACTCATTCAATGGAACATAAAATCACATAATGAAACCAGAATGAACACTATTAATGTATAAAAGGTTCTGTAATTTCTAATTAATGAATATAATGTCATTATATAGGACATTAAAGATAAGGAAGCATTCAGATACAATGTAAGGGGAAATCTCGAACCCAATTTTTTTCCTTTGGGTTCTCCCTCTTTCACTCCATTTTGAAATGGCTACTCCTTAAAGATAATTTCTTCATAATTATCTTACCTTTTCTGGGATATACATTTTTTCTAATGAATTTTATGTCAAACCAAATGTTTTCCAAAAGAACTCTTCTTTTAAGAACTCAACTTTTACCTCTCATTCATGGTTGAGGGTTCTTGTATCAGGTATGTTGTTCCCTCTTTCTTTTGGGAACCCAAAGCTTATGGATGTATTCTTATGAGATGAAACCAATTACTTTACATAGGTTAGTTATGTTCAGTTTTGATATGTGTTCTATGTGGAAATCATGATAATGATAATGTTATGATGTCACGGGTGTGCCCGGAATTATATAGCGCAATATGAATGTTTCAAAGTGACGAGTGCGCCTGGAAATATACAGCGTTCCAATGCATTGCATAAAGTGATGAATCTCATGAGTATATGTGAAATGATGTGTGAACAAGATTCTAGTTTAGTTTAGAAGTATGTGTGGTAGTTAACCACTAAAACATGATGTTTCATTTTTATGCATTGCCACATTTCAAGTCTTTTATTTATGTTCCTCTCATGTTCATGATTTCTCTACCAACGTCATGATTATGCTCAACCCATGCTATATTCTTCTTATCTATCCTCTTACTAGGCTTTTAGATCACCCCTTTTAATGTATATCCTTAGGTGGCTACATATACTAAGGAGAGGACAAGTGACAATAAGAAGCTAGAGAAGAAGAAATTAAATAAATGTTTATGCTTGATGTTGTAATTGCTATGTATGGTCCTAGTTTTCCCAAGACACTAAACCGTTAGATCCACTATGTGTAATAATATTATGTTTTTTATCTTTAAAATGATGTAATAGTAATGTATGAAAAGGTCAGGATGCTATAGTTGGTATCAGAGGAATGGTTTAGTTAATTTAGGAATTAGGATTAGTGAACCCTAGAGAAAACCTCTAGCATGAGACTAAGTACAAATAAGCACACAAGAATATTTTCACAGGGATCCCATATGTTATGTTTTTGGTATAAATAGTTTAAATTAATAAGTTATTCATAACTTGTTTACTTATTTTTTGTTCTAACCTTTTCTATTTTAGAAAATGGTGGGAACCAGAAGAAATCAGGCCAAAAACTCGCGTGAGAGCCAATGCAACGATTGCCCGAACGACATCCCCAATGATTTGGGAGGTGGGGTTCAAAACTTCATAGAGATTATTACCCAATTATCTTAGGTTATGAACAATAACCATAATAATGGGGAATGTCCTCCTTCACCAAAGTGGGAGAAAGTGGCTATCAAATGTTTTATGCGGCAACTACCACCGACCTTTAGTGGATCTTCTTATCCAGTAGTTGTGGAACAGTGGGTTAACTCCATGGAGATGATATTTTCTGTTCTTCACTATTCTGAGATGGAGAATGTGACCCTAGATGTTTATCTTCTAGATGGAGAAGCTTATCAATGGTGGGATTTGATTAAGAAGACCAAGCCAAGGGAGGAAATTTAAGAGATGGAAAGGGAAGACTTTAAGATAATGTTTCTTAATAAGTATTTCCCACAAACTCTTCACATGAATATGGAGAGAGAATTTATAGAGCTCAAGAAAAAATAAGGATAATCTATCATAACCTATGAAGCTAATTTCACAATTCTTTCAACGTATGCTTCGGGTTTTGTTATCAACAATGATAGAAAAATTGATATATTCTTTAGTGGATTAAAACTACAACTTCGAAAGGATCTTAAAATTCGAGACTTTGGGAGTTATAAAGAAGTAGTTCTATGTGATCTCAAAGTGGAGATGGAGTTTGGAGAATGGTCACATGGCTATGGTGATAAGAAAATAAAGATGGAGTTTCAATCTAGTGGATTTACTGACTAAGGGGTGAAGAAAAATCAACGACCCACATGCCAAAAATGTGGGAAGTTTCACCATGGGAGATGCCTCAAAGGGATAGAAAAATGCTTCAAGTGTGGGAAAGAAGGACACCATGCCCAATAGTGTCAAAAAGAAACTAAAAGAAAGGAGAATGTAGCCGATGAAAGGAGAGAACCACTCATGGTTTAATTCTACAACTGTAGGGAGCTAGGGCACTATACAAACCAGTGCACTAAACCTCGAGTTCTTGAGGGTAATCAACATCAACAACCACCAAAGCCAAAGGAAAAATGGAAGTCTTATGCCATCACTACTGCGGAAGTGAAGCATGATAATGATGTCATAAAAGGTACAATTACTATTCACTTAAGAATGGAAAACTTATTATTTGATTCTGGTTCTATGCATTCCTTTATTGCTTGCAAGTTTTCTAGAACTATAGAATCGAATCCCCGAAACCTTGAAGTAGAGATATCTGTAAAAACCCCAAGTGGTAAAATCTTTGCAACCCAAGTGCTTGACTCTTATCCTATTGGCATATGTGGGAAGATTCTTCCAGAAAATCTCATAATACTTTCCTTGGTGGAATTCGACGTTATAATGGGAATGGATTGGATCTCGTCATATAGAGCACATATCAACTGTTGTGAAAAGCAAATATCTTTTCATATTCCAAACCATCCCATGCTCCTCTAAAAATGCAAGGAAGATCATGAATCTCCTTTTAAAAATCCTTTAATGGTGTGGGTTTTGATTCCCTATGAAGAAGAATATCTTTCCCAAATGGTTGAGTCGAAGGAAAGTGCCAACCTTGAGGAAATTACCACCATGAGGGAATACAACGATGTATTTCCCGAAGAGTTACCCGGAATTCCCCCAGGACGTGAGGTAGAGTTCTCAATTGAACTCATTCCCGGAGCTACTCCTATCTAGAAGTGTCCCTATAGGATGGCTCCTATCGAACTGGAGGAGTGAAAGAAGCAGCTGCAAGAGCATCTGGACAAAGGGTTCATACGCCCTAGTGCATCAACTTGGGGTGCACCAGTGCTCTTTGTGAAGAAGAAGGATGGAACAATGATGCTCTGTATCAATTATCGGGAACTCAACAAGATCCCTATAAAGAACAAGTATCCTATTCCCAGGATTGATGACTTGTTCGATCAGTTAAGAGGAGCACAATACTTCTCAAAGGTGGATCTTCATTCTGGATATTATCAGGTAAAGGTGAAGAAGGAATATATTTAGAAGACTGCCTTCCATACACAGTATGGGCAGTATGAGTATTTGGTGATGCCCTTCAGACTTACTAATGCCCCTAAAATCTTCATGGATTTGATGAATAGAGTCTTTAGACATTACCTTGACAAATTTTTGGTAGTTTTTATCGACGATATTCTCATCTACTCCAAGATTAAGGAGGAACATGAAGAACATCTAAGACTTGTGTTGGCGACATTGAGAAAGGAAAAGTTTAATGCCAAGTTCAGTAGGTGTGACTTTTGGATGAAGCAAGTCACATTCTTGGGACATGTGATCACATGTGAAGGAATTTATGTGGATAAATCAAAGACAAAGATGATTGAGGAATAGACCAGGCCCTCTAGTGTCCCAAAAATTTGTAGTTTTCTTGGATTATATGGGTACTACCGACGTTTTGTGTGAAACTTCTCGTGATTTTCAAGACTTCTAACTAGGCTAACAAGGAAAGGGGTAAAGTATGTCTAGACGGAAGAATGTGAGGGAAGCTTCAAGGAGCTAATGAGAAGGCTGATCACTGCACCTGTACTCACAATACTGAAAAGTGGATAAAGTTTTGTGATATACAATGACGCTTCAAAGAAATGCTTGGGTTGTGTACTCAAGAAAAATGATAATGTGATAGCCTATGCCTCATGACACTTGAAGATCCAAGAGCAGAAATACTCGATGCATGATCTAGAGCTAGCTGCTGTGATTTTTGCCTTGAAAATATGGTGGCACTACCTTTATGGTGAGAAGTGTGGCATATACACCGACCACAAGAGCCTAAAGTATATATTCACACAAAAGTATCTCAACATGAATCAAAGGAGATGGTTATAGCTAATCAAGGATTAGAATTTCTCTATTCACTATCATCCTGGAAAGGCAAACAAGGTAGCTGATGCTCTAAGGAGAAAAGAACCTTCTACTCTATGCATGTTGTGGATTGAGAAAGACCCTATCTTCATGGATATGAAAAGAATGGATTTAGAAATCATAAGGGTAGGGGATACATCCTACCTTGACCAAATGATCGCGCAACCATCCATACGGGAGAAGATTAAAAAAGCACAAAGGGATGATGTGGAGATACCAAAGAGGGTGAATGTAGTAAAGGAAGGGAAGCTGCAAGGGTTCCATATCGACGATGATGGTGTGATTCGGTTTGGAATGCAACTTTTTATGCCTTCATCACTCGGGATAAATAATGAGCTATTGGACAATGCACATAGCTCAACTTTCTCTATCCATCCTGGGAGTACCAAGATGTACCATTATCTACGGGAACACTTCTGGTGGGATAACATGATGAAGGAGATTGCAGAATATATATCAAGGTGCTTGGTATGTCAGCAAGTTAAAGCTAAGTGACAAAAGTCCAAAGGTATGATGCAGCCATTGCCTATACCCATGTGGAAATGGGAAAATGTTACTATAGACTTTATCACGGGTCTCCCGAAGATGTCAAAGGAAAATAATGCGATATGGGTTGTGGTTGATAGGCTCACCAAGACTTCCCATTTTATCGCTATTCGGGAAGATCTCTCGCTTGAACAACCTGCAAAGATATATGTGAAGGAAGTGGTGAGACTGCATGATGTTCCACTCTCAATTGTCTCTGACTGTGATCCGAGGTTCACATCTTAATTATAGAGGAGCCTTCAACATGCTTTGAGTACTGAATTAAATTTCAGCACATCCTATCACCCCCAAAATGATGGACAATCTAAAATTACTATTCTGAAGCTTGAAGATATGTTTAGAGCCTGCTCTCTAGAATTAAAAGGTGGATGGGATCAGCATCTTCCATTGGTTGAGTTCTCATACAACAATATCTTCCACTCGAGTATTCAGATGGATCCATATGAAGCTCTATATGGAAAGTGATGTAGAACTCCAACCTGTTGGGATGAAGTTGGAGAAAGAAACCTACTTGGACCTCACCTTGTTCAAGAGATGACAAAGAAGGTTCAAGTCATCCAGAAACACATCAAAGCTGCTCAATGTTGGCAAAAGAGATATGCTGACAACCATCGAAGGGACTTGGAGTTCGACGTTGGAGATAAAGTCTTCCTTTGAATATCTCAATGGAAGAGATTCATGCGATTTGGGAAGAAAGGGAAGCTAAGCCCAAGGTATATTGGCCCCTTTGAGATCCTTGACCACATAGGAGCCATGGCCTATCAGCTTTCACTTCCACAGAATATGGCTCAAGTTCCCGAAGTGTTTCATGTATCACTACTATGGAAGTACATACCAGACCCCTCACATGTACTAAAATCATAGGCGGGGCAGTTGAAAGATGATCACTTTTATGAGGAGCAGCCAGTAAAGATTCTGGACCGAGGTAATAAGGTTCTACGAAACAAGACAAAACACCTTGTCAAAGTTTTGTGTATGGACCATAAGTTTGAGGAAGCAACTTTGGAACCGGAAGACGCGATGAAGGAGAAGTACCCTCATCTGTTTATGTAAAATGAATTTTCGAGGGCGAAATTTCTTAAGGGGGGAAAAATGTAACGACCCAAAGATTTTGAATGATATTTCCCTTCTTAAAATTATGTCATAAAGTCACATGAAAACAGAACATAATGAACTACTAATTGATAAGTGACCTTTAAACATAAGTTTGTCACTTCTAGGTTTTGAATTTTGAAAATCTGACATACACGATTGTGTTCAAGATGATTTTTGGAGTCTAATGAAACAAAAATAATTTTTGGTGAATAGTAACATACCCTTATGAATAGTAAAATGAATAGTAATATGACCCCTATGAATAGTAAATAATAATATAATTTTATTTTCTTAATGAAATAAGGTAATGATATCTTAATTAATGTTTCAATGAGAAATAAAACTAAGTGCACCTTTAAGATTGTTATTTTTTGAATTAACTGTGACTTTATTTAAAAATTAAATAATTGTATTTATAAAATTAATTTTGAAAAATGGACTTTATTTTTGAATTCTACACTTCAAAAAATGGTTTGGGTAATTTTTTTGTATTTTTCTGAAAAACTCGAATTTTTGATGAATAGTGTAATACGGTAAAATACCGTATATACAATTTAACAGTTAAATACACTATTCATGACATAACAAGTGATTCAAGGACACTTGGTTCGAACTCACATGATATTATTATGATTAGGGGTCACATGAAACAATACTATTGGTTGTCTTGAGGGAAATAATAAAATAATGAATTAAATATTCAAAATTTACCGCTTCCCTCCACTATAAGAACCACCCTTCACACCCTCATTCCCTCACACCTCTCAAGCTCCAGCCTTATCTAAACTCTACCCAAAAATTCTCCCTAGCCCTTCCCCCACGTCCAAGAGCTTCTGGTCTCAACAAAAGACCAAGATTAGGCCCTGAAGGAGGTTCTTAAGAGAAGGATTCAAGAGGTAATTTCTCTCCCTCTTCTCCTTTAATTTCCTTTCATGTTCAAGTTCATTTCTTGATCTCTCCCCAACTATCTTCAACCAAATAGTATTGTAACTTTAGTATTATACAGATACTGTAATGTTATGATGCTAATGGTATATTATATCATCCATGGTCCTTTTCCCTCTTTCTTTTATTTTATTAAAGAGAAGGTTGTTCGTGAGGTGTTAATTTATCACCTTCAAGAACGACATGTTTTCTTCTTCCATTTCTACCTTCTGATCTACACATGAAACCATTTTTATGGTTGAAACAGAATATGTATTATGTATTATGTCATATTTAAAGTTTTGGAACTGAATTATGTACATATTAATATGTGATAAATTAAAACAAGTTCATTGTGATCGAACAACCGCCCAAATTAACCAAAACAATAACCATTTAATTATTATCTTATGATTCAACCACATGGATATAATATAATTAATTATAAGATCATTCAAACTAATGTAATATCATTAATAACATGTAATATCATTTCTTTATGTTTATCCATTTTCTACTCGAACATCAATTTAAGAATACATGTGAACCACTCAAGAAAACCATAAAAACAAATATTCCTGAATAATGTTTCTAAACTCTATAACTCATTAAATGGCACATAAAATCACATAATGAAACCATAATGAACCCTATTAATTTATAAAAGGTTCTTGAATTTCTAATTAATGAATATAATGTCACTATACAGGACATTAAAGGGAAGGAAGCATTCATATACAAGGTAAGGGGAAATCTCGAACCCAATTTTCTTCCTCCAGGTTCCCCCTCTTTCACTCCATTTTGATATGGTTACTCCTTAAAGATCATTTATTCATAATTATCTTACCTTTTCTGGGATATAAATGTTTTCGAATGAATTTTATGTCAAACCAAATGTTTTCCAAAATAACTCTTCTTTTAAGAACTCAACTTTTACCTCTCATTCACGGTTGATGGTTCTTGTATCAAGTATGTTGTTCCCTCTTTCTTTTGGGAAACCAAAGATTATTAATGTATTCTTATGAGATGAAACCCATTCCTTTACATGGTTTAGTTATGTTCACTTTTGATATGTGTTCTATGTGGCAATCATGATAATGATAATGTTATGATGTGACGGGTGCGCCCAGAATTATATAGCGTAATATGAATGTTTCAAAGTGATGGGTGTGCCCAGAATTATACAGCGTTCCAATGCATTGGGTAAAGTGATGAATCTCATGAGTATATGTGAAATGATGTGTGAACAAGATTCTAGATTAGTTCACATGTATGTGTGATAGTTCACCACTAAAACATGATGTTTCATTTTTATACATTGCCACATTTAAAGTATTTTATTTATGTTCCTCTCATGTTCATGATTTCTTTACCTATGTCATGATTATGCTCACCCCATGCTATATTATTCTTATCTATCCTCTTACTGGGCTTTTAGCTCAACCCTTTTAATGTATATCCTTATGTGGCAACATATACTAAGGAGAGGACAAGTGAAAATAAGAATCTAGAGAAGAAGAAATTAAATAAATGTTTATGCTTGATGTTGTAATTGCAATGTATGATCCTAGTTTTCCCAAGACACTAAACCGTTGGATCCTCTATGTGTAATACTATTATGTTTTTTATCTTTAAAATGATGTAATAGTAATGTAAGAAAAGGCCGGGATGCTATACTCTTAGAGTTCCACAAAGAAAAACCACAGGTTAACACCACAAAGTTTGATTACCACATAGTTAATGTACCACATAACATAACCTATATTAGAAGAACAAGGTAAAGACAAATCACACCAGGATTTATTCTATGGGTAGTAACAAGTTACATCCGTAGTCACAACGTCGAATGCCTCGGTTGCTGGAGAAATCCTCCTCTATTGAATTCAGTGGGCCTGCCGCATCACACAGAGGAACTTCCTACTTACCTTGGACTACTGAGGTACTCCTTCTGTCGAGTACCATGTGTCTTCCATGTCACACATAGGCCCTCCCCACCATGGTTCTGCCGCGTCACATAGAGGCGCTCCTCCTCGTGCCCTGCTAAGGTACTCCTCCTGTTGAGTACCATGGTTCTACCGTGTCATAGAGAGGTTCTCCCCACCGTGGGTCTGCCATGTCACACAGAGGCACTCCCCACTGGGCCTGTCGAGTCACTCCGAATCATAATGGTTAGCAGTCGTCAAGCCTCAGCTAGTCGTAGGGTCATGTTCGTAGCATGCTAGGGAGAACCGCTTACCAAGAAATCAGTCATACCTCAACTGTCCTGAAGTCCCACAAAGAATTATCCCAATGGTATGTCACATCATAAGGGACCCAATACAATAGACGACACGTCAATTAGACTCTTGGTCTGTAAGTTATTAGCATTTCCTCTCTAAGGGCCCGGTTGGATTCGGGGTTCGATCTAACCCAGCCGTACTCCAACTTTATCCAAAACTCAATTAGAGTATAAAAAAAGAACCATCTCAATCCAAATATTCTAGTGCCACAGACAGTTCGTCAAATGGATTCCTGGTTCTCAAGATATGGCCATAAAGGCGAAAATGGATCTTAATGGGCCCAGGTTCGGTCCGTCCTGGTCGGACCGCCCCGGCCTGGGCCTTGATGGGCCTGGCCCGTTGGGCTATGGTCCGACCCGACTCGTGAAGGGGGGAGGCCCGACCTAGCACACTGGCGCAACCCGATGGTGTGGCCGGCTGGGCATGGCCCGTTGCGGTGCGGCTCGTTGGGCGTGGCCCATTGTCGTGCGGCCCGCTCTGCTGGTGGTCCGCCAAGGCGGGGTCTGCCATGACCAACACCCGAGGGGCGGCGCCCCACCTGTCTTCCCAAATGGTTCGTGGACCATTCAGATACTGGAACTTGGGACCCACTGAAGCGATCCCACCCGGTGTGGCGTGACCGACAAGACTTCTTTTTAGAGGTGCGGTCACACGCCCGCTGCTCCACCGCGGTCGGCCAGATGTCGGTTTCCCTTAGGCCTCCACCACGGCTAAGTGACCACAACCTTTTGCTCCAACTATGGTGCGGAACCACGCCACTGCTCTTCTAAGCAGTCAACTGGCATGCCGACCACCTCCCCTTGCTTCGCCACGACCGACGTGCCGTGGCTACTACTCATCTGGCGGCACAGACACGTGCCTCCCTTTCTTCATGCGGCCGACCGAGTGTCGGACTCCGCCTTTTTTTCAATCCATCGAGGCTTCTTTCCAAACCCAAAAAATAAAACGATCGCATATTCTTGATCCTTGGGTCGTGGGCTCAGTGTCCATATATCGCGCTCAACAAAATATTTTGTTTCCAGCATCAATAAATATTTTCCTTTGAAGAACGCCTTTAGAACGCACAGTGAAACAAAAGGGAATAGGCACGGTTTAAATGTGGGACGATGGCCATGTTTGTTTGGCCATCATCGTTGTGAATCCGAAAAAAGAAGAATGAACAAAATAGAGTTAATCATAATCAAATTAAAACCCCTACCTCAATTTTCTGTTGGAGGTGGTGTGAGGAAGAAGACGAAGTCGTTGAAGATTGACATCAGTGTTCGTCACTCCCATAAGATGCTCCAATATTGGGCTCAAGCGTCATCCTCATTCTTCGATTCTAGAGGATGCTCTTCATTAGAGAGGGTGTTCTTCGTTGAATAATGTTCTCCAAAATCTCTTCCCCGTTTTCCAATCCTTTCCCCCACGAGAGATGAGGTGCCAAATTAATAAGATTCTGTTTATTAATTAATCATTTAATTTGTTGGCACTTTAATTGCGGAATTACAAGGGTTTACTAACATTTAAGAGGGATTTCAAGGTTTGGGTGGTCCCCTAACTAAATTCAAATGGGAGGATTCAAGCTCGGGTGGTCCCCACCACTAAATTGAAAATGAGAGGTTTCAATTTCAAAAATATAATAAAGAATATTTATTTAATTTTCTCCCACAAAAAGTCTGAAAACTAATTTCTACCCTCGACCTACTTCAGTTGAGGTGAAAGTCCCCTTAAGTGAATATTGGCACTACAATTTCAACTGTATCCTCATATTTCAATTTTGATAACCAGTTCAAAAGTTACAAAACACCACTCGCGCGTTTACTGAACATACCTGAAAAAGAGTTCTAAAATATATTAACAATCACCCTCAACCCGTGCCGGTTTAGGTTAGTCTCTTATTAAGTGAAACACACCCCAACGAACCCAACAGTACTCTCAGATTTCCAATCTAAGTTACCATTTAAAAGTTATGGATTTTACAATAAAATAATCGCCAGTTATAAATGGCCAAAAACTAAATTTCACTGGTGGCCCACGCCGACCAAAGTTAGTATCTGCCTAAAGAAAACATACCTTCACAAGTTCAGAGGTGGTTTTAATCTGAGTTACCATTTTTGAGTTATTAGCATTTGAAAAATAAAATAACTTTATCTAATTATTTTATTTATGGTTATTCCATTTTCGGGTTTTCTCATAGGAGGCCTACACCGACTAAATTTAAGTCATGCCTTGGGTAAACCCGCCATCTTGAGCGCAATGGTGACCTCTGATTTTTGATCCAAGTATCCATTTAAGAGTTATTCCATTTTTTAGGAAAACTGCTTAAGTGCACTAATTAATGCTTAACAAAACTTCGATGGATCATTTCAGGCACTCCGGGCCTTGGAATCACGCGCCGTTATATTTCACGTTCTCGAAATAATTATATATAATTAAAAAATTATACGGAATTCTCAGGACATTACATTCTCCCCGCCTTAGGGATTTACGTCCTCAAAAGCCAAAACAAAGGAAAAACAACTAAAAGAGGGTACTGAGCTCGAATTTGAGCCTCCTGTTCCCATGTGATCTCCTGGAGGTTCTCGTGCTGCTAGAATACGTGCACCAGAGGTATCAACCACCCATGAAGGACATACTCCTGTCTATCCTCAATCTCCACTAGAACCTCTGTAAACTTCACCCCATCATTGAAGTTCAGCTCTCCGTGGTCGATAATGTGAGATGGGTCATGTACGTATCTCCTCAGCTGGGATATGTGGAAGACTTCGTGCACCCTCTCTAACTACAGTGGAAGAGCCAAGCGGTATGCTACCTAACCTATCCTCTGAAGTATCCAAAAAGTAACGATAAACCACGGTGATAACCTTTCAATCCAGCCAAATCTCTGTAAACCTCATTAAGGTGAGACCCGTAGGAAGACATGGTCTCCCTCCTTCAGTCGGAATAAGACTTCTGCCAACTCTGTGCAGTCCTCACTTGCTGACAAGTGAGACAACGTGATACAAACTATACCACTTCTTTCTTCATCCCTAGCCACCAGTGCTAATGTCGATGGTCCTGGTACATCTTCGCTACTCTTGGATGTACCGCTAGAGGGGATTTATAGATCTCCCTCAACACCTCCTCTAATAGTTGTACTGGTACCATGGTATATCCTATGAAGATGATGACGTGCTCCCCACCTTCAGAAAATCCATCAGGTGCCTACCTTGAGGATATCTGAGAATGTCGGGCTACGCAGTCAGTGTTCCCAAGCTGCACCTCCCTAACACACTAAAGGAGTGGGGGAGTGACTCTTAGAGACTGAAGATAAGATGCTCCATCTTGATCCACGTCGGATATCCTCAAAGCAGCTAGTTTCTCTATCACCTCACTTAGAAACTGTATATTAGATCTCCCACAGAGTGCATCTGCTACTACGTTCCCCTTTCCTAGAGTATAGACTATATCTAATTCATAGTCCTAGAAGAACTCAATCCAATGCCATTGTGTCAGGTTCTGGTCCTTCTGAGAGGAGATATACCTAACATTCTTATGATCCGAGTAGACTGTGAAATGCTCCCCATCAAGTAATATCGCCACATATTTAGCGCAAAGACCATTACTGCTTACTCCAGGTCATGGGTAGCATAGTTCTAGTTGTCAGTCTCAAACTCAGATCCTAAACGATCTGATAACACTTCTCCATCCATAGGAAAGACTCACCCATTTTTGTCAAAGATGAAAATGGTGCCGCTAAACTGAAGTTGTTGGGAACAAATCTCCAGTAGTACCTAGCCAAAGCAGACATCCATCTCTCTTAGGGGAGGTAATCCTAGTAACATCTTTTGAAAAGATGTCCCCATGCTATGCAACTCCTGTTTGGAACTGAAATCTCAAAACTCCTACTGCCACGAGAGTAGGTCTAGCCGACTCAAGAGTGTTTATCGAGTCTCCTCACAAATGTATCTCCGAATGTGAGGTTCAAGTCAACGGCATAACTAGAAACTCTAGGTCTTGGAAAAGATTCGTGTAAGTAAGGGATGATTGATAACTATGTCTATCAATATGGCAGCTAGTAGTAGACACAAAACATACCTAGAATCATTCCTAGATCCCTTATGTCACACTCCTTGAACTCATGTAGCTACTCCCGTGTATTGTCTACCGACTCCTTGAGACTAGTGGGGACCACATTGGGGTGGTGGTTGTGACATGTCAAAATGTACACCACATTAATCTGATCTCCTAGCTCTGCTTCTATGTCTACAACCCTGTAGATTCATCTGTCCTTAGCACTTCCTCTTCCCGAAACATTTTACACTCCTAGGTCTCTGATACTGACATCAGTTTCTTGCTTTCCCACTGTTAAAATCCACTGGCTACATCCACTCAGCCAAAGAACATTCAACCACAAAGGTTCTCTGTAACACCCTAACACATGAATGAATTCATAGAGGAATAGTGTGGGCTAGAATGTCCTTAAGCACACTCCGCTCATAAGTATGAGCCCTGAAGAAATGATCATATCGTATTCATCGATTACCAGGAATGGTCAGTACACCTCGATGAATACTCAGCTATCGACATGTCATCCTACCGAATATGTAGAAGCTCTAGAGAACTCTCAACCACCTCCTCAGGCTAGTCCTCAGGCACCTGTGAGTCGGGCTTGCCTCATAACCTGAGGGGTATCTGATGCTAAAACTCGCATAAGGCGCTAAGAATAAATGTTCCCACTACCAGTAATTCCATTTGTAAATTCTGCCCAACAGGTGGTGGTGCTATTGGTACACGACCCGAAGGTGCCAACGCAGTAAGAGCACCCTGAACCGAAGCCTCATCGCTCAGTGGGCCATCATCGTGTACTCTCTCAGGAAACCTGGGTGGATATATTTGTGGTGACATCCTGATAAGGAACAAGTGAGCCATTTTCATTAAGTTATACCTGATGAGTTTAATCAAAAGAAATCAAAAGAAAAACTTTTCAAAAACACACCTAATTAGTGTTTTTGTGTGCTGAGTCAAAAATCAGAATTTAGAGTCCTGGTATATGGATATGTTGGCCATCGCACCAACACTGGACTCCCAGAACTGAAAACCACACTCATAACACTTGGCACTATTTCTTCACAGAAAATATCAGAGTCCTAGTTCTTATATAGAATCGAACTCCTCTGATACCACTTTTTCATGGCCCGTCCCCTAGGGCCCATTCCGCGACTACCTAAGGCCCGCCTTCCAAAGGCCAAGGGCTGGAGACTAGCACCAAAAGGTATACTCCCTAAAACATGAAGGCATTGTCTTTAATCCTGTACAAATAAACAGTACAAGAACACAACAAGAAGCAACTGTAAAGTAAACTGCTATATTAAAAGAGTGCTGAAAGTAAAAAGGGGCTGGAATACAAGCCCAACTGTAAAGGTTCAAATACAACTGAAAATACAATAAAACTGAAAGAAAAAGGAAAACAACCAATGGGTCATCCTTCGAGGTTCCTAACTAAAGGGTAGGTAAGATCGCCTCCTTAGCACTCCACGTCCACCCGTCTCCTCTACGTACTGTCTAGTCCTACCTCCCTCAAACCTCAACCCAGCTGCTCGTCATCTGCACAAGACCCAACAAGGTGCGGGTGTAGCCCGTGTAGGGGTGAGTATAATGATACTCAGTAGGGATCCCGAGACCCCGACGGTCTCCTAGATTTCCACAAAGAAAAACTGCAGGGTAACACCATGATGTTAGATTACCACATAGGTAAAGTACCACATAGCATAACCTCAATCACAAGCACAAGGTAAAGACAGCTCGTACCAGGTTTTATTCTATGGGTGGTAACAAGTAACATCCCCAGTCACAACATCGAGCACCTCAGCTGTTAGAGAACTTCTCCACTATCAAGTATAGTGGGCCTGACGCGTCACACTTATGCACTTCCCACTAACCTTGGTCTGCTGAGGTACTCCTCCTGTCGAGTACCGTGGGTCTGCCGCATCACACAAAGGCACTACCCACCATGGATCTGCCACGTCACACAGAGGCACTCCCACTTGTGGCCTGCTATTATACTCCTCCTATCGAGTACCATGGGCTTTCCATGTCACACAGAGGTGCTCCCCACTGTGGGTCTACTGCGTCACACAGAGGCACTCCCCACTGGGCATGTCGAGTCACTTCGAGTCGTAATGGTCAGGAGTCGTCAAGTCTTAGCCAGTCGTAGGTTTCCTTATATAGCGCGCTTGGGAGATCTGCTTCCCAATCCATCAGTCATACATCAACCATCCCAAATTCCCTCAAATAAGTATCCCAAAGGTCCATCATGTCATAAGGGACCCATGCAATAGACAACGCGTCAATCGGACGCCTGGTCTGTAAGTTATTAGCGTTTCCGTTCCGAGGTCCCGGTTGGATTCAGGGTTCGATCAAACCTGGACATACACTGACTTTATCCAAAACTCATGCGGAGATACCAAAAGGACCTTGTCAATCCAAGGATTCTGATGCCACAGACAGTTCGTTAAATAGATGCTCGGTTCTCAAGATATGGCCATAAAGGCGAAAATGGGTCTGAATGGGCCCGGGTCCGGTCCGACTCGGCCTGGGCCGACCCAGACTGACATGGGTCTGGCTCGGATGTATTAGGCCTTGACAGACCCAGACCACAAAGGGGGGTGGCCCAACCCTTCCCAATGGAGAGGCCCGGTTGCGAGGCCCGCTGGAGCGGCCCGCTCGTCTGGTGGTCCACCGTAGTGGGATCCGCTGTGACCGCCCTCAGGGGAGGCTCCCCCCCGGTCATCCCAAAATTTCTATGGACAGTTCAGATACAAGAACACGGGACCTGCTGGAGTGGTGCCACCTGGTGTGGTACGGCCGACCGAACTTTTTCCCAGCAGCGCGGTCATGCGCCGCTGCTCTACCGCGGTCGACCGGATGCCGGCTGCACTTTCACCTTCAGAGTGACCAAGCAGTTGTGAACTCCTTCTCCACTGGTGGCATGGACACACGATGCCTCTCTACTACGCTGTTGGCCGATGTTCCAGCCTCCAACCCTTGCTTTTCGGCAGCCAATGGTCCACGACCACTTGCCCATACAGCAGTGGGGACGCATGTCGCCCTTCCATCATGCGGCTGGCCGAGTGTCGGCTGCCGTCTTCTTCCACGAGCCATCACAGATTTGTTTCGAAGCCCGAAAAATAAAATGATCACATATTCAAAATCCTTGTATTGAGAGATCCGCATTCATATGTCGCGCTCAACAAAATATTTCATTTCTAACATTAAGAATTATTTGTCTTTGAAGAATGCACGATTAACACGTATTGAAACAAAAGGGAAGAGGCAAGGTTTAAATGTGGGACGGTGGCTATGTTTGTTTGGACATCGTCATCGTGAATCAAAAATAAGAAAAATCAACAAAATAGAGTTAATAATAATCAAATAAAAACCCCTACCTCAATTTTCATTGGAGGTGGCGCGAGGAAGAAGACGAAGTCGTTGAGGATTGACGTCGGCTTCATCACTCCCGCAAGACGCTCCAAGATCGAGCTCAAGAATCGTCCTCATTATTCGATTCCAGAGGATTCTCTTTCTTGGAGAGGGTGTTCTTCATTGAATAATGTTCTCCCAAATCTCCTCCCCCTTTTCCAATCCTTTCCCCCGCGAGAGATGACGTGACAAATTAATAATATTAAGTTTATTAATTAATCAATTAATTTTTTGGCACATTAATTGAGGAATTCCAATGGTTAACTCACATTGAAGAGGGAGTTCAAGGGTCGGTTGGTCCCCAAAACTAAATCCAAGTGGGAGGTTTCATGCTTGTGTGTTCCTCACTATTAATTCAGAATGGGAGGTTTCAATTTGAAAAATAAAATAAAGAATGTTTATTTTATTTTCTCCCATGAAAATTCTGAAAACTAACACCTACCCTCAACCTACTACGGTTGAGGTGAAGGAATCCTTAAGTGAATATCGACATTGTGAGTTCAACAGTGTCCTTAGATTTTAATTCCAAGAACCAGTTCAAAAGTTACAAAACATCGCTCGCGCGTTTACCGAACGTACCTAAAAAAAAGTTCCGAAAATTATAAACAATCACCCTCGACCCACACCGGTAGAGGTTAGGATCTTTCTAAGTGAAACACACCCCAGAGAACCCAACAGTGCCCTCTAATTTCCTATCCTAGTTACCCTTTTAAAGTTATGGATTTTACAATAAAATAATTGTCACTTAATTATTTTATTTACAGCCAAAAACTAACTTTCACTAGTGGCCTGCACCAGATAAGGTTAATATCTTACTAGAGGAAACATACCCTCACAAGTTCAGCAATGGTCTCATATTTTTAATCCAACTTACCATTTGTGAGTAATAATCATTTTAACAATAAGATAACTTTATTTAATTATTTTATTTACGGTTATTCCATTTTTGGTTTTTCTCACAGGAGGCCCGTGCCGACTAAACTTAACTTGCGCATACGGTAAACCTGCCATCCTGAGCGCAATAGTGCCCTTAGATTTCTGATCCGAGTAACTTTTTAAGAGTTATTTCACATTTTTAGGAAAACTGCTTACACACACTAATTAAAGCTTAATAAAACATCTACGGATCATTCAGGGCACTCCAAACCTCGAAATCGCGCACTGCCAAATTTCATGGTCTCAAAATAATTCCATATAATTAAAAAAATTATACAAAATTTTTGGGACATTACAAGCTGCATGTGCACCTAGATGTATATGTATATATTGTCTAACATGATATAAGTAAGAGATATATATTGTACATTTCTAGTGGATCTCTATAGAACTATGGTCTTATTGTTTTGGATTTCGATCTTGGAGATGTATTATTATAGAGTTTGTTGTGGTTCCATATCAATTAATTGGTTTCTTTTTCTTTTTGATTTCATTATTGATGTAGAAATATGGAATCTATTTATTATTGTGAATCTGATTATGATTATATTTTAATTATTTCATTGGATTTATATTTTTTTTTGTATTATGTATTAAGTTTATCCTATTCTGTTGATTTTTTAAACTTATAGTTTTATGTAAGTATGTATATAAGGGAATATGATCCCCCACAGTTTGTTCAAACCCTTGAAATTTATTTCTATACTTTGGTTTCTAGGGTATGTCACTCAATGTTAGTACTACTTTAGTCCTACCCAAGATAATTGGTCGGGATGGTGTTTTATAATTGGTATCAGTTTGGTCAGTCTATTAGTCAGGAATAGTAGGTATCAAGATAGGATATGTTGGGACATGATATTGTATAATGACCTCCCCAACACAACCTGTCATGAATTCCAATATGAATAAGCCTCTCACTCACCCTTTTGGTTTTTGTTTTTGATACTTGTGAATGATTGAGATAACACCTGAGATGCTTCCATGTCACCATAATAACTTTGCATCTCCTCCCTTCCCCAATCATGTTCTAAAAACATTAAATTTCTTAAAAACTTATTGTATATTTGATATAATATATTGGGTTCATCTAGGATTTATTTTCTACTAGGTACTGTCGATATATAAGTCTCTCTTAGGGATATATTGTATTTCATGAATGTATGTTTTAATTTATTTTTTATTTACATGATTTATATTATGTTGAATGACTTGGAAAATTTTAATATAATGTTTGGATAATTTAATTTGTGTATAATTGTGGGCAATTAGGTATATAATAATATTATTTATATTTAAGTAAATATAGTTTCTTTGAAAAATGTATATGTATTATTATAATTTAAAATTTTTATAATTTCATTTCAATATTCTTATATATATAATATTATATGTTATATTTAAACTAGAATAAATTTATAATATATAATTTTATTGATAAATAAAATTCTTCTATCTAAATATTTTTTAAAAATTATATTACTAATAATATTTTGTAAAAGCTATTAATAACATTATTTTAAAATAAATAAATATATTATATTATTTATCATATTTAAATTTAAGTAAATTTACCATATATTATTAGATATATATGAATAACGTTACTATTGATAATGAAATTAAAAAATTATTATTAATAATATATTTTTAAAATTACTAATTGTAAATAATTAATATTATGAGTAGTTATGTACAAAATGAAATTATTTATATTTTGGGAAATATCATTTCTTACAAAAATGAATATATATAATTTAATTTGTTACATTTAAATTAAAATAAATCTATAATATATAATTGGTTATATAAATATAAATAGGGTTATTTTCATTAATTAAATTCAAAAGGTGATATTAATAATATTTTTTAAATATCATAACAAATAATATTATGAGTAATTATCTATAAAATAACATTATTTATATTTTTCAAACTATAAATCCTTACAATAATGTATATATATATATATATAATTATATTTTAAAATTTTGATAAATACATTTGAATATTTTTATATGTACATATAATATTATATAGTATATTTAAATTAAAATAAATTTACAATATAATACTGGATACATTGATATATAAAATTATTTTAATTTAATATTTTTTAAAAACTATATTAAAAATAATATTTTTTTAAAAAACATAACATTATTAGAATATAATTATAAATTTATAAATTATATAATTTATCATATTTAAATTTCTTTTTATTAATATTTAAAAATTATCAATAAATACAAAAATATATATCATAAAGTTGATACCTAAAACGGTTATCATTAGTTAAATAATATATGTATCATTAATTTCATAATTACTTAGTGATATATATAATTATTTTTAAAAATATTATTACTATATATTTACAATATGCATAACATAAGAACTATCCTAAAAAATTATTGGTAAGAGCATTGAGTAATGACCTATCTTGATATGATCGACCAATGTATGATTAAAATCATATAACATAATTATTTTTAATGTTTTTATATAATTTCTAATAATTGTGATTTAATTCTGCATTGATTACTAGAATGTCATTCCTCTCTCTTAGAACGTAAAGGCATGTGTGTTCATGATAAAATATTATGTATTCCAAACCTTAGAACCCCCTCACATGCTTGTGAGTAATATTGTAATAAAAGGAGGCTTCACATGTATTGTTTGTGTTCAATGTTAGATTTGCACACCATGATTAAAAGGATACTAGAGGTTACTAAAATGTGAGTTAATGGAGGCTCCAAGAGTTTCACCCCAAGTTTTGGTTCGTTTATCGATTAATGATAAACCAATTCAAAAAAATATCAAGATTAAGTAATTGTTATCTAAAAAGATTAATATATATATTAATTATTTATCATATACAATTTTATGTTATAAAATATTATTATAATCATTAATTAAAAGTAAAAAATATTTACTACTTATTTAAATATTTAATTTAATATATTCATATATTAGTATTTTTGTTATTATGAAAAAAATTATATTGATATTTAAATAATATCATTACATAAAAAAACAGTATAGTAATGTATATTATTATATTTTAAAATATTATTATAGTATATTTACTTTACACAGTATATAAGAATTATCCTAGAAATACTTGGTTATGAGTATTGAGTGATAACTGATCCTGAGATGATTTTCCAATGTATGATTGAAATTGTATTTTATATTTATTTTGTATGTGGTTATATAAGTTTTAAGAATTGAATTTTATTTCTCCATTGATGAGATGCATGTTAACTGACTCTTTAAAATTGTAAGGGCATGTGTATCTATTGTAAAATGTTGTGTCTTCCAATCCCCTAGAATCCATCACTTTCTTTTCAGTAATATTATAATAAAAACAGGAATCTTATGAGGTGTTTGGTTTTTATTTTGGATTTTTACGCCATAACTGAAAGTAGATTGGCTGTTTCTAAAATATGAGACAATTGAGGTTTCAGAATTTCCCCTAGGTTTTTATGGGTTTATTGGTTAATGATAAACCAATACATAGAAAAAGTATCAAGATCTAGTGATTATTATTTAATCATAACAAATTAAAAAAATGTTAAGCATTTTATGATATGATAGATATTTATATAATGTTTTAGTAATTTTTTTTCCAAGTAGTCATCTATGTGTCCGTATATGGAAATGGTGAAGTAATTTATAATGATCAAGAATTTAGCTATAATCTTTCACCTATAAAAGTGATTATTATTCATGAATGTGTGACATTATAAAAATTTCATAGGATTATTCATTATCACTTAAAATATAGGGACATTCAAGTAATTAAGTCAATCACATATCAACATCTTTAATATGATGATCATTTATGACAAACTGAGTATCCTCTTCTCAATGATGAGGATTGGTTTGGAGTATTATAGTTTATTAGAAAATTAAATAGAAATGGTCTTATAGAATTATATATTTATATTTCTATTACAAATTATCGGTGACTTACTACTACTAAACCCTGTTATAGGACATTTTTTGAAGTTGATCCTTAAAATCATTATCCTTAAATGAATTTTCATCAAACTATAGCAATAAAAATTAACTATGATAAATAAAATTAGTTTATAGAAATAACTATAAGAGACATGGATATTGATATTTCTAATTTAATTAATGGGACTTCCTTCGATGAGTAAGTATTTGAAGATGCGACTAGAGATCATGTATGAGAAGAATATTTGATCAATGAACCTTATAAGGTACCTCTGATATATAGTTAAGAATCAGTGAATGGTAACTATCATTATTTGTTGACTTCCTTAGTTGAGGGAATTTCATATGCACGTGAGTTTGACTTAGGTGTCCTTACACCAGGTAGAAAAATCCCATGAATATTTGGTAACACATCCTCTACAACTAATAAAACCTTATATGTTGGATAAGAGTTTGAAATTAAAATTTAATTGAAAATGTGGTTAGGAAATACCACATAGATATATATTTTTAATTTCTGGTTGATGAGTCCAATAAGGGAAAAATACCATAATCAATGTAAAAAATATGAGTCTAAAAGTAAATTTCTCATGAAATCAATATATAATAATTTTATTTCATGTTTTGAGACAACTAAGTTAGAAAGACCACATATATATGTGTACCCAACATTGTCACAAGATCATTATACGCTAGATTATGAGTTTATATCGACTGTTATTGTTGAGATTATACAAATTTTTCAAGATATTCCAATAGCACTCATCCATGAAGGATTGAAATAGTTGATCAAATATAGGATTTCATATGAAAAATCATGGATGGAGAACAAAAAGCAATTATAAAAATCATATATTGATTGGGATGAATAATATTTTTTTCCGTATCTATTTATATTATTTCCTATAAATAATAATGTTTTCTATCCTATTGTCACTGTTTAGTATGCCTCCCAATAAAATTAGATTGATATAAAAATGTAAAGTTTCATAGGATATCCCCAAAATTTTGGTCATGTATCACTGAATTTTATTACTTCAAAAAGTTCATTTAGGTTGATTTAAATTTTATTTATTGAAATTATATAAGCATATTACTCATTCTTGCCTCACATGATGGTAATCATGCCCCTTCCCCAATTGTATTTGTTATTATTGAAAAGCACAACTTCAATTCATGGATTTGAATGATAGCCAATATATGAATTCATATTATGAAAATCCAAGTAAATTTCTTGATATTTGATAATCATCAAGATATTATTGAGGATTTTAACATTTACGGGTTTTCAAAGAAATAACCTAATGGTTATCATCAATATCTCATCAAATATATTTTCAATAATGTCTATAAAAATATTAAATATAAGTAAATAAAAAATGGGGTCATCAAGTTGGTTATGTTTCTTTAAACTAATTTATATTTGAATAATTTTTTTATCCTTTTAATTGAATTTATATCTTCATATTTCAGTGTATGAACCACAACATGGAAAATTTATTGAGTAATTGGAATTAATTAAAAAGGCCAATAAAGATTTGTATGATTATATGATTAGTATTTCAAAGGAAAAAATAGTCATTGGACAATTATGATGGTATGATATATTTTCATATGACCACTAATATTATAGAGTGCAAAAAATATCTAATATACTAATCAAAAAGTTGTTATAGAATAAATTTGATCAATTAGTGATGTGGCACCCTTGGTTTAAGGTATGTCTCTATTTTATGATTTTCCTTTAAAGTTTGGATGGGTTGGGTTAAATCACTAGAAGTGAACAGAGGTGGAAGCTGAGCAGAAGATGGAATCTAACCATAAGAGTCGATTTAGGACATGAATAATGAATGCATGACATGAATAGTTTCTTAGAAGTTTCTGTGAATACTATTCATGTAATTAATTAGTTTTAAGGATTTTAAGTTATGTAATGTGAATTTAAGAATATGTGGTTATCCCAAAGACTCATGGTGCATTATCGTCTTTCTTGGGGTGAATTTAGTCAGTTTTATCTAGCCCTCTTAATTGTAGAACCCTTTGGTCCTAATTAGGATTTTCTATTTTTCCCTTGAACTCTAGGCTCTCTCTATGTGATTTTGGTGATCCTAATCCCTCTTGAGACCTACTTCATATAGTCTTCGAGCACCGAATAAAAAAAATAAAAGTTAATTATTCTACTTCTTATTTTCCATTGTAATCTTATCATTTTATTTTCTGGATAAACCCAAGATTTGGGTTTCCATTCCTAGATCTATATAATGAGGAATGTTTTGATTAATATTTTCTGTGATCATTGATGGAAAAAGAGGAGGAACCTTGATCTGTTTTGTTACTATGTTATTCTTTGATATGAACATGTTATAGGTAGGTGGATTCAATATATCTCCCCTTTTTCTGGAACTTGACGGCTTGTTTTTCAAAGATAATTTTTTTTCGTTTTTTGGTGAAAAAACCCTTGATAGATCTCCCTGTTTTACTAGGTTTCCAAACTATAGGTTTTGTGATTAACTTACACTACGTCTAATGAATCGATAAAATGATAAATTTATTTCATGAACTATTTGAGTTTTGAGAACTTGGAATGGACATGGATACATTATTTCGTGATACAAATGTAATGGACTTTGTTATGTTAGACTTATCTATAGGGTCAATTTTAACTCAAGGGATTTTACCAATAAGCAACAACTTGGGTTTGGAGGGACGAGTACAACTCAAGATTATAGAATGTTCAGTGGTACTTCTTTAACATGATGTTCATTGGGTGTGTGAGTTATGTGGGTATGAATTCATCACATGAGAGACCTTCACATTGTGATTTTTATCATTTCTTATGTGTATGTATATTTCTCCCAATAATTTTATATTTCTCACTCTTATTTTATATTAAATTATATCTAGATTATGGTTTTCCTTGTGGTGTGTAGGGGAAGTTTTGGTGAGTTAAATCCAAGTCAATATACACACCTATTAAATATGAAAAAAATTACCATGATATGGGTAAGAGATATGTATTATAACTTACAAACAGAGCTCCATGGAACTATGGTCTTATCATTTTGGAGTTGTATCTTGTAGATGTCTTACCATGGAGTTGTTCATTGTGACAAATAAATGTCTTGGGTTATTTTAGTATTTGAGTCCTTTATTGATGTATACATATGGTATTTGTTTTCTAATGTGAATCATATTATGATTATATTTTTGTTATTTCATTGGGTTTCTGTTGGTTTCTCTATTATGTATCATGTTCATTATATTTAATTGAGTTTTTCTAATGTAGGTTATATGATTATAAGTATATAAGAGAAAATCATCCCTCGTGGTTTGTTAAACACCTTAACATTTATTTCCAGCCTTTTATATCTAGGGAATGTCACTTAATTTTAGTGATACTTCAGTCCTTTTGAAGATAATAGGTCGGGTCATGGTTTTACAATTGGTAATAGTTTGGTCATTATGTCAGTTAGGAATGGTAGGTCTAGAGATATGATGTTTTGGTACATTAAATGTAATTGTAAAAAGTTATAGTTAACCTATTTTTACTGAAATTTAATTTTTCAAGTTGGTTCAAGTATAAAAAAAGTGTCATTTTTTACTTTTAATCATGTTGTCACCTCATCATTAAGAGTTTAGCTGATGATTTTCCAATATCTTGCATTAGTTTCAGACTTCCCACTATTATAGTATAATTCATATGATATTTTAGGATATGGATTTTTTATTTTTCCATATTATATAAGATATGGGATTAAATTATTTGGTTGTGACTAACGGGTGACTTTTCATAACAATAGGAAAATTCCTCAAGTTAGGAGACTCAAAAAATGATTAAGAAGATGTTGTTGAGAACATGGTTCTACCAGAGGAATGATAAGTGAATCAAAATCTAGTCATAAGAATCATGGTTGTATTCCATGATATATAAAAGGAAAATTTACTTAAGGAACCATTTCATGCGGATCACTCACTATAATTCTAGAGGTAGAACCCACCAATCATTCAGGGTGACTCAGGACCCGAGTAATCAGATTCTTGAATTGGGAGTATGAATAGAATATTTGATTTCATAGGATCCCCAGTGGAAATAAAATTTTATATTATAGTGTATATTATTGATTATCTATCATGATAATTTTGGGGTCTTTTTATTCAAGATAAATATGGTCAAGGCCTTACTTGTGAAATATTTAATGAATGGTTTAATAATCAATTTTATCAATATTACCTACAAGTGTCATGAACAAAGAACTACTTCTAGTTCAATTAAAGAAACTCATCTACTATAAATTATGAAACCCATTTTACACAACATTATTTTTTTCACTATACTTTTTACCTAATGAATCACTCAAGGTAAAGATGTTTTGAGTGGGCCTTCAATTAGACATTCATTGTTGAGTGGTGATGTTATACATCAAGTATTTCACAATCATAGTGAATAAATAACAGGTAAAAAATAAATACATTGCTATAAATTTTAATGAAGGGAATAAAATTTATATCTCAAAAACAAGTGGGAACTCCAATGCAGGGGACAAGTGAAAATGGGATAGATACTCCAAGGTTAGAATACCACTAAGAAACTATTCAAGTAGATCTATTCCTTTCCCTCTTCATATTAGTAACCAACTCAATTGATTTCAATGTGGTTTTTTGGAATATATTTAAAGGAAATGCATCAAACCACCTCAACCCTAACATAAATATAGTCATAATGGAAACCTCAAGTGTAATTTTATAGACCCTAAGAATTCATATGGTAGGAATAGTTTCACTATATTGTTGGATTCTGTTGCTCAACCAAGACTCTCTCATAAGATCAATGATCATCCTCATAATCAAGGTACTCAAGGTGATTCTAGTAATACCTCGATACCTCATTAGTAATTGACTCATCAAGGAAGTATGGATAATTTATGGGAGTATAATAATAAATTTTTATAGTTTATAAATTCATACCAAATTATGATTCATGTCCCTTAATGGTTCAAGGAACTATTCTCCCTAATTCCACTTTGATGATTTTTTATTTGACACCAGTGCATTATTTTTTTTATTCTCATGTGGTAAAAAAAATTGGATTAAATATTTAAATAATAACATATGTAATGAGCATCAAGAAACCTCTTAG
Organism: Viscum album; assembly: GCA_963277665.1. Taxonomy (NCBI): domain Eukaryota; kingdom Viridiplantae; phylum Streptophyta; class Magnoliopsida; order Santalales; family Viscaceae; genus Viscum; species Viscum album. The sequence continues at coordinate 890,050,345 of OY728142.1, forward strand.
AAAATGGGGGAGTAGTGGGTTTAAATGTATGTCATGTTCCATCACCATAGAATCTATCAACTTTTTATGGGACCTTAATGTTGTTGATATAGAAATATTTGATCTCATCTTCAGAATGGATATATGGGTAGCATTCAAGGCTTATGTGAACTACTACACTCTTCAAGTGAATTTCACATCTCTAAAAGGAGTTGTCTAGTTATTCAAAGGGGAATGGTATGTGAATGCTGGTTGAGAATGACCTTGCTAATAATGGTTGGAATCATATCATATCAGTCTATTGCAATCAACAAGGGGTTTATTGATGCATTTGAACATAGATATTTTCCTTTCATAGTATATTGATATCATGATGTTTTTCTAGATAAATTATCTTGTTTACCACACAAAATGGAACTGTAATTTTCAATTGGCCTAATCCCATGAACGGATCCTATTTCACTTCCATAATTTACAATGGTGTAAGTAGAAGTATTAGAATTGATTTTCTGGCTCTATGACTTGGAAAATAAGGGCTTTATAAGACCCAAACTTTACCTTGGGCTGAACTAGTTATTTTTATCAAGATTATGGATTATACTCTTTGACTATGTGTTGATTTTTGTAAGATGAATTATGTTATGATAAAGAATTAATACCCCCTTCCTCAAATTGATGATTTTTTTAACTAATTGAAGGGATCCATGTGGTTCTCCAAAATTGATCTCTGATTGAGGTTTCATCAACTATACGTCAGTAAATAGGATAACAAGACAATAGATTTTTGAAGTTGTTATAATAATTATGTATAATTTATCATTCCCTTTACTCAAACTAATTTACTAGCAGTCTTTATGGAATTGATGAATCATATCATTCATAGATTCATGGATTATTTCACCGTGGTATTTTTTAACAATATCTTAGTGCCAAATCACATGAAATATTACTATGAATAGAACTTAGGGATCATGATAAGTATATTGATGGTTCATCTTCATTATTAAATATTATATAAGATTGAATTATAGATACAAGAATCTTTCTTCCATGGAGATTTTATATCAGGAAAAGGTATTTCAGTTGATCTTGAGAATATTTTGGTAGTTATCTGACAGAAACCACCTAAGAACATCTTTTTGATACAAAAATTTACAGGATTAACTGGATATTGTTGAAACTATGTGATTTTTCATGTATCAATTCCCCCATGACTGTATTGATAAGAAAGACTATTGCATTCTACTAAAAGTGATTTTCCAAAATCTTTAAAATAAATGAGGATCAAATTACTTTGACAACTATATTTATATTTCCTAAACCAGGTTAGGGATATGTTGTATTTTGTGATTCCTCTATATCTATATTATGTTACTTTCTCATGAATGAAGATCATTTCATTGATTATGGATCATGAAAGTTGAGGATACATGATAATAACTTCCCAAAAGATATGATCTGGAACTATATATTGTGGTCCATACATTAATAACATGGTTCCACTGACTCTTTGGTGAAAAAATTACTGTGTCCATAAATTAAAATATCTTGAAACATATATTCATACAATGAGACATGAAAAAATAGATAGTGAAACTAGATTAAATATCTTCTTATTTTATAATTAGACTCAATGTATACACCAAGGAGAAGAATTATTTTTGATGAATTATGATTAAATTTTTATATTCAAGTAGTTTAAGAGGTCTAGGACCAATGGAAACTAATGGAGGTAATTCTTAGTGCGCACTTGGAATGTGATGAGTAGGATGAGGTTGGGGTTTTATTTCTAGTTACCCTTATCCCTAACATAGTCAAACATGTCATGGTGGCTCAAAAGACTAAACTTGATTGTCTTAAATTGAGGTTAAACATTAATGTTGGGGATACTGCAGATGGTTTGACTTAAGATGAAAATTCAATGTTCTACTTTCGATACAGGATACAGTTCCTCTGTTTTTCCTAGATAAACTCCTTCATTATTAACATAAATGTATGTGTGAAATCGAACTAGGTACCTAGAAAGTATATATGGATATGAAGGTCCATTTATGAGGGTCATATATAAAAAATAATGTCGAAGTATATGTTATGAAATGTCTCACTTATATAAAGTGAAGTTTGAACACCAGTGACAAAATAAAATGTTAATTATTTCCCATACCATTTTGGAAATGGATGTGGATTTATATTGACTTTTTCAAAGGAATAATTTGGTCAGTTTGGATGCATGAATCCATTTGGCTGATTTTGGATTGACTCGTGATGTTAGAACAATTCATTCCAGTTCTAGAGATGAATACATAAATTAATTTTGAAAATCTATTTCTTTGAGAGATGACTCTAGATTATTGGATTATAAATAGTTTATAATTAATTTAATTTCATGTATTTAAATTGTAAATGTCATGTATTGATTAATATGAATTAGTTAATATTGAAATTAATATAAAGGGTATATATTCTATGTTATGGAATGTATATAATATTAAATATGATATTATAAAAGGTTTTATAGTTATATTTTATTTATTAATTATTTATGAATATTTATCTCATGCTTAAATATTTGAATTATTCGTTTATTTAAATATTATTCCATATTTTTTTAAGGATTATTAATTTTTTATACTATGAATGTACATATTCCAACAATAATATGATAAATTTATTCTAGGATAGAGCATTCCATTTTTATGCTAGGAATTAATCCATAATGAATTTAGTGTTTCACTTATGTTGACTTGTATGTTGTGTAAAGAGTGACATATCAATATGGTTTGAAAATATTATCTTGGTGGAGGGAATTTGATTCCAAACTAAATTACAGTAAGAATGAATACATAAAAGGGAAGAAAATATGATAATTTAGCAAGATTAAATCCCCTTTCAAATACACAATGTAAGATTCCTTTCAAAGAAGAACTTGTCAAGATCACAATCATCCAACTAGGTTATTTCATTCCAAATAGGGGTGCCTCTTAATTATCTTGTTCATGGTAAGAAATTAATTATTGATGTTGGATCATCATGGGGGAGTTTCATGCCAAATAGTGGTACCCCTATATTGTCTTTTGATTAGATCATTTTTGATGTTTTCTTTAGGTTCACTCATTAGGTTACCCCGAGGGTTGGGATAACAGAGGAATAGAGTAGGGTTTATCTATATGATGGATTAGGAAAAATGTTGTCTACTCAACCATACTTGTATCATATATTATATGATTGGGATGATTTCCTACCTAAATAAATATGCGGTGAGTTTCACACTAAGGTAGGGTCAATTTAGTAATGAAATATGGATCTTGGACCACAAATGGTTATTGTGAATTTTAAAAGCGGTCATCATTTTAGTGAAATCCCGTTTAATAAAAGTAATTATTAAATGCTTAATAATACATGATACTCATATATTAAAAAATTATGTTATATATAACATCATCATCAACATGAAGCTATTTTTTTTGATCAATCCATGTTATAGAGAAGCTTAATGCAAGTATCCCTTAAGACTGGTTACTTAATAAATGTTCTTGTGAAAGATTGGTGTTTTAATAAAATTTCATAAGTAAAATTATATGTGTTAGAATGGTTCCTTCCTGAGTAACCAAGTGATGAAATTATTCAACAATTGAATCTAGATTCCTACAGAAGAATAAATTCATTCATTTAAGGATTCAAATGAATTATATTAAAAATGACCAAAGAAATCTTAGTCTCCACCCATATAATCAATTTGATTAGATACGTCAATTATTAAAGTAATTTTAGTCTCATGTAGAAATTATGATTAGGAATTTAAAATTATTCAATATGATTAAATATTTTGATGACTCAATGAGACCAAAGGTTTCCTTAATACATTATTTTTTTATATAAATCAATTGTATTATTCTGAAACAAATATTATATCAACTATATGTTTTACAAAAGATGTAAATATATATAAAAGTTAGAAAGTATTAAATTTTATAGTTTGAAGTTTTTTTCAAGAAATATAAAAAAGGAGTTTCTGCTTTGATAACAACGATGCTTCAATATTGGATAAAATTTTCACAATATGTATATTTTTTCTAAATTATCTATTTAGAAGATCATGTAAACAATAGTTGTTCAAATAAAATGATGTGGGTGTTTTTAATACATATGGTTTATTATTTTTTTAATTAAATTATATATATTAACAGGAATATAAAAATATCTTGTTCTGGTTAGAAAATTTATCTTATTATCATCTATGGAAATATTTCAACAATTAGATTGAATTAAATGAATTTTTTCCAAATATTCTTAAAATTTTGTAAAAAAATATGAAATAAGAATATGATTTATAGGATCTAAATTACTATATTAATAGTAAATGTTGGTCAATGTTTAAACCAGTATAAGAAAAGTTGGTTGAAATGTTCAACAATATTTCTTTAATAAGCTAATCGATGTTATTGAAATATCGATTTATCAGGAAGTAAGAGTAATAATTCAATATTATTGGATTATCTATGGAATGCATGATTTTTTTTAAAACTCCATGGAATGTCCATGTAAGGTATAGATGTTATAGAAATTAATTCTTCAATTTTGAATGGCATGTGATATCGAATGTATATTTTGTAAATTGGTTTAAATATACAAGAGATCAAAATCAAAGGAATAATTTAGTAAGCTTCTAGTTTATATTCTTGAAATGAAATAAATAGTTACTACATTGTGGATTTTAATGCAAAGGATTTTATCAAGTTTGAATGAATACAAGTAAAATATTTGTATATTTATCTCATTTCTCTAATGTTATAAGATAATATTTTTGATAAAAAAATAGTTATTATAAAGAATATGAGATTATTATTTTTATTCAAATGGTTATTTATTTATCTGGTTTTATAACATGATCATATAGGTTATGGATAACAATGTTTTATCCATGAAAAAAATTCTATCCAAAAATTTGTTAAAATATGAGGGAATGTGTTCCTTCCACTTATCAGTGGTATATTTTTATAAAGTCTTTTTTGAAATCAAAATATTTCAAACACATATAATCCAAGTAAAATGTAATAAATTTTATTTGCTAACATAAAATGGGTTATGTATCTTAGAAATAAATTATAAAGAACATATAATGTATAAGAGGATAGTGGTAGTATGTTTTGACTTAAAGAAGTTAATTGTTGACAAATAAATGATTACACAAGTCTCATATTAAAATACTTAATAACCAAGGAGAGTTAAGATGAACTCATAAGAAATATTGTATGTAGTTATAATATTTCAAGGAAAAATATTATAGAGTAAAATTAATAGGATGATGATGATTATATTAAAATGTTTTGAAAAGCCAAAATAAGTTTATATCATAAAATTTTATGTTCTAAACATTTCAAGTTTAAATATGTTTATAAATTTGAATAGTTGTAAATATGACTCCTATATCTTACTATTATTCAAACTAGATTTCTTTATAGATATTTCTCACTAAATAGTTTTTGGGAGAGTTTTATCAGATGATCACATTGATATATGACATAAATTAAATATGATGTAATTAGTTAACAAGAACAAAAAATGTAGCAAACATAAGGCTGATATAGTACTTTAATATATATGATATGTTAAATGGGTTCTTTTTTTGGGTTTGTTAAATATTCTTAAAAGGGATTTAGAATATTAAAATGTATCATATTATAGGAAAACTCCAATTTCTCATTCATTCAGATTGGATAAATAATTGTATATATTGATATACATTTCATGAACTATAATGATAATTTACCTCTCGAAGTATAACTTTGAGTTTATTCCTAATAGATGTTCATTATGGAGTATTATAGGTTGTGATGATATTTTAAGAATTTCATGAGTTGGATTTATATATAGTGATTCCAAATATACTCATGAGGCATAATAAAAAATTATATGATTCTTCTTTTTAAAAGGATGAAAAACTATATATACCACCTTGAGTTTCATACATATTTCTTTGGTATGATAAGGGTGCATGAATTTTATTTTATTCCCCATTACATAATATTTGAAAGATACCAAGCTTGGTAACCTTCGTATTTTCATACCCTACTTGCGTAAGTATGCAAATTTACTATGTTAATATGGGTGTGGTTGGGTATTTTGGTGATCAAGTCATAGATTATAGCATAAAAAAGATGGTATTTTTCCTCTTTTATGGAAAGTATGAAATTTTTTCCCTTGATTGAGATAAACTGTGGGGGTGTTCTGTAGTAACTAGATATTTTTTATCTATAAGGATATGGGACATGCGATGTTCTTATCCATAAAGATGAATGAAATGTGATGTATTCGATGATTAGATTAGTCTACTCCAAGAGAATTGAGAAAAAATGAGTTGGCTATATGTTATATTCATGTTTCATGTCCTATGGTATCTAAATGTTTTAGAAAAATAAAAAATATGAGAATAAATGTTTTTATATGATAAAGACTGGTGGGTATAAGTATAGTGATACATTTGTTTGATTGAGATCATTTCATATCCCTTTATAGATTGAGTAGCATTGAGTATTTTCTATGGGTTTATCTTTTCTAAATATATGGATCTAGAGATTTTTATTTATTGAAGATGACATAAACGTTCTTGGGGTCACACTTTGTGGCTAACTGGATATGGATTTAGTTTGACTTAGAGAGATACCCAAAAATTGTTTGAGAGTTAATTTAAAAGTGTTTTGGATTGATCTTAACAAGGTATTCAATATTATGTGATACATGGTGAAGTTAATGATAGTTTTTTTAAATAGAAAATTTTTAAAAGAGTTTTAGATATAATTTCATAAGTTATTTTTATGATACAATATAATGTGAAATGGCATAGTTTTTAGGCTTTAGTGCAAGTAGGAGATTTATGGAAATATTCCCTAAATATTTATATATATTATATATATAATCTAATTTTTATATATTATATATATGTAACATGTATATCAGTTTCAATTAAAAATATGATTTTCATACCATTGGGTATATTATTCTATGTTTGTTGGACACCATGTCTATTATCTACCAAAGCTATCATTTAAAGAAACTATTTCATAAGATGAAATGCGTGGTAGTTTTATATATTCATGAATTGGTTGTCTGATATGGTCAAAGAATAATTTACTATTGTATTATAAATTCATGAATATATAAAGTAGTCCAAGAAGATTTATCATTGATTATTTATACTACTTCCATTTGATCATTTTAGGTTTGTATAATTGCCTCACACTTGGCTGAAGATCCCTAGAAACCAAAACTCTTTTTACATTATTCCTTTTAACCCAAGGCTCTTGAAGGATATATAAGAATGATGGATCTCTGTCATGAAAACAATATTAAATTAAATTAGTGATATTTATCAAACTTTATTATGATAATGAAGACGCAGAATATGTTTTCTGGTGTAAAGGTATACTTAGTTTACAATGTTCTTCATTTTATTTTTATAAATTGTTTTCATTTATCTTACGGTGTATATCCTTGGATTTAGTTTCTAATGGATCTTATTATGTACAATAATTTTTATTGGATTCATATGAAACCAAACTATATTTTTATGAAAAGTTATTTAATTTTTTTAAATACTATTTCAAAGCATGTTTTATCTTGATGAAAGGTGATTTAAAAACATGGTATGTGAAATTGAATGGTCTCCAAGTGTTGGTGGAGAATATTTAGTAATTTTAATTGATTGTACTTAGCATAGAAAAAGAACATTGGAATTTTTTATATTTATAAGGGGTAGTTTTGGGACAAGTACACTGGCAATGGTTTGTTTTTTCGATAATGAATATTTGATGACAACCCTAACGAAACATTGGAATTCATTGCAATATAATGGGGTTCATTTATTGGGGAGTTCCTTCATCCAAAGGCCCATTTATCTTAGTAATTGTGTGGTAATTATTCATGATCATTCACTATGGTGTGACAATACTAGAAATCATAGACCTAGACTACCCAAAATACACTTCTATGTTTCTAATCATTGAGGATTGTTGGAATGGTTGTCTTTTAAATGAAAACTATTGCTTTGAAATGTGTGTTGAAGGAAAAAAGGATTGATCAAAAAGTTAATTTAAAACTGAATTGTTTATAAATTATTTATGAACTGTATCGAAAATGATGGATTTTTGTGATTTACCATAAAATGTGAAAGGATATATTTAATGTATTGGTTTCTATTTAAATGAAAATAACTAGTTTGTCTTATAAATTCCTCCTTTGAAACACTTGTAAAGAACCTACTAGTCTTGTTTTTCTCGCACCCAACACACACATTTAGGTGTGTGTGGATCTTGTTTTTTCATATGCAAGTAAAGGCATGGTATCACATGGCGGTGGTGGGTATCCATGTTTGAGGGGTGTGGGATTTTGATAGGGAAATGGTGTGGTATCATCCCTCATATCACATGGAGGTGGGTTATTTTTCATCTCAATTTCTTTGGTTTCACTATTTTGGTTTGGAAATTATATTTCCTTTTACTCTTTATCTTCTACTATCTAATTTTATTTTATCATTTTTTCTTTTATTATAGATGAAAACTATTGTTTTTTTGGATTATTGTCAGAAAAATTATTCTTAAAGGAATTTCATATTACCCAGATTCTTGTCTCTAGTATGTGGGGATTAGGAACACCATTAGGAAATTTCCATGTTCCTACTCGGGTGTCTAGTTCAGGGATGACCTGAATCAGTTCATGACATAGGATATCCCTATAATACTCCATGGTGAATCTACTAATGATTCTTCTTCACTATAAATAAAGGTTTTTATATTATGAAATATTGTTTACTAGAGACTAGAGGGTGTTTTAGTTGAAATTTATCATTGATAAGGGCGTACCCATCACAAAACAACCATCTTCTCCCCATATGGAAGAGATTTCTTGTAATGACCTGCCAATTCTCATTGTCTTGAGAGTACAAAGATTCATTACTTGGCCTTAAGTTACATCCCCAAGATTCCAATGGCTGACAATAAATGATGCAGGGTTTCAAATACATGTGGGGGAAAATTTACCCAGTAAGAAATAAACCAATAAACCAACCAACTATAACCAAACATTCACTATATGATGCATGAAAAAATGAAAGACAACTCAACAACTTCAGGTATCTCAAAACCACATCAAATTAAGAAACAATGGAATAATAACCATCTATCAAAGTACACAGTGGATAAACTACACAAGACTCTCCAAAGACCTCAAGACTCCATGCTACACAAGCTCAAAGCTCTAAAATCTCATAACAGCCCTACCATCACAAAGTAGTGCTAAACACGCGCGAAACATTACCTTTTACTTTTCCTAAAAGATAGCATCTGTAAAATCAAGAAAGTGACAAAGAAAGGGTGAGTATAAAACTCAGTAGGCTTTGCCCAATGAATTCCCTACTAACTCCACTGGGATAGAAGAGTTAGAAATAATTATATAAAATAGTTTATATGGAACAATTTATCAAAAAAAGTTTATAACTAAATATAAATAAGTAAAAAAGACCATTCATTACCAAATGCATACAACTGAAATTGAAACCAATTTTCCCATAAAGTTAATTTTTTCAGAAAAATAACTAAACAAGATTTAAAACCAATTTAAAACATCCTTTTTTGGCATACCCAACCCTTTTACACACCCATGCAACCTACCATGCATGCTATGTTATGACAGTTCCATACTCATGAGTGGTTTCTCGTCGATATACAAAGTTATCACAAGGTAATTGTTTCCCTTGTGCCATTAACCATTTGTCACTGAGCACACGGTCCTATTTCAACCAAGACTCGTAAATGAAATATGAAATTTATATCCCGTGGGCCATTTATCCTTTGGGACTGAGCACAAGGTCATATTTCAACCAAGCCATAAAAATGCAATATGAAATCACACACCAATATGCCCAATGACCATGCCAAAAAACCTTTTCAATAAAACACACTTTTTATTGAAAACTAGATTTTTATCGAACCATTTAACAATTCTAGAAAATCAATAATTTAAAATCATCATTTTAAAATCAAGATGCTAAATCACATTTCACAACAATTCAACAAGATTTCACAATTTCACTAAAACCATAAATCATCACTAAAGAATATTTATTACATGATTTTCACAATCAATACCATTCAAATAAACCAATTTTAAACTAATACAATAAATTCTATCAAGAGGAGATGAGAGTGAATCCACCTACCTCGAAGGTTTTGACGAAACTCAACAATAAACGAAGAATGCACAAGACGACGAGTCGATTATCCAAGAACAACCTTAGTTCACTTATACTAGCAAGATCAAGACTCAAAATTGAATTATTTGGAATCCAAAAACGTAGATATACCCACCATAGGTTCATATCGGATAAAGAATGAAGATGAGAGAAGTATATCTAAGCAGATCTATGAAAATGTGACAAATCAGGAAATAATGGTGACATACCTCAAGAGTCGGATCTAGATTCCATGAAAGAAGCTTAGATCACATCCTATATCATGAAAAACAAAATATTTTTCCTTAATTTACATTAAAAAACTTATATATACCCACAAAAGGTATAGATATAATAGAACAAAAAGGAGAGAAGGAGGAGTTTGCAGAAAATGGAAAAGAACCAAGATGATGGACACTTACTCCCAGAATCGGGCTTCAAATCACCAAGGGAAGGATCTAGGATGGCTCCAAATCATGTGGGGAGGGTTATAAAACCTTCTAGGGAGAGTAATATCGAAATAGGGGAGTTTTTAAGCCAAAAATAAATATATTGAGAAAAATGAGTAAGCTTTTAGAAAATTGGATCTAGAAATGACCATTGCATAAGGTTTGACCACATGGTTGGGGCCACCGTGTATAGATCGTGCGACCTTAATTTTGGTCCCAACACTCTTCATAAAAACCCAAAACACTACCATCCTTAACCTTTACCCACTTTTTGGAAACACATTTTTTATGGAAACATCCCACTTTATGGAAACAACCACTTTATGGGAACAACCCACACTATAGAAACACCCCTATTTATGGAAACAACCCACTTTATGAAAAAAAACCAACATGATAGAAACAAAAACCTTTATGGAAAGTCTATATATTATATAAACTCTCTATTTTATGGAATCTCTCTATTATATGGAAACCCAATCAAAGACACACCATTTAAAAACATGAGAAAAGGGGTTTTGTACCCGAAACCGGGGGTACTACATTCTCCCCAGCATTGGTCTTTCCGACCTCGAAAAGTAGAAAACCCACACTAGCCAAAAAGAGTTCCAGCCACTACTCTTTCATTTCCTTCTCATGTTCCGAAATCTCTTCATGAATCTGACCATGTTTCTATAAAAACCGTACTAGGATAATTCTTTTCCCATGAAATAATTTCTCTTGTTTATCCATGATCTGCACTAGGATATGTACCAATGATGCATCCGGTTTTAGGTCAACGTGATATCATCTGATCACAAATTTCAGGATCAGGGTGATACTTTTTCAACTGGGATACATGGAACACATTATGCGTCAAGCTAAATCTTGGTGGTAATGACAACTGATATGCCACCTATCCAACCCGTTCTAGTATCTCAAAAGGGACAATGTATCTAGGATATAACTTTCCCTACTTCCCTAAACGACGATGTCCAATCCTTGGAGAGATCTTAAAGAAGTCATAATCTCCCACAGTGAACGACAATGGTCTTCGACGGTGCATATGATTTCTGAAAACTTTGATCAATCTCCATCCTCTTTATAATCAACTGGATCTTCTCTGTGGTTTCTTGGAAAATTCTTGGCCCGACTAGTGAAGTTTTTCCCATTTCCACCCAGCATAGTAGATAACGACAAGGATACAATGCTTCAAACAGATCCATGTGTATCAAGGCTTGAGTGCTATTATCGTATGAGAACTCCACTAAGGGTATATGCTTCCCCAATGAGCCACCAAAATTCATTACATAAGCCCACAACATGTTTTCAAATGTTTTCATCGTCTGCTCAGATTTCCCTTCCATTTTATGATGATATGCTGTGCTCATAGTCAACTGAGTCCCATGGGATTGCTGTAAGGATTTCTAGAAACGAGACCTGAACCTTAGAACTCTATCTTATACTATTGACACTGGTACACCATGCCTCATTACCACTTATTGGATATAGATTTTTGTAAGATCTTCTACACACAAGTATCACGAATAGGGTTGAAATGGGATGACTTGGTTAGACGATCCACAATCACCCAACTGCATCGTGTTTTCGGACCATTCATGGAAGACCTATAACAAAATCCATTGATATATGATCCAATTTACACAATGGGATATGAAAATATTGTAGCATACCAGCTGGTCCCTGATGCTCTACTTTAACCAAATGACAAGTTAAGCACTGTGAGATGAACTCAGCCACCTTCCTTTTCATGCCACTCCACAAAAACTACACCTCCAATGCCTTATATGTATTTTATGTACCTGGATGTATAGCACATCTTGAATGGTGTTAATCATGAAGGATTTTTCCCTGAAAAACCATAGGTACAACCATCCAACCTCTGAAACACAAAACTGAACCCCTATCATGTTTCTAGCCCTTAATGGTCTCCCCACCATTATGTTTTGAACTTATAACCAGAAATTCTGTATCAGATGTTTGTGCCTCTTTGATCATTTTTACTAAATCAGGAATAAGTGCAGCTGAAAATAAAACCATAACAGCACCTCGGTCTTCACATTCCACATGCATGTAGGCTATGACTGACCTAAAATTCCATTAATCTGAAGCTTCTTTCACCAAATTAGCATATGACTTTCAACTAAATTTATCTGCCACCAAATTTTCTTTCCCTGGTGTGTACATTGTAATGTCCCAGTTTCGGAAGCCACCCAGAGGCGCCCCATACCCGGTTGGTCACATGGCCTCAAGAGCATTTACCCAAATTCCAGAGGCTGCCGAAAAGCAGTGAGGGCCTTGGGTGTGATAGTGGGGAAACTATGCCCTCATTGGTAGAGTACACAGCGGAAGAAAAATAAACATGAAATAGCATAAGCAGTAATAACCAACAATATAAACAACGAAAGACTAAATCAACAAACTGGAGCACATATGTATATATGAAATTATGCATGATACATATCTAGGAATGTAGCCAAACAAGTCACAATAATGAAAAACACGACAGTACCAAAACAAGTACAAAAGAAAAGTAAACATCTCCTCAGCATCGCAAGCCAGATCTTGGTCCCTTGATCTCCTGCTCTAAGCAATCAAGTACCATAAGTCGCAGGTAACTTTCCCTTGTCTATACCTGCAACAATATAGTATTCTGGGGGAAAAAAAATTATCCCAAACAGGGTGTGAGATAAAATCACAGTAGTCAACCACCCGAAGATCTATGGCTAACAGTCAGTGAGTATATGGCAGGTAAAAGTACACTAAGCAGTAAAAAACAACAACAAAGCAGTATAAAGTAAATAGTAAACAATAAATCAGAAATAATACACAACAATAATCAATCCACAACCAACAAAAGCAGTGAAGAAAAAAGATGACAAGTAGGAAAACCCTTTGGGAAGTACTCGCAGCAATTCCCTCTGGTCCTATCCAATAAGTACCACAACCCTCTGGGCAGTGCACTCAGCCTAACCCCTATAGCTTAGTCATAAAAATTTATGAGACTCTCTAGGGAAGCTCACTCAGTCAATTCCCCTTATAGTCTAGGGTAGTCAGGGACTCTCTGAGGAAGATCACACAGTCTAACCCTCTTAGCCCCAAGGTCTAGAGACCCTATGAGGAAGCTATCTCAGTCAATTCATCCTATAGCCTCAGGTATACCACATACTCTCTAAGGAAGCTCACTCAGTCAATTCCTCCTCTAGCCTCGGAAGGTTCTTAAATAAATAAAACAAGGTAAGACTCTCTGAGGAAGCTCACTCGGTCTACCCTCACGTAGTCTATAATATCTGAAGGCACTCTGGTAAGCTCACTCAGTCCATCCCCCGTGTCCTATAATGTCTAAGACTCACTGAGGAAGCTCACTCAGTCTACCCTCCTGTAGTCTATAACGTCAAAGACTCTCTGAGAAGTACAATCGGTCTATCCCTTATAGTCTATATCACTGGCGTCCCTCATCCCCATGCCAGTTAGTGTATAATAATGCTATAAGGCCAAAGTACACCTTCAGAGCTACTTGGCTAACAGTCTACAAGGCAACAAGCATGTAATGAGAAACACTCCATCCTATGGACACAAGGCATGGAAACAGTCATAACGGCCAAAGGCTAACAAGACCCAAAGGTCATAAATAGAGAAAAGCATGGTCAAAACTTCCAAGCACAAAAAAAATATCCTCTATCATGATAAATTTACGTCTACACAAGCATACAAGCAAGGAAGACAAACAACAAGGAAAAAAAGGTAAACATACAATACCCTGTTCACGGGTATTGGTGGAATTTTCACATAAAACTAAAAGACTTTGAACAGTAAGGCACAAAAAACCTACCTCAATCCTAGGAGATTGATATACTTGAATCACGACGATTGATTCTCCCCTAAACATCGTAGATCTGAGAAAACATCTAAAATGTTCAAACCACGATAACTTGAGAAGGAGTAGGAATTGGAAAACAAGTCTCAAGAAGAAGGAATAAATCACCGTTGCGATTCCAACGCTATCAACGATGCTCGAATCGGAGAATAGACGGAGGAGAGGTGGATCGTCAAAGATCCGTAGGTTCCCGGTGCTCTCGGATGAAGAAGCTAGAGAAGAAGTGATTTTTGTCGATTAAGGTGCGACCTCGGTCCGTTTAATGAAAAAAAATAAAGTACACGACGTGTACTAGGTCTTTCCGCACTCCACAAAAATCGTCCTCCACGTCACCCCTACACACTGTGTGTGTGTCCCGGACACGGCCAACACACGGATTCGAGCGGGAAAGGAGTACACGACATGTAATTCAAAAATTTCCAGATACTTTATTTTTCTCGAAAACTCCAGAAAAGGAAAGACGTACCTGAAAAGAAGATCCGGGTTCTTAAAAACTTCCCACCTTAAAGAAATTAATCCCCAAATTTTCCTAGTGAGGTGTAGAAGAAGAAACCCCAAATAGCTACGGCCACTGCGATCATACATCAGCCTCTCTCTCCTAGGTCTCGTCCTGTACTTGCCCATGCTACCAAAGCACCCATACTAGAGGAACATACCTCCCACAGAGAACCTTCATACTGCGATCGACAATCCGAATTGGATTCCCCTAAAATGACACATCCACTTCAAGCTCAACCTCCCCGGGTTAGAAGACATGAGATTGGTCTGAAAAGTAACGTCGGAGCTGAGAGACGTGGAAGACGTCTTGCATAGATCGGTAACTCTGAGGTAGCTGCAACTGATAGGAAACCAGCCAAACTCTCTCCAACACCTCAAACAGCCTGACGTACCGTAGTGAAAGATTACCCTGTCTTTGAATCCTCTTGTTTCCCAACCTCGGTGCGACACGCAGGAAAACCTGATCTCCAACCTCGAACTCCAGAGGTCATCTCCGCTGATCAGCATAAGACTTTTGTCGAGACTGTGACTTGGAATTCCCTTCTGAATCAACTCTATCTTCTCTGAGGTCTCCTGAACAAGACTAGGTCCCAGCATAGCTGCCTCTCCTGCCTCCAGCCAGCATAAGGGGGATCAGCATGGCCTACCATACAAAGCCTCGTATGGTGCCATCTAAATTGTTTCCTAAAAGATGTTGTTGTAGATGAACTCCACACGAGGAATATGCTTCTGCTAAAAATCACCGAAGTCTAGAATGCAAGCTCAGAGTATATCCTCAATCACCTGGATTGTGCGCTCAGACTGACCATCAGTCTGGGGATGGTATGCTGTACCAAAAAGTGCCTGTGTACCCAAAGTATTCTGAAGTCCCTACCATAACCGAGAGGTAAAGCGTGCATCCTTGTCTGAAATAATGGAGTGTGAAACTCCATGTAGACTTATAATATCTTAGATGTACAGTCGTCCCAAATCATCAACACTGAAGGTCTCCTTGATCGGAAAGCAGTGTGCAACCTTTGTAAGCCTGTCGACGACAACCCAAAAAACATCACTCCCCTGAGGTGACCTCGGTAACCCAGTAATGAAGTCCATCATGACATCGTTCCACTTACACTCAAGAATGGGTAACTGCTGCAAAAGCATCGCTGGTCGCTGATGCTCTTCTTTCACCTGCTGACAAGTGGAACATCTCCTGATAAAACCAGCAATATCTCTCTTCATACCTAGCCACCAGTACTGGAGGTGTAGGTCATGATACATCTTGGTGAATCCATGATGAACTGCCCAAACCGAGGAATGAAAATCCCACATCAGCTCCTCGCGTATGTCTTCTGGCACCCATACGTGTCCCTGGAAACATTAGATATCATCCTCGCCCACTGTCCATCCAGGAAGAGGGTCCTCTCCTGACACACTCTCCCACAAGACTAAGCCTTATGAGTCTGACAGCTGCCTAATTGGTACCCAATAATGTAGTGTAGAGGTAACATCTACTGAAGATGGGACAATCTGTCTCTGCCTGTCATGCACTTCTAAGTGCATCTTAGAGAACAGATCCATAAGCTTCCACTCACTGCTGGCCTCCTGAACTTCCTGAATTTGAGTTCTTCTGCTCAATGCATCTACCACTGCTTTTCCCTTTCCCGACGTATAGGCAAGCTCGAAGTTAAAGTACTGAAGATACTCAACCCACCTACGCTATCTCAGATTCAGATCACGCTGATTGAAGATATACCTAATACTCTTGTGGTCTGTGAAAACCATAAAGTTCTATCCCAGAAGGTAGTGTCTCCAACAGCGTAAGGCATCAACAACAGCTGCCAACTCTAGATCGTGCGTTAGGTAGTTCCTCTCATGTGGCCTCAACTACCGAGACCCATACGCAATGACTCAATTTCCCCGTATAAGCACAGCTCCTAGCCCGATACCCGAAGCATCACAGTAAACAGTGTATCCCTTGCCTGGATTGGGAAATACTAGTATCGGTGCTGATGTCAACCTCCCCTTAAACTCCTGAAAGGATGACTCACAAGAATCTGACCATAAAAAATTCGCCCCCTTCTTGGTCAGACCTGTCAATGGTGCTACTAAGCGCAAGAAGTATTGAATGAAGCGCCTATAGTATCTAGCCAACCCTATAAAACTCTGCACCTCAAAGACGTTCTTCGGCTGCTCCCAAGAAACTACAACTCTCAGTTACTCTGGGTCCACTGAAACTCCTGTCTCTGAGATGACGTGACCCAAGAAGTGAATCTGATCCATCCAGAAGTGGCACTTCGAGAGTTGAGGATACAACCGATGCTCTCTCAGTGTACTTAGAATGATCTCAAGATGTGTGGTATGGTCGTGTCGAGTGTGAGAGTACACCAAGATGTCTTCCATGAAAACTACCACAAAATGTATAAGTACAGATGGAACAACCGGTTCATCAGTTCCATTAAAACTCCGGGTGCGTTCGTGAGACCGAACAACATGAATGTATACTCGTATAGACCATACCATCTCCTGAAGGCTGTAAGGGGTATATCTGATGGTCTAACATGCAACTGATGATAATCGGACCTCAAATTGATCTTCGCGAACACCCAAGCTCCCCGAAGCTGATCAAAGAGGTCATCTATCCTCAGTGAGGGATATTGGTTCTTGACCGTCAATTGGTTAAGCTTCCAATAATTTACACAAATATGAAGGGTTCCGTCTGCCTTTTTTGAAAACCGGAGATGCGAACCCCAAGGAGAAGTACTGGGTCAGATGAAACCATTGGCCTGCAACTCCTCCAACTGCCTCTTGTGCTCCTGTAACTCAGGTGTAGCCATCCTATAATGAGGAATGGAAACTGCTGCCACTCCTGGCACAAGATCAATCGAGAAGTCTACCTCACGCTCCAGGGGAAAACATGAAAAGTCCTTTGGAAAGACATCCCTGAAACGATCCACCATTGGAGGAAAGTCTAACTGTGAAGTCCCCTGGTCATCTTGATAATGACTGGAAATTTGGGATGTAACTTCCCCTAGCCAATGATGATCTGGTCCACCTCTACCCACCTGGACATCCCACTCGCCTCGATGAAGGAAAGATCCACCCTTTGGTGATAAAAAACTCACCCTACGGTGATAGTAATCGACGACTGCCTGGAAGGGAACCAACTAGTCCATACTAAGAATGACGTCATAGACCGACATCTCTAGGACATAAGGGTCCCATAAGAAATGACACCCCGCATCCTCAAGAGGGAACTCTCTGCACTGACGTACGCTAGATGTCCTCGTTCCCAACGGCATGTTAAGAGTCAACAAGTTCCCAGACGAAACGATACAGAGCCCAAGGCTCTCCACAATTGCAACATAGATATAGTTATGGGAAGCACCAGTATTGAAAAGAGATGAAGATAAAACTGAGGCTTCTAAGATCGTACCTTGGACTGTAGAAGGGTCGGGATCTTTCTCCTGGTAGGTCTGCTCCACAGTGAAAGACTGGCCTGCACCGCGGCCCTGCGCCCCTGGCTGACCGCTCTGAGCTGATCCACTATGCTATCACTGATGACCTGGTGACTAAACACCACAACCATGACCTCCACCTTAGCCCGAACATCCGGAATAACTCCAGTTCCCATACTGGTGGGAAACTGGTGAAGCATGTCTAGAATGCAGGGTCATAGAGGAACCCCTACCACTAGCTGATGGTGGGAAGATCTGACAAAAATGCTGAAGATGGCCCATCCAGCTACAAGATCATCACTCCATCGGATCCCTCTAGCACTGAGGCCTAGTATTCCCACTCCTACCACATTGGTAGCATATAACCTGGCTGCCAGAAGACGTATCCCGTGAACCCCGATCTCGTCGAGAAGACTCTCTACAATGCTTCCTACTGTCCGTAGGAGGAACAATAGCTCTGGATGACAAACCGCCCTGGCTCACTGCTCCAGAATCCATTAGATTGCACTCAGTGATCAGTGCCTGGTTGACAATGGAGGATATAAAAGTCAACTAGATGATATTCACCTGGGAATGGATCTCATGCCTGAGACCATCCTCGAACTTCCTATCAAGGAACAACTCATCACCTACTGGGATTAGTGTGAAACATTGCAGCTCAGTGAAGTGAGACGAGTACTCCATAATAGAAAGAGTACCCTACTGCAGACTCATAAAATCCCAGGCTCGATTGGCCCTCAGGGTCTCTGGATAGAAGTAGTCATAGAAGGTGCGTCAAAACTCTTCCCAAGACATACCCTGCTGACGCCCTGACTGTGAGATCACCTCCCACAACCTCTTGGCAGTGTCCCGAAGCATATAAGTTTCCATCTTTACCCTCTTATCTGGGTGTATATCCCGATTATAAAAGAAAGTCAGGGTGGCCTTTAACCACGACTCTGCAGCCTGGTGTCCTCCATCCCCTGAGAAAGTAGGAGGTTGCTGCTGCTGAAAAACCCTCGTCAACTCAGCCATCGACGGGGCAGGAGGCGACGCTCCCTAAAAAGTCTGCATCATCCTCAAGAAGTCCTCCCTGAACTCCGTATTGGCTCCAGCGATAGGTATAACTGCTAGTTCCAAGGCTGGCACAGCAGGAGGATCCACAGGATGATCAACAGGAGGTCCCAGATCGACCATATTCGGTGTCTGATCACCGTCTAGAAACTGATGTACAACCGGAGGACGTATTAGAGGCATAACTCTGAAAGATCAAAAGTAAACCTTAGATCATTATTAATAAAGACTGAAAACACAGGAGTAAAAAATGGGAACTTGGTGAAGAAACTACCAAGTTTTACAAAACATGACTACATGAAGTGTATAAAAACTACACAACGTGTCTTCTTTAGCAATTAACATGGGCATATACCCCTTCCCGACAGGTCATGTAAAACCCCAAACTACACAGCGTGTTGTTCCCACACACGGAGTGTACTTGAACTCTAAACCCCTGCCCGAGTCTCCTTACACGGCTAACCCACATGGTCCAACTAACCCCAGACTACACGGAATGTTCCCTAGGGACACATCGTGTACTAGATATGGTCTTGGTGGCCTGTGTTGTTAATTACACGACTGTCTACATGGTTGGAACTTATACGGCGTGTTCTGATCAAACACGACGTGTATAAGAGAAGGTGACACTGACCCGTGTTGTTCGTGACATGACCAGGTACCTGAAAAATACTACACGGTGTGTTCCAAAAATAACTCGGCGTGTCTAGGAGAAGGTAACACCGACCTGTGTTGTTCGTGACATGGTCAGGTACCGATACAGGACTACACGACATGTTCCTTTACAACACGGTGTGTTCTGCTTGAGCTTCCCCGACCCATGTTGTTAGTGACACGACTGGGTACACGGCTTCGAACTACACGGTGTGTACCTACTGTACCCGGCGTGTTCTTGAATGCATTTCTACAATAGCGTGTCCCTGTTCACACAGTCAATAACACGACCTGAAAACTACACGGCATGTATCTAGAAAGTACACGCCGTGTATTCTGGATTTTTTAGGGAAGTAGCTCAGAAACTACACAGAAGCCCAAAAACACTGAAAACAAGGCAAAGAGGTGCCAAATTCAGATCCCTGAGGGCCCATACTCCCCACGAATCAATGCTTGGCATCCCCTACAATCGTATACAAGAGAAAACAGGATCATGATCCACCAATTTCCAATTCTAGAGGGCCCATAACACCTAAAGAATCAAAATTTGTCATTCATTTAATCAATGTACAATAAAAAAAATCCTCTAAGAGGGTAGCAGAGATTCTATCAAGCATCTATCACAACAACATTCCTAATCTACACAAAGTCTATCACAACAGCATGCAATTGCTAATGCACCCTAGATGGCATGGAAAGAATGCATGGCATGTGATTTCTACAAGTGCCTATGTTATGCATGAGATGGAATACCCTAATCTCATTGGGTTGCGATAGAAATAGAACCAAAATAGTCAAAACAATAACAACACGAAGCATGTGAATCACTCTAGGTGAAATCATATCAATCGTAAAATCTCAAAACTAGAAAACTGCAATAAATGAGGTAGTATTACTTTTCCCTATACATGGGGTAGCTACTCCCGAGCATAGCTTAATACCAAGTACTGAATCCATTCTATCCATGGCTAAAGGCTCCAAACAGTAAGTCAAGAGAAAATAATCGCTCTGATACCACTTTGTAATGTCCCGGTTCCAGAAGCCACCCAGAGGCGCCCCATACCCGGTTGGTCAGATGGCCTCAAACGCATTTCCCTAAATGCCAGAGGCTGCCGAAAAGCAGCGAGGGCCTTGGGTGTGATAGTGGGGAAACTATACCCTCATTGGCAGAGTACACAGTGGAAGAAAAATAAACATGCAATAGAGGAAGCAGTAATAACCAACAATATAAACAGGGGAAGACTAAATCAACAAACTGGAGCACATATGTATATATTAAATGATGCATGATACATATCTAGGAAAGCATCCAAACAAGTCACAATTCTGAAAAACACCACAGTACCAAAATAAGTTCAAAAGAAAATTAAACAGCTCCTCAGCATCACAAGATATAGCTTGGTCCCTTGCTCTCCTTCTCCAAGCAATCATGTACTTGAAGTCGAAGGGTGCTTACTCTTGTCTATACCTGCAACAACATAGTCTACCTGGGCCCAAAAACATGGACCAAACATGGTGTGAGATAAAATCCCAGTAGGAAACCACACGAAGATCTGTGCCTAATTGTCAATGAGAATATGGCAGGTAAAAGTACACTAAGCAGTAAACAGCAACAGCAAAGCAGTAGGCAGTAAACAGTAAGCAGTAAAGCAGAAATGATACACAACAATAATCAATCCACAACCAACAAAAACAGTGAAGAAAACAACTAACAAGCAAGAAAACCCTCTGGGAAGTACTCACAACCATTCCCTTTGGTCCTATCCATGAAGTACCACAACCCTCTGGGCAGTGCACTCAGCCTAACCCCTCTGGCTTGGTCATACGAATTTATGAGACTCTCCGGGGAAGCTCACTCGGTCAATTACCCTTATAGTCTATGGTAGTTAGGGACTCTCTGAGGAAGATCACACAGTCTAACCCTCTAATCCCCAAGGTCTAGAGACTATCTCAGGAAGCTATCTCAGTCAATTCATCCTATAGCCTCAGGTATACCACAGAATCTATAAGGAATCTCACTCGGTCAATTCCACCTCTATCCTGGGAAGGTTCTTAAATGAATCAAACATGATAAGACTCTCTAAGGAAGTTCACTCGGTCTACCCTCCTGTAGTCTATAATATTTAAAGGCACTCTGGTAAGCTCACTCAGTCCATTCCCCGTGGCCTATAATGTCTAAGACTCACTGAAGAAGCTCCCTCGGTCTACCCTCCTGTAGTCTATAACGTCAAAGACTCTCTGGGAAGTACACTCGGTCTATCCTTTATAGACTATAGCACTAGTTTCCCTCATCCTCGTCCCAGTCAGTGCATAATAATTCTATAAGGACAAATTACACCTACATAGATACTTGGCTAACTGTCTACAAGGCAACAATCATGTAATGAAAAACACTCCATCCTATAGACACAAGGTATGGAAACAGTCATAATGGCCAAAGGCTAACAAGAACCAATGGTCATAAACATAGAAAAGCCTGTGAAAAATATCCAAGCACAACAAAATATCCTCTATCATGATAAATTTACCTCTACACAAGCATAGAAGCAAGGCAGGCAAACAAAAAGGGAAAAAAGGTAAACACACAATACCCTGTTCATGGGTATTGGTGGAATTTGCACATAATACTCAAAGACTTTGAACCGTAAGAAAAAAACCACCTACCTCGTTCCTAGGAGATCGATATAATTGAATCACGACGATTGATTCTCCCCCAAACATCTTAGATCTAAGAAAATGTCCAAAATGTTCAAACCACGATAACTTGAGAAGGAGGAGGAGTTGGAAAACAAGGCACAAGCAGAAGGGAGAACTCACCGCTTCTATTCCAACACAATCAATGGTGCTCGAATCAGAGAAGGGACGGAGGAGTGGTGGATCGTCAAATATCTATAGGTTCCTGGCACTCTCGAATGAAGAAGTTGGAGAAGAAGTGCTTTTCGTCGATTATGCATGACCCCGGTCCATTTAATGAAAAAAAGAAAGTACACGGAGTGTTCTTTTAGATTACATGGCGTGTATTAGGTCTTTCCATACTCCACCAAAATCGTCCTCCATGTCACCCCTACACACCGTGTGTGTGGCCCAGACACGGACAACACATGGCTTCAAGCGGAAAAAGAGTACACGACATGTACTTCTAAAATTTCCAGAAACTTTATTTTCCCCAAAAACTCTAGAAAAGGAAAGACACACCTAAAAAGAAGATCCGGGTTCTTACATACATCAAGTCAAATTCAAACATTTAGAGATACTCCATGCATCTCCTTTTCCTAAGATTCAAATCTTACTGTGATAAAATGTGTTTCATGATTTTTTTATCTATAAACACAGTAATTTTTTTACCAAAGAGATAATGTCTCCATGTTTTCAAAGCATGGACAACTACAGCTAACTCCAAATCATGTGTTGGGTAATTATTCTCATGCACACTCAACTGCCTTGAACCATAAGCAACCACATGATCTCTTTTCATGAGAACACATCCCAACACTGATCTCGAAGCATCACAATACACTACATACCCTTGTACTGATTCTACAAATATCATGATATGTGTCAATGTAAGCTAAACTTTTAGTTCCTGTAAGGACTTATAACATCCGTCTTTCCATTGGGATGGATCATTCTTTTTTTTCAGAGCTGTCATTGGAGAATATAGTCATGAGAAATCATGCACAAAGTGTCGGTAATAACCATATAGACCAAGAAAACTTTGTATATCGAAGAAATTATTTGGAGGTTTCCACGAGATAACAACTTCTATATTTTTGGGATCCACATAAACACTTTTTTCAGAAATTACATGTCCAATAAAATTTACTTACTGTATCAAAAAATTTCACTTTGATAATTTGTCATACAAACAATGATCTCTCACGATTTGTAACACTGTTTCTAAGTGAACCTCATTGTCAGACTTTGTCTTTGAATAGACCAAAATGTCATCCACAGAAACCACAACAAAAGAATCCTGATAATTTTGAAATATCCAATTCATTAATTCCATGAAAATAATTAGTGCATTCATTAGACCGAAAGGCATGACTACATATTTATAGTGGCCATATCTACTTCTGAAAGATGTCTTTCAAATATCCTTTTTCCAAACTCTCAATTGGTGATATCTTAATCATAATTAAATCTTGGGGAACCATCGATCTCCCCTTAATTGATAAAAAAACCATCAATATGTGGAAGTGGATATCAATTATTTATCATAACTTGGTAAAGCTTACGATAATCAACACACAGTTAAAGAGTTCCATCTACCTTCTTCATGAACAAAACCAGTGTTTCCCACAGAGACATACTAGGTAGAATGAAACCCTTGTTTTCCATCTCCTCTAACAACACTTTCGATTCCCGTATCTCTGTTGGTTCCATCCTATATGATGGAAGGAAAATAGGACTTTCCCCCCAAAGGAGATCAATTGTAAACCCCACTTCCCTTAGAGGTGGTAAACTTGAGAAGTTATTGGTAAAGACATCTGGATATTGATCCACAATATGTAGAAAAATATTTTCATCGATATCTTCCTTTGATACCAAATTCAAAATTGCCAACTAGTTGGAGATCATTCCCACCATTGGAGCCAACAAGCTATTTTCAACATTCTTTACAATCCTCTTTCCTCTAAAGATATTCCCGATGCCATCCTCAGTCATGAAACTAACTGTTCTCATATAATAGTTTATTTGAGACTTGAACGTTGTCAGCCAATCCATACCTAAGATTACATCATAGACATCCATATTCAACATCATGAAGTCCTTCTTTTTCATAGATTCATCAACAATTATAGCACATTCTCTACAAACAAAGGCTTAACATTCTCTTTCACTGAGAGGAGTTTGTAGTTTCAAAATAGAAAGAATCATTTACATTTTTGAACATAGAAAGTCAACAATACAAGAAGTAATGAAGGAATGTGATGCACCAGAATCAAACAAAACTTTCAAAAATGTAGAATTTAAAGGAATCATACCTATCACTATAGATGGTCCACCCTGATCATCGACACTCATCTTCTCAGCTCCATACAATTGATTCTTTGGTACATTGTTCTCCATATTTTCTTGATGAGGTTTCCCTAGTTGAGGAGTAATGGTATTTCTAGAATCACCATGAATAGCTCTTCTATGTTGATGAGACTAATTCTACTTTCCTCATTCAGTCGAAGCATACGATGCTTGTGACGCCATAGAATTGTCTCGGACACCTAACCTTGGAGCACTGTGAAAATAGTGCTAAATATGTCCCATATTGTGGTAATTATAACATGTTCTAGGTTGTTCCTTAAAATATCTATTTATATGGTCAAAAGAACCATATTGAAAAGAACATGCTTTGCTCTGGGGTAGTGGAGGAAGGTTTACTGATCGAGCCTTATGGTTTTGATTTCCACTCTCACCTTGGAAGAAAGTGTCCCTTTTCCAATTTTTCCTAGTGTTTGAGTTTCCACCATTTATTGTAGGTATCCTCATGCCTCCTCCCATAGATCTTGAGATATCACGTTCTGCCACAATCGCTCTATTCACCATCTCTGTATAATCTGTAATACAAAGTACTACAATCATTGATCAAATCTCCTATCGTAGCCCGGATTCGAAGATGCGTACCTTCAAAGAGGCACTTGCTGGAACTTCTGGTAAAAAGTGCACTAAGTTAATGAACATAGCTACATACTCTATTATAGAGAGACTCTCTTGTTTTAGGATGAAAAAGTTCATCTTTTTCATGGATATTGAACATGTGAGGATGGAATTGTTTGTTGAACAATTCCTAGAAATCCTTCCATGCAATACCTTCATCCAATTTTTCCTGCACTGAAAAATCCCACCACTGACATGTAAGTTCCTTGAGCATATACGTCACCAATTTAACCTTTATCTCTACCTATGTTCCGATGAAGTTGAATATATGACTCATCCTACATAGCCACACCTCTTCCTTATCAGGTTTGAAATCACCGATGAAATTAAGTGGATTCTGCTTCATGAACTGGATTATATGATCCACTTGTTGGTGCTCATTCCTCCGATTCCCCGTGTCCACAGCTTGAAAAGCTTGGATAAAACTCTAAACTAGCTCTTGGTTCACTTGTCGTTTAGGTGAAACCACATTCTCCACACCTTCTTCAGGTTGGTTTCGACGACGCCTACCAGGTGCCATTTTCTAATTAACAACAAAATATGTTAATATCACTCTCTAGAAATAATTGGCTTAGTATTTTAAATTATATCACATCAACTACTACAACATTATTTTCAAAAACTAATTTTTTCCCATGTTCAACCATTTTTGAAAACACTTCACATTCTTTTCCTACTTAAACCATTTTCAAAATACGATAAGCATTTGATTTTTGAAAATCTTTCATTTGAAAACCAATTCAATACTTTTTCAAAAATTAACACTTAATTCACTACATGAATCATTCCTCGAAATGATGTATGCACTCCTAGTGGGAAGTAATTCCTCTAAAATGCATGTCATGCTCGTCTCATTGGTCAAGCCCATGAATATGAGATTTTAATATCCTATAAGTGTCTCTAAACACTTATTTACCCAACTCAATGGTAACATGAAGTTATACATAAAAGGGTTAGCTACATCCTTTTATGCTATAAATTTCAAGTTTCGACAATCCTAATCCTTTTTAATATTCCCACCTAAGGAATAGACAAGAAGGGATTTCATCTACAATACTACTAACATCGATGACTTCTTGCTCAGCAAGGACCGAACATGCTGATACCATTTATAACGACCCACCAATTCTCATTGGCTTGAGAGTACAACGAGTCATTACTAGGACTTAAGTGACATCCCCAAGATGCCAAAGGCTATAAATAAATTCCGAAGGGGTTTTGATACATGTGGGGGATGGTTTACAATTTACCAAAAAACCCATAAACAAACCAACCGTAACTAAACATTCACTATATGATGCATGAATGAATGAAAGAAAACTCAAAAACTTCATGTATCTCAAAACCACATAAAAGTAGGTAAAAATGGAAGAATAACCAAGTATCAAAGTAAACAACGAATAAACTAAAAAATTCTCTTCAAATACCTCAAGACTCAATGATCTACAAGCTCCAAGGACCACAATCTTCTAACAGCCTAAACATCACATGGTAGTGCTAGAAACATGTGAAACATTATCTTTGCCCTTCTCACAGAAGATAAAATCTGCAAAAGCACCAAAGTTCTAAAGAATGGCTGAGTATAAAACTAAATAAATTTTCCCCAATTACTTTCCTACTCATGCCACTTGGATATAAGATTTAGAAATAATTATATAAACCATTTTATACAGAACAATTTCTCAAAAATAGTTTATAACAAAATATAAATAGGTTTCTAAAAAACATTCATTAAAAAATGCATACAAGTGAGAAAAATAACTAAAAAAGATTTCAATCTATTTCACAAAATCCCTTTTTGGCAAACACAACCCTTCCAAACACCCATTCAACCAACCATGCATGCTTCGTTATGACAGTTCCATACTCATGAGCAGTTTCTTATCGATTTAACAAGTCGTCATAAGGTAATGGTTTCCCATGTGCCATTAAACCATTAGAACCAATCAAAAGGTAATATTTCAACCAAAAACTGTATATTCAACATGAAATTTATATCCTATGTTCCATTTAACCTTTGGCACTGAGAACAATGTTTTATTTCAACAAATCCCTAGAAATAAAATATAAACTCACACACCAATATGCCCAACGATCATGCTAAAACACATTTTCAATAAAAAAACCTTTTTATTGAAAACCCAATTTTTATCAAACCATTTAAAAATTTCAGAAAATCAATAATTTAAAATCACCATTTTAAATTGAAGAGGCTAAATCACATTCTACAACAATTCACCGAGATACCACAATTTCACTAAAACCATAAGTCACCACTGAAGAAGATTTATTCCCAGATTTTCACAATCAGTACCATTAAAATAAAACAAATTGAAACTAATCCAATAAATTCTATCAGGAGTAGATTAGAGTGAAGCCACCTACCTTGATGGTTTTGACAAAACTCGATAATAGACGAAGAATGTACAGGGAAACAGGTTGATTCTCCAAGAATGACCTTTGTTATCTTATCATAGTAAGATCATGACTCAAAATTGAATTATTTAGAATCCAAAAATATAGATATACGCATTATAGGTTCTTATCTGGGAAATAATGGAGATCGGACAAGTAGATCTAAGCATATCTAAGAAAATGTGACAAATCAGGAAAGAATGGTGACATACCTCAAGAGTCGAATCAAGATTCCAAGAAAGTAGCTTAGATCTCTTCCACTATCATGGAAAACATCATATGTAGCCTTGATTTATTTTAAAAAACTTATATCTATCGATAAGAGGTTTAGATATATGAAAATGAGAATGAGAGAAGGATGAGTTTGCAGAAAATGGAAAAGAACCAAGAAGATTGGCACTTACCCCATGAATCGGGCTTCAAATCACAAGAGAATGGTCTAGGTTGGATCCAACTCGTGTGGGGAGGGTTCACCAGCCTTATAGGGAGAGTAATATCGAAATAGGGGAGTTTTGAATCCAAAAATAAATATATAGAGAAAAAACGATTAAGATCCTAGAAAATAGGATCTAGATATGACCACTGTGCAAGGTTTGACCACACGGTTTGGGCCAACCGTGTATGGATCGTGTGACCTTCCTTTTGGTCCCAACACTCTTTATAAAACCCCCAAACTCTACCATCATTTACCTTTATCCATTTTATGAAACCAATTTTTTTCATGGAAACATCCCACCTTATGGAAACGCCCCACTTTATGGAAACAACCCACTTTATGGAAACACCCCACTTTATGGAAGCAACCCACTTTATGGAAACAACCAACTTTATGGAAACTATATACATTATGGAAACTATCTGTTTTATGGATACTATTTATTTTATGGAAACCCAATCAAAGACACACCATTTAAAAAAACACGAGGAAAGGTGTTATGTACTAGAAACCGAGGGTACTACATTTCTAGCCAGCAACCACTTTCTTTCTAGTTAGGACAAGATATAGGAAAGGATACATTGGTTACACAACCTATCACACATGATGATGTTGAGTTAACTATAGTATAAGCTACATTGATGGTGTATACACCACAGTATACTCATATATTGACATGGAAAGGATGAATTATCTATACACCAGGTTGTGGAACAGATAAGCACATGATATAATGACATAATATAGAGTGATACATTTACTGTTGTTCATAAATTTTTAACCGATATAGACATTATAATTTTTTTAAATTATTTTTTTATGTTATTTAAAAGCCCACATATTATAATTTGTTAACATAATTAATAATTATAATTATTATTATTAGAAAATCTTTTTATTTTTTCTTTAAAAATATATTAAAAAACCAGTATTTATTATTTATATTAATTATATTATTTATCAGTAATTATATAAGGATGGAATTGACCAAGTGTCAATAACTGTCCCAGTGGGGCCCGTGATGTAACTCCCCATGACCACCTCCTATAAGTCAGGGGTTGGTGACTAGCATCGAGTAAGCATATCAATAACATGGGAGGAATTAACTATGTACCTATACGCACACACCCATATTCAAACCCACAAAATGATGAAATTTAAAAACCACTAAGTAAACAACACATGCGTACCAATATATCCTAATTAAAAGAGTATGACAGGAAAGTAAGAAAGTAAATTAAACCGGTCCAGAATACAATCCCATCAAAAAGAGTCTATAAAATACAAGTCCAACTAGTAAATAAAAGGTATTGGGACTGCTTTCTTTAGTCATAGGAAAACCTTGTCCTACTTGATCTAACAAAGCTCTATCTGGTCAAGGTCTACCAAGAAATTTGTCAAAAGGTCACTTATCTAAATAAGGCATGACATGTGTAGGAATATCCTGTGTGGGGGTGAGTATGACAATACTCTTTAAGACACCATGAAACTAAAAATAAATATATAAAGAAAAGTATCATCATCTCTACACAAGAATAAGTTTTTAGCAATATAATAATATCCATATATACTTAAACCAAGACATGTGGTCTGGTGGTAAGTCACGACTACAACATACCAACACTAGGGATTCAACTCAAAGATTCGACAAAGCACTCATTTGGGAGAACACACTCCTGAGCCTGATAGCACTGGTGATGTCTGTCTGAGAAGTACTATTTATTAAAAACTTTCATGAGAGAGATACACTGAAAATACGAAGAGGGATATGATACATAGATAAGGATAAAAACTAGGGACATTGTGTGATACCAATATTTTAATATGGATTAACCTTCTATGTAGAGGATCAATGACCTATACATTTGGTCACGTCAATACTGAAGAATATACCTAGGGCCTGAAGAATGAATAGACAATCCCACTCTAGGACCCTTAGAGTATTCCAGAACTCTCTCCTAGAAGTCCTGCTGAAGGGATCGTAGTTCTATGAGTAGGAAATTATTTGTTCCTACCTTTAAGGAAAATGATAAAGAGAACAAACCCTAACGAAAAATTTCTCAGATATAGAGGATAATAGAATCAATCCATATAGAAATGGGGTACACGGCGTGTAATAGGGTCACATGCTATGTTCCTTGACCCTGGGTATTGTATGTGTACAATGACCCATGTATTTATAAAATATCATGTAGAAGATGGGTACACGGTATCTATAAGGATTCACATGAAATTTCCTTCCATCTAGAGTCTTCCCATGTGTTCAAGCCCTATTCCAGTATATGGTGTCAACCCATGTAACCTTTCCCATGTACCAGTACACGGGGAAATCCATGTAAATGGTTCAAGCCATGCCATGTGGGGTAGTACATGCTATGTAGATACTCATGTACTCCACCCTGTGTTCATGTAATTTCTATGTACATTTCAAGTGGTCCAATGATCAATAGACACTGTGTAGACAGGTCTACACATTGTGTGTTTTGGATTTTACAGAAAGGTGTCTTCTTACTCCTGCTCACCTCAGAAAATGTTTGGGCTCTACTCCGGTTCTCGGTTCACTTCAAAACTCACGATCAAGGTTTCTCTAACCATACTAACACCCAAACGTGGGGTTTCATGCCTTAAATCATCTTGGAAAACTGATTAAATCAAATCTGATGAATTTCAACTGAAGAAGGATTTATCCAAAATAACTTTAATTTGTCTACATTAATCATGATTGCACCTCCGTTAGATTGTTCTGATGTTGGATCTTAAATTTTGAATTGTTGTGCCAATAAATATTGCTTCAATGTTCCTTCATTCAAAAATCGTTAAAGAATAATGAATGCGTAGAATAGTTAAGGGAGAGAAAATGCACAAGAAAAAAAATATGAGGAACAA
Source organism: Viscum album (assembly GCA_963277665.1). Lineage (NCBI taxonomy): Eukaryota > Viridiplantae > Streptophyta > Magnoliopsida > Santalales > Viscaceae > Viscum > Viscum album. The sequence goes on from OY728142.1 coordinate 890,081,909, forward strand.
ACCTTGGTCATTGTTCATTATAGCCTCGATCATTTCCTATAAGAACGATCAAAAATCAAAACAATTATCTCTATAATCAAACCACACAAATCCTACAATGTATAACACGTTCCGAAAGAAACGATCGAACCAAAAATCAACCTATTTTTTGGTTGGTCTGTGTTCATCATTGAATTCAATAACGGGGAAGGAAATCAGAAATAACTCATCCTATCTAATAATTGGATCACTCGTAGTTAAAGATCGATTTAGACTTGTGAGATCTGTTAGGAACAATGTTCATCAATCTTCAATCCACAGTTTTTTCATAGCCCTCCGAGATAAATCATTAGGGTTTCCTCTCCAGAGCCTCCATGGAATTATATGGTTATGAACCCAAACTAGTATACCTTTCTAAATGTTTTATTAAAGTAAAAAATGTTGTTGCATCATTGCATTGACAAAAAGGGAAAATGAAATAAATTCTCAATTTATTTTATTCATTAAAAACCCACGTGACTACTTTTAGTAGTTTACCCCCATTGACTAATGTCAGGTCTCACCTAGGGTAAAGCCTCTACCCTAAATGCAAAAGTTCCCTAAAATTTCTCATCCAGGCACTCGTTTAAAAGTTATTCCACTTTTTCAAAAAAACCACATGCACATGTTATTTAATGTTTTAATATTTTTCAAAAAATTGTTATGGGAACAAAGGGTCATAGAATGACACATCGTCTCAATGTATGTTCTTATATTTAATCCACATAATATTTAAAAATAATACACTGAAAAATTCGGGACATTACATTCTCTCCACCTTGGGAATTTATGTCCATAGAAATCCAAAAAAATGATATTCAAAACGATATGGGTACTATGAATGAATATGATCTTCCCACTCTAATGTGATCTCCTAGAGATTCTCGTATTTCCACCAGATACAAAGCAAAGGGATCAATCACCCATGAAGGATCCTCCCCTATCGACCCTTGATCTCCCTTGGGTACTCAACAAAAGTCACTCCATCCTCGATTTCCAGCTCTCCCCAATCGATGATGTGCGATGGGTCATGACATACTTCCTCAGCTGTGACATGTGGAAGATTTCATATACTTGGTCCAACTAAATGGGTATATCTATGTGGTACACTACATCACTAACTCTACACATTATTTGAAAAGGGATGATAAACCTCCGAGATAACTTTCTACCATATCCAAATCTATAAAATCCACATCGAGGTGAAACCCGTAGGAACATGTGGTCTCCTTCCTCAAACACCAATGGCCTCTTTTTCCTATCAATATATGAATCATAATGGAACTGTGTAGTCTTCATCTACTCCTAGATGATATACAACTTCTCTATAGTAGCTCACATGAACTCTAACCCCATGAGTGCTGACTCCCCTTGTTCAATATAATAAAGTGGTGACCTGAAGGGTCATCCATAAAAATCCTAGAATGGAACCATACCGATGGTGAAATGGTAGCTATTGTTCTATGTTAACTCTACCATTGGTAGGTGATCCTCCCAACTATAGTCGAATTCCAACATGGAATCTGACATTATATCCTCTAGAACCTGAATAGTTCACTTTGTCTGGTCATTCTTATGTGGGTAAAACACTTTTCTCAAGCGTAACTGGGTTTCAAAGACCTCCTTTAATACCTTCCATAACTTGGATATAAAATTATCATCACAATCTAAAACCATCATCTATGGGACTCCATGGAGTAAAACTATCTCCTCCATGTAGAGGCATCCAAATATCTCTACTGAACACTACTTTCAAATAGCTAGAAAGTGGGCTGACTTGGTGAGTTTGTTCAACAATCACCTATATGGCATCATGTCCCCTAGACATATACTGTAAACCCAGCACAAAGTCTATAAATATCTTATCCCACTTACATTACGGCACATCAAGGGGTTGAGCTAAACCTAATGGAACCTCATGTGGATCCCTCACTTGTTGACAAGTAAGGCATTGATAAACTAACTATGCAACCATATTGTTCATCCCATGCCACAAAAACTAATGTCGGAGGTCCTATAACATCTTTACAACACCTATATGTACCACCGAAGGGGACATATGGAACTCCTTTAAAACGGCCTCCCATAACGTCACTAGTGCTACTGTGCATCCATTGAAAAGAATGACATGATCAGCTCCTTTTGAATATCCATCTAGAGAATTCCATGTGTACATCTGAGCACATAGGTTCTCACAGTATGTATCCCTATGTTATGCCTTTATAACTCATTGTAAGAGTGGAGGGGTAAAAAACATCAACTGGAGGTAAGATGCTCCATTTCCATCCACAAATGATAACTATAACGATGTCAACTGCTCTGATTCCTCATTCAGCAACTACGAACTAGATCTTCTACTGAGAGAATATGACCCCACATTCCCCTTCCCAAAAGTATAGACAATATAAATGTTATAGTCCTAGGGGATCTATAGCCATCACCTATGTATTGAGTTCAGATCTTTCTGGGAGAAGATATACTTGAGACTCTTATAATCAGGGTATATGATAAACCAATCACCCATCAGGTAGTGTCTTTTCATCTTCAACATAAAGACTACAGTTTTTAACTCAACATCATGGGAAATTTAGTTCTAATCACATGGACTTAACTAGAGTGAACCATAGGCAATCTTCATTCACCATTACATCAGGACACAACAAATCCTGGTTCCTGGTGCATCGCAGAACACTATATTCTCAATGCCCCACACTGATAATCTCATGATTGGAGCGCTCATCAAACTTTGACTCAACTATTGAAAAGACTATTTTCACTTCTTCATCCACTAAAAAGGATATACCTTTTAAGTAAAAGATATCACAAGTGATGATATCCTAGATAAATCAGGAATGAATCTCCAATAATATCCTACTATCCTAAGGAAGCTTCACACCTCTATTTTGTTCTTAGGTGGCTCCCAAGATAACACTGCCTCAACCGTGGTTAGGTCACTCCCACTCCATCTGCTGAGAAAACATGTCCCAAAAAGTGGACGGCATGAATCTAGAACTAACACTTTGAGAGTTTCCCATAAATAAGGTGATATCATAGTACATTCAAAACCATCCTCAAGTGTCTCACTTGCTCATTCTTATATGTTTATTACACAAGGATATCATCATTGAAGACTACCATGAACTGGTCCAAGTAGGGATTGATGACCCGCTTCATGAGTCTCATGAAATTTTTTTGTTCATTCGTCTTGCCAAAAGGGAATCACCAAGTACTCATAGTGACCATAATAACATCTGAAATCCATATTCGGTATATCATCATCTCGTACTCGCTACTAGTGATAAGCTGATCTGAGGTCGACCTTTGAGAACCACAGTTCCCCTCTCTACTAATCAAACAAGTCATTTATCCTTAGTAGTGGATAATTTTACTTCACAGTCACCTAGTTCAAGTGGTTGTAGTTTACAGACAACCCCAAGCTACCGTATACCTTTTTGGAAAACAAAACTCGGGTCACCAAGGGTGAAACACTAGGTCTCACGAAGACCATCCACTGCAAGTCCTCTAACTTCACCCTCAACTCGTGAAGCTCTGTGGGATCCATTTATTATGCTGGTAAATATTTCAATGTCGTATTGGGGTATAAATCAATGTAGAAGTCTATATCCTAGTGGGGAGGTAATTCTAGAAGTCTATCTCTCTGTCATGCCAAAGGGAATCACCAAGTATTCTTATGAATGTGTCTATCCTATGCTTCCTAGGTTTCCATTTCACCGAAAAAGGAAAAAATCATTCCATCGTAGCAGACACACCACACCCTTCTCCTGAAATACTCAATGTGGTCATTGATTATGGATTACCAATCCATACTAATAATGATGCCGTAAGACCTCAACGATTCCACCTATATGTTCCAATAAAAAATCTCACCTCCAAGGGATAGTTCACACTGTCAGTATAGATGTGTGATCACCAAGTCTTCTCTAGTAGGTGTCTCTAAGAATAAGGGCCGAGTCAATGGTTCAACACAAATTTCTAGGACTCAAAAAATATGTGTGGTGAGAAAGTAATGATAATAAAATAGTTCTGTAAATAATTTAGCTTCAGTAGAAAAAACGTTGATCGTACTTTAACTTATTCATGTAGCCACTACGTCATATGTATCGACCACATGTAGTTGTCCCATACCCAATCTCCTCTATGCCTTAGTCTGGAAAAGACCTTTTGTGGGTGGTGGTGGTAATAAGTCAAAACTTCAACCACATCCTACTGATCTCCCAACTCCTCTACCACATCTTCTTCCCTACAGGTCTGCCTACACCTATCGATGTCTCTACCTCAATGTTCTGTCCACATTCTCCCTATCTGTAGCATGGAGGGTCAGATAATCTTGAGTGAGATGTCCCCTTACATAACATAATTAGTTACACCTCTCTCAATGCTTACTAGAAAAAACCTATGAGCCATAAACTACATATCCTTAGTCCTAGGAAATCTTGAAACTTCTCCCACATCCATATCCCTAGGATAAATTTCAGCTCCCTACTATTGAGGTATCACTCCAACTTGTCCCCTGCTGATTATCACTAATTGTATCTTCTCATCAAAGAATCATTCTACCACAAAATCTCACTTAAGAACCATAATATAAGTTGGAATTCATAGAGGGATAACGCTGACTTAGATGCCCCTATGCAGACCTCGCTCGAATGTCCGAGACTTGAAGTTATTATCTCTAACCATATCCATCAAGTTTCTGGAATGGTTGGTAAACATCAATGAATAACCATACATTTTCATGCTACTCTTCTAGATAGGATGAAGCTCATGTATACACACATATCTAAACATAACTGGTGAGAAATCACCATCTGATCTGCTGGTATCCGGACTAAGCCAAAAACTTGGGTCACTTCCCCAAGCCAGTTCTCATCCTCTTTAGAGTCAAGCTTGCCTCGAAACATGAGGGGTCTCTATCTCTTAAAATCATGGAGTGTGCTCAGCATACGCTTTTCATCTGCTGGCACTACGGGTACCACGTGATGATCAACAGGTGTCAGTATAGTTGGTACATTACCTAGAGGTGACATCTAAAAAAATGGTCCATGTATCAAAGCCTCATCACTGAGGGAGTCATCCTCATGATCAAGATACTGAATCCTAGCTAGTATGGGACACAAAGGCATCTTGAAACCAAGAATTTATACCATGGTCAATGAGTATATCTGGAGAGGTAACTCAAGAAATACATAGAAACCACAAATTATTCATATATGATTCATGTAACATTATTTTTTCCAGAAATTAGTGTTCTCGTGTATGGAGTCGAAAAGAAGGTTATCAGAGTCTCAGTGTATGGATACATCTGCCACCCACACAAACACTAGAGTTCCTCTCCTGAAAGCTGACTCGAAACACTTAACACTATTTCCCCAAACTGATCTAATAGACTTCTGGTCCTAAATTAGAACCAACCACCTTTGATACCACTCTATCATGACCCATTCTAGTGGGGACCATGTCACAACTCCCTAAGCCCACCTCAAATAGGGCAGGGGATGGTGACTAGCACTGAGTAGGCATATCACTAACATGGGAGGCATTGCCTATATACATGTACACACACACCCATCTCCCAATCCACAAAATGCTGAAATGTAAAAATCAGTAAGTAAAAAATGCAAGCATACCACTATATCTGAACCAACAGATTATGGAAGGAAAGTAAGCAAGAAAAGAAAACTAAGATAGAATACAATCCCACAAAAAAGAGTTTGTAAACCATAATTCCAACCTATAAAAAATGTATTGGGACTACTTTATATAACTGTAGGAACACATTGGACTACCTGATCTCACAAATATTTGTTCGGTCCTGGTCCGCCTAGGAATTTTTCAAAAGGTCACTCATCTACACAAGATATGACACATGCGGAAAAATTCCATGTAGGGGTGAGTATAACAATACATAGTAGGAAACCCCAAAACCACAATATAAAAAGGGAAATTATAGTCATATCTAACCAAGTATATGTCTACATCACAAATAAGAATACTTATATATACTCAAAACAAGACATTCAGTCTAGAGGTAAGTCACGACTATCATATTTCCACACTAGGGATTCAAATCAAAGATTCTATGAAGCACTTATCCAGTAGAAGACACTCCTGAGTTCGATAGCACTGGGGAAATTCTTCCACGAAGTATTGTTCATTAGGAATCATCATGAGTGAGATATATGACATATTTGAAGAGAGATACGATACATAGATGAGGATAATATCTAGGGTTGTGGGGTGATTCCAACAACTCAATCTAGATTAACCTACTATGTAAAAGATTGATGCTCTGTAAAGTTGGTCAAATCAATATTGAAGACTCTACCTAGGGAATTAAGAATGAATAGAGGATCCTGCTCTGATCCCCTTAGGTAATTCCATAACTCTATCTTGGAAGTCCTACTGAAGGGATGATAGTCCTATGAGTAGGAAATGATTTTTACGTACCTTTAGGTAAAATGATAAAGGGAACAAACCCTAACAAAAATTGTCTAAGATACAGAGGAAAAGTGAATCAATCCATGTAGAGAGGGGGTACAATGTGTTTAGTAGGGTCCCATGCTATGTCCCTTGACCTCGGGTACTGCCTATGTACAACGGCCTATGTCTTTTGAACATGTAATGTAGAAGATGGGTACACAATGTGTAAATGGAGTCACACATCATTTCCTTCCATCTGAAGTCCATCCATGTGCTCTCTTCATGTACTAGTACGTGGTGTCAACCTGTGTAACCTTATATGTGTACCAGTACAAGGGGTAATCTGTGTAACTGGATCAGTCCAGGTCATGTGGGGTAGTACACACTATGTATTCAACCCATGTACTCCACCCCATGTCAATGTACTTTCCATGTACACGCCAAGTGTTCCAATGACGAATGAACACCGTGTAGATGGGGATACACACCATCTGTTCAGGATTTTTTTAGAAAGTTATCTTCTTCTTCCCGCATGACTCAATTGATCATCAGGTTCCACTTTGGTGTGTGGTTTTCCTTGAAACTCAAGATAAAATTTCATCTCACCACCCTAATACCCAAATGTGGTGTTTCAGGCCTTCAATCGGATCATAAAACCAATTAAATAATATTCAATGCATTTTTTTCTAAAGAATGAATTCTTCCAAATCGCTTCAATTCATCCATCACCATCACCATTGAAACTACGCTAGGTTGTCCCAATTTTGGATATTTAATTTCGAATTGTTGCGCTAAGAAACGAAATTACAATGATTGTTCATTCAAAAACTATTTAAGAATGAAGAACGCGTAGAACAATTGGGAGGGAGAAAATGGATTTGGGACAAATATGAGGAACAAACCTCATCCATTTTTCATTCTGGTATTAGTCTATTCCCGTATGAATGATCAATCATCAAAAAAATAATATCTATAATCAAACCCTACAAATTCCACAAAGTATAACCCTTTTCGCAAGTAACGATCGAACCGTGAATCAACATGTTCATTGGTTTGTCCACATTCATCATGGAATTAAATAATAGGGAAGGAAATCCAAAATATAACATCCTATCTAATAATTAGATCACTATATATTGAAGATCTTTTTCCACTAGCGAGATCCATTAAGAATGGTGTTCATCAATCTTCGATCCACAGTTCTATCATTGCCTGTCGAGAGAAATCTTCATTGTTTCTTATACATAACCTCCATGGAATTCTTGGATTATGAACCTAACACTAGATCCATACCTAAATATTTAATTTAAATAAAATTTGTTTCTTCATCGCTGCATCAATGAAACAGAAAAATAAAATAAATTCTCAATTTATTTTATTAATTAAAAATGTCAGTGAATAATTTTCACAGTTTACCCAAGATGGATAATGTTAGGTTGCTCCTAGGGTAAAGACGCTACTCTAAATGGAACAGTACCCTTGGATTTCTTATCCAGACACCCATTTATTATTTGTTCTACTTTTCTAGGATAACCATGCACCTGTTCTATTTAATATTTTAATATTTTTCAAAAAATTATTTTGGGCACATTGGGCCTCAGAATAGCACATCATCTCAGCACCTCGTCTTTATTTAATTCATATAATATTTAGAAAACAATACATTGAAAAATATGAGACATTGCACCAAGGGCCTTAAAATTTTAATTTTATTTCTCGATAATACCATTTTTAATTAAGTTGAGGGGTAACCCTTACATGAATTCGTGGCCTAGAGTAATAAATCGTGAACTGCATGGCCCAGAGGCCCAAGGTCACAAGTCCATTACTATATTGAACCCTGACTACACTTGAATAACTCTTACCCATCTCCTCTCTAGGTCTATAAAAACACCTTATTCATGTGGTGTTTCTACAGGCTTATAGTGACCTTATGTTAATGCATGGGCTAGTTGTATATCTGTCTTATCCCTCCTTCGATCCTAGGTACAGTTGGTTCTACTTGGTGACTAATTTTTCTCTAATCCATCAATATGAGGTTTAATTCAATAAGCCATGACCTATTCTACTTCATGGCCAATAAAACTCTATGGCCCAAAGCCTTGGATATTTTTTTGTCCTGTTGGCCCTATGGCTCGAAGGTCTAGTAATGGAATGAATGCCCAAAGGTTTTGGCCAATTGTCCAAATTTAGTGAATAGTACAACTGATATAACACCCCAAAAAATTCACCCCTTCTTGGTTTTGAACATGAGTCTTTTGAGTGTAGGATAACATGGTTTACCACTGAAGTGCCACCATAACTACATCATTAATTATATAAATTATATTAATAAATTATATATACATTAGTTATTATATTATTAACAATATAAGTTTTAATTATATTAATAAAATAATAAATTAATTATTATTATTATATTATATGTTATTAGTTCATTTACTAGTTATATAATTAGAATTTTTTTTTGTTAATTATATTAATTATATAAAAACATATAATATTAATTATATTTATAAATATTAATTTATACATTAATAATAATTATTAGTAATTAATTATATATTATTAATCAATAATAAATAATACTATTCATCCCTAAAGGAAAGCTCCAAGGCCCAAAAAATATTATAAAATTGAAAAGAGGGAGTTACACAAATGTAAGAGAACATAAGATGTAGTGACCTCGACCCCAGTAGCCTGGAGATTGTGACTACTTTATTACATTAGAATAATATATAAGGAATATCATATTAAAATAACAAATAGTTTAGTAGTTTTGGTAAACTAAATACATACTTTAAATTCACATTAAATTATAAAATATAAAATACAAAAAAAAATTTCTTTGAGAATGTCATTATTCCCTTTAGTGTATCTCTACAAATAATTCTTAAAATACTTCCTCATATCCCGGGGAAATAAAAAAAATAAAAGGGGTGAGCTCAGATTCTTGGTAAGTGTAATTGTAAGCTTACAACAAAATCTATGAATTAATAAGTTATAATCAATATGGTATGGTAAATAACTGAAACACATGCCATTTAACTAATAAATTGAGTTTAATATGGAAGGAATAAATGATGATCTAATAATTCCATATGAATAATCACATGATCTTGAAAGCATATCACTGAATATTCTAAATAAGAAAATAATAACTTGGAATATCAACAAATGAAATCATAAGGATATAATTCATAATTACCGATATCTAAAACATACTATCAAATCCTTGTGAAAGATATCTTAATAAATAGTCATTTCCTTGGACAAAACCTAATCTAGTTTGTCTCATGAGTCATATCGATGCATTTAAGGGCTATAGTGGGACAAACCAATACTTACTAAGTCCAATGCATTCCTCATATAAATTTTTGGAATAATAATAAATAAAAACATTCGTATTAAAAAACTAGCTTACAAAATGTTAATACTTTCCCTATTTAATAAACATAATCATAAACCATCTAGTGTAAAATGGTGAACAGTAAGTAAATTATACATCATTAGTCACACTGATCATAAACTATATGAATAAATATTAAGGTTGATTCCAATACAACATATACCTTTTGAATCATAAGTATAATAAAGTATTGATGTCATTGATTAATAGAAATAACCTAAATATTTCATTAAAAACATTTTTTCAGGAAAATAAATTTTTCATTTTGAAAATATCCTTTTAAAATAAAAAATAAAAAAACATTTTGAAAATTATTTTCATTGAAGATAACCTTTGAAAACATAAAATAGTTTTTAAAACATTGAGTATTCATGACGTAGGAAAATTCTATTCATGTCGTATATGTCAAAACAAATATTTCTGTAACATTTTAAGTAAAAGCTTAAGGGGAATAATTTTTAAAATGATATAAAGATTACTTAAAAAAAATAAAAAATAAAAATGGGTAAAAATTTATTTATTAAATAAATATTAAAATGCTAAAATCAATTTTTATTTTTTCTAGAAATCAAGGGTTTTAATGAAAAATGATTTGTAACCAAATAGAGAAGTAAAGTCGGATTTTTTTAAAAACATTTTCTCAATAATTTAAAGTAACAAAGAGTGGGAAAATGATAATACTACTTGAAAAATTTCATAAATGACCAAAGTTTAAGAAAATAGATTTATTTTAAGATATAAATATAAAATAATTCCCCCAACGTATACATAAACATAAAAAATCACGAATAATGATGAGATTGTGATTTAAACCCTTACCACATCAGTAACTTCTAAATCCTAAGACCCATAAAATAAATGAAATATAATGAAACATTAAATACAATGAATATAAATATATTAATTATATAACATATCAAGGAGAATTATATATACTACAAAGAGTAATTTAGTGGTTAATATGACATATGTCTCATAGAAGTAAAAGTGAGACCGGAAATCCTTACCTGGAGTCTCACACATCAAGTACGTTTTGTATCTTCATGAATAATAAACATACATTAATTATTCAAATTATTAAGAACATTATTAAATTTTAATGTTCACTTTATTTAATTTATTACCATTCTATATAAAATTACTTAAAAAATTTTGTTTACATCAAGTGTTTCGATATATTTGTCTTATGTGTCAAAAATGAGTTTGGTAGGTTGACTATTGGTCTAAGATGTCATTATTTTAACATCTAAAAAATAATATTAATGAAATAATTATCATATTCATACATAAATAAGAATTTTAATACCCGTAATTAAAGAATATTTTGATGAATAATGTACGTTACGATCATGTATATGATAGGTTGTACGTACGCATGAGTAACGTTTCCATTTTCCAACGATCATTGTGGAAAAAATTTAAGTGTTATTTTATCCTCATAAAATGATAATAATATTATAAATAATATATTATTTAATTTAATTTACTTATTTATTTCATCCATGTGGTGTGGTGATGAAAATAGAGCCACGTCACTTCATGAAGGCAATAGTCCACACGTACATAAACGATGTTATAATTTTTCAATAAGTGAAAAGGTAAGGAATAAAATGATATATTATATTTTAATAATGATAAATATGTCATGAATATACTAATTATTCCATTTATATTATATGAAATAAATTAATTTTTTCTATATTAACTTTTATTTAGAGTGTTAGTTAAAAAGGAATAACATTGCTTCATCAGGTTGTAGTCCGCCATGCACATGAGCAGCATTATTATATCCCAAACGAAATTGAAAGTAAAAAATGGTATATATTATATGATGACTAAAAAGGAATAATTATGTTAAAAATTTCACACACACACACACATATATATTATCCATCATCATACCTAACCGTGAGAGGTGTCGATGGAAAACATGTCACTTTGGTTCATGAGGCGGTAGTCCATCGTACACACTAGCGACATTATCATTTTCCACTTAAGGGAACATGAGAAGGTTATATGTCATGAAATTAATATAATAAAATATTTGTCAATGGGATATAATAGTGTTATTATATAATAAAAAATTAAGTATATTTTAATGAGTTGAAAGAAGAAATAAAAAAACGAATAGTTAGGAATTTTACCTCTTCCGAGATCACCTCATTAGGATTATACCTAAATAATTTCTAGAATAGATTTATAACCAAATATAAGACTCTAGTATGAGGGGATAGAATTTTGGTAGTGATTTGGCTAGTAATTTTCTAAATCAAAAGGATTTGAATCTGTGAATAAGAGAGAAGAGGGATGGCCTTTTATATGTGAGGTGAGTATCACATTTTTAATTTTTGATAATAAAAAGTTTTACCAAAAATTTTCACATGAAAAAGGGTGAAAATGGATAATTATTGAGAACTATACATGAAAATATCTAAATATTTCCATTAAATGGGTTTTCAAAATGTTTGTGTTCATTTTTACCTTAATTATGGTAAATAATTTCTATTATTTTTAAAATTCATTATGGTGAAAAAAATTAATAGGACCGTATTCAATAATATAAATTATTATAATTACAAATATGTAATCAAGTTTTCCAAATTATATTCATAGAAGTATAAAATTTTAATTTAAAATTAATCCTGCAGAAATGATGAGAAAGCTGGTTTTTAGAAGAGAAAATGTACAAAAGTTTTTATATATATATTAATTCAATATGAAAATGATTGAAATTACCAAAATTAAATTAATAGATATATAATTGAACTAATTTTACTTTAAAAACAATTGAAAATATAATTACATCTATAAATTATTTAAATGAAAAGATATTTTTTAATTAAAATTTAGTATTTTTTACTATTCATCAAAAAATTAATAGTTTCCTAAAATTCTAAAAAATTCATAAAAAGATGTTTCTTACATGTGTATTTCAAAAATAAAGTTTATTTTTTCAAATAAACTTTCTCAAATTGGGAAATATTTATTTTAAATTATGCATGCAAAGCGTGACTAGATTGCCTTTTAGAAAAATATAGTTTTTCAAAAAACATTTCTTTTTTATTTCAAATGATAATTATTTTATTCCTAATAAATATATAATAATTGAATTTATTTTACACATGTTTAAACCATATAATTTTCATAATTCCAGCCAACTTAATAGCTAGGTAATGATGGTTAGGTTTAAATAATAATAGTTTAATAGAATATCATGTTTCATTTAATCCTGGTGGTGTCTGCATCTCGATTTATCAAAGTGATTGAATTTATTTTAAAAGAAATTTATATTAAAGTCTTGGGATGTTATATTCTCTTCTAATATTGGTTTTTTGTGTCAAAATTCTATCGAAACAGATGTTCCTATTTTAAAAATCTTTGGGTATTGCGCAAGAACCATAACAATATCCGTAACGGGACAGGGCCAAATAAAACTCTTTGACCCTACCCTAAGATTAGAAAGATAATCAATAATTTTATTAACTTCCCTATTAATTTGATACACAAAATTAATTATTATATTCATTTTATATTAATTATTATAGATAATTAACTAATTTTTCAATTAATAATATGTTTTACTTATTATATTCTTAATTAATAATTTTATTAATTAAATTATTTATTATTTATTATATATATATAATAAATTTTACAAGATAAAAATTTAAAAAAATAAGAGAGGCATGAACCCTGTTTACCCCTCCTATGTGTTGAATGCATAACAAGTTTGAATGGGGTTTTAACGTATCTTGCACTGTAAAAATGAATAATGAACACATTTCAAGCTTCCTAATTGAAGGATGATGTGTGAATAGGGTCTATGAATCACTAGACCTAATTTTAATAATATTTTAAACTCAAACGTATTTAAAAAAAATTAATTTATAAAACCTATTTTTTTTACAAAAAACTCTCTCCCTCTGTGAGAGTTGGTGTGTGGTTCCTAGGGCTTTCCACTATTATGTGGTTTTGGTTGATCATTTTGATATTTTATGATTTTCTTTGAAAAGTGTAGTGTTTTCATTCCAATCGCATTTCATGTGGGTTGTTTGATCTTTTTTTTTTGGGAATGGATTCCAGATAATCCTCTTTATGATACAATGTTTGATAATTACTCTACAATTATACTTAAAAGATAATAATCCTTGAATAATACTTGGAAAGATTAGAGTTTTTAGAGGATTTTTTTGTTTCCCACCATCAAAAAGAATTTTTGTTCTTTCAGAATACTTCAGAATATTCTCAATGTTTTGGAGGAATTAGATTTATTTTAAATTGATTAATTTTTTTTATTTACATCCGATGGAGACTCCATTTTATAGGAATGTAATCACTCATTATGATTATTCATGATACCCCTTGAATTTTATTATATACCTATGAATGAACTTTTAAATTTAATTCCATCCATCAAATTTTACCCAATTGAATAAATTTCCTAGAACACACCCACATCAAAAAAACATGTCAGTTATATCATATTTTATCTGATCGGCGATGCAATGAAACATCTTCCATAGGATTTACCCCCTAACATTATCATTTAAAAAAATGGTAAATTTGTTTATTCAATAAGTTAAACCCCGTTTGAACCCACTTTCAATTGTAGGATTCCAAAAAATTGTCTCCTTTAAGAAAAAAACAAATTTTTTAAAATATTTGTAAAATTCTTAAAAATACAACATATTTTGTGTTTCAATTGGATATTTTGAGGGTTTTGCTGAAGAAGAGTGTTTTTGTACTAGATTATAGACAAGGAACTGCCGCACAATTTTAAAAAAAATCATGGTCCAATAAATTAAAACTATTTTTTAATGATTCTTATGATACTAATATTGAATAAAATAACCTGATTACCCTAATTCTTCATGGAAAATTTATGTAAAAATAGAGGATTGATTTTTATACTGCTATAAAAAATGTTTTTGAAGATGCCCTATTTTATATGAATTCCCTTCATAAAATGTTAATTTTATTCAATATATATCATAATTATCCCGTCACTAAAAATCATTTCATAATTACTATTATTTGTGATGAACCATCAAAATTAATATGATCTTCATACTATTTTCAATAGGAAGAGTTTTCTATTCCAAATATTATTCTTACAACTTTATTTTAAATGATTTAATTTTTTTTCATAGAATGTTTTTAAAAAAAAAATCTAGTGAACATAACTATAAAAAAATAAAAAAAATAAAATGTATAAAAAAATTATAAATTTTAAAATATATTTATTTTATAAAGAAAAATAGATAATAATTTTTTTATAAAAAATAACATGATAAAAATGTCACTGAGGGGATGGGTGATTATCTTTATCAAGTGGAGGAAGCTTCATCCCTAAACTTCTTGTAAGTCCCTACATATACATCATTATTATCTAATGTTTCTAGTCCTATGGGGGATGCTTCTACTCCTATTGTTATCAGTTCTATTTCTACTCTCTCCCCAGTCTCTGGGTAGTCTCATCAAGATCTCATAGCCTCAACTCATAATCTGTAGTAGTTAAGGATTGAAATCCCACACAGTATCCCTTCAAGCTAAATTGTGACATCACTTCAGTACTATATTAATTAGTCACAATTTATCATGGATCTATACCAATCTCCCAGAATTTCTCAACACTATTCTTTGCTGCCCGCAGCTAAGACACCTCATCAAAACACGACACACACGATTCCCCATCCCCAGAATCCATCTCAGATTGTGCCTCCCATATCTAGGAAATATATGTCTTATTTGTCTCCTAAAAACATATACATAGAAATCAATAATTAAAATAAAATATCATGTTAATTTATAAAACTAAAAAAATAAATACTAACCATAATTTGTTGTTTTATCTCACCAAAATATCTATCTAGCAATACTATCAGTGTACATCCTATTATACAAATCAATTTTCAAATTTAATAGATCAATCATATACTATATGAATTTATTATATATGGTTATTATTAAATAAATATATTGTTTTTAAATAATATTACTTCCCAAAATTCAATGATGTAAACAAAAAGTAAGACTCCCATCTCTCTATGGGGATCCAGTCTCCCTCAATTCTGTTGATCAGAATTTGATATCCTCCGTAAAGTATCCCATATACAGAATGATTAATATACTTCAAAAAAATATATAGGGACATAATTGGGTTGATTAAATACAAAATAGTCATCAAATAAAGTCACATATACTTTCTCTATATCTCTTTTGTAGAGGTTATGTAAAAACTAATAGAAATGGTTATGCATGGAAACCTCTTATGCCTCAAAAATAGAGGATCTCATTCTTTCATCAATAGGAAACTATAAACATTGTAAAAATTTAGTTATATAGTAAACTAAAAATTACATAAATTTAAAATAAAATACCATACTTATTTACATGTTTTCCATTAATCAAACATAAAATTACACAGTTTGATAAGAAACTAATCCCATTACACCCATAAAGAAAAAAAACTGTTCCTTAAAATAGAACTATCCTTACCAATGGAAAGATGTAAAAAATAGTAAAATAAAAATAATTAGTAACATAACTAATATATAATGTTACAAAAATGAAAATTAAATAAAATTAATATTTAAACTTACTTCCTTACATGAGGATAAAAATCAAGAGAGATGGATATCTCTCAATAATAGGATATGAAATCATAAATTGTGAAAGGCCTAAATCCCTCATAGAAGATAGTGTCACATCAATATTCTTGGTAGAAAATACTAGTGGTTTATCACCATGCACCTCATCCACAATCAATCTACGCATCAAATCATCAAACACATCTGGAGAAATATGAAAAATGTAATTAATTTTATAAAAAAATTTCATTCTATATAAATATATAAATAATTTAAAAATATTAGAACCTTTTTTTAAATAATAGAGTAAAAATAATGCTACTTATAAATAATTTTTAGTACATATATCAAATATAAAAATAATAAATGAATATTTATTGAAAACAAAAAAATTATATTTTTTGTGACTATAAATTGAATGTAATACATCATTTTTCATATTCATATTTATCTTTATATTCATCTATGTTAATGTATAAATGAGGTGTGTTTTATGTGGTTTTTTCCAATAGTTGGTCTACTATATTAATTATAACTAAACACAATTCATAATTTTTTCAATCATATATAATAATACTATTTGAAGGGAAAACCCAATGAATAGAAATTTGGACTCATTCGACCTGAAATAATGTCTACATAACTATTCTCATTGGAACCAAAGTAATATGAAGTAATTGTAAAAAAATCCAAAATATTTTATTGAAAAATTACAAATGACATAATATTTTTAAAATGCATAATGTAGGGGTAAAACTATACAATTTATTCATATCTAATATATTTTCATTCATTTCATTACTTATTCCTTTTTTTTGATAGTATTGGTTACTCATTACAGTCAATTTGGATACTCTAATGATTTATTTTCTTAATTCAATGAATGGATACCCAAAATACTAACAACACGTGATGATGTTAATCAATTTTTAATACACTACACGAAACATTTTACAAATAATCATCAATTTATACATTTTATATTATGTTTTAATGAAAATTTTATTATGATAGGAAGGTGTTTAAATATCATCAAAATCAAGGAATGGGGATGGTATATAAGCAAAAAACTAATTAACTTCTAAAAATGGATAAGTATTATGGTATATATAATAACATTCCACTTGAGAAACAAATATCAATACAAATTAATTTTTTTCTTAATCTTTTTGCAGTGCTTGGAACAAACTAATGGCAAAGGTTGTAGTTATTATGTTTGAAAATTTATGAAATATATCATATTCCATAAGAAACTATCATCCCCAATTAAGTATTTTTTATGATAATTATAATTTCATTCAAAAAATTTATGAATAATTTATTTCTAAACTACCAAGAATTTAGATAGTATTTATATTCACAATAGAAAATATATATTTTTTTATAAATGAATGGGAAGAATACATGGTGTTAGATTGTATATAGATATCATGAAAAGGAGACTTACTATTAATTATTTAGTGAAATTTCTCACCATTTTATCTACTTTTTTAGTTAATTTTCTTATCATTTTTATCTGATAATTATTTTTTTTGATTTTAATAAATATCATGGAGAAGGATGATACCCACTTGATGCACACATGTTCTATGATTATTCACTTAATGGGATAATTCACTCTTGATGATGAAATTTAATTTTTATTCTATAATCCATTCAATATTCCTGGTTTTCAAAAGAATTAAAATATAACCTTAAATGTTGAATACATTGAAGAATAAAAATACATGGTGTGATGTTTAGGAATCCACCAAAACTCAATCTGATGCATGGTGTGCCTAGTATAACTTGAATTTAATGTTATTAGTTTAAAATAAAATTTTAGTTTAAAACACATGTTATATACTCAAAAAAAGAAAACACATTTATATTATTTTAATACTTTAGGAAAACAATTCACATGTAATTTTTGATGTGTACAAATAAGCCACACATCAATACAACACATAATGTTCTTGATATAACTGAGCTAGAAAAATTTTCAAAGTAGCTCATGATCATGTTGGAATCATCCACACCTCAAGCATTCATACCTTAATATGATACACAATGTTCTCATCATTACTCTAAGTGTATGTATTTATTTTATAATTGACTATTTCAAAAACACATCACATAATAAAAACTGATAAAACATTTTCATATTATTTTCATAAATTTGGAAAATAATCCATAAACCATTTGTAACATGTAGGAATCAACCTCAACTGAATCTGATATACAGTGTGTTTGGAATGACTTAAAGTGAATGTTTTCTTTTTCAAATAGACATTTTAGTTCAAAAAACAAATCACATTCTCAAAAAAATGTTTTGTATAGTGTTGATAATTTTGAAAAAACATCCATAAATCAGTTGTCATTTTTAGGAATTATCTGCACCTCAATTCGATACATGGGGTGCTCAGTACGACTCAAAGTGTGTGTTATCAGTTTAAAATTGGAAATTTAGTACAAAACATGTTTCACTCATTGATACCCATGAAAAAATATTATATTCTCTTGACACTTTAGGAAAATGATTCATAAGTCATTTTTGGTATGTAGAAAGTAGTCTCATGTAAAACAGACACACGATGTGACAGACATGACTCATATTAAATGTTTTCAGTTTAAATTGAGCTTTTAGTAAAAATTATATGTGACATACTCAAAACAAAGAAACCGAATTTTTATTGTTTTTAAATTTATTCTAACAATATATAATTCATTTATGACGTGTAGGAATCAACTGTACCTTAATTCGACACATTGTGTTACCAGTATGACTCCAAGTGTGTCTTTTTATTTAAAATTGATATTTTAGTTCAAAACAAGTGTCACATAATAAAAATCTTTAAAAATAATTCATATAGTTTTGATACATTAGTAAAACAATCCATAATTCATTTTTTATGTGTAGGAATAAAATGAACCTCAATCCGATATATAGTGTGACCGATATGATTCCATGTGTGTTTTTTAAATGATATTTTATTTCAAAACGAGTATTACATGCTTAAAACTGAGAAAAAAATTGTATTATTTTAATAATTTTTTTTAAAATGATCCATAAGTCATTTTTTCATTTATGAATCAGATTCACCACAATTTGAGACACAACATGCTCAGTATGACTCAAAGTTCAATTTATCAGTTCAGAATTAGAAATTTAGTTCAAAACATGTTTTACTCACTAAAAACTGAGAAAAGGTACTTATATTTAATTAATACTTTATGAAAATGATTTATATGTCATTTTTGATGTTTATGAATTGGTCTCACATCAAGTTGACACATGATGTGACAAATATGGATCAATGTTAATTTTTCTGTTTAAATTGGCGTTTTAGGAAAGAGGACATGTGACATACTCAAAACCAAGAAAACACATTCATATTGTCTTGATACTTTAGGAAAATGATTTGTCAGTTTTTTTATGTATCAGAATCATCCTCACATCAATTTGATTCATGACGTGTGTATTTTTATTTAAAATTTCTATTTTAGTTCAAAACAAATTCCATATAATCAAAACTAATAAAGTTCAATAGTATTGTTTTGATACATTATGAAAATAATCCGTAATTCATTTATGATTTTTAATAATCAACATCACATCAATCTAATACATGTTGTGCCCAGTATGACTCAAAGAGTTTGTTGTCAATTTAAAATTGAAAATTTAGTTTAAAACATGTTTCATTCATCGAACACATAGTAAACATTCTCATATTATCTTGATAATTTAGGGAAAAAAATTCATAAGTCATTTTTTGATTTTTAGGAAACATTCTCATATCAAAATGACACATTATGTGACCAGTATGACTCAAAGTGCATGTTTTTAGTTTAAATTTTCATTTTAGTAAAGAAGATACATGACATACTCAATATAGAGAAAACTTATTCATATTTCTTGGATACTTTAGGAAAATGATCCTTAAGTCATTTTTTAGTGTTAGTAATTAGAAACACATCAATTTGATGCATGTTTTGAATGGTATGACATTAAGTGTGTGTTTTTATATAAAATTTTCATTTAAGGTAAAAAAAATATCACATACTCAAAAATAAGAAAAACATATTTGGATTGTTTTAGTCACACCTCAATCTGATACAAGACATACTCGATATAATTCATAGTGTCTGTTATCAGTTTGAATTTGACAATGATTTCAAAAGGTGTTTCACTCATTGAAAATTGAGAAAACATGCTAACATAGAAATTATACTATAGTAAAATGATTTATAAGTCATTTGTGACATATAAGAATCATTCTCACATAAAACTGACACCCGATGAGGCCGGCATGACTCAAAGTTCTAGTTTTTATTTAAATTGAAATTTTAGTAACAAAGAAATATAATATTATGAAAAATTATAAAAAAACAGTTAGATTTTCTTGATACATTAGTGTAATTTTCCTTATTATATTTTTAATGTGTAGGGTTCATTCAAATGTCAATCTGATTCATGGTGTGACTGGTATGACTCTAAGTGTGTCTTCTTATATAAAATTGACATTTTAGGTCAAAACACATGTCGCATACTCAAAAACTAAGAAAACACATTCTGATTATTTCTATAATTTACTAAAATGATCCATAAGTCATTTTTGATGTGTAAGAATCATTTTTTACTCAATATAATACATGGTGTGGTCTGTATGACTCAAAGTGTCAGTTATCATTTTAAAATTGGCAATTTAGTTCAAAGCATGTGTCATTCACTAAAAACTAATTAAATGTTCTCGAACTGTCTTGATAATTTATAGAAATTGTTTGAAAATCATTTTTTATTTATAGGAATCATTTTCATGCCAAAACGACACACTTTGTGATCGGTATGACTAAAAGTATGTGTTTTTAGTTTAAACATACATTTTAGTAAAAAAAATGTGACATACTCAAAACCAATAATTTTTTTTATTGTCTTGATTCTTTAGTAAAATTATCTTTAGGTAATTTGTGACATATAGGAATAATCCACATATCAATATGAATCATGGTGTGAACGGTATGACTCCAATTGTTTCTTTTTATTTAAAAATGACATTTTATTAATGTATTATTTCCTATTTATGTTCAATTTATTTCATTATTGTATTATTAACATAATAATTGTTTTCATATACATGTGGATTCTTTTTCTTAATATGGGGTGGTTTGTTTGACATCTTAAACCAGGATGATTCTTATTTGAGATGGGATTATGTGTAAAGGAAAATGAAACCATTGATTTTTAAAGGTTTGTGATAGTACTCGATAATTTAATTGTATAAAAAAATGTTTGAATTAACTATAATATAGTGTTTTTCTTGTATTTGTGATGTAATTTTTATTTCACTTAAATTATGAATTTTTCATATATATTTGTATTTGATTCTACAGTTCTCTATAATTTTCCACATTACATATGATGATCACAATACTAGAGAATCATGATTTTGTACTTGTTGAAGCCAAAGACATCCTTTGGTGGCCAATATTGGTAAGTATTGGTGACCACCATTAACAGTATCTCTACTAAAAAAATAAAATAAACCACCTATCTCCCCCACCTTTCTTCACCCTCAACACACCCACTTTAGATTCATTGTCACTCCCCCTCACCTCGCGGACCAACTCCCCCTTCCCCATCCTATTCTACACCCTCACCACATACATAATGGTGCCTCCTCCATAGCTGCTTGTCCCCTTGTCCTCTTCCTTACTCAATCAATGTACCCCCTACCAAAACCACTACCTCCCCTGTCTACCACAACCCCCAATCTGGCCAAAACCTCTGATCATGATTTCCCCCTCAGGTTGAGGTTGTCCAAGCAGACTCCACCTCCATATCTATAACATTTTACTAGATTCTTATCATGTAAAACTTAATTTTGGTTTTAGGGTATTGATTTTAACTTGATTTTGGGATTTTGTTTTTATATTTTATCATTTATTTTATTTCATTTATTTTTTTCTTAGTCGAACTATTGAAATTGGAATTTTGAGTTATGGTCTTGTCCGGGTTAGTTTGCATAGAAATGTTTTACTAAATAGTGCATGTTAATTGGGTTGAAATGATGATCTAAATTTATATTTACAACTTCTTGGATTTTGAAACACCTATGTGATGAACATGATATTATATTTGGGTGTAGCTATTTTTTCATTATAATCATAAACATTTTGTATTTTGACAGAGATGGATATATCTAGGCTTTTCTTTTCAATTACAATATGAAATCTGAATTGTCAAGTCATATTTTGTGCAATTAAAAATAGTTATAATCTATTTTTAATTTAATTATATAATTTGAAAATGAAATATGTTTCATGTGTAGATTAATATTTGGATTCTTTGAATTTTAAATATTTTTTTGGATTTGAATGATCTTAATTTTTGACTATCATTTCAGATCAATATAATGTCCAGTAATCATGTTATACATTTCTATAAATACATTGTTTTTTATTTTCCCAAAGAATAAATTAAAATTTTTGGTAAATAAAAAAACATTATTTTCTTATATTTTTTTTATAAATCACTTTTTAAATTCCCAAAATTCATGTTAAAATTTTACCATTTTTATATTAATGTGTTTTAATTTTTTATAAGTATATAATTGAAATATGTCTTATTTTGTTTATTTTAATTAAGAAAACATACATTTTGAATTTTAATGCTAATATTTAATATATTTTTTGTTATATTTATTTATGAGAAATAAATTTGTTTCATAGATTTAATGGTTGAAGTAATTTTTTAGTGTGGTGGTATCCATGGTATTATAGGTGATAGATGTAGAGGCATGGATGTGTACTTTGAGGGAGGGAAATGTGCATCTATTAGGTGAGGTCAGAGCACTATGGGAGAATATGTTTCTGGGTGACGGTGCAAGGGATCCTATGACATAGTTTTATATTTAATTTTGTTTATTTATTATTACATTCATTATTATTATCTTCATAATTTTTATTTTTTAGACCCTAGTTATACCGAATGTAAGTAGGATCCATGAATCTACATGTCGCATCAAATCCAAGAAGGTCTATTTGGTTTTATCATTCTAGTTTATCATTAAAATTGATTTTAAAATTTTGTTTTCATATTTTTAATAAATTCACAAATAACATTAAATTTTTTGTTAAAATTAAAATTTACCAAGTAGGTATTAAAATCTAACTAAATAAATTTAGATTGATGAAAAAACATAGAAATATAATCTATAATTAAATTTTTATCTATAAATTTTAAACATGAATCACATATGGATCATCCAAAAAGTAAGTAGTTAGAGAACATCCATTACATAGTGAAAATATCTCTGTAATCAATAGAAGAGTCATAATTTTAAATGAACCTATGTTCACTAGAGGACCCATGTGTCTTATTTTGATGAAATCCTCCTAAAGCACCCAACAAAAACTTTAGTGTTAATCCCAAAAGTTAATCATACAGAGTCTTTTGATCATTTTCCCCACTAAAATTTTCATTATCACATACAAGTTTTTTACAAAGTCATTAAATAATAGACTACCACTTATTTTACCCATAATATTTGTAATAGAGTAGCATCAGCTCATTAATGAAAGGAGTATTGAAGGTGTTATGACCTTGACCCATAAAATAATTATTAACTTGGATAAAAGTTTTCCAGGGGGAATGTATGCTTGAAAATGGATATAGAGAAAACAAATGAACATATACAATAGAACCTCATCCATAGATTCATGAGATGTTATAGATTATTAAAATGAATTTATGATATCTTCTTTTTATACTTTTATTTTCCATGATTCTTTATTTCATTAATGGATAGATAGTTTGGTTTTTTTAAATCAATAAGAGGTTTGAGTTAGGGTGATTAAAAATCACCTAGTGTGATTATTTTATCTTAACACACATTCACTAACTCTCTAAACTAAATAATGTCATCATGATATTTGAGATATTTCAGGTTTTATCATAAAAATCAAGGTATTTCACATATTTCTTTGGGAATGACATGATAATATTTCTCCATGGTAGGTAGTGATCCATTATTTCTTTCAAATATATTCAGGGAATTCGTGAGTTTTGGATATATAAGAAGGCTAATGCATCTAAGATCACTATTTATGTTTCCAATAAGGCATATGAGAGAAGGAAACAACTGAATGAAATATGTTTAGGCTTTTACAAAAAAAATTATGATTGTGTACTTAGGAGATCCCATTTCAAAGAATTTTGATTATGATTCATTATTTTGATGCTTTTTAATATAAAATATATTTGTGTGTTATTAATTGTAAAAATCGCTTCTTGTCATTTGGTGGGAGGTGGTTACTGATTATTAGTTTCCTCTCATTGATGAATTTGAATATCCTTGATGTGATCAAGGTTCTAAATGCATTTATCAAATCTATTGAAATATTTTTTTTCCATTTTTTTTGGATTCTCAAGAAGTGATTATATGTAACTGGTTGAGTTGGGTAAAATTTTAAAAAACACATTTAAATATGAAGAACTAATATTTAAATTATCTAAGATAATATGAAAGGGTTAATATCAATGTTTTCTTGAGAGTTTTTGGATGATCTTATGTTATTTGGTACTTTCATTTTGAGAAAATATAGTAAATTAGATAACATTATCATCTATGGTTGTTTGTTTCCTTATTATCTCTGGAATAATCTAATCAGGTATTTTTTATACATTCTAAATAAATCATCATTCATTTTTAGGAGGGGTTATATAAATTTTTTATGGATAATTGGTTGGGGAAACTGAACTTGTCCTCAGGTTATCCAATACCTAAAATTACTCTCTCGTCAATGGTTCAATTCCCTAACTTCACCAGTGTAGTTTTGGATTAAGATCAATAAGAGTATTGTAAGTGATAAGTACTATAAATAGTTTTCAATAACATTCAAAAAATTCCTTTTTATTTTCATAAAATATACATTCCTAATTTTTTTGTATCATTACAGTTATATGGAAAAAGAAAAATAATATTTATTTACAGAACTAAGAAATGCACTTTCATAATTAAATATAATGATGGTTGATGTTTTTTCTTATCCTAGGTATTGATCAATAATTTTTATTCAATATCAATTTTTATATATCCATTCTATTAGATACATTTTGGGGTTGTGTGTGTAATTGTAAAATATAGGAAACATATTTATGATTTTATTTCTCTATTGGTAAATAATTTATGGTGAAATTGCATTATATTTACTATTTATTTCATTGTTTTCATATCATCCAAAGAATGTTCTTTAACTATTCTAACAAATGGAAATAATTAGGAAATAATCATATTATGGAAAATTCAAATTTCATGGATTTGATATAATGAATGTTAAGAGGTTTTTCTATTTATAGTTTTGGGTTGAATCATTTATCACAAAAACATGGTGATAGTACTTGAATTGATCAGAGAAGTGATACATGGAGAGTTATTTATTAATCATATTATTAATTTTGTTGTGTAATACATTTATATGATCTTCCCTTTAAGAGTTTGGAGTCAGAGTTTTTGGGGGTGGAATGAAATAAAGAATCTACTACAAACCATTGTGTAGATTTAGTGGAACAAAATTGAATAGAAAAGTGATATAGAATGTGGTAAGAGTAAGTTCAAGGATATGTTTATTAGTCTATTTTTAAGACACTTCGTTTATGTTATCGTCATTATTATTATATGATAGTGAAGAATGTGGTTGTAAAAATTTCATATTGAAGGAAGTAATTCATTATTATAGATGGGACTAACCTAGCCTAAGTATCCTTCAATTATCAATAAATTATTTTAATAAGTTCATTCATTCACCTGTAAGTGGTACCTTCTAGTTATTCTTTTGTTACATGAAATGATTAATGAAATGTTTTAAATTTGTAATAAGATTATGTTCATGAACCTTTCAATATTCCTATAAATAATAATTTTATTTCATATGTTTTATTACTTATTATAGTTATTTATATTTTCCCCATGTTTCATTAAATTTTGGTTCACTTTATGGAGACACATTTGAGACATGGTTATATATCCGAGCCTTTTATACTTTTATTCCAAAGAATATTATTTCTAATAACATGGTATCTCATTTACTATTTGTCTATTAGGTGAAATAAACGTCACTTATTTTGGGATTGGGGTTCAATTTTGATAGAAAATAATTGAAAGCTATAAATTAGTTGTTTTACTGTACTTCTAGAAATAAAATTATATGCTCCAAAACTAATCAAAAGTGTTATTTTCCATCAGATTTGGAGTGAAGTGACAAATAAAATTAAAAGGAAAAATTCTATGAAAACACATATTTACTGACTTGAAATCATATTATAATGATTATAGAGCTATTTTTGATCCGTAGTAATCTTCAACACATCCATCATATGCTCATATCGCTCGGTATGATGGAAAATGCTGGGTAAAATTTTCTAGTGTTATTAAAATAGAATATCTCCAATCTATGGGTAAAAATGATAAAAATAATACTTATTAAAGAGAAAATATGGGATAAAATTCCCTAAATCATATTTGTTCTATTTGAATTAATTGTAAATCAATCCGATGCACATATTGTTCGGTACAATTAAAAGTTCATTTTCATATTTATTACTATTTTTGTAATAATGGTAAAATCATGTGTGTAGGGATCAAAACCAACCAAATGATCTTATATTGAAATTAAATCTTATAAAAATGATATTTATTTAATTTTAAATTTCTAAGAATCATTGGAACATTGATCTGATACCCAAATTACTCAGTATGATTGAAAGTGGCATTTGTCCCTCAGATTTGAAGTTAAGTGAAAAATCACGTAAAAGATGCGAATATCAATAAGTGGAACTTGGATTGAAAATAATCATTTTAGAATTAAAATTAATTAGTTTTTAATCTAAAGGAATTAATACCACATCTATCGGATGCTCTAGTCTCCCAGTATGATGGAAAATGATAGTTAACATTGTCTATTTTTTGTAATGGAATATCTCCCTTTAAGCATAAAAAATGATTAAATGACTCCTGATTAATGTGAAAATTTAGGATAAAATTTAATGAATAATTTTTTATATGTTGGAATCAATTTTTGATAAATCCTATGGTTGAAATGGTTAGTGTGGATTAAGGTATGATTTGACATTATTTCCATTTTTGAAATAATGGGGATGTCATGTGTATAGGTGTCAAAACTGACCAAAAGAGATTTGATTCATAAAAAAATTAATAAAAATTCTCTTTAAGTCACGTATAACAAAATTGATGTTTGTCCCTTACATTTGGAGTAAAGGGAAAATCACATAAAATATGAAAATACCAAGAAAACACATTTTTATTGTCAAGAAATCATGGGAGAAATAAATTTTTTTTATAGGAATCAATACTACTTCCATAATACACTTGTGTCATATGGTGTGATTAAAAATGATAGGTAATATTTTTGAGTTTTATTGAAATGAAATATATATCATCAGGAGTCCACAAATGGGAAAAATAATTCTTCTTAATGTAAAAATCATGGTTGAAATTCTTTAAATCATTTTTTGAACTACTGGAATCAACCGTGCATCAATATTATTCCGAGATTGATCAGTATGGATTAAGGTATGATTTGAAATTATTACCATTTTTTATTAATGGTCAGATCATGTGTTTATAAGTCAAAACTAACCAAATGAGTTTTGATTCATATGAAATCAAAGTAAAATGATCTTTAAGTTATTTAAAATCCATAGGAACCATTGGCATGTTGAAAAGATACCCAAATTTCTCGGTATAAATGATAGTGGGGTATTCACCTCAGATTTATATTTAAGTGGAAAATCATATAAAATGGGCCAATAACATGTTGGATTGAAATTAAATCATGTCAAAATGATCACAGATTCATTTTTGATCTATAAGAATCAATGTTAAATCCATTGGATGCTCACGTCAAATGGTATGATAAAAAACGATGAGTAACATTGTCTAGATTTATTAGAATGAAATATCTCCAATCATGGAGTCAAAAACGAGAAAACAACTTTTATTTGATGAAAAAATATAAGATAATATTCGTAGAATCAATTATGATTTTTTGGAATCAATTGTTCGTCAATCCAATTCTTGGATTCATTGGTATGGCTTATGGTATGATTTGACATTATGACCAATTTGTAATAATGGGAAAATCATGTGTGTTGGGATTAAAACTAACCAAAGTATATCTAAATGAAATGATATTATAGGAAATGATATTTAATTCATTTAAAATATATTGTAATCATTAGTACATTGATCAGATACCCTAATTTCTCAGTATGATAAAAAGTGGTATTTATCCCTCAGATATGGAGTTAACTAAAAAATCATGTAAAGGAGAAAAATATCAATAAAAAAACATGGATTGATATGAAATCATTGGAAAAAACCATTGATTCATTTTTTACCTATAGGAATCAACGCCACATTTATTAGATGCTTGTTCCTCCCAGTGTTATGGAAAACAATGGGTAATATAGTCTAGTTTTATTAAAATGACATATGTCCCATCAGAGGGTCAAAAATAGTCAAATGACTACCAATTGAACTGAAAATATAAAATATAGTTCCTTGAATCCTTTTTTATCTATTAAAATAAACTACACATCCATATAATTCTTGTAGTGATCGGTTTTTGGTAAACATGGTCTTTAACTTTAATGGTAATTGCTCAACAGATAATTAAATAGTGCTATTTGATATTTTTGATTGGATTTGCATCATTTATGTATTTATGATGTTTTTTTTGTAAAATTTAATAATTTATTATTATTATTTATATACTAACTGAATAAATTAGATTTTAATTTTAACACTCTAGGATTTTTTGGTATGTCTCTTTTTAAATATAATATATTTGACAACTTATGTTGCTCGCAACATAGATTTTTAAATTTTTGGGTATGAATAAGAATAAATAATTTATGAAATAAAGATATAGATCCTTCTCAATATAAATATATTTTAAAATGGTCACAATATAATAAAAAAAATTAGTATATTATTTTTAAATCTTTGCAAATACATTTTCTTTAAGAATCATTTCATTGGTTTTTATGAATGAATATTATAATTAGTATCTGAAAGTTTTATAAAATTTATTTGATAAAATGAAATTAATTTTTGAAATCATTATTCCAAAATTAATCTATTAGAAAATTTTGAGAATTTTAAAGAAAAGTTAATTTTTTTGAATACTAAAAAAATATAGTTTTTTATAAAATAAGGTATATTTTGTAATATTGCAAAGATGTAATTATGATATAAAATTTTATTAAACTATTTTAATGACTAAAGTATGACATTATAATTTAAATATTTTATAAAAATAATTCAAAACATGTAAATTATAATTCATATCATGATAAATATGAAAATCATTTTTAGCGCAAACATTTTTTGAAAAAGGAAGATAACATTTTTTAGCACCAACATATTTCCTCCACAACATTGGAAAAGTAAAATTTGGTTCCTTATAGATATTATTTGAGTGATTTTTTTTCACAAAAATTTTATTAATTATATTTAATAAATTATAAATTTTAAATATAGTTTTAAATTTTTCATTTATATAACATGAATCTTATCCAAATTTTTGATCAATGCTTGCACAAGGAAAGAAAAGTCAAATTAACAAATTTAAAATGTTTTCTTGACATGGATATGAGTAAATATACATAACAAACGAATATGTAAGATTATATCAATCCGAATTAACTTATTTTTTTATGTTATTTTATTTTTAATTTTTTTGTATGAAATAAGTACCTTTAATGCTTATGCAACACTGATTCAATGTTTGTGCAAGTACAAGAAACATTAATAAAATTATTTTAATTAAAATTATAATAAACATTAAAGAACACATTTTTTTGACTAAATCTTAATGGATGAGTAATTTTTGACCATAATAACCATTTTTTTAATTTAGTACCATTTTAATCCACTTGTTTGACATTAATTCCTATATAATATTTTTTAAAAGAAACTCAAACTGTTCACACTATGATTTTTAATTATTATAAGTTTTTGATGTATATTTTTCCTAAAGAGATATTTGACTATAAATAGTCCTTGAAAATATCAATTATTTATTTTCATCTTATAAATTTATTTTTTACTTTTAACAAAAAAATAAATACATTAAATTTTAGCACAATGATAAAGTAGTAATTATTAAATTAAATGAAAAATTAAATAAATGACATTAAAAATATTAAAATAAAACAATTTGGGATAATTAAGTTGATTCGTGAATTCTAAAGATTATTATGACATGTAGAGGATATAATAAAATATATTTTTTTGAATTTTAAACTTTTTTTTGATATTTTTAAAGTCCTAGTAATGAATAGTATTAAATTTTACAATAATAATGTTTCATGAATAAAATATTTTATTAAATTATTTAAAATAATAAAAATATAAAATAAGACCAAAGGGGATAATATATATTCAAAAATTTCATACCCTATTCTTTATAGCCTATTTAAAAGTCTTTGGCCCTAAAATAAACTTACTAAATTTTAATATTTAATGAAATTCTTAACATTCTCCTCACCTCAATTATAAAAGGGACCCACCTCTATCACTTCTTCACAAAACATTGGGCCTTATGTATTGACCAAACCCTTCCTATTTTAATTTACAATATCCTTATCCATGTTTTGGAGGTCTTGTTCTTCGAAAAAGACCGACTCTAGATCCTTTAAGAAGATATCTAAAGGACACCCACCAAAGAGGAGGTGAACGTTCTTATCAATTCAAATTTATTTCTTCTTCTACTTCATCTTCATGTATTGTTTCTATTATAAAATAATAACTCCAGTATCATCTATATACTGATATTTTATTATAATTATGAAACATACATAGTCCAACTATTATCTGACCTATGAAAAACAAAAGCATTGCACGTGTGTACATACGACTTACCGTCTCCCTTTAGTGGTGTAATTAATTTTCTATGTTAAAAATTAAAAAACGATTTTAAAAATGTATTTAATGATTAAATATGTTATTTAAGACAATTTTATTATTCTATTAATGTTTTATTTATAATCTATTGAATAGATTCAAGACTTTTAAGACAAAACAATCATTAGAAATAATGCAATTAACAGCCGAAATAGTGAAATAAATGAAATATTATTAATAAAATAGTGGTAAAATGTTATAATGGGATACAATATGATATGATAAATATTAATATTATTCTATTATAAATTAATAATATGTTTAAAACCACTATACATGATGTTCAGACTCGTACGGTGGAAATGAGACCTAAGGTAAGGGAATTCTTAACCCAATTTCGATTCTTTGGGTTAAAGTTATACTCCATAGATTATTTCATGTTATGATTATGTGTTAAATTACTTTTTATTATCTTATGTTTTATTTAAAATTGATTTATGTTTATTTAAATTTGATATACATAGATGATTTATTTTATTAATTCCCACATCAATGATATTTCATTTACTTCTTTAAAAATCCTCATTAATGTCTATTTGAAAAAATTCATAAAAAATAATTTTCTAACTTATAATGAATGAATATTTTTTCATGATTTCTTGTCTCATTAATTTTTTAAATTCTCCTTTATAATATTACAAGGTTATTTCCAATGAAAATGTTTTCTTTTATAATTGCAGAACTTTTTAAGAATAAGTGATTCCAAAGTAAAGAGTGTATTTTCATAAAAACATTAGTTATCATATTAAATTATATATTTAATATCTATTGTCTAATCATATTCTTCATTGAGTTTAATATTTTATGATAACATTAGATATATTTTATTGAATATCCTATGATTAGTTTGACTGGGGATGTACAATTTTGATAGTATTCACCCTAATACTTTTGATGGATTATGATTATGAAAAGTTATTAACATTTCATTTTATAGTTTCAATATGAGTATTATATATTGAAAATGTTTCACAAATTTTATATGAAGAATGTATTATACTTATTAAGTGAAGTTCGGGGCCTACTATAGCCCCTCGATTCATCGGTAGGTCTCATGATACAAACTATTTTGGGCATTGGATTATGTCCTACCCATTTATGTATGGCATCTTGGCCAAAGACTTGATGGTATGTTTATGATGTCCCGCATTATGCATTCTCTCATTATGAGATTAGTTATTTAAAATCCATGTAATTGTTCGATTAGTATATTATCCAGGGTTATATTTCATTCTAATGTGATTATTTATATAGAATCATTTAATTATCATTTTTTCATGACATAGTATGTTCAAGATTATGTTTTAATGGAATGTATTTTAGTTACTAACTTTAACTTATTGTTTATTTTTATTTATGATAGATTCCATTGTATGATTACCCTTAATGAACAACTGAGATGAAACCTTTCTCATGTTTTCTTTTTTCTCGGATGCCAAGATATATATTATGATTGAAATGGAGGGATAAGATAGGAGAATTTGGGTATTTAAAATGGAGTTACAATATTTCATTTTATTTCAAGTTGTAATGTAAGATTTATGTATGTATCTATTTTTACAAAACTAATAAAATATTCGGCCCTTTAGGATGGGATCAATTTTTTCTTATACCATTGTATTAACGGAACCACAAATTATGGGCTACTGGGATTGGGTCATTTGTAAATGGTATTGGAGTAGGTTCAGTAGAATATTTGGAAACTAGATTTAGAAAAAAAAATCATCAATTAGGGAAATGTAACCCCATAATCTACATTGATAATATTCCCAATGTAACCATGATTATGATTTAGATATCAGTTATACCTAAATTTTCAATTTATATTAAGTATTTCACTAGTTTTAGATTATACAGTATGTTTCACAATGCTATGTTCTAATCTAGTGTATGCCATTTTTTAGAAATGGACCCCAGTGGAAGGAATGGAAACCATATCAATGCATTTAATTAATGTAAGTATTTACCTCTTATATAAGATAATGATGTTAGGGATAAAACTGTAGCTATATTATAATAAATTATAACTTTATGGGGAAAACGAACTCAATTTATGATCAATAACCTTACCCATATAAAATATCTTGATCCAAAACTCTGTGTAACAATGTTATACTACTTCATATGACAACTAACTTCATCATTAAATGGGACTAAAATTTCATTTGTAAATGAGGAATGGATAAGTTACTTAGAGAAGATATTTATCACTTTGGGATGTAATGAATGGGGGAATGATGTCATGTAATTTTATCATCTCTCAAGATATACAAATCAATGGTGGTCATTAATTCAAAACATGAAGGAGAAGGAAGGAATGGAAAACATAGAATGGAATGATTTTAAGTAAATTTTATTGAAAAAATATATATCTTGTGAACAACTATCGGATATAGAGATAAAATTCTTGATTCTGAGATAAAATGAATAAGAGAATGTTTCTAACAATGGATCTAACTTTACAAGGTTATCCATGGATGCTATAGACTAAATACGTAATCCAAAGTGTAAGATTGACTATTTCTTTGATGGTTTTAAACCAATCCTTCAAAGGGAATTATTCTCCTAAACATTCTCATCATTTGAGGTTGTATTATCTTTTTCTAGAAAGACATAGAAATAATTCTCTAAGCCATATGGTTATAAATTTAAAAAAGAGAATAAGAGGATGGATGAACAAAAAATGGATAAGGTTAGGAAAATAAAGAATTTTTTTTACAAATGTGGTAATTGTGGGAAGAAATACCTCAGTAATTAGTTGAAGGGAATGTATGTTTCATAAAAATTTAGAGAGAAAGGCCACCAAGTTTTTTATTTTAAGGGAAGGAAGGAAGATGATTGTGTCCATTGATTCAATCTTAAGGAGATGGGGAACTACACAATTGAATTTCCCGAGCATCATAGAAATATAGCTTTGAAGAAGAAAAGGGATCAAGGTCGAGATTATGCTATACAACAAATGAAGTGGAATTATTAATGTATTTGTGTATTTGGATTCATGAATTTTGTTTCAAAATAATATAATCAATGATATTATAGTTTTAAATATCATGAGATATATAAGTATTGTACTATAGTAATTTTTATTTAAGGATTTGGAAGAATGTGATGAATAATATTGGTAACCAAGAGAATTGATTTTATGGGAAGTTGAAATTTTAAAAAACACATGATTTGGTGAAGATAACCCTAATTATGAGCCTTATATTGAGATAATAATGATAAACAGATGTTGATGTGATAGTATTAGTGACTATGAAATTGTTTAGTTTCTCTTATCATTGCTCGGTTTACTGCATGTTTGGATTTATGAAATATATTCGACAACCTGAGATTTTATGTTTGGAGGAATTCATGTTTTCATTAAGGTTTTAAGAAGATCAAGGTATTTATATATTTGGTTTGTGAAAATAAGAGCTAAAGTATGTTTTTTGGTGGATCTAATGATAATATGATTATGGATATTTAGTGACCTTGCTTCTAAATTTTTTGGACTTTGATTTTGGATAGATGTATTTTGAATGATTCTTAAGGTAACTACTTATAGAATAGAATAAGTTGAACTATGGGTATTATTGAGATTGAATATGATTTATCATATTAGAAAACCTATTCTAACCATTTTGGTTTAGATAAATATTTATAAAATGATGTAATGACTTGAGGACTGTATTATTTGTTAAAATTTATTTATGTATGAAAAACATGTCTTGAATATCCATCTCTTGGTGTACGAAATGAAGTTGAAATAGATCAAAGAACAATCAAAGGAAGGGATTATGATTTTGACATGGTAATAAATCAAGTAAGTTCATTTTCTCAAGTTCTTGTTTAGTAAAGGAATCCCTCAAATCCTAAAAAAAGAAATTTGGAACAAAAATGTTTACCATTTATTCCATACTAATAAATCAATGGTCTTATAGCTGATCAAAGATTTGTAGTTTTGTTATGGTTAAATTTATAATGTCTATGTTTTGTATCACTCTACATTAGAGCATGATAGTTAGATTTTTATTTCATGTCCATACTTTTACTCTTTGTTAATGGTCTCCTATTCAAAAGCCCAATTTTGTGGTGACCATCAAATTTCTCTTTCCTCTTACTAAGAGGATGTTTTATTAACCTTAGTTACAATGTGGGTCTTCCAAAAATGAATTTTCAACTATCAAACATTGATTTTTGTAGTGGAATTTAAAATTATGATGACGAAATTTATTAGAGGAGGGGATAATGCAACACCAAAATATTTTATGGCATGTATATTTTTTAATTTAACATCTTTAATAGATTATGTTTCATGCAACTCTGACTTTGAAACCAAGGTATACTATTAAATATTATTATATAAAATGTGACTGTTATAAGTTAGCTGTTAAATTTACAATTATGAATAGTAATAACAGACTTATGAAATAAATATATAGATCCCAATCAATAAAAATATATTTTAAAATGATAAAAATCTAATAATTTTTTTTAGTAAATTAATTTTAAATATTTTGAAATGAGTTTTATTTAAACATGATTTTTATTTATTTTTTTGAATGAATATTATAATTAATTTATGGACGTTTTATAAAATTAATTTGATAAAATTAAATTAATTTTTTTTAATAATCATACATAAAATATTCTATTTTTATTTTTTTTATAATTTTCTAAAAAAGTTATTTTTTTGGTGAATAGTAAAAAAATACACTTTATGAGAAAATACATCTTTTGTGGTGTCACATTGATATAATTATGATATAAAAATTATCAAACTCACATAATGACTATTGTATGATATATTGATATAAATAATGTACAAAAATAAATCAGAATTTGTAAATTATAATTTATTTCATGATAAATATGAAAATCATTTTTAGAGTTGACATAATGCCTACGCGGTATTAGAAAAGACAAATTTGGTGCCTTATAGATAATATTTGATTGATAAAAAGTATTTTAAATTTTTTTTTATTAATTAACATGTATAAATGATTCTTTTTACTAATAGTTTCTAATTTTCAACTTAAATAACATAAATCTTATCTAAATTCTTATGCAGTAGAAGAAAAGTCAAATTAACAAATTAAATAAGTTTTCTTAACATGGATATGAGTAAATATAAATAATAAATTAATATAAAAGATTAAATTGAGTATAATTAATTTATTTTTATTATTGTAATTTATTTTTAATTTTTTAATATGAAATAATTTCCTCTAATTCTTATGCAACACTGAAGTAGTACTTGTCCAAACAGAAGAAACATTAACAAAATTATTTTAATTAAAATTATAAGAACCATTAAATGAACCAAAAAAATTCTAAATATTAATGGATGAGAAATTTTTACTATAATAATTATTGGTTCTAATTTAGGTCCTTTTGGAATCCACATGTTTGATAATAAGTTTCATAAAATATTTTTATTTAAAAAAAGTCAAACTATTCAAACTGTGGGTTTTAATTAGTTTAAGATTTTGAAATATAGTTTTCCTAAAGATATGTTCAATTATAAATATTATTTAGAAATATAAAATATTTATCTTCCTAATGTAAGTATATTTTTAATTTTTATGAAACAAATAAATACCGTAAATTCTTGCACAACGACGATGTAGTAATAATAAAATTAATGGAAAAATCAAATAAATGATATGAAAAATATAAAAACAAATATAATTTGAGATAATTAATCTAGTTAATTAATTATATAGATAAATATAACATGTTTATTATATAATAAAATATATTTTTAAAATTCATAATTTTTTTGATGTTTTTAAGTCCATAGTAATGGATTGTATTAAATTTGACAATAACGATTTTTCATAAATATAAGAATTTGTTAAATAACTTAAAAATAAATAAAATATAAAATAAGAAAAAATGCAATAATATATGGTCAAAAATTCCATCTCCTATTATTTATAGTCCATTTGAAAGTCTTTGGACCTAAAATAGCCTTATTATATTTTAATATTTTAGGAAATTCCTAAAATGCCCCTCGCCTCAATTATAAATGGGAACCTCCTCCATCACATATTCAGAACACCTTGAGCCTTCTATATTTTCTAACCCAGACCAATTTATCTTCCCAAAATCTTTAGATATGTTTTTGAGGTCTTGGTCTTCGAAAAATACAAACTCTAGATCCTTTAAGAAGATATCTTAATGAAGTCCATCTAAGAGGAGGTAAACATCCTTATCAATTATTTCAAATTTATTTCTTATTATACTTCATATTAATGTGTTTTTTCTCCCATAAAATAACAAATATAGTCTCATTTATATACTAAGATGTTATTATTATTATGAATCCACCACATTCTACCTTTTATCCATCCTATAAAAAATGAAATCACCCCACATGTGTACGTTCGGCTTACCATCTCCACTAGACTAGAAATTATTTTTTTATTAAAATTCCAACACTTTTGAGGAAAAATTGAGAACTATACATGAATTCCCCATTTCACCACTTCACCAACGCCCCACTTCTTCACTTCCCCACGAAGAAACGACTTACCATCTCCACATAACAGTGTAATTTGTTTTCTATGTTCAACATTAAAAAATGGTTCTAAAAATGTATTTAATTATTAAATATGAAATTTTTGACATTAATTATATTCTTTAAATGTTTTATGTATACCCTATGCTATAGAACCAGGACTTTTAAGACCAAACAAGCATGAGAAACAATGAAATTAACACCCGAAATAGTGAAATGAAAAAAATATTATTAATAAATGAGTGGAAAAATGTTATAAGTGGATAATAAATGATATTATAAATATTAATATGATTCTATAATAAGTAAATAATTTTTTTAAAACCACTATAAAGGAGGTTCAGACATGTACGGTGGAAATTGAACCTAAGGTAAGGGAATTTTTAACCCAACTTCCATTATTTAGGTTAAACTTCGACTTCATAGATTATTTTATTTTATGACTATGTGTGAAATTAAATTTTATTATATTATTTTTTATTTCCACTTTATTATGTTTATTTACAACTGATATACATAATAAAATCATTTTATTAATTCTCACATCAGTGATATGTTATTTGTAAGGGACTTTCCTTTAAAAATCCTCTTTAATGTCTCTTTTACAAAATTCATAAAGAATGTTTTTTTAAAACTTATAAAATATGGGTGTTTTCCCCTTATTTAATTACACCTTAATGTTTTAAAGTCTACTTTAAATGATTATAATGTTCTTTTCAAAGAAATTTTTTCTTTTATAGTTTCACATATTTTTATGAATAAGAAATTTTAAATTTAAAAAGGGCATTTTTTCCAAAAAAAAAGTGATTATATTAAAGTATCTTTGTCAACATACTTGTTGGAATCATATTATTCATTGAGTTTTAAATCTTATGATACCATAAATCACTTTTTATTGAATGGTTTGTGATCAGTATTACTGGGGACGTACTACTTTGATACCAGTCACCATAAAACTTTTAGTAGTTTATGAATATGGAAAGTTATTAAAATTGAAAATATAGTTTCAATTCGAATATATATATTTATTATGTTTCAACCATTTCATTTGAGTAATTCATTGGACTTAGTAAGTGATGTGTGGGGCCCACTATATCCCCTCGATGCATCGGTAGGACTCATGAGACAAACTAGTTTGGGTATTGGATGAGGTTTTACCAATTTATTTATGGTATCTTGGACGTACCCTTGATGGTATGTTTATGATGTCATGTTTTATGAATTCCCTCATTATGAGATTAGTTATTGATTATGCATGTTATTATTCAATTAGTAGAATATTAATGGTGAATTTTCATTCTCATGTGATTATTTATATGGAAGCATTTGATTATCCTTTATTCATGTCATACTATTCTCAAGATTATGTTTTAATTGAATGTGTTTTTTGTAATTCACTTTTCCTTATTGTTTATTATTATTTATAATAGCTTATCTAGTATACTTTTCTTTACTGAGAGTCTGAGATAGCCTCTTTATTTTGTTTTATTTTCCCCTAGATTTCAAGATATATATTGTGATTGACATTATGGGATAAGCTTAGAGAATATGGGTGTTTTCAATGGAGTTATTATGTTGTATTTTATTTCATGTTGTATTGTAAGTCTTATGTATGTATACAGTTTTCTAAAACAACTAAACTATTTGGTATTTTAGGATGTGGTCACTTATACCTAGTAAAAATGTAATAAATTAACCACCAACTCTAGGCTACTTGGGTCGAGGTATTTACATTAATGTTAAAAATATTAATTTTCATATTTTATTTGTTTAATTGTTTTTTATTTCATATATATAGGTTGATTGCGTAATAAGATTGAAAGGGTATGAATTTTTATGGATAATGCTATCTTTTTTATGGTTTTGTTATTCTGGATGAAATTTATAATGTTGAATTTAAAAAAATATGTAGGTTATCACCGACTAATGGAAGTCCCTAACATATTTCTATTTAGGAGCATTAGAGACCGCCTATAGCGGTATCTAAAATATATATCTTTAGAAAATTATTTGACAATGATAACAGTGACTCGTTTGAAGTTTATGAATCCATGGTTCTTTATTTTGAAATAATTCCTGATGTCAATGGTTACACAATGAGTCCCAATGTTGAGAAAAATGTTGTGCAAGATGGTTGGATCAGGTAGATTATCATTAAATAAGAGACCCAATTATGTGGTCTTTGGGTTGAGGGGGGGATTGTTGGGATCAAACCCAATTACCACATCATATTCAATAATGGATGGTGGATAACATATAATATTGGAAGTGTTGGGACCAAAAATAATTGTCCCACTTGTGAAACAATAATAATAATAAAAACAAAGTGAAAATGCATAAAATGTGGACACTATATGTAATGTGTAAAACCCCCCAAAATGAAAGGGGTAAAAAGCCATAGGAAAATTGCAGGATCATAATGGGTAAAAGTGTGTACATAATCCCTCACTATTATAAAAAGAAAACACTCATAAAATATCTCTTGAATAATAGAGAAATCACATCACAAAATACTATACTCAAATGGGATCTTCAAGTGATGATATTGTCGGGGAACCAATGAGAAAACCGTTAGGAGAGAGCCCCATTTATAGGATTCCTCCCCCTTCCTTCTCATCCACTATTGCTGGGTTTGGTGGGTTTTAGCCACCAACCACCTACCATTGCCTACTTTTATTTGAAAAGTATAGGTGTGGCATCATCTTTAAATAAAAAATTTCTGACACATCTCCCACTAAGATATTTTATTGAGAACCAATCACATATCCACACATGATTTATATCTTCCAAATTTTTTTTTTCATGTTTCTACAAGGCTACCCAAGAATCTGCACAATTTGAACTTATCAGAGTAAACCGCCTTCATTAGGAAATCTTCTATATTTTATTTAGTGTTAATTTTCTACATGTCTACACTTCGTTCCTCCACCACATATCGGAAAAAGTGATATTGTACCCCTATGTTAGTTGTACTTGAATTAAAATATAGATTCCTTGTAATGTGAAAGGTTCTCTGACTATTACAAAATAATGAAATCTGACCCTGTCTGTGCTTGAGATCCAACAATAATATTCTCATCCCAATTGCCTCTTTGTAAGCCTGTGTAGCTTCCATGTACTCTGCCTCCATCATGGAAAAATCCATAACTGACTGTAACTTGGAAATCCAGTTCAAAACTCCTCATGCAAGGGTAAACACATAACCAGTAGCGGATTTCCTCTAATCAAAATCACCATCAAAATCCAAATCAACATAGCCTATGATAGTGAAATCCGATCCCCCATAACATAATGCAGTATCTGAGGTCTCCTTAATGTATATCAGGCTCATCTTCATTGTGCTTCAATTATACCATATTGGATTCACTATGTACTCAATAACTGCTCCCACTACATGTGTAATTTTTGTTCATGTACAAACCATAATGACCATCAAACCACCCACTACTGATGCATACGGTACACGAGGCATCTTCATCCTCTCTACTTCACTACAATGACTCATAGTCAAGGATAACTTGAAATTAATAGGAAGGGAGTTAGAGATTGGATTACAGTCTTTCATATTGAATAGTTTCAAGATATTTTGTAATTAATTCTTTTATTATATCTAAATATTCCCATTATTTTTGTCTTATTAAATCTCTATCCTAAGAATCTTTTTTACTGGTCCCAAGTCCTCCATATCAAAATCCTTATCCAAATATGCCTTTGTCTCTTGGATATGATCAGTTTTTGGGCCTACAACCAACATGTCATTGACATAAAATATAATAATGACGAAATAAATACCATATGAACCCCAAAAATATGCACAAGGATCCAAATGAAGTCTATTTTATCTGAGGCACATGATATAGTAATCAAATCTCTTATACGAACACCTCGATGACTGTTTGAGACCATAGAAATATTTTTTCAACCTGTAAACCATGTAATTTTTTCCATATACAAATCCTTCTAGTTGGAGCATATATATATCTTTATCAAGATCACTGTGGAGAAAAGCAGTCCTCGCATCCATCTATTCCAGATGTAAACTATAGATATCACACATTACCAGAACTATCTATATAGTCTTTAATCTAACAATAGGAGAAAATATTTCATTGAAATTAATACCATCCTTCTGAACATATCCTTTGACCACCGGTCTTGCATGATATCTTTCCACGTAGTCTTTTCCATCCCACTTGATCTTAAAGAACCTGTTTTTTCTGATATCTTTTTTTCCATGAAGTAATGGAATAATATCATAAGTCTTATTATTTTGTAGGGATTCAAGTTTCTCATAAATCACCACAATCCATAAGGATACATCTAGACTCTAGGTCACCTCCTCAAAAGACGATGGATCTCCATACTCCATCAACAAGTAGAAAAACATATTTCTCTTAGTGACATAGTTTGAGTTCCATACTAGTGCTCTTTCTCCTGAGTTTACCATCGTGGTCTAGAATCAACTGGTACTTGATCATCGTGCTCGGGTAATGCCTCATTGGAAACTAGTTATTCCTTTGATTTTTCATCCACCGCTAACGTTGAATTTTTATATTCTATTTCTCCATGTCTCTATCAACTATCATTTTCTTTTTGTCTTCTTCAAAAATGAAATTTATTCTAATGATAAGTTTGTGGGTAGTGGGGTCCCACAAATTTTACCCCTTCACCCCATCAGCGTACCCCAAGAAGATATATTTTCTATATCTCAAATCCAACTTCAATCTTTCCTAGTCATTAAACAATAAAAATATAGGACTTCCAAAAGCATGTAATTGTGAATTGTCTGTGGGTTTACTAGTGCACATCTCCATCGCTATCTTTATATCAATATACATTGAAGGAAATTTTTTGATAACATAACAGGAG
The DNA here is from genome assembly GCA_963277665.1 of Viscum album. NCBI lineage: Eukaryota > Viridiplantae > Streptophyta > Magnoliopsida > Santalales > Viscaceae > Viscum > Viscum album. The sequence continues at coordinate 890,124,707 of OY728142.1, forward strand.
GTATTCACTACTTCTGCCCAAAATGTTTTAGAAATTCCTACAGTCTTCCACATATCTCGTTTTCTATTCAAGAGGGTTTTTTTCATCCCCTCTCTCACTCCATTCCACTGAATATTGTACACCATTATTAACTATCACTTGATGTATTCTCATTGATAAAAGGAATCAAAATCTTCAATTGTATATTTTCACCATTTTCAATCCTCATACACTTGATCTTATTTCAAGATTCATGTTCCTTCTGCCCTTAGAATGTTTTAAAGACATCAAATACATCAAATTACCTCTTTATTGGGTACATCAAAAATAACCTAGAATAATCATATTTGAATGATAAAATGTACCTTCATCCTCTTAGGGATATAATCGGTTCTTTCAACAATCATAATGAATCAAATCTAATATCTCCTCACATCTTGTTGTTGACATGCCAAACTTTAAACTATGTTGCTTGCTCAAAACAAAATGCTCATAAAATGGTAAGGATACATGTGTAATCCCAGAAAACAACTTTTTATCCATAAGATTCTTTAGGCCTTGTTCTAACATATGGCTAAGCTTCTGATTCCATAATGTCGTCAACACTTCCATCGAGGTAGCTGATGCAGCAACAATCTCCACCTATATGTATGCTTCACCAAAAAACATGCACTGGTTCTTTAAGATATTCTTTTTCTTTATTACCACAAGTGTTCCCTTCATAATTATCATCACTCCATTTTAAGTGGAATTCTTGTATCTAATATAATTTAATTATCCCAAAGACAATATATTATTCTGTAGACCCTTCACATGGCGTACTCCTTGGAAGGTTCAAACAATACCATCATGCATCTTCAGTTTGATGGTACTGACTCAAATGATCTTCAATGTATGATTGTAATCCTTGTACAAAACTCCTTCCGGTATAGTTTCATATTGATTAAACCATTCCCATCGAGATTTCATGTGTCATGTTTCTCTTGAGTTGATTATTTATACACCGTTGAGATGTTGTCAACTTCTAGCAGTCATCGCTGCTTCACTGGAAAGAATTTATCGACTTCTAGAAGTAATCTCAACATTTTTGTTTCTGACTACCACTCGAACCATGATCCATTGTTACATCTGTCATCCTTTATCCAATTTTCAATAGGCAATAATTCTTCTACAACATTGTCTGCTTCTTAATTTTATATAATGGAAAATTATTCTCATTTAATTTATTGATCTCGAATTCCACAACCATTTAGAAACACCATCAATCCAGAACCTCCTCAATTTCATAATGGTGTATTTAATAATCTTAATTTTTTTATTTTAAAGATCAATTGTGATTCCAATCATAGAGCATGCTCCAATTTACAAGAATTATTAATATCTGAAAGCGTGAACAACACTGATCCAGTGTAACAACCCATGGTTTTACAAATAAATTTAATGAAATTCTTGAAACACTAAGTATAATAATAATGGAACTTTTTTATGGATGTAGTTATAAACTAGACATTAAATATAATTTTTCCTCTTCTATGATTTGAATTTCGAAAAATAGACATTTTCGGTTGTGATTAGTAAGTTATTTGGAGGCTAATAGAACCAACTTGTTTTTTTGTGAATAGTAACATACCCTTATTAATAGTAATATGACCCTTATGAATAGTAAATATTATTAATTATATTTTCTTAAGCTTATAAGATAATGATATTATGATTAATTTCTCTAGGTGATATAAAATCAATTATAGTTTTAAATTTTCTATTTTTTGAATAAATTATGATTTTATTTTAAAATTCTATTAATCATATTTAAAAAATTATTTTCAAAAAATTGAGATCATTTTTGAATTTAACACATAAAAATAAATTAGTTTGAATTTTTGGGATTTTTCTAAAATACTTGATTTTTTAGTGAATAGTGAAATACAGTAATTAACAAAATATGCTAAATAAATGAATTTTTGCATCATGCTTGAGTGATGGCTGCTATAAATGGACGTTGTTTCGAACTCAAATAATATTATTACTATTTTGGATCTCAGGAATCAAGAATATTCACAATATTTAGCAAAAATATTAAACTAATGATTATAATAATGTAAAACCTCTCCTCTCATCCACTATAAATACAACCCTCACCCCCTCTTCCTCTCACACCACTCAGGCCTTGAGTATTTTCTAATTTCTACCAAATAATCTTCCCAAGACCATACCCCATGTCCAATACCTTATTTTGTCACCCAAATTCCAAAACCATGGGCTTTAAGGAGGATCTCAAGGAAAAGAGAACAAGAGGTAAAGATCCTCTTTCATTTTCTTGTATTTTCTTTTAAATTATTTATTTTCTTATACTCTCATATCCTCCCATTATCCAAGAGGCATTAAAGCTCTATTATTATATATATGTTTTAGTTTTATCATGTTTATGGAAAAAATCATCATCATTCTTCCTCTTCCCTTCCTGTAATTCTAAAAATAAAAAACATCATCTGTGATGTGTTGATTTAATGACATTGTGGATGATGTGTCTTCAATTTCATTTATATACTTCAAAATTTGTTAAAAAACCATTTTAATGGTTGAAAAATATTTTAAAGTTTATGATATATCCACTTTAATTTTCTGGAGTTAATATATATATATATAGTAATAGGTTATATAATGAAACAAGTAAGTGATTATCAAAGAACCGCCAAAATGATCTAAACGGATATCACTAAAGATTTATCTAATGATTCATCCTCATACCATATATACAAAATGATTTATGGAATTACTTGATATTATGTAAACATATTAATACCATTTCATTCCAATTATGTAATTTCATTTCCACACGACAAGAAAATAAAAAACAAACTGTCCATGGAAATCATGCAAAGAACGCACACGAAACACTGGAAGGAACAAAATACTAATAATTAAAGGGTAAAATAATATTATGAAATGATCACATAATGTGTTATAAACATGAATATGTTTCTATGAGATATTAATATCACTCTTTTAACCATTATACAATAGTTTTAAACACATTTGAAGTAAGATGAACCTGAGGTAAGGGAATTATTAACCGAATTTCCATTCTTTGGGGTAACATTCTACGTCATTAATTATGTGGTATTAAAATTGTTTGTGTGATTAATTTTGTTTATATAATGTCTAATTATTTGTATTTATATTTTATATACTTATTCAACCAACTCTATTAATTCACACTTCAATTATATGATATTTGTAAGGGGATTTTCTTTTAACATCCTTTTTTTTAATTTTGTTTCAAAAAATTCAAAAGAAACGATTTTATGAAATTATTCATGTTGTATGATTATATTAAAGTTCCTAGGAAATTTTTATAATGATTTATGGTACCTATATCTCCCTCTATTTCATTAGGTAAGTGTAAGTTAGAGGTCAGCTGTATGGTTACTCCAAATATAACTATGATGGTCACACAATAAGGTATCCATGGGGGTTACATATTAAGGTAGCCCTAAAGGTTAAAAATCATAACGTAGTAGATAGGGTAATAGGATTATGTAAGTAATTACAAAACACACCTTTATGGTTTTATTTATTTTCTTTATGTTTTTTGGAAATATCATGGAAATATCAAGTTTCACAAAGTATATATGGGTGAAAAGTTTGTCTTTTTGAAAATGATTTCTTACGTTTACAAGTATTCATGGACTAATGTTTTATTTCCATTTTTTATATCCCTTACTAATATTTTTGTGCTCATACCATGTTTTTAAAAGATTTTCATAGGTTATAAGGATGTGTATGACAAAGAAGGAATCAATGTTAAAAGTGGTGAAGGATTTTCAGATAAAATATGTTTTATTTGAAAAGTTTTATTTTTTGGAAGAAATGGATACTATTTTTTGTTGTATAAACTTTCTATAAATGTAGAATTATATATATCTACTATGTCTAAAATATATAAAACTGTAAACTTGAAAATATCATCAATGTGAAAGTAAGTGATTTATTGACTAACATTCAAGATTATGTAATGTTTTATGGATGGGTCCTTATAATTGGTATTAGAGAATGGTTTAGATAAATTTATGGGTTAGAATGATGTTAAAATAATACCAAAAATGAATTTTAATTTGTGGTTAATTGGAAATGTTATAAAATTTAAATATTACCTTGTTGCCTCAACTAAGATATGTTTGTTCAGAATGGTTTTTTGTAGAAGAAACATTGAAACTGAAGTGGAAAAGCATCAACAGAACAATATCCTTTCGAATATACATCCTAGAATGGTAAGGATTGAAACCCTGAAGTTTGGGGAGTAATGGATCATCTTACATGGGAAATAAATGGTGGTTTCATCCATGCAAGAGAGAAACTAGAACTGCCAGAAAGGAACATGATGATAGTGGGACATTTTATGGGGAAACACCCTCCTACTTTTAGTAGATATTCTGACCCAATAGAAGATGAAGGATGGATTAAATCCGTTGAAAAGATATTATATGTTATGGGATGTTTAGATAATCAAAAGGAAAGTTTTCCAATTTAGTTTTTTGAAGTTGAATTTGAAAAGTGGTGGTTAATGGTCAAGAATATCAGAGATAGATAGAAGATTTAAACCATAGAGTGGGATGAATTTAAAAGTCATTTAATTGAAAAATATTTTTCATGTGGTGGTTCGAATTAGGATGGAGATGGATTTTTTTAGTTGAAGAAAAAATATGATGATTCATTGGCTCTGTATGAAGAAAAACTCACCCAATTGGTGAGGTATGCTCCAAATCCTATTCAAGATCTTGATAGAAAAATAAATTGTTTTTTACTTAGGATTAAAGCCATGTTATCGAATTGAATTGGTTTCCTGTGAGTTCAAAAGTTTTGATAAAATTGTCCAATGTTCTAAGAGGGTATAAATGTGGTTTATTGATAACTACATTCACATTGAAAATAAGGATAAGAAGAGGTCTAGATGATAAGCGATGGGTAAGAATCAATCAAAGAAATTTGATGGTAAGAATGTCCAATTTCTAGTTTTTGAAAAGTGTGGAAAAAAGAACCCTAGGGAATGACTTACCAAAACCAGGATGTGTTTTCAATGTGGTGAGTTTAGACATATGGGCCGATATTGTATTGAAAATGGTCCTAATACTAATCTTGACAAGAAAATGGTAAAGTGTTTTAAATGTGGTGATATGGGTCATTATAGAAATGTCTTCCCAAAGAGAGGTTTGAATGATATAAAGAAGACATACTATAAGAAAAAAGGTGTAGTGAGATCCTTTATGACTATATCAGCAGGCGTCGGGCCATCCAATGAAGTTTTATCTGATACTTTTTTTGTTTAATCAAATTTTACGAAAGGTTTTTTTGATATTGGAACTACAGATTCCTTTATTTCAAATAATTTTTTAGTAAATTGGAAATATCACCTCAATAAATTAGACCAGAACATATTATTAAAACACTAGGGAAAAATATTACAACAAAGATGAATTATAATAATCATTCTATTGTGTTATATGGAAAGAGTTTTCCTTAAAACCTTATTTTTTTCCTTAGTAGAGTTTGATTTCATTATGGGTATGGATTGTCTTTCTATTTATCAAGCAATGATTGATTGTAGAGTTAAACAAGATTTTTTTAAAAAAAATAGTTTTAGTGTTTATATAAGAATGAACCCATAAAATTGATAACATATCAAGAATCTGAGGAACTATTGAGTTATGGAAATGAAAGTTATCTTCCACATATTATTGAAAATAAGGGAACTGTTCAGATTAATGATGTTATAGTGGTAAATGAATATCTTGATGTTTTTTCTGATGAGTTACCCGACATTATATCTGATTATAAAGTTAAATTCAAAATTTATTTAGTAACTTATTCTAATGAAATTTCAATACCAACTTATCAAAGGGCTTAAATAAAACTTATTGAATTAAAAAATCAGTGGAAAGAGTTTCTTAAAAAAGGCTTCATTAAACCAATCACTTCATGATGGGGTGCTCCAGTTTTGTTCTTTAAAAATAAATATTGTTCCAAGAGACTTTGCATTGATTATAGAGCCTTGAATAACATCACTATTAAAAAATAGTATCATTTTCATCATATCAATGAAATGTTTGATCAAATACCGGGGTCATGGTATTTTTTGAAGGTTGACCTGAGGTCGAGGTACCATAAGTTGAAAGTAAAGGAATCATATATCCCGAAGACTGCGTTCCTTACTAGGTTTGGGCATTACGAATTTTTTGTTATGTTGTTTGGGTTAACTAATGAACCCATTGTATTCATGGATATTATGAATAGAATATTTCATGAGTTCTTGGATAAGATTTTAGTTGTGTTTATTTTTGACATTATGGTGTTTTATCAAAGTAATTAGGAGAATGAAAAACATCTAAGGGGTTTTTTAAAACCTTAACAGTAAAAAAACTTTATGGAAAATTTAGAAAGTGTGATTTTTTGTTGGAACATGTTTCTTTTCTTGGGATCATTATAAATAATAACAGCATAATAGTTGATCCTTCCAAAATAAAAGTGGTTGATGAATGTCCAAGACCTAAAAATGTTACCTAAATTCATAGTTTTATTGGATTATCAGGTTATTATCGATAGTTTGTTAAAAACTTTGCATGGTTATCTATACCTCTAACTGAGTTAACACAAAAGGGGTTAAGTTTATTTGTATAGAAGAATGTGATATTCATTTTCAGAAACTGAAGAAGATATTGGTTGATGCTCTAATTTTGGTTCTACCTTCTTTAAATGGTGATTTTTTATCTATAGTGATGCTTCATTAAAGGGACTTGGTTGTGTTCTGATGTAGAATGATCAATTAGTTTCTTATGCTTCAAGATAACTAATTCCTCATGAGGTCAATAATACCACACATGATTTGGAATTAGCAGCTATGGTTTTTGATTTTAGAATTAAGATTCATCATTTATATGGATCCAAATTTCAAATATATACTAGACATAAAATTATGAAGTGTGTATTCACTCTGAAGGAATTAAAAATGAAGTTGGGATGATGTATTGTAATGCTAAAGGATTTTGATTGCATGATAAATTACCTTCTTATAAAAGAAAACAAATTGGTGGATGCCTTGAGTCGAAAACATAATGCATTATTAACCATGAAAATTTAGAATATGATCCTTTGATTAATAATTTGATGAATTTTGGATTTGAAGTTGTTGGTGTAGGAAATACCTCCATTTTGTTTCAGGTTTCAGTGTAGTCATCATTATCAGACAGAATTAATAGATCATAGAAGGAAGACCGTGAGCTACAAAAAAGGTAGAATTGGTTAAAATGGGTAAGTTGTCAGAATTTAACCTTGATAAAGATTGTATTTTATGATTTGGAAAAAGATTGTGTGTGCCTTGTAATTCCTAGTTAAAGAATGATTAAGAGCGTAAAGATCAGATTTCTCCATTTTTAGTTTATCCAAATGGTACTAAGATGTATAGATACCTTTAGGAGGTTTACTGGTGGGATGGAATGAAAATAGATATTGAAAATATTACTATGAAATGTTTTACATGTAAGTAGGTGAAAGCATATTGGTAGTTATCCAAGGGGATTCTTTAGACCTTGATGGTTCTAGAGTGAAAGGGGAAAATGTATACATGGAATTCATGGTGGGACTGACAAAGTCTTCTAGAGTTAACAATGCGATTTTGGTGATTGTGGGATGACAAACAAAATCTACACATTTCTTTCCTATTCAAGATACAATCTCTTTGGATCAACTTTATTAATTGTACTTCAAAGATATTGTTAGGTTACATGGAGTTCCTATTTCAATAGTATCTGGATGGGATCCAAGGTTCACTTCTAATTTTTTAAGGGACTTTAGAAGTCATTAGGCACATAATTAAATTTCAGTACATTTTTTCATCCTCAAATAGATGGGTAGTCAAAACGAACGATTCTGACATTTCAGGATATGCTTTGAGCTTGTTCAATAGAATACCATGGAAGTTGGGATATACATAATTTTTTAGTTTTTTTCTTATAAGAACAGTTTTCATTCTAGTATAAAAATGGCACCTTTTGAGGAATTGTATGGGAATTAGTGTCAAACTCATACTAGTAGGAAACCAAACCTAGACCATCTAAAGGTAATTAGGTTCACAATTGATGCAAATCTTGATGATCATATTATCCCAAGGTGTTCATTAATGTGGATGAAGGTTACAAAAATAATCATTTTTATAAACCTTGTCCCTAAAAAATATATGTAAGTAGGGATTTTTTTATTATATGATATGAAGTGGTACCCGGGTGTAGGTCTTGATTGATATTATATTGATCTTTCAATGTTTACCATATTATAACACCGAAAAAAATTATTTTTTTGGTTGGAGGACCATAGTATGTGATTATAGTTACATGTGAGACACAAACCATTATAGGTAGAGAATATATGATAACTACTATTCTTCATATAGGGATAATCCCAAAACAACCCACCAGCTATCATAAAGCTATTAATTATACTGTTAGGTAAAAATGTATGGTTAAAGATTTTGTTCCCAATGAACATACCATAGTGTATAGAGAACATTTGGATCCAGCAGATTTCAGAAAGTAAAGGCGTGTCATTGGGTGTCAGAAAAGAAAGTGTGAAGTAGAGCCTACTAGCAACAACTATAATGATTTTACTAGTGATATTGATAAAAAATTCACCTGAGAAAAACGTGGTGATGTTCCAACAAAGGTGAAGGTAGATGTAAATCAGCATATTCTAGAATTCATGTGTCTAAACTATGTTTAGATTATGGGAAAAAATGTATGGTATAATTATAACATGGAAGTAGGTCTTTCATAGATCATGTTACATCCTTTGAGTTACACACATGTTTCTTGATCATACTTATGTTGGTTAATTTTAGTTTCATAACCGTTGGGGTTTCATCACTTCTTAAAAATATATTTTTTGTCATTTTTTTCAAAAAAGTATATAATTAAGCCATGGTGGTATTTTTTAATCTCGTATGATAAGCGGACAAGAAAAAATGGCCAAGTACAAGGAATGTTATCAGGTGGAACATGCAGGGAGTCATATTTTTGACCACAGTTATGGAGACCTAAAAAATTTTATGCGAAGACCGTGGGGAGTCAAAAATAGCTTAGTATTCTACCCTACACTCTTGCTATTCCTCGTGGTCAGTATCCAAAGAGAATCACCCATATCATGGTGAGAAACACCATGTAGTGGTAATTTTGGTATCAAAATTCTAAATGATTGAACAACTTTCAGATCTTTCCAGGGAAATTACTCTAACCATTCCCAACCATAATGAGAGGTTTTAATGTGTATTTTGACTATATTCCTTTCAATTAAACCTATGCATCTCCTCAATTTAGTTCAATTTTCTTATTGATCATGTTCCGAGAATGGTTTTTGGGCATTCATCCTTTCTCAAGTAGTGAATTAGGCTTAGTCCCTTATTCTTATTTTTACTCTTTATAGATCAGGTATTGTGAGGACACAATCCCTTTATTTTCCATCATTAATTTAGATAGAAATATTGTTATAATCAATATTTTGGTTGGTTTCTATATCTTATGGTTTATCCTTTGGAATTATTGTGTTATTTTGATGCTCCTTTGGTTTTTAATAAGGAAATTAATATTTTGAAATCCATGAGAGGTGATATGATCTTCCATGGATATGGAATTTTTTTATCAATGGGTTTGCATTGAAAACTATATTTTTTATACAAATGAAGTGTTTGACAAAATGTATCAAATATGGATTTTAATTGGAAGTGGGTTTTCAATAATGGAAGCAGTTTTCAATATTTATAAAAAAGTTTTGTTGGATATGGTTATGGTTTTCTAGTAATGTAATGATAATATATAACTCATTGGAATACCTTGGTCTATAGAAAAAACCTAAACACATATGAGCCTTAGAGGAGTAAGAAATCACTAGGTTTGGTTCCCATGATGCCATGATTTCTAGTGGGTATCCCTACTAGGGGAACGAGCTTCCCAAACATTAGGATTAACTTATGGAAACCAGAGTTCCTCTCTTTGTTTTAGTTGTGTAAACCATTGTGTCATGGATTTACCTTTGGTTGTTTGTGGATGCATTACATCCATGTTTAATTTAAATTCTAATATGGAATCTTAATATAGATATTGATGATTGAAATATATTTTATTCATATTCTTATAAAATATTGATGTATTTTATTTCATATTTCATTGTTTATTAAAAATGGCATGTTTTTTATAAGAAAACCAAAGGATTATTTTATATAGAAAATGATTCATGTTGGGAATGTTTTAAAAATATATTTAATAAGAGAACTCATAGATTCATATTGATAAACATTATATAGATTCATTGTTGGAATCCTATTTATATGTGAAATCCTAATTTTTTCATTTGGGTATTTGTAGCCCTTCTTTTAAAGGATACATGTGAAGGAAAGAGCCTCATGTCAAGGTTGACCCATCCGAATCATGTTTCCTTCTGGTGTGTTGGGATGGTGGTGAAATATAGTCATGATGAGATTGAACCATGGGTTTCTTTTGATTCTATATAATTTGTCTTTAATTTTTTTCAACTTGACCATGCTATGAATTTGTTATATATTTACTTTATGGTTTTCTGTCCTGACATATGACATATTTTGGATATCTATTGGGATACTCTAATTTTTTTTATCTTATCATATGTCAGATAGAGGGTGAAATCAATACCAATTTCTTTTGTATGATACCCAGGTGTTTGTATTCATCCCATAGTAATTAGGAACATTCTATGGGCCTTATGGAAGGCCAAATTAGGTCACACTATGGGATAACCCGAGTTGGTTAGTTATAAATTGGTGTTAGGGCCTCAAGTTATTGTCAATGCATGTGCTCATTCTTATGTATCACCCTTTTACATTAGGGTTTATTGATACATTAGATATAGGATTATCATAACATGAGAGGTAGTATGGGATTTTTCTTTTCCATCTCACTTTTATGATGAACATAGAGTTACCATGGGAAGTTAAAGGTTTTATATCATTCTTATTTGTAGTTTTGGCCATCAAGATTCAGTTATCTAAATTTATTATAGGATAATGGGATATTTTTTCTAATTGATTTTTTTTCTATTTATTTTATATAATATGGATCCTTTAATAGAATCTCTAAATTCTATAAAGGAATATATGGAGAAATCCCTAAAAGAGAATCATTCGATTGACTCGACTTTAGTGGAAAATATAGTCTGAATGATCTATTTCATGGGCCAAGTCAAAAATAGTGAACTAGAATAGAAGATGGAGCATGCTTCAAATTTCACTAAGAAACATCCATAGATCATTTATGGTGGAAAGTGAACCCATGAATATAAGGAATTGATTGAGAGGTTTGATATGAAATTACACCTTTTAAAAATTATAGATTTCTCCAAGGCTGGTTTCTCCACTTATATTCTTAAGGGGTAGGAAGGAGGTAGTTGGAGTGTATTTCGAAGCCATGTTGCATGAATATCTCACTTATAATAATTTCAAAAAAGTCAACAGTTAACAATTCCGTCCTAAGACACTAAGAGTGAAAAACAAACATGGGTTTGTTACTATGGATATGGAATATCATTCTGTCATGTAGTATGATACTTGGTTATGGATTTGGTGAACCAGTCATCAAATATTTTTTTCCAATGACTATATTATATCATAGATATTTGATATGATTTTGGGGCCAAATATTTGGTCTATAATGATTATTATGTGTCCACCCACCTTCAGAGAGGTCATTGACAAGATAACCATAGTTGAGGTGGAAATAACATGGAAGAAAGTACTATTCAATCCATCAGTGATAAAAGGAAGTAAGTATAGATAATTTTATGGATAGACGAGGAAGTGGGATGACCATTTACAAGGTGGTGAAATGAGCTTGTAAGAGATGTCAGGGTAGGTATAGGTGGTCTGTTTCGAATATAGGATAAAGGGGACCCTCAAACTAGATTGTAAGGAAGCACCCAAGGTGTTTCTTTTAATATGGTAAATATGTTAATCTTCAACATTTCTATCATAGAACATCCCAAGGTAGTAGATATAGATACACCATAACTACGGGATATAATTTTTGATCTGTAATATTAAAAGGGTGGGATGTCAACCACATGCCAAGGGTGATACTTGAGTTCTGAAGAAAGGGAAGGATGAGCTTGGATGTATCTATATAGGGTAGTGTGCATTAGAGGAGTTAGAGGTAAGACTAACTACCATGGGAGGTATAATGTTTAATGAATATTATTGATATGATTCAATTTTATAAATTTGTATCACATTACATTATATCAACCTAGATTATCAATGCGTTGGGTTTTGACTCAAAACTTATGCCTTTAATAGTGACACTCTCTACTCCTTTGGGAAATAAATCAGAGCATGGTTTTAAATGTTCTGAGGGTTAGGTGGTGATTACTGACAAAGGAAACACATGTAATTTTTTAGTTCATGATCTTGACATATTTTATCTCATATTTTGAATGGATTGGATAATTTTCTATAAATCCCGATCGATTTTTATCATCATCATATACAATTTACATCTTATGATTTAGTCACTAATGGCTTTTGGGGTGTGTGGGATCCTAGATTTGGAAAATAAGATCTTTTTTTCCTAGTGGTGAGATGATATCATGTCAATTGATAGATATGTTTATTTATTATTTTGATCAACATATTACTGTCTCTCTTCCTATGGTTCTGAGTGAGTATCCTAGAATTTTTTAGATGATTTCTCAAAAGTTTTTCTTATAGGGAAGTCATGTTATCTATAGATTTTCTTCTAGGGATGAGGCCCATTTCTTTTCTTCTATACCTCATTGAACCCACTGAATTGAAAAAATTTAAATGTTCATATTTAGGATATTGAGGACATGGTATCTATACATCCAAGTGATCGACCTTGGTCAACCTTAGTACTCTTTGCAAAGAAGGTGTATGGGAGTCTCCAAATTTGCGTTGATTATAGGAAATTGAACTAGGTGATCATTAAAAACAAATACCACTTTCCTTGGATTGATGAATATATCATTGATCTCAAGGGATCCATGGTTCTTATAAATTTATCGAAGATTGGGGTACTATCATTTGGGTTTCCAAGAAGAATATACACCTAAGAAAATGCTCACAAGAAGGTATAGGAGTTATTAGAATCTATTCATGACAATTGGCATCACTAACACTCAAGTGATGTTAATTTATTTGATGAATTGAATATTCCCCAAATTAATTGATCCATTTATGGTTGTTTTCATAGATTATTTCCTTATTTATTACAAATCATAACAGGTTAATGTTGAATGTTTGAATATCATCCTTGGAATCATGAAAGAGTGTATTCTATATTGAAAGTTGTTTGAATGTTAATTCTAGAATCAATTGGTGAAATTTATAGGCAATGTGATTTCAATGAAGTGTATTTCAATAGATCTTAAGATGATTGAGGATGTATTGACTTGAGAGAAACCCAAAAATGTGTTTGAGGTCCAATGATAATTGTGATTATCTATTTATTATATTTTATTTGTTTGAGGAAAATCGAATCCTACATATACTATAATTGAATTAATTTTTAAGGGTGTAATGTTTTTTTTGGAGTGATCTGTGCTAGAGATATTTTGTAGAGTTGAATTTGATATTAATTTCAACTCTAGTTTTGTTTCTACTTGGGTTGGGTCTTAGGTGCAAGTTTGTTTTTTGTTCTAATATTGGGGAGACTGGTAGTTTTATATGGCTCTCATCAATTACTATCTCATGATAAGAACTACCCCATTACATATCTTGAGTTTTCATTAGTGTCCCACACTATAAATACTTGGTTTCATTACCCTTTTAGGGAGAGAATTAAAATATATTCATACCATTAGTGTATGAATTATATCAACACTCATAGGGATATTAAATTGAGAAAGATATGTTATGTGGAGAACGTTTATATCTTTGATTTTGATATTGCATACACCAATAAAAAATGAAATGCAGACACAAATGATTTTAGTGGAAAATTACTAATTCAAATATGGAATAAATTAGTGAAAGAGTGGTACTTGATGGGATTGTTTACAGAGATGTGATTGGATGAAAAGAGACATGAAAAACATTTATTCCTTGCTTTTTCTCAGGATATAACATATATATAATATTAGATTTGACTAAGAGTTCCAGATTGTTAACATGAATCTTTATGGTGGGGAGACCTCAAGTGAGTGGTCTGAGTATCCTGACGGGGTTTTGTTCTTATGAGGTAGGATGGTTCTTTCAATATACATGAGACCTAAATTGATGGATAATATAAAATGATCTAATTTTCTCATACAACATGGATCTATAAAGATTTATCCTGATTTGAGACGTCACTATCGATGGTCAAGAATGAGAAGATCAATTTTAGATTTTTTATATTAGTAACGTAAATGTTGGGGAATTAAGGAAGAACATCAGAGTCCTTGTAGTTTTCCAAAACCCTTAACCATTATTTTATGAAAATGGGATGATAAATCAATGGAATTAGTTATTAGAATACCTCAACATCCTTGTGGTAAGGTTTGAAAATGGGTAATTATTTATTTAATCAGTAAATTTGTGTAATTTCCACCCATTATGAAGTCTAAGATGGTAGAGGGTCTTATGAACATCTATGTGTAGGATATTTTTAATCTCCATAGTGTGAAATCAGCTATCATATATGATAGGGATCCTCACTTTATATCTTAATTTAAGAGCAGATTACTGACAATGATTGGTTCTCAGTTGAAGCTGATCATGAATTATCATCCCTAGATAGATGTCTAAACTAAGTGTTCCATCTAGATTATTGAATACATAATCATGGAATAAGTTCTTTAATTCAATGGATATTGGGAAAATCATCTTCCCCCATTAGAGTTTTCTTAAAACAATTGTTATAATGATCCTATCTAAATGATTCTATTTGAGGTGTTTTACGTGATGCCTTTATGATTTATTATTTATTAGAGAAATATTAGATAATGGCATTTGGTTGGTCATAACATCATTCAGTAGATAAAATATATCGTTTGTTTAATTAGGAGAATATTAGTGATAACATAAATTCAACAAAAATCATATTATAACTTGAGTAATCAAACGTTAGAGATTTAGGTGGGTGGTCAGGTTTTTTTAGAGTTTCACCATAGTTGGTACATAAATGTTTGGGGAGGTAGGGTATGTATAACCTTACCATTTCATCCCATTTAAGATTATAAAGAAACTCAAGAAGGTAAATTATTGATTATAATTATCTATTTTTTTCTTATATCCATGATGTGTTCCATGTTTCCTAACTTGATAAGTATCAGCCAGATCTGTCCCATATGATTAAGTGGAAGGATTTTAAAATTTAACATGAAACCTTAATAATTGAAAGTTCTATTTAGATAGTGGATCATTTGGATATGGTTCCATGTATAAAGACGATCTCAGTTGTTTGTCTGTGATAGAATTTTGGTAGAGAAAACCGTGATACATAGGAGTGTGAGTGCTTGGTGATATAGAAATAGAATTATATATTTTTGGGTTCACGATTTTGATCATTTATAAGGAATTTAGTTTATATGGTGGGGGGGGGTATTATGACACCATTCAGGTCACATGTATGTTATTTTTTAGCATTAAGTCAGTTAATTTTAGTTTCATAAGTGTTGGAGGTTCATAATGGAATAAAAAGCAGTTTTTGGTAATTTTTATTAAAAATAGGAATGGCTAGAACCATAGTAATGGATACAGTTTGTTCATTCTTTTTCTGAGTAAAACAGGTAGGTAAAAAATGGTCAGAATCTTGGTGTGGTCTAGGGTGGAACTATTAGGGGGTTATCTTGTCGACCACATCCAGTGGGACCTCACCATGATATATCGGAGGTCAGGGTGATTCAAAAATTGGTTTTTTTCCATACAACATTATGGATTGTCCCCATATCTCCTATGTGAATCCACTATGCTGTGGTTGGATAAACCTAGTAATGGTGATAGTGGTTTCATAATTGTAAACACAAGAATGACCGCCTGATAATCCAGGAGACATTACTCAAGCTTCATGGAACCTTAATTGGGGGGGGGGGGTTAATGCATCTTCTTTACTCAATTAACCTATATTAAACTGATAGTTCTTCTTCATTTGACTTGATATTTAGATTTATCGGGTTCTAGGAAGGGGTTTTTGGTGTTCATCCTTCATTAAGAAGAATATTTGGATGAATATTTTCCTCTTGGGTTTACACTTTATAGATCTAGGCTCATGAAGACCAGATATCTTTGTTTCCCATCACCTGTTTAGAAGGAAACATTTCTTTCATTAATATTGAGGTAGGTTTCCATATGATTTGATATATCCCTCTGAATTCTTATGTTATTATCAGTATATTTTGGTTATGATTAATAAAATTTATTTTTTAAAATCCATTAGAGGTGATATGATCATTGATGGATAGGAAATTGTTTCTAAAATGGGTATTCTTTGAAAACTAGATTTTATGCACATGTTGTGTATGATAAAATTCCTCAAAGATAATTCTAAACTAGAAATGATTTTTTAATCATGGGAGTTATGTGGAATCACTATATAAAATGTTTTTTGAAATATGGAAATGGTTTTATAGAAGCACAATGATGATGTATAACTCATTAGGAGACCTTGGAATATGGGAAAAATTAA
Organism: Viscum album; assembly: GCA_963277665.1. Lineage (NCBI taxonomy): Eukaryota > Viridiplantae > Streptophyta > Magnoliopsida > Santalales > Viscaceae > Viscum > Viscum album. Next base: position 890,141,377 of record OY728142.1, read on the forward strand.
CAATATACAAACCATAGTGGAGTAAGATATCACTATGATAGTTACCTTTGATTCCATGCTTTCTAGTGGGTAGCTTCAATAAGGCACCGAGGTTCATGAAAATTAGGATTCACTTATACCGACAAGTGTACCTTTATGTTTTTTCGTTTCATAGACCCTTGTGTCATGGATTTCCCTTTTGTTCTTTGTGGGTATATAATGTGTTTGTTTACTTAATTTGATTATATTCCCCATTGATATGGATATTAATGATTGAAATATGGTTTATTTATCTACTTATACATAATTTATATATGTTATTTAATATTTCATTACTAATCTAGTAAAAAAAAAATTTGAAAAGAAAAAAAACAATGATTTTATATAGAAAATTATTTCTCTTGGGAATGTTTTAGAAATATATTTCATATCATAAATAGTTTATGCCTGTGGACAGAAATTGTATAATTTTTTTGGTGGTATCCTACTAAAATTTAGTTCTGTTTTTTTCCATTAGGTTTTTATATCCCTGGTTTTATATGATACATAAAATGGAAGATCATCATATAGTGGAATACTCTCTTGGATTGTGTTTCCTTCTAGTGGTATGGGATGATAGTGATATATGTTCATGAGGAAATGGACCCACCAGTTTTTTTGGGATCAATGTTTTTGGTGTTAATATTTTTTCACCTAGTCCATATTATCCAGTTTTTGGATATTAAATTTGTGGTTTAGTTGGTTTGATATATGATATATATTGAAAAGCTACTGTGATACTCTATTTTGTTCCAAATTTATCATATATCTATTATAGGGTGAAATAATTTCCACTATCCTGTGTATGATACCCTGATTATTTTCACTATTTCATAGAGATCGAGAATTTTCTTCAGACATTATAGTAGGCCATGTAGGGTGACATTATAGGTTAACATGGGTTGGTCTGTTACAATGATAGAGTTGGTATGTCTTTCGAGAGTATGGTGGCTGAATCTTCTATTAGGTTGTTATGTGTTGTGTGTCTTTCTCAAGTGGGGACCCAACACGACTCTTTAAAAAATCAAAAGAAATATATATGTGATATGAATATATATATAAGATAAAGGTGGAATACATTTTTTGGGTATATAACTCCATATTTCTCACACAGTGGAGAGGTATTTGGCTGTGTGACATCAAAAAAAGAAACAAAGACCCATGTTTTGGTTCTCTTTGACCTATAATCCTTTTACTCTGATATTGATGCTTTTTTCTACACCATGTAATTTATATACTGATATTAAAATCTATATATTCATATCTATATTTTTCTCTTCGTTCTAGGTGATGTACTTTTATAAAAATAATTTCTACTAAAATTTCTCTTGGAATTTTATTATAATATACGAGAGTATTATTTTTGAGATCCCACTTATATTTGGAAGTCTATCTTGTACTCTTGATTATTATTTTATTTTTTGGACTAGTTATTTTTGTTTTCCAATTATATTGTTCCATTATAAAAATCTTTATTGTAGACTATTTAATCTTGTAAAAATATTTTCCAGTTTTGTTGTGCATCTGTTTTTATTTTTCCATTTGGTTCTAAGTGGGAAAATTTATTTCCACTGTGTGTTCTCTTATTTGTTCATTTTTTATTCACTCCTCATCATCATTACCAAAATATATTATCGTAGGTATAGTTTTTTTGATCATTCATGGATGTGAATTAAATTCAAATTATTTTATTTAATGCTACCAATTATCACATGTCAAGATTAAAAATGAAATATATGTTTTTTTTCAATTGAATGAATCTGTCAATATTTAGTACCTTGAAGCTATAAATACTATCTAATTAATAATTAGAGTCTGAGAGAGAGGTGATTTTTGGTTTTATTCATAAATGGTTTGGATATAATGTGGTTAACCATATTGTTAACATCTCTTACACTAGAACTTTATGGGAGAATCTCTAAACCACATATGATTTATAGATAAGAAATAATAAATTGTTTAACCTTAAAAAGGTTCTGAAATTGAGGTACAAAAAAGGTATATATATTTATGATTATTTAAGTTAAATTTATAGTTTTTTTATTAGTTACCTAACATGGGTATTGATTTTAAAAATGGGGGATTAGTTATTTATATTTTTAATAAATTCCAAATCATGGGAAAATTTATGGGTTACTCAATCTAGTTTATCTAAAATGGCATTATCGAATTCAATTTTGTCAAGAATATTGATTGGAATTGAACATTCATGATTCATACTCAGAAGAGATCATTTTATGAGATTTTTATCATAGAGAACAGGGGGATAATTCATGAAAGGAATTAGGGATAGAGTAACCAAGGAAAAATAAAGAGCAAAAGAAAATTTAGGCTGATGTAAAAAGAGTTTGAGTTTCATCATTGGGGTAAGAATGAAAATGTGAGATGAAAAGGGATAAAATGCTGAAAAATTAATTTAATAGGAATTTTTATATAGATAATAGCTTCATTGAAACTATAGGGGTGATCTTATTATTATTTACAATTCCATTAATATTGGCTTTTATGATTCTATATGGGTTGTTGATAGTGGTTCATAGTTTCACATAAAATCATGGAAAGAGTTTTTTATATATTATATCCTAGGTAATTTTGGTATTTTCAATATGGAAAATGATGGTTATAATGAAATTGTTGATGTATAGACTATTTTTTTTAGAGATCATCACATGATTTCAGGTGATTTTGAAGAATGTTAAACATACTCTTGAGGATCATATGAATTTCATTTATACTAGTGTTTGTGATGATGATGATTTTATTATTACTTTTAGAAATGGGAATTAAAATATTTCTAAGGGTTCCTTGATAGTGGATCAAGGAAATAAATAGTTAGTATTGTACTAATACTATATATTATATTTCTTATGATACAACTTATATTTTTGAGTGTGGTGTTTCTTTAAAATTAAAAAAAAGAGTCTTAGTCACATATGTGAGATAAGGAGTGGGTTTATTAAGAAAAATATTCTTCTAGGTCTATAGGGTGTCAAATTAGACATGTGTGATCACTATATAGAAATATTACAATGCAGAGTTAGTTTCAACAATCACCCTTCACACAAAAAGGTACAAGCGCTAGATTTTCTACATTTGGATATTTGTGGTCCTTTTATGTTTAAGAGTTTCAGTGATTTCCTTTGTTTTTTGATTTTTATTGATGGATATTCATACATGATTTGAGTTTATTTTTTGAATGATGAAAAGATAGGTTCTTAATAATTTTATGTAGTTTTAGTTTTTCGTTGAGAAGGAAATTGGTTGGAATTTGAAATGTTCTTACACTGATAAAAAGGGTGGGTGCTTTGGTTTTTTGATGAGTATTATAGGAAGTAAGGTATTTGAAATCAGAATACACCTCCTAAGACACCTCAACTAAGTGGTGTTATTGAGTTAATAAATAATAATTTGATGGAAAGTGTTCAATGTTTACAATATGAATCTAATTTTATTGGATTTTTTTTGGGTGAGGATTTATCTAATACTACATATATTAACAATTAATCACTCATGGTTGTTTTGTAAGAAGATATAATTGATAGGTTTTTTTATAGAATATAGATCAAGTATGATCAACTATGTGTTTTAAGTTTCAAGGATTTTATTCATGTTCTTAGAGATGATAGATTCAAGTTTAATGGTAAGTCATAAAAATGAATTTTTATTGGTTATGGACATGATGATTTTGGATATATGTTTTCTGATAACAAGCTAAAAAAACATTTTAGAAGTCATGAGGAAGGTCTTATAGAGGATAAAACAATTACACACCCTGATATAAGAAAAAAATCACACTTATCCAAATTAGGTTGGTTTTTTAGTCTTGAGCCAGTTTATTATTCATATTCACCTCACTTTGATGATTATAATGATTATTCTTCTGTGAAAAATGATTTTCAGGGTGAAAAAGTTGGGGTTGATGTTTCTGATTTACCCATTGTTTCTCTTCCATGGGTTATTAATGAACCCCCAATTCCACTTAGTTTCTCATCACAACATCACACAACCTCTACTTGGTATTAACCTGATGAGTATGTACTTATCATTGAAGGAGGATAAGTATAATATTTTTATGAGGTTATATAAATTAATAAGAAAACTAAATAGTTTGAGGTAATGGGTAAATAGATGAAATAATTTTACGAAAACCAAAACTTTTGAGTTGTATAAGATGCCTACGAGTAAGAGAGATCTACAAAATTGCTGAATTTATTAGATTAAAAATACTAAATCCTATTTTTTTACATTATATAAATAATATTTTCATATTAAAGTAATATTTTAAAAGAAAAGTATTTATTTTAAAGAAATTTTGTCACATAGTATCAATATTCCCCCTTTTTGAGTTTTTCTTGGTTTGGATACCTGTAATGATCTTTAGATTGAGCATATAGATGCGAGGAAATCTTTCCTCCATGCTAATTTAGATGGAGATATTTATATGGTGAATTTAGAATCTTTTTATGAGATATTTAAAGAGGGTTATGTCTATAGGTTTAAAAATATACTATATAGTCTGAATTAGTATTCAAGGCAGTGGTATATGAAATTTTAGTTTTTCATTTTTCATTAGGGTTTCCGGATGATCTATTATAATAATTATGGTTTTTTCATAGATTTTTATGCTGATTTTAGTGTATTGATACGTTTTATTGATGATATTCTCATTATTGGCCATTATTATTACAACACTGAAATTTTAAAGAAGAACTATTTTTAGTCTTTTGTGATGAAGGGATTGGGGAAATCATATCAGATTCTTGGAATGAAAATCTTCAGTGACATGAAGGATGAGAAATTTATGATATCTCAAAAGAGATATATTGAGATGTTTCTTTATATATTTTCTATAAATAGATCCAAAGTGGTTAGTACTCCTATTTCTTGTAATTTTAAGCACATATCTATTCTGTCACCTTCTATTGATGAGTATAGAGAGGAGACACATCACATTCTTTATCCATGATATATTTGATATTTGATGTGTGTGATGGTATGTAATAGACTTAATACAGTTCCTACAATTGGTTTGTTTATTAATTTTATATCAATTCCATATAGAAGACAATGGAGATAAGTGAATATTATTTTTCGATATGTGCATGGTACATATGGTCTAAGATTATGTTTTAGTGGTGGGAAACTGATGATTTGTATCATTACATATTCAAATATAAAATGATATATGGATTAGAAGAATTCATATTTATTCTATTTGATCATGTTTTAAAGGGAATATAGTTCTTGGAAGTTTAGATTACAGAGATGTGTTGATTTATCTACAAGTATGTCCGAGTTTATCAAATTTATATAGGTAGGTAAAGAGTTATTAAGGATGAAAATTTTTATTCAAAGATCTATATTAATATGGATATCTATGTTTTATTTTGTGATAAACAGAGTACTATGTTTTTGAGAAATAATCACACCTTTCATGAATTTTAATTCAGGTGTCTTCATATTTAATTTCTTGATAATTAATTTTTCATTTAAATTATTGTTATTACATGTATGAAAAATTGGATGAATTTTTTTATATATGATTAATTATTTTGTTTGGATATTTCATGTTTGATGGGATAAATGGTTTTGTCTTCAACTACTATATTGGGATTTTATATTTTTCTTATGTGTTTTATTTTCCCCAATGGTGAATGGTTAGTCATTGATCAACCAAGGGTTTATCTTTATCCATTGATCCATCCTATTGGTCTTTGATCTATTTCATCTGTCTATTCAGGTTTTTTTACTGTTTTTTTGTTTTTCTATTTGACCTTGAACCATGGTGCTCACTGGTTGGTTGACCCATTTTGAGGTGTAAGTGGTGTCATTGGAATTGATTAGCTCTTCTCCCTATCTCTTTGGATCATTTGACCATTCATCTTCACCTTGCTTCAATTTCTATTTTCTTTAGTGGAAAGCCTAGCTTGGATCACTATTCATTTACTTCATTAGTGTTCAGGTCCCTACCTGGGGTCCTCCTCAACATGCACTCATAGATAGTTTACGGCGGAGATTACATCCCTTCATATAGAAGATGAAGGCTTTAGAAAAAAATCCACAAGCATTCAAGGAAGTTATAATATTTGGATCTAAGTGATTCATGAACCTCTATTCTAACTTTATAAATAGACCCGAACCTCTGAAGATCCAATCTATCCAATCTGTAAGTAAATTAATATATTAAGTTATGTTCTGAGGTTATTTTCTTCATGCATACTTATATTTCTTTCATGTTCATACTATATTTTTTTGGAACTATTATATTTCTAATGATCATAATAAAATCAATGATTGTGTGGTGGTGTTCTTTTGATGCATGTAAGCCCCAATATAAATTAAGCATGTTAATTTCATTCTCTCTATTTACCGACTTCTATCTTTATTTTATATTTAACGGTATAGTTTAATTAAATATGATTCTTGTAAAAATAATACCCAAATGGTCTTTTCCTTGTTTGTAAAAACTACCCTTAGTAGTGCACCTTACCCATAACATTGTTGTATCAAAGCCTCATTGGGATCTCTTTTGTTTTCAAATCTGTTTCTTGTTTCAATTTTTGTTCCTATCTTAAATACACACTTTAATATCATCTTGATTCTCCTATAACCCTTTCAATATGCATTAAAATCCACTGTAACCTAAACAATTTTTCCAAATTCTGAAACCAAATTAAATAATCATGGATACCCATTGATATTGACCAGTTTATGGGGGCTTATACTTATCTTTTACTATAAATACATGATATCTAGTCATTTTGGTAAGAATGAAAAAAAAGGTTTGAAATTCAAAAAATTGATGGTGTCAATGTATTCAATCTATAGTTGATTAAGATTAGGGCCTTTCTTATTCATCAATGATTAATTGATGCTCTATTCATCCTTAAGAGTCATATTGTCATTATCTCTTACACTAGTCATACCTCCACTATTTATCAAGATATATCACCTGATGATCTTATTAAGGAACACAGTTCTCTGCTTCTTTCTTTAAGTGATAATATGCTTAGACAATTATCCTTTGAACCTAATATTACAAATATATGTCTGATATCATTGTCGATCTCATCAAATTAGATGTTTTTTCCAGTAGAATTTATATAGTATAATAGGAACCCTAGGTCGTATCTTGACGGTGAATTATATAATTAATTAAAAAAATGAGTAATAAAATAGTAACAATATTTTATAAATATTTTTATTTTTTATATGATAGGAATGTATAAATAAAACAGAAATAAAAGAGAGGTGAAATTAACATAATTGATTAAGCATGATCAACATGGGGAAATCTCATGATGATCATCATCCATCTATTCAAGAGAGAGGGTTTAGATATTTTAATCCCTCATTTATAACACATAGAACTATAATTTTACTAATTTTATACTAGGATAACTCCTAGGGGTTGGTCAGAAACACCAAATGATTCACTGGCTACAACCGATAATAGTGAGATTTGTATTCAACTTTATAACCAAAACTCACCAAGGAAAAATACGAAAAACACAAAAATAGTTTCTAGGTTTTTATTTTTTTATTTTTGATTCCATGGAATACATATACAAGGATTTGGTGTGTTTATGAGATTTCAATTGACCAATATGAACCACACAAACATTGTGATTAAAAGATTGAAAAAGAAATGATGAACAGTGTGTGAAACATAACATGAAAGGGTACCCCCAAACACGATCATATGATTTTGAGCACGACATAATAGTAAAAAAAGTAATTATTTAATAATATATGATGATGAAAAATATCAAACAAACCTATAATTTAAAATATCATTCATGTATTACAAAAATAAAACATAAGATTTACACCACGTTCCTCCATAGGATGATCACAAGGAGTTTACAAATGCATGGGAGGGAAGGAAGAAAAATATGATGTAGAATCACATACCAATCTATCAAAACTCACCCCTAGTCTCACAACATCACCCCAAAATTTCATCACATTTTAGGCCACCATTGAACATCCAAATTGTCGAATTGGGATCCATGTTATTCTAGAAAAATGTATCTCAGATGGTTTTTAATTCATCCACCCATTTTCAGCCTAACTTAAAGCACATATTATCTATACTATATATTTAATTACCCATGTGTGCTTGGGATCTTATGTAGTTTGGCCTGTTCTTCTTGAATTCCATTATGGGATCTTTAAATCAAATCCTCCTAAAATGTAATGCTTGAAACGATTAAAATCTTCCAATTTAAGAGTGAAAAAAATTAAATTATTTTTTCAAAAATTAAGTTAAATTTGTTATTATAAATATAATTTTCAATACAAAACAAGTTTAAAATAGTTTTTAAAGGGTGGAAATAAATAGTGAATCACTACAAGATCACACCCCCACACCAAACCATTGTACTCATAGGAAAAGCCTTATATCCTAATCAAGTACCATTAATAAATCAAAGGAGAGAAAACATAGAAGATTATTTTAAATGAAATTCATCATGTATCATTTATGAAATCAATTTTCCTATATTTTTCTTCTCTCACATTCAAACTTTTTCAACTTCATTTATTCACCCAAGAAACATGTCTCAACATTCCTCACCTAGAGATTTTCCCTCTTTTCTGAAAGTTACGTATAAAATTATAGTTATTATCTTTTTCCCAGATGTCATGTGATATTACCATATTATTATAGATATTACAACTTCTCTACTAAAAGAAAATATTTTGTTAATCAAGAGGACTTCCTATTGGATATCCAAAGGTTCAAGGGTTGGTAAGATTTAATTTTTAAAAATAAGGGTAAGAAGTGGAGTGTCAAATATCTTAAGTAAAAACCATGTAAAAAATTTATCAAGTGTTCACAATGAATGTACTCATTGAACCCCTCATTTTTGGCATCACATCCAACTCACTATCCCCTTTGTTCTTTTTATGTGGGTGAGAACTATGCATGGAATAATAATGTGTAAACACCATCTTTCTGTATTTATTTTATTTATTTTTTTCAATTTTTTATATATATAAATAATTTTTATATACATTTTTATAGATAAATAGGGAAACATGTATTTTGAAGCCCCAAAAAACTAATTTAATAACCTTGTATTTGATAGCGTGTATGACACGCGACAAAAAACGAGTAAGGTAATTTAATATTTGTATACTGTATAATATATTAAAATTTTAAAATATATATTATATATATTTCGACGCATGAAACACCAATTTAGCTTGAAATTCATGTGACACTGAGTTAGTGTATTTTATACGCAACAAAAACCATCCTATATAGCTTTCATTACACGCAAAAGCGACCTTCTTTGATGGCTTGAGCTATACGCAATACCAAATCTTACCGAGAACCAATCTATAATTAAAACATTATTATTTAATATAAACTATCCATTATGAATAGTATTAACTAATTATGAAAATATATGGTTTAGAAAACTAAGTAATTATTTAAAAATAAATTATAAATGAATATAAGAACCAATTGAATATTAAAAGAATATTTTTATAGAAAATTATTTTTATGCTCACAAATTTATTTTACCCTAATAGATTAAAATAATTACAATTTTTGAGTTATTTTAATGTAATAATATGTTACATATTCAATAAATATTTTTTATATTCATCTAATATATTTGGTAATCCTAATATAAGAGTTAACCCAATATTTCACATAAAAACCTATATTTTTATTAATGCATTTTTACCACCTTTTAATGGTGTACTTACTTTAAATATTAATTTTCACACTTTTATGATTTTAATTCGATAAAATTAAATATATTTTTTAGTTCATAATTTCAAAATTATGTTAGGATGTTTTTTGTGATTTTTACGAGAAACTTCATTTTCTAATGAATAGTGAAAAATATTGTGTTTTAGCTAAAAACCACCTTTTCATTTAAATAATTGTTAATATTAAATTATATTATAAATTTTTTCTAAATTCACATTGTATCAATTATAAATCTATTAATATAATTTAGTTCATTAGAATCAATATAACTTTTAAATTGAATATAAAAACATAACAAACTTTTGAACTTTTTTCTACTAAAACTTGTTAACCCGTCTGTCTGCGAAATTAACATTATTCTTAATTTTACCGCTTCTATTAATTAAATTTTGAAAATATTATATAAAAAATTTAATCAAGATAATATTTTTTCTCTAATAATATAAACTTAATTTTTTACAAAAATTAATAGTGAAAGTGATTAAAATCAACTACTGTGATTAACGTGTAATTAGGCATAAAAATAGACTAAAACCCTATGTTTAAGGGCCCAGATGACATAGAAAATTGTAAAAAACTAAATTTATGGAAATATTTAGGACATTAAACTTCTATTAATTATTTTGGGTGGTTTGGTATAACTTTTGTAGGTAAGAGAATGTGCACACCTAACTTCTTTTCAAAACTAACAAGTGAGTCATTTTCCTTCCCTATAAAAGCCACCACCTCTACCCATTCCTCACACGTCTCAAACATCTTATGTTTTTCCAATATCTTCTAAAATAGTCTCTCATAATATCTCTACTCTACAAATAATCCCCCATTTGTGTATAATATCTAAAATTGATTCCTTTTGGTTAAAGAAGAAGAAGTTAACCAATAAAATTGAAAATGTCTTTTCTCAATCACTCTAGTTTTATTTCCATTATCGAAACCCTAAAATATTCTTATTATATTATTTTGTAACAAGAAAAGTATGCTCAATTTACTATGACGTTTTTATGCTTATATTTCAACCTAAAATTGCACACACCACCATCTAATGGGTAATGAACAAAAGTTTCTATGTATGGTGACCGACTGCCTCACGAAACGATGATTGTCAAATTTTTCCATACTGCCTTTTATGGTGGCCATTATGATGTAAAATATATTGATATATGATTTATATGTTATTTATAATGTTTTAACATTAAATAATTTTTATTTATAACATACATTTATTCTTTCCAAGTTGTGTAATTACGATAAACTTGTTTGAGGAAGTGTGGGCTACCTCACCCGCAAGCGAGATGATTTTTTCGCATGATAAATGGAATGTATAAATGAATGGAAATAATTAAACTTGTTATAAATAAATAAATAAATATATTATATTAATTAAATAATTATCTTTCTATATATATATATATATATCAATTTCTTTATTAGCCTTTAATACACTTAAAAAGTGATATCGTTATTCGTGGACATGTGGACTACAACCTCCTCAACATGATGTGATTAATTTGACACCACATAATTATATATTTAAGTATATGTGATTAAATAATATAATTTTTATTTATATAATTATCATTATGGAAATATTTTATTTACTTAACTTATTCCTCCAATGATCATTTAAAAATGGGAATATTACTCATGCGTATGTACGACCGACCGTCACCATGATTGTAACATATTCTCATTTTTGTGACCATATGTAGTGATTGATTTTAAAAGTATAATTTTTGTAAAAATATGATAATTATTTTATGGTTATAATTATATAGATTTTATATAATGACCCGTTTGACCATAGTTGACGAACAATAGTTGTTTTTACACATAAACTGAATTTGTTAAAAAAACACCCGACATAAAATTAATTGTTTAATTAGTTGTAAAAACCATGGAAATAAGTGAAATAAAAGTAATTATAAACATGAAAAATTTTATGAATAAAGTATGAAATTAATATAAAATTATTATATAATAATTTAAAGGATGTTCACCTCAAAGGAAACATATGGTAAGATATTGTTGTCTCGTTTTCATTTCATAAGGTATACTTAATTGTTGTGCACATAATTTATTAAATATGGTGTACATACTTCTACATTGACATTTAATAGAATGAACCCCATTATATTCATGTTATTTAATAATTTCATTTAATAGTATCCTTTCATGAGGTTCATGATTTAAATTTTTTTCAAAGTGGTATGAGAAACTTTGGAATGTTTAAAGGTTATTTTACTCAATTCTAATCTAAAATATCTTTCAATGGAATTTCCATTTGAGTAAATTATATAAAAATATTTCAATAATCCAATTCATTATTATTTACTTATTCATGAACATTTTCATGTTTTAGTACCATTTTTCCACTATTTGGTATGAAGATGTTTTTAGAATTTTTTTTTTACAAAACCCAACTTTAAATCTCTCTTTAGTAGGAGAACCTATTTTATTCTAAGAACCATTTTTTATTAAAATATTTTAAAAAATTATTTTAAAATGATTTAGAAATTGTATTTTTAACCTTTCCATATTTTAATTATATTCTAAATTAATATTCTTTTCACTTTACTAATGAGGCATTTTATAAACTTTTTCCGTACAAATGGAATTTCATTTTTATGTTGTAAGACATGTATCGATTCATCCACCATCATTTCATAAATGTGTATTTTTAAAGAAAAATATTTTCAAAAGGTTTTTCAAAAGAAACGTATATTTTCATCAATAATTTTTTTTTAAAATCTATTCTTTTATTTCATAAATGAAAACTACCCTATATTTTTACTTCACATAGGAGTTTTTGTATTGATGCTCTCTTTAATCACAATCGTGATGGTTTATGATTTATTTGGCCAAGGATAGTATTCACAGTCATTTCCTTGATTTATTTATTATTTCCCTTGAAATATTCAATCTCTTATAATAATTAAACATTGAATTTCCCCAAAATTATCCCTTTCATTTATCATGGATATTAGTGTTAAATAAACTATATACCATTTTACATATGGTGTCTACTTTGACAGTTATTTGACTATCCAGGTTAAAATTGATAAATCCATATCTCTTACCCATATAGATATTTGATAAGGAACATTGTTAAATCATTTATTTTATAGATGATGAATGTTTTGGATTGGTATAAAACGGGTGGGGACCAGTTATAGATAGCCCCTCGATAAATCAGTAGTCTTATGAGATGATTCATTTGGATGGTCACCTTAGATGGGTTTTCACCCTACATTTTGTAAACCTTCTTATGAAAGGTCTTCATGGTAAAGGTACCATATACCTAGGAAACATGACATCCAATAAATTAAAATTTCCTTCATTTAAGTTATTATATTATTCATCCATGAGATTTTATGTCAATATATCTATGGATGAATTTAATTTTCATGATTGAGTTATTATTCATCCATTAGATAATGCATCAACATATCTATGGATACATTTCATTTTCAAATCATTGAATAAATGGAATGTGTTTCAGTGTCCTAACATTATATATATATTGTCTTATATAGTTATTTTAATGGAATGTGATTATAGTTATTTGTTATTCCATATTTCTTACATACTGTCATTTAGTTTATTGATTACATGGAATGTTCATTAAGTTATTCAACTTTCCATATTGAATATTCTCATTGATTCATTATTTCTTCCTCTATCGTTTTCCCTTAATGATGATTTTAGATCACCCTTATTATGTTTCTTTCAGCAAAAATCCATGAAGCATACTGTGAAAGATATATTTGGATTTTACTAGATGGATTATATTTATCCTCAAAGTTGTTTAATTATTTATTTTGAAAGAAGAAAAAAATATGTTGTAATTAGTGTATCCATTTATAATGCAATACTTATTTTTGTAACTGGTTTACCGATAATACTAAACTGATCGGTCCTTCGGGGCTTGATTACTTATAATCATGCCAATTTAATTGAGAGAATACACTATCTATGGGCTATCTAGGGATGTGTCACTATAGTTGGTATCAAAGGAAGTTTAGTAGCTACCTTTGGAACTAGATTTAGGAAAATCTAGATAAGATGACAGAACCCTAAGGGAGAATTTGAGAATAAGTATAGATAAAAACCCTAGAATTTTTTTAAAGTATATATTATGTGGGTATGACTAGAAATACATCCCTATCAGGATACTAAAAGAATATGTGGTTCTGTAACCAATATAATTAGGAGTAACAACTCTGATAAGGTGTTCCAAACCTAACTCAGGGTAACCTGGTACACAGCCACGGGCTTTACTGCACACCTATTTTGACACTCCTGAGGGATATGCCTAGGATAATCACTTTTTCTTTACAAAACATTATGTATTATTTCGATACATATTAAGAAACCTAGGTTAAACCTAAGGAGTTTTATATTGAAGATATGGTGTCATGATTTAGAAATCCAACTAATGATATTATAGATAAACCATCAACCAAAGAAGGACCTATGTGGAAATAAAATGGATGAGGTATTTATGTATTTAGGTTGTATTTAAAACCATAGTTAAAATTCTATTTAGTGGTTTACATAATTTCTAGGATGTCCATCATATTTATGTTTGGAAGTTATATTAATATAGTTTTAGAAAAGGACAACCTATAAGTCAGGTTACAACTAATCAAATCCAGCAAGGCCATAGGTCTTGAACCTATGACTGAATGATGATAATGGTTTTACACAAACCACTGACCTACACAATGTCCTTTTTAATTTTCTTTTTTTAAATAAAAAATTTAACGAATAAATTTCAATGATGAACTATTAGTATCACTTTTGTTGATTAAGGATTAATATAATATTCAAATTGTTTTATAAGATAGTTAGGAAAAAATAGTAAGACTTGTGACTCATTTATAGGCCTTAAGGTCCTTTAAATGTTTCTTTTAGTGATTTAAGAATTACCAAAAATTCATTGTTGGTAATTTGATTTTTTTGGGAGTAAATGGATAAATTTGAATTTGATCGAAGCACAACCAAAAGTTTTGATTTTTCATATGTGGTTGAAATCGATCAAGTAAGAATATTTCATTATATTTTTTCTACGTAAAAGGATTACACAAAACTAGTAAAATGACATAGAAATAAAATGTTTTCTGAATACATAAATTTTTGTAGAACTGATAGCCTTCTAAATCATCAATTATTTATGGCTTTGAGGCCCTCAAAATTAGGTTGATCATTCACTTGTTTGTGATTGGTGACCTCATTAAATCCTAATAAATATTTATTTTTTTTACTCCAAGAACATATCTCTACTTTCCACTACTGTTCTTTTACTTATAGACCTAGTTACATTTTATTCCATGTGATCTTTGTAATTTCGATTCAATTTTTTATTGAAGATTACTTATGAACCCTTATCATAATGTTGGATTTCCGACAAAGAAAGTATCAAACAATATATCACCATGATTGATTCTAAATTGTGATGTTGTGATTTAAATAAGGTTGTAAGAATGTGACACCCCAAAAAACTAAAGTAATAACCTTGTATTTGATAGTGTGTATGACACACGATAGCAAGCGAGTAAGGTAATATAATATTCATATACTATATAATATATTTTCCATTTAAAATATATATTCAATATATTTCAATGAATTAAATGCCAATTTAGCTTGATATTCATGAGAAATTCGGTTTTCATACATCATATTCAACAACAACCTTCCTCTATAGCGTGCGTTACACCCAAAAGTGACATTCTTTGATGGCTTGTGCTCTATGCAATACCGAGTCTTACTAAGAAGAAATCTATAATAAAAACATTATTATTTAATATAAACTAAAAATTCTGAATAATATTAACTAAATTATGAAAATATATTGTTTATACCATGATGTAATTGTTTAAAAATAAATTAGAAATGAATATAAGAACCAATTGAATATTAAAAAGATACTTTTATAAAAAACTTTTTTTATGCTCACAAAGATGTTTTACCCTAATAGATTAAAATAATTAAAATTATAGAGTGATATTAATGTAATAAATATGTTACGTTTTCAATAAAATATTTTTTATATTCATACAATAGATTTGGTAAGCATAATATAAGAGAAAACCCAATATTTCACATAAAAACCAATATTTTTATTAAGGCATTTTTACCACCTTTTAATGAAGAACCTATTTTAAATATTAATTTTGAAACTTTAATGCATAGAATTTTATGAAATAAAATTTATCTTAGAATTAATAATTTCATAAATATCTTAGGAATTTTTTTGGTATTTTTTCGAGGAACATTATTTTTAGTGAATAGTGAAAAATATTGCGTTTTAGTTAAAAACTGCATTTTCGTTTAAATAATTATTAATGTTAAATTATATTATAATTTTTTAAAGGAAAATTGGATAAATTATACATATATTAATATAATTTAGTTCTTTATTATTTATATATATTTTTTAATTTAGTGTAAAAATAGAAAATTCTTTTAAATATTTTTCTACTAAAATCAGTTAACCTGTCTGTCTGTGAGATTAGCATTAATCTAAATTTTGTTGCATCTGTGATTTTAATTTTGAAAATATGACATAAAAAATTTAAATAAAGACAATATTTTTGGTCTAATAATATCAAATTATTTATTTACAAAAATTATTAGTGAAAGTGATTAAAATTAATTACAGTGATTAAGATGTAATTAGGCATAAAAATGAACTAAAACCCTATGTTTAAGGGCCCAAATGACCTAGAAACTTTTCCAACAAAACTTTTATGGAAAAATTTCGTCCATGAAACTTCAATTAATAGTTTTTGGTGGTTTGTTATGACTTTGTTCAGGTAAAATCATGTGCACACCTAACTTCATTAAAAAAATTACCAATTGAGTCCTTTTACTTCCCTATAAAAGGCCACCACCTATACACATTCCTCACACCTCTCAAACCTCTTAAGTTTGGACAATATCTACTCAAATTGTCTCCCATAATCCATAACCTTGGCCTATAACACTCTCTTTGGTCAGAATAATATCCTTGGATGGATTTTTATTAATCCAAAAGAAGTTACCCGATTAAAAGGAAATGTCTTTCCTCAGTCTCCCTTGTTTCATTTCCATTCTACAAACCCTAAAATCTTATTATTATGTTATTGTGTAACAAAACCAGTATAATAAGTATTGTAGGATGTTTTTATTCTGATATTTAAACCTAAAATTACACACAACACCATCTAATATGTAATGAACATAATGTTTCTGTGTACGGAGAACTACTTCCTCATGAAAGGATGATTGTTCAATTTTTCCCTACCACCGCTTATGATGGAGATTAAGATGGAAAATCTATTTATTTAGATATATATGTTATTTATAATGTCTTAAACTTCTGTAATTTTTATTTATAACATAAATTTATGCTTACCAAGTTGCATAAAAATGATAATCTCGTTTGAGGAAGTGTGGACTACCACCCACTCAAAGCGACGTGATTCGTTCACACGTTACAAGGAATGTATAAATGAATGGAAATAATTAAATATTTGAGACATGCAAAACATATATATAAAATTCATGACATAATTATTTTTTTTATATATAGATGTAAAAATCAATATCTTTATTACCCTTTTACACACTTAAAAAGTGAAAACGTTATTCATGGATGTGTAGAGTACCGCCTCCTCAACATGCTGTGATTCCTTGTACAACAAATAATTCTATATATAAGTATATTTTAATAAGTAATATATATTTATTATATAATGATTTTTCTATAAATATTTTAGTTACTTACCTTTTTTCTGCAAGGATTATTTAAAAATGGGAATGTTACTTATGCGTACGTACGACCTTCCGTATCCATGATTGTAACATATTTTAATTCTCATAACCATATTTAATGATTGATTTTAAAAGTATAATTGATATAAAAATATAATAATTATTTCATGGTTATCATTATAGATATTTTATATAATGACCCATTTGACCATATTCGACTGATAATCGTTGTTTTGACACCTAAACTGAATTTGGTCAAAAGCACCTGATGTAAACTTAATTGTTTATGTAGTTGTACAAAACATGATAATAAGTGAAATAAAAGTAATTATAAACCTGAAAAAGGTTATAAAACACATATAAAATTAACATAAGTTTATTATATAGGAAGTTTAAGGATGTTCACCCCAAAGGAAACAAAAGGTAAGGGATTCTGGCGTCATTTTCATTTCCTAAGGAATACAAAATTGTTGTGAACCTAATTTCATATATATAGTGTAAATAATTACAAATTAAAATATAATAGCATAAAACACCTTATATTCATGGAATTTAGAAATTTATTTTAATATTATCCTTTAACAAGGTTTATGATATAAAAATGCTTCAATGTGGTATGGGACAGTTGGGAATGTTTAAAGGTTATTTTCCTCAAGAATAATCCGAATGATATTTCAATGGAATTTCCATGTGAGGAAATTATATAACCATTTTTTAATAATAAATTTCTTATTTCTCTAGTCATTTATTACTATTTTCAAGTGTTTGAACCAATTTACCATTTTTTTGTTACTCATACGCTTTAAGAAAATGTTTTTCTGAAAACCCGACTTTATATATCTCTTTAGTCGGAGAACATATTTTATTCTAAAAATCATGTCTTATTAATATTTTTTCAAAAATTATTTTAAAATGATTTGGTAAATATATTTTTACCCTTTTCTTCTTTTACCAATGTTTCAAAGGAATATGCTTTTCAGCTTCTTAACAATGAATTTCCTAACCTTTTTCTGTACAAAAGGAATATTCTTTTTACCTCATACGACATGTACAAATTCAGAAACCATCATTTATTTGTAGAAACCATTTAGAAAGGTTTATTTTTATAGAAAAATATTTTAAAAAATATTTTCAAAAGAAAAGGAAATTTTCTTCATGAATAGTTTTTAAGATCTATTATTTTATTTCATCAACGACAACAACCCTATATTTTTACATTACATGAGATTTTTTTGATACTATCATTAATATTTATCAGGATATTTTATGTTTTATTTTTCCAAGGATAGAATTCATATTCACTTCCATGATTTATTTTTTAGTATCCTTGAAATATTCAATCTCTTATGATCATTGAAAATTGTATTTCCCCCAAATTATCCATTTCATTTATCATTGAAATTAGTATTGCCTAAACCATATATCATTTTACATACGGTGTCTCCTTTAATAGTTGTTAGTATATCTGAGTTCATATTGAAATTTTTTTATCTCTTATCCTATACAGATATTTGATAAGGCACATTGTTAAGTCAATTTTTTGATATATGAGGAATGTTTTGGACTTGTATGACACGGGCAGGGCCCGATTATAGATAGCCGGTTGATGAATCGGTAGTCTCATGGGACAAGTCATTTGGAAAGATGGATTAGATGGGGGTTTTACCCTACATTTTATAAACAATCTAATAAAATGTATTAGAGGTAAAGGTACCATGTAACTTGGAAACATGGCATCCAATAATTATGAATTTTATTTTTTTATATTATGATATTATTCATCCATGAGATTTTTCATTGACATATCTATTAATTCATTTCATTTTCCTAATTCAATTATTATTCATCCATGAGATAATGCATTAACATATCTATGGAAGCATTTCATTTTCATCTCATTGAATAAATGACATGTGTTTCAATTTCCTAACATTCCTTATCAATATTTCTTTATGTTGTTATTTTAATATCATATGCTTCCAGTTATTACATTTCCATATTTATTACATAATTATATTCATTTTATTGATTACATTGAATGTGAATTAAATTATTCACCTTTCCATATTGAATATTCTCATTGATTCATTATTTATTCCGCTGTATTTTTCCCTTACTGAGCATTTGAGCTCACCCTTATTATGTTTCATTCCCTAGGAATCCAAGTAGCGTACTATAAAATATATGCATGGAAATTACTAGATGAATTAGATTTATCCTCTAATGAGTTTAATTATTTATTTATAAAGAAGAAAAAAATTTTCTTTAATTAGTGTATCCATTTGTACTGCAATACTCATATATGTATCTAGTTTATTAAGACTACTAAACTGATCGGTCCTTTGAGGCTTGATTCCTTGTAATCATTCCAATTTAATTGATTGTAGACACCAGCTCTTGGATATTTGGGGATATGTTGATACATGTGTAACACAATGATATAATATGAATAGTGGACCCACTGCCCAACACAAATATTGGCACCCCTTAACTTACCAATTATAATGAGTCTTTCCCTAGATTTTCCAAGTAATACCCTATCCCCCATACTTTTTGACAATAAAACAAGAATGTACCCAAGATATGGGTAAGTAGGGATAAATTTACATGTAATGTGGCTACCTAATAGGAATTTTATGGCCTATAAGGCTTAATAAGGGAAAAATGTCAAGGTGTCCAAAAATAGAGGTTAATTGTACAAAGGTATTTTAAATGAATTATGGCCTATATCATGAATTCAACACACTTGAATCTTATAACATCAAATAGAATCAAGGAAACTTTTAGTTTTTATACATGACCCAAAACTCTAATGAAAGTGATTAAAATAAATAATATGAAATAAAGGGCTTAGAATGTCTCTCTGGTAAGGGATTAAAGTATTGGTTAGTGCTAATGAGGCATGGGTTTCAAAAATACCTTAAACCCTTACTAATGATTGGAAAATACAAATTATAGAATAATATTCCATATGAATATTATTTGGAATTTTTTTCCAAAAATAATGGAATTTTCCACATATTCAGCTCATGCATGAAAAATGATTTTGGATATTTTTTTTAAGATAAATATTTATATAAAAACAAAAAATATAGAAAAATAAATCAAAAATAAAAGAAAAATGTTTTAATTTTTTTTATTTTTCTATTATATTTTTGTTTTTATCTAATCCTAACTATGACACGTCACCCTCCCCCACAAAAAAAAAATTGTTCTCAATGAAAATAGTTAAAATAAACATACAAGTAAATAAATATAAGGAGAAGGGAAAACCTAATAAGTAATGTCATATGTGGAATTCATCAGATAGATTTACTCCACCAAATGCTTTGGAAAATTCTCATATAAGTGTTTGAGCCTCCACCCATTGACAGTAAACATCTATCCAATATACTCATGAAAAACCTGTATAACACCAAAATGTAAAACACGAGTAATTATATAAATACTATTCCATAGTGAATAAAGATTACCTATGTAAAGATTTAGTCTAAAATCGTACCTTAAGACCTTCTCCCAAATATAAAACTTTCATTGTTGAATTATATCATCATGGATAGACATTTTTTTCTCTTCATAGATCCTGGAGTTCTCATATGAATCACAATAAATTTCTTCCAAATATTGAATATGAAACTTCCTACTCTCACCTGCATATAAAATATTAATATTACATTATTTAATATCCAAAAATGTATTGTGATCTACCTCCACATGGAGTTGAAAATACTTTACAAACACAATCCTGTATGGTGACATTCTAATCAAGATATTAAAATCTATTCAGTACACCCAAAGTGTATCATCCAAGGTCAAAATACAATCATTCTTATTGGTTTGTCACATTTTTCAAGATTATGTTAATTTCCCAATTGGATATTTCATCTTTCCAGTTAGTTTGGGGGTGATATGCATTTGAGACTTTATGAACAGCCCTATACTTATAAAGCATGTTTTTCATGTCCTGAATGTAAAATTGTGAATCCTGATCCCTAATGATGAATCATGGAAAACCAAAACTGATGATAATCTTGGACCTCATAAAATCAACAACCTATTAAGAGTCATAAGTATTGGTAGACTTTGTTTACAACCTTTTGGAGACCTAGTCAACAACTAGTAATATGTAAATGAACTTAAATGAATTTAAAAATTTCCTAATGAAGTCAATGGTCTGTTCATCGAAGATTATAAAAAATAAAATGGAATATTATGTAATTTAATTATTCTTGGATATATTCCATATGAATTGACATAAAATAAATGTCTTAAAAAACTGATTCGAATCTATATAATTTTTTTTAAAAAAGTCTTGATTTGAGGACCTTTTGAGATTTACATTGAGATCAAAAGTGTCCCCCATAATCCAAAGTGTGATAGAAGTTCAACACAGAGGTGAAATCATGGTTAAAGATACAAAAAAACTTGTTCACTAACAATTATCCACAAGTAAGGGTTATCCCAAATATACCATCCTGAATTATTCTTAATTTTCTAGGATTGTGAAGTTCTAAAATCTATGGGGACACTCGATGTTTCTATGAAATTGAAAATGTCCACAAACTATGGGTTAGGGTCTACAACATCACAAAGATTACCATGAGGGAATAATTATCTAATGGGGATGGGTGATTCAACATGATAGTCCAATTGTGGGAAAATCCTACTAATGTGGTCCACTAAAAAAATTTACACTCCTCTATTATCTCGAATATTAAGGTCAAATTATTGTAGGAGGATAATCCATTCAATTAACAGGTCTTAACTTCAACATTATTTTAGGGAAAACAAAGGGAAACATGATCAGATGACATAATGATTTTGACCAAATAAGATATGTATGGAATTTTTACAAGGTGAAAAAATAGGGAGAAGTTATTTTTCAGTGGTCGTGTAGTTTTCTTGGGTTGGGTCAAGGGTACATGAGGCATAAACAATGAAGTTAGGATACTTATCAACTATTTATAATTAAAATTACCCAACTAAAAAGTTAAAGGCATCACAAATATTTTCAAAAGGGAGATCCCACATTAATGGTTGGATGGTGGGAGGTAATACTTGACTACTTTTAGTGAATTGAATGAATCCTAACAATTTTTGTAAAAAAAAACTCAGAATCTATTTTTAATAACCGAGACAAGGGAAGTGAAATCATACTAAATTATTTAATTAATCAATTGTAAAAAATAGAATGACCTATGAAATATCAAACCTCATGAAAAAATTTTGGATATGGAAGGGATGAAATTAATTCAATTTTTTATTTGTCAACTTGAATTCCATCATTTGAAATTAAATTACAAAGAACAATCCCCCACTCAACCATGAAATGATATTTCTCATAATTTAATATGAGATCATTTTCAATGGAATGATAGATGGTAGAAACTAGGTGTGGAAAATATTCATCAAGTAAAGAGCCATAAACCATGAAATCATCCATAAATACTTCTATAAAATTATCAAGGTACCCAGAAAAATACTCAAAATACATCGCTGAAAAGTACCAGGAGCATTATATCAACCAAAATGAATCCTCTTACATGAAAATGTTTCAAATTAACAGGTAAATGTTTTTTATTGATCCTTCAGGGCTATATGGATTTAAAAATAACCCAAATATCCATCAATGAGATAATAATGGGACTTACTAGCTAGTATTTTTTAAAAAAACATTCAATGAAAGGTAGAGGAAAGTTATCCCTTTTCATGGATTGATTCAGTCGGCAGTAGACAATACAATATCACCAACTATTTTTTACATGTTTTGGAACGAAATCATTCTATTCATTTCAAAAAACCATTATTCAAGTTATTTTAGGCACAATTTTTATTAGGTTAACCCATTTACAATATGATATAGGATAAATGATCACTTAAACAATTAATTAATAGACTTCTAATTTCAACACTTCAAGGAGAGTGGGATTCTATTGATGTTGATCATACCTTATTATTTTATCATTATCTTCTAAAATTATATAATGTATACAAATAAATGGTCTAATTTTGGTAATATCAGGAAATGTCCATCCTATAATTTATTTACACTCTGTGAAAAGGTCAAGTTGTTTTTATTTCTGCTATGGTGATAGGTTGTTGGTAATAATAATGAGAAATTGATCTAAATCCTTAGGATAGGTGTATTTTAAATTATATGGAATTGGTTTTAATTCTTACACCAGTTGTTTTTGTTTTGAGTTGGGTAATTTATGGTGTGATTTATATGAAACTTTCTATAAAATCATTTTTGTTCTCTAAATAAAGATAATAAATAAAAATGGGATTTTTAGATTCATTGAAGGTCATGGGTCCCTCAGAATGAACAAAATGTTCAATTAAAGCACGAAATTTACACTTTTTAAAACCCACACAATACTCAAAATATTAGTCAAAACTAAAATCATCCAACAGTGAGGAAGAAAAAAATGAATCATAGTATGGGTTAATGAGACATATTTGTGTTTGGGTGTTATTAAATAGAACTTCCATATAATAGAAAAGAAGAGTGGAGTTATCTTTAATGGGGGTGTTTAATGGAATAAATAATATTAAAACATACCCTTTATACCCTAAAATCCATGGAAAACATACCATTGTGAATGTTTATGATCATATTTTATATTTTAAGGAATGACCTCTGAAGTATAAGAGAAGCATGTCCTTGGGTTTGTGAATCTTCTATCTCAATAATATAGAAGTCTGTAGGGAATATTATATTCTTCACTCTTACAAGAACATCCCCGATCACTCTAGATAGGTGTGTTGTTCTCCGGTTAGAATGTTTCATGATGATGCCCATTGGTTGAATCTCTCCAACCTATATATAAGTGTACATAGAGTAAGGCATCACATTAATTGAAGTGCCCAAATCTAACATTGTATCATAAAAGAATGTCCCCCCTATGGTGAAATATATTGTGAAAGTTTCTGGATCCTTCCATTTGGTTGTAATTTCTATGTGTATCAAATTTTAGGCATTCCTTACCAGGTTGACACTCTAATTCCCCTTTAGTAGACATCTATGGGTTAAAATATCCTTAATAAATTTGGCATAGTGAGGACTTTGTTTAACTACATCCAATAAAAGAATTTTAACTTGAACCTATTAAACTGTACCCATTATTTCTTTATCAATATAACTAAAAAAATTTTCTTGGATTTAGAGAGTATTATGGGGAAATGAAGAGGAATATATTGTTTATTGGAATCCTCAATAAAAACTTTTTTACTCTTTTTTCAGTTTTTCTTCATTAAAATAATTTTTGGGTAGGGAATGAGAGTTTTCAGGTGGGGGACTTACCTATTGTGTAGAATCAGTGGAAGAAGAAACCTTTTTACCACTATGAAGTGAGATTATATAAAATTTATCTTTTTCTATTGGATTAGAAACTAAATAGTATGGTAGTTTTCCTGAACCTTGCATCTTTATCTCACTAATAATGTTTTTTAATTGTCCCACCTGAGTGTGTTGGTCTTGAATAGCCAATTATGTGGTTCGTTGGAATTATAGGTTCAGATTTTCCAATTTATTCACCTTTTCCTCAAGGATTGGTTTAAATTTTGGTGGAGGATGATTGTTTTGAGAGGGTTATAGATTAGAAGGTTTCTTACCTTTCCCTCGTGGATTTAAGTTATTTTTAGGGTAGCTTGAGTTCCCACCTTGTCAGTAATGTGGTTTTTCTTTCCACATTGGGTCTATATTTGTTCGTAATGATTATTTCTTGAAGGTAAATTTTTGTTGTAATGGATTCCTAGGGAGTACTAGCGCATAAAAATTAGATGAATATTGAATTTGTGGGCACTTATTAGAAAAATTAGTGTTATCAAAACACATACCATAATGTAATAGAATAGGAGGAGTATGTGAATTACATGGTGCTTGAGATAATTGACATAGAAGGGTATGAATCTCATAAAATTTATTATCTACCTTTTTTCTAGGGATTAATCACTTACCTCGTGAAATCCTCAAGTTTGGGAAATTGATCGTGTACTAAATTTTTGGCCATTTTGAACCTTGTTGGATATTAAGTCATGAGTGGAAGAAGGAGTTTTATCAACTAGGGAACTTCCAACAACAACATTTATCATTATAAAATACATGGTAATAATTACATCATTAAATTATGGAATTATTATTTTCACTAATTTCATGAGTGGGGAAACATGAACAAAGTATTTTGAATATTTATCAATATTCATGAAGGGTCTCTCCTCGTGATTTCCTAATGGTACATATTTATTTTCTAATTGATGAAGTTTTTTAGGAAGGGAATAAATTCTCTAGAAAGAGTCATTTAAGTTCATTCAAACTCCCATTTATGGTAGCTATACAGTATAGCCAGTATTTGGATAAACCATCAAGGAATAAAGGGGATGTTCTAAACATAATGAGGTCCTTAGACACATTTTTTGGATTTTATGGTGAAGCAAACTATGTGAAACTACTTCGGATGCTTGTGAGGGACCTCTCTAGGAAGACCATGGAATTTAGGAAGGAGGGTTATAAGGCCATATCTTAGCTAAAAGTTGGTTTCTTCCTTAGGATATTGGATGTATGCAGGTTGGTACTTCACATCTGGGGTGGTCATTTCTTTTAAGGATTGATTATTTTCAGCCATGTTTCTCAGGGTTGATTAGTTTCACTTTTATATTAGATTAAGGATGATTTTGGATCCACAAGGGGTTACTCAATTTTCCGAAATTATCCAAATTTATATGAAATAATTTTTAGCGAAGTGTCTTTTCAATTTTAGTGTCCATTTCAAATAGTTTTTCATTTCTTGATTGAGTCATACAAAAAATATGGGATGTTCATTTTTTTTTCAAAGAAGGAGAATAAAATAAAATAGATAAGTATAATTAAAAGATAAAATAAAATAAAAATTTATACTATATAATTAGATAGATTGAGAGAGTAAGAGAAAGAGAGAGATGTGAAGAGAGAGAGAGAGAGAAGAAGAAACACAAAAAGAAAACAAAATCAAAATAAAAAACAATCAAAATGGAAACGGGGATATTGAAAGTAGTAATAAATAAATTTAAAAATAAATAAATAAATGGAAATAAATAAATAAAATGATATTTTCTCCTAGAAATGTCACCAAAATTTTATCGCGTTGTTGAGCGCGTCAAATTAGATGTTGTTTTTACTATAATTTCTGCAGTATAGTAGGGACCCTAGGTCATCTCTTGATAGAGGCGTAGATAATTAATTAAAAAATGTTTTTATTAATAAAAGGGGAATAATATTTTAGAAATATTGGGATTTTTTGAGTTTATAGGCAATTATAAATAAACAAGAAATAAGAGAAAGAAAAAATTAAAATATTTGATCTAGCATAATCAACCCGGGGAAATCTCATAATGCTCATCCTTCATTGATTCAAGAGATAATATCTAGATCATTTAATAAGTCAATTTTAAAACTTATAAAAATAATTTTACTGTGTTTATACAATTATTATTCTTAGTGTTTGGTCAAAAACACAAAATGATTCACCGACTACTGTCGATGATAAGTAGATTTGAGTCCGACATCATAACCGAACCTCACCAAGGAAACATATGAAGAACTTGAAATTTTGTCCATGTTTTTATGTCATTTATTAGTGATACCATGTCATAAACATACATAAAATTTTACAGTGTTTATGAGAGTTAAATTGACCAATATGAACAGCAAAAACACCACATTTAAAAGAGGTTAGAATTAGTGGTGAACGGTGTGTGAAACATCATAAGAAAGGGTAAACCCAAACATTATAATATGAGTTTGAGAATGAAATAAAAATAAAAAACTTATTTAAATAATAATTCAAAATAATTAAAAACAACACACAAAATTGGAATTTAAAACACCATTTGAGTATTTCAAAAATGATGTTCGAGATTTACACAATGTTCCTCACGAAGATGATCACAAGGATTTTAGAACTCCATGGGAGGGGAGGAAGAGAAATATGATGAATAAGAACATCCCAAGATATCAAAACTCACCCCTAGGACTCAAAACATTATATAATGTGGGTGAGGGGATTTTTTTTGGGAAAAAACATCACAATTTCATTAAAATATGTAAGTGTCTAAGGGACTAGGTCACTATTAATAGAATAATATTTCCTCTTTATTTATCTGGATTATTGACTAACCAAAACACTTGAAAATGTTTATAAATTATGTGGAGAGGTGGGTCTCTATTTTATTTTTCCAATAGATGTAGAATCATACCAATCGGTGGTTCGAGGCCGGAGTTATTGTCCAAATACATAAGGGTGGACTAATCTGGATCGACCATTATTTCTTCACTTTGTGAGACTCTTTTGGGCCTCCAAATGGTAAAATTTGGCTCCATGGTCTAGTAGAGAAATTTATCCTAGAGTGTTTCTTATTAATACAAACATTTTAATCACAATTTTATTTCATTTATGAACCATATTATATATTTAATTACACATGTATGGTTGGGATCTTGTGCAGTTTGGCCCATATTTCTTAAATTTCATCATGAGTACTCCAAATCACCTCATCTTATAATGTTATCATTTAAAAAAGTAAAATTTTCCCATTTAACAGTGATAAAAATAAAATTATTGAATCAAACATTAAATGAAATTAGTTATTGTATTTTTAATTGAAAAAACAAAACCAGTTTAAAATAGTGGCACATGGGAGGAAATAAATAGTGAATCAATACACGATTAATGGATTAAGCTAGAGAAATTATATATGAAATATTCACTTGCTGGTATAATTTATAAAAAACATCACATTTTTACACTCAAAATGATATATGGTGTGTCTATTAAATCCCACACATATTAAGTTAGTAATTTTATGCTAGATTTAGATAACATAAATGCGACTGTTGATGATGATGATCAAGCCACAATTATTTTAATATCTCAAGAAAATAACTAAAACACATTTGTAAAAAAAGAAATATATATGTGATCATTTAAGATTATAAGAGGCTATACTTTCCCTCCTCTATAAATAATTTCATTATAAACCTAGAGTTAATGGAGAGGTAGAGAGTCTATTTAGAATAGGTGGACCTCAATCTATGGAAAAAAAGAAAGAGTATAATAAGGATAATAGAAAGAATTAGGTCTAAGTCTAGGAAAAGAATGATTTTTTATTCCACTCTGGTAAGCCCAAATACACTATGAATGGGTATAGAATGATTAAACAACACATATAGAATAAACAACCCACTCACAAGTCTATTATTATGGGCTCTGGCTATGACATAACCAAATTAGTGAATGTGTATAGCCATTAACTCACACATGAGTAGATATTAGACTGAATAATCACATTCTATATGTATACCTTTAGAGATTCCTTCTAATAATTCATAGAAAAGTTACTAGTATTTTTCATTTTAAGAATCAGTATGATGTGTAATATAGGAGGAAGAAGTTATATTTTAATAAATATTGGTGACCACTCCATAATCACTTCACTTGATGTTAGTTGGGTTCCCAACCTCCCTAAGAACTTGATTTATTTATGAATTCTAGATCAAAAGCTGGGTAACATTAGGTTTGAATCAGGTATCCTAAATGTTTAAAAAGGCTCTAGAACAATCATTATGGGTTTTCTCATTAATAATATGTATGTCTTGAATGGGAAGAACCATTCAAGGGAGCTGGGTAGTGTGTAGACCACTAATATTGATAATAACCTATTTGGAAATGGAGATTGGGGAATATAAGTGTCGTAACCCCAACTTCCAAAGACAACACAATGAGGGGAGAGATACAATTACCTCCAAGTCCCATGTCCAATAGGCCTCAGGTTAGAGACTAGTACCTAGGGTATAAACAATCTCATGAAATGGAAGGCATTACCCACTATAATAATGATTGGTTGGGATATAATATGAATCATCTAAATAAACACCAATAAATAATATAAATGAAAAAAATCCAAAAAATGTATGTATAAATAAAAATGATATAGAAAAAATTCTCCAAAGTAAATACCTAAAATAAAATCTAAATTTGTGACACAACAGTTATCCATGGTCTGATTTATTAATGTCCAACATGGCCCACATGATCCTCCTAGAAACATGAAAATATTTTATATACATATGGTGAGCATATAAGTATACTCCGTAATAAAACCAAAGGTTATAATGTACATTTAAAATTAGAATACTAATGAAACCATGGGAAAAAAGAAGAACCGACAACATATAAATAGGTCAACTATCCATCCCAAACTCACAAAGGCATTCTCACCAAATAACATAAACAAGGAAATAGAATATAACACGAATCACATCAATAAAAAAAGGTACCCTGAACTACTTTCCCACTGATATGCATCACTCACACCCCAACATTGTACGTATTTTCACCCCAATCTATTCCATATACCAAACCACCCAAAAAGCACAATTACATCACATCTCACTTACAAATACCTGAGCTTGCCACCCCAAAAGCATGATCACATCACGTCTCACCCAATAACACATGGTCTACAAAACATACACAACCATAACCAGATAATTTGGGTGTCAATAAGATGAAGGAAATAAATAAAATTACCTCCTCATATAATGTATGGACCACAATAAAAATCACCTCATCCCATATCATCCTACTTGCAGACACCTGGACTACATCACATCTCACCCAAAGACACCTGGGCTCATCACCCTATAAGAATGACCTCATAAAATCTCACAAAAAAACACTTGGGCTATCACAAGGACCATCTAATTAACTAAGAGACCTTCAAGAATCACAACCTATGTAATACCTAACATGTGAGGAAGAGAGAGGGAGAAAGTCAAGGTACCCAGCTATGTGTCCTCCTCAACGAATGTTAGAAAAAACCCCCTCTTAACTATGCTAGTTTAGGAATATAGTGATTGACATGGGTTGGGTTCATATAAAAAATAAAAAATTATATGAAATTAAATACATATAGACACACACAGAAACAAAACATATGGGATCACAACCAAACACTTACCAACTCACAACATTTTCACTTTTTCTACCACCTCTAAATTCATAAAACATAACAAACCATAAGACACATCACAACACCAACCAATTATCATTATCCAACCAATTCATTTCATTATTAAATATCAAATGCAGTTGACCACATATCCTACCATTTAATTGTTAACCACTTGTTTTTACCCCATTAACAAAACTAAACACCATATTTTTAAACATTATCAAACAATTATTTATTCTATCACTATCTTGGAATATTGTAAAATGAATCCACACATCACTAGAATATCATTATCCCTATGATACTATCACCTTGCTTCCTGGAATTCATGACAAAACAACAACCACCTTGCCTCTTGAAAAGCACAACCAAACAACCACTACCTCGCCACCCAAAAAAGCACAAACACATCTCACTGATCTGGCCCACATCACATCACAAACACATATCGCCACCCCACAAGCACAACCACACATCACTACACATCAAAGATCATTTAAATATTTAATAAAGGGAATTTTATCACATTTCTCTTTTTTTAGGGATGTTATCACACATTCTATAATCTCGGGGAAACCATTTCATTATCCAAATATATGAGGTTAGAAAATTTTCCATTTTATAGTGATATCACAGTAATCAAAACATACCCAACTGTTGCATAAACTAACATTCATCACAAAAAACCCACCAACCACCACAATTTTCACTGAGGAATTAAGCCCACACAATCCATCATATCATAATAATATACAACGTGTAAAAACATATGAATCATTCCATTTCCACCATTCAATTTCATTTGACCTATTATTTATATTTGATTAATCCATTAAAACTGTAACCCGTAGAAACAAAGAGAGAAACCCTCTTTCATGATACAAAATAAAGAGAAATGATTGATTGTCTACCTAAAAGAAGATTTACTGACTCGCTATCCACCTCACGGGGATGAAGTGTCTAAAAACCAAAACCACACCATAATAAACTTTTGATCAACCTACATCTCCCTCAAAGAACATAAAAAGATTGCTCAACCCAAATTTCTAACCAAAAAAACATCACCATAATGGATATTTAATATAATAATAGGAGGAAACTAAACAAGAAGAAATAAAGGGCTTACCACCAATCATTAACGGGAATCTATCAGATCCAAATAATTAAGTTAAGGTATAAAAGGGATAGAATTCCTCCCAAAACTGCCAAGGATTCATCAAAACTCTGATTTGAGGAATGTGTACAAATAAAGTAAAAAATATACTATGAAAAGGACTTTAAATTAGGGATAATAAAATTTTTACATTATGTAATACATTAAACGATTTGCAATTCATTGGTTTCCAAAAATTTTAAATTTAACTAAAAAACACATCACCTCAGCCATTATTTAATAAATGTCATGAATTGTACTTATACAAAAAGTAATCTATCTAATGGGTTCCTCTTCTACCAACATACAAGCTACAAACCAACTTGATTAAAAAGTTATGAACCACCTTTAAATGCTCTGTAAGTAATACACAACGTGTATTACCTACAACATATCTACTACACCTCCAACCTCCATGGAAAACTCTTGGAACTTTCCCCAGAAACCTATAACCACAAAAACTAGAAAATTAATATGATAAGAAGGAACATACCGTTACATTAGATATATCTCAAATTATTCTCACCCAAAAGAATCCAAAACCAATACCATAAGGTTAGGGTTTGAAACAACCACCACACAATATACCTCTCTTGGATATCATCATAACTTAAATGATAAAACTAGAGAAACATGCCAAAAAAAATGGACACATAACATCTCACAAAAACTCATCATCATATTGAAATAAACATCATCCTCCCTCATATTCATACCTCTAAACAACCATATGAACATCCACATAGCTCAAAACAACAACTGTCATAACCAAATAACCACACAACCTTGAAGAAAAAAATTAGAGAATTGTTTCCTCCATGTCAAGATACAATCACATCTAGGTGGAACTAAATTTACCACATGAGTTTAATCACATCATAGTTAATTCATTTCCATTAGGAATTAGGTTCTCTAATTTTCATATTTTATGACAGTATCACACATCATACATCAAGAAAAACAACACAAATAAAAAAAAAGATGGATCCAAACACCCCATCACAAATAAAAATAGAGAAAAAAACTCAAAAGAAGATTTGAATACTAGGAAAGTATAAGAATATCTCACTCCCAATTACTTTCCTCCAGGATGTCATTCCTCTAAAAAAAATGAACCCAAAGAAAGCTCCATCCATGCATTTCCTTCTCTTGGTGATCTTGGATCTCTATTGGATGACTCATAAATGTCAAGTCATCTTTTATATCCAATTATACCAAGTCAATGACGTGGGATTGATAGTAAAGGCGTTGAAAATGTTGATAGATATGGAAGAAGTCATGGATACCATCCATCTGTGGTGGAAATACTAAATGATATTCGACATTTGAAACTCTCCCCAACACCTCCAAGGGTCCAAAAATCATGGGATAAAGCTTATTCCCTCTACCAATCCTTCATTAAAAACATCATTGGGAAACCTTCAAGAACATGTGGTCCCCAACTTCAAACTCCAAGGGCCTCTCCTTGTGATCAAAATAATAATTCTTCTGGTAATGCATTACTTTCATTCTCTCACGAAGAAGCAAAACCTTCTATACCATGATTTCCACCACATTTAGTTCAAGAAATGCTACCTCCCCAAACATCATCCAATATAATGGAGAATGAAATGTTCTACCATCAAATGAATCAAAAAAATATGTGAAAATAGATGAGTGATAGATATTATTATAAGAAAAAATAAATGAAAGTTAGGTTCCATACCAAAGATCCACCTAGGTTCATGACACACACCCGTAACCTATCCTCTAGTGTATAGATAATCTGCTCCATCTTCCCATCTGTCTAGAGGTGGAAGGTAGTGCTGAGGTGTAACTAAGTTCCAAAAGGATGATACAATCCCCTACAGAATCTTAAAGTAAAATGTGTATCCCAATCTAGGAAAATGGACCTCATAACTCTATGAAACTACAACACCTCATCCATATACCTCTTATCCAAATCATCCATTTTTCTCAACTTATTGATCACTAAGAAGAGAGAATATTTTATCAACTAATCCATGATCACTCAGATTAAATCTCAATATACCTTAGTTCTAGATAACCCCATGAAAACATCCATCAATATTTCATTCCATTTTTACTCTAGAGAATCCCAAGGCTATAAAAAACCTCCAGTAACATGATTCTTCTATTTTTAACTCGTGGAAAATGAAGCACTTATCCATAAACTCTACCACTACATATTTCACCCTAGTCCACAAAAAATGCATCCTCAAACCATGTTAGCTCTTAGAAAATATTGGTTGTACCTAAAAAGGTGATCTATCAAACTCACAATGGACTCCCTAATGCATCACTACTAGAACAAACAACCTTCCACAAAACAACATATGTTTCTAACAATCCTCTGACCATCCCTCCAAAGCATCACCATAGAAAACATGATCATTCATCAACTCTGCCTCTAAGTATCCCCATAGATACTCTTCCAACTACCGCATTAGATAATTTCTAACTTTCATCATAAAAAATATCCTCTACCATCATCCAACCTTGAATCTATTTTTAAGGCTACCAATTCCTTCATTTTTCTCGAAGAATCCATAGACTCTCAAAAAACATCTTTCTTCAACATCCAACACAAATAATTGGCCACAAAATTACATTTTCCTAAATTGTAGGAGATATAAAAATCATAACCCTAAATAAACTCTATCCACCTATGCTACTACATGTTTAGATTACACTAAGTAAAGATATAACTTAAACTTTTGTGATATGTTTATACCACAAAGTGCTTCCCAATGAGGTACTGATTTCACAACTTCAATGTAAAAACCACAAATACCAAATCTAGATCATGGGTGGAATAGTTAAACTTGTTGGGACATAACTTACTACCCCCATAATAGATTACAACCCTCTATTGCATCAACTCGCATCCCAAGAATAGATGGAAAATCATCAAAAAACACCTCAAACATCACACCCTCCTAAGGAAAATGAAGAAATTGAGCACTAAACAACACCCCATTCAGGTAACAAAACACTTCCTATAAAAGATCATTCCAAAAGAAATCATAGTCCTTCATGTTCAAGACTGTAAATAGGGATGCATGTCAAAATAAATCTAGAAAAACCTTGGATAATATCCCGAATGAACAAGAAAACTATGAACCTTTACAATTTTCTTGGTTACTAAAAAATAAATAACTACCTCAATATTTTCTGGGTCTACTATAACACATTACCGAGACACTATATTTATGAAGAAATACACCTCTCATGTTAAAAACATACACTTGAGCAACTTTCTATAGTGTTGGTGGTGTCAATGAACCTATAAGACATTTCTGAGATGATCGACATGTTCATCCTATGAATTTTAGTAGATCAAGATAAAATTGATGAATAAAATAATGAACCATTCAAGGAACTCATAGAACATGGATTTCATAATCCCCAAAATATGGTTGGTGTGTTTGTAAAACTAAAGGGCACGGATAAATACTTGAAGTTACTATACCTTTATCTGACAGAATTGTTTGAGACATCACCCCTTTACCTTCAAATAATGATATCCAGACTAATATTTCTTAGAAAACTAACTCATCCCTCTCATCTGGTTAAAAATATCATCTATCCTCAGAATATGGTAACTATTCTTGAATATTACCTGATTAAAACTTCGATAATCTATGCACAAACTAATACTTCTATCCACCATTTTGGAGAATAACTCTAGAGCACCCCATGATGACACACTAGTCTGGATAAAACCCTTATTCATTTAATCATCTATCTAAATCCTCATCTCCCACAAATCTTATGGTATCATCCGACAAAGAGCCACCAAAATTGGAGAACCACTAGGATGAAAGTCTACAATGAACTCAACATCACACCGAGGGGGTATCATAAAACAATTCCTTATGAAATCATCTAGGAACTCCCTAATGGCCCTAGGAATATCTACCATCCCATCCTCTACTGATTCCACCAAAAACTCAACCAAAAAATAAATAAGATGATATACATGACTTCTTCCCACATGACAACCCCACATTCCAATGAAACCACATGCTGGCCATACACATATGAGAACATGAATATCCTCTAGAATTAGTTGATAAATAAACATACAAAATAAAAACATCGAATAATGAGGATAACATCACATCACTTCATTTTTAGAAATAAAACATCCCCAAAGAACAGATGAGGACCATAATTTTTCTATAACGACAACACACATAAAACAATATGGTATAGCCTCCAACTAATGTAGTCAAATACAAGGGAATGAGAAGGCTTGTTACTTCTATTCCCAGATCATGGAATAGAGTTGGTTCAACAAAGGAGTACAAAGATTCTAAATCAAACAAGGCACATAAAAGCATACTAAAAAAACCGATCATACCTATGAAGCTATCTGGATCCTCTGGAACTGCTACCTCTAATGAGTGCAACCAAACAAAATATTATCCTCTACCTATCTGCAGATTACCATCCCCATACCCATGCTCAGGTCAAGGTCCTCAAACATAAGGAACATCCTGATGTCATCCTCTACTTGTTCCATATCCCCACGGTGGAGCATAAGCCTTCTACCCTTAGTGTTGAAATAAACTCACTAGAAACTTATACTGATGTTGGTATTAAAATTTTCCACAATCATAAAACTAATCTTGAGAAATGAATAGGAACTAGTTCTTGAAATGGTCACGAACCCCAAAACTACAACAAACTAGGACAAATTAACATGGAAAATCATGGAAACCACTATCCCTAGAAGGCCATAATGGAAGCTATTGAGGTTGAATCCTCAAAAGTCAAAAACTCTATGGTCTTGGTACCTGATACCATCCACACACAAATATGCTCCTCGAGGAACTCTGCTGGTTCCACTCTCATGAAAGAACTACTCGTGAGAGAATCAAATAAATCACCTCTGCCTTCTTATGAACCTAATGATATGTGGGAAACATAAATCGAGTAACTGAATACTTGATAGAAGGATGAATTACCACCTCAATACATATTATAAGAGACTCATCATTTTGAAAAATATCATAGTAAAATCATAGAAGGTCCATGGATTTTATTCCCAACTCTCACACTAACATACACCTATGATAAAGAGAAAGAAGCTCTTTCATATTGACTGCCATTATAGCTGATAAATGAAACTATTATCAAAACTCTATCTGAATTTTGACACAAAAAATATCTTCCTACTTACACTCTGCTAGATATAATTTCCACCATTGAAATGTAGATATCTGCATCTAACTAACTGTATAAGGTACCCAATACTTCATTGGGGATGGAATCAAATTGAAAGAAATCTTGAGCTCCTTTAGCCTTCCCTCTATCTCCACATCTGAAACAATTCCATCATACATCCCCAAAGATTGCCATTTAAAAGTGAAGGATTGAATCTACCAAGCCTCATCCTCTTTTTTCAGATCAACCCTACAATGATCAATCAGTTCAGCCTACTAAACCTCAACTACCTTTGCCACACACGATCAATGATTTAGATCCATAAATGAAAAGGAAATAATAACTTTCTAATCCATGTAGTATGTAATTTAATTTAGATTAATTTTAATTCACTTTATTTATTTTAAACTTCCCAAAAAATCCCAATTTAAACAAGAAAAAAAGTCATTATAATGCATGTACCTCTCCTAGGTATCTTCCCTTAAAATAGGTCCACCTCACTTAGTCATTCAATAATATTAGATTCCATGAACTGGATCAAAGGGGACCCTAAAATCCCATGTCCTAGCTAGTCTCCTCGGCCTATGTCCCGGACCAAGGTCAATTAGCATGATTTCCATACCAACCCATGAAATCCTCACTAGTACTTACTCCAAACACTAGGCTATATCTTAAACATCACCTCCAATACCACTCTATCATGACCCCATCCCTCTAAAGATATTGCAATGAGGGGAGAGAGATTTTGACCTCCAAGTCACTCCTCTAGTAGGCCCTAGGTCGGTGAATAGAACCAAGGGTATAATAAATATCATGAAATGGGAGGTATTAACCTATATAGTAATATAGGATTGGGAGATAAAATGAATCATCAATAAAAAATAATAAGACATAATATAAAATAAATCAAAACCACCCTACAAAAGCATGTATAAATAAAATTGGTAATGATAAAAGTCTTCAAAGTAAATACCCTAAAGGAAAGATAAAGCAGTGAAACAATAACTATCCAGGGCCTGAGCAAGTGATGTCCATCATGGTCCATGTAATCCTCCTAGAAACTTGAAAATATTCTATATACGCAGAGTGAGAATACATGTATACTCAGTAGGAAAACCAAAGTATCTCATGCACATGGGAAAGAAGCACACTAATGTACCTATGATCAAAATGAATATCTAGAAACAAATGAATAGGTCAACTATCCATCCCAAACTCACCATGTCAAGCTCACTAAATAACTCCAGCTAAGTAATATAATATAACATGAATCACAACGATAAAAAAGGGTACTCAGCATTGATTTCTTGCTTGTATTCTACTCTCAAACCCCATAATCGTAGGTCCTCATTCTCCCATATATTTCGTATAACACACCCCCCCCCCACAAGCATGGTAACATTATATCTCAACTGAAGACACCTAGGCTCTCCAACCATATACATGACCACATCATGTATCACCCAAAGAAACCTTGTCTATAGCACATCCACAACTTTAACAAGAGAAGCAGGGTATCATAAACATGAAGTAAATCAACCTCATTCCCTCATCCTACCTTTCATAACTCACACCCTAAGACCCCTCATCCAATATCATCCTGTATGAAAACACCTAGGCTATGTCACATATCACCTGAAGAAACATGGTCTCGCTGCCCCATAAGCACAATCTTATCACATCTCTCCCGAAAACACCTAGACTATCATGACCTCCATTTAATTAATTAACAATCCTCCGACCAGCACGTT
This sequence comes from Viscum album, assembly GCA_963277665.1. Classification (NCBI taxonomy): domain Eukaryota; kingdom Viridiplantae; phylum Streptophyta; class Magnoliopsida; order Santalales; family Viscaceae; genus Viscum; species Viscum album. The sequence continues at coordinate 890,179,949 of OY728142.1, forward strand.
CAATAAATTACCTACCTCTTCTAGAAGAGAGAGAGAGAGAGAGAGAAATAGGGTACTCAAATATATGTCATCATCCAAAAATGTCGAGATAAACACCCCTTGTGTGATATGTGCGTGTCGTAACATAGTTCTCAACATGGGTAGGGTGCATATAGAAATAAAAATGAATATAAATATATATATATAGAAACACACAGAAGACTAACCTATGGATTCACAACCAAACAATAACAAACTCACATAATTATCACATTTTCTTTGACCTCTAACTGTATAACACCAAAAAAACCACAAGCTACATCACACAACAAAACAATTCCCATTATCCATCCAATTCATTTCATTTTTATGCATCAACCACATTTAACAAAACAAACCACCATTTAATTAATCATCAGTTGTTTCCACCCCATTAACCAAACCAAACCCTATTAGATTAAATAATTATTAATAAATTATTTATTCTGTCACTACCCAGGAATCTAGCATAAAGAAACAACACATCACAAGTAGCTCATAATTACTATCATACCATAGCCTCACCACACTACTAGAATGACAAAAAAAACCACCACCTCACCAAACCAAAAACACATAAATCACTGTCACATCTCACCCATCATCCCCACATCGCATCACAAACACAAATAACCACCCCACAAGCATTCCCACACATCAAAATACATAAAATATCATTTAATGATTTAAAAAGGGTATTTTATCACATTTTAATTTTTTTAGTGATGTTTTCACACATGCCATTAACCTAAGAAAACGATTTCATAAGCCAAATATGAGTGTTTTACAAATTTTCCCTTTTATAGAGATATCTAAAAAATCACAACACACATAACAGTCACAAAACATAACATCCAATACAAAAATACCCCAATGTCTCTGATTTTTCATAGGGAATCAAGCCCCTAAAATCTATTATATCATAAAAATATCAGAGCTATAAAAAATGTGAATTATTCACCTTTCCCATTTAATTTCAATTTACCAATTATTTATCATTGATTAAGCTAACACAACCATAACCAATAGATGAAAAAGAGTAAACCCCTCCCACATGATACACAATAGAGTGAAGAAACAAATACCCTTCTTTAATTAATATTTTCCAATTAATTGCACATCGTAGGGAAAATAAGTTCCTAAAAACCACAATCTCACCACCACAAACCACATATAAACCTACACTGCACTCAAATAACATAAAAATACAGCCCAATACACTCCCCAAACCAAAAAAATATTTAATTAGTGAACCTCCAAGAGAATAATATAAGGAAACTGACCGTGAAGAAAAAAATTACTTACCACCGATCACTAATAGGCATCCACCAGATCCAATGAATCCAAAAAAGGGTGAAACTGGTTTAAATTCCTCCCAAAACTACCTAGGGGTTGACACAACCAAGAAAATAAGAAGGGGTATCGATCAATTAAAAGAATAATTTGAGAAAATAACTTTATATCTTATATCATTCCATTTTCATGTCATGTAATACATTCTATGGAGTGTAATTAATTGGTTTTTCTAAATTTCAACTTGCACATAAAATTTCATCACCACATCCTTTATTTAATAAACATTTTGAATTCCAATTACATTATGTGTAATCCATCTCATGAGACCCTCTATTCCCACAAACAAGATGTGTACCAGTTGTCTTCAAAATCCCTAAACCATCTTTACACATTATATAAACAATACACAATGTGTATTACTTGTATAATATCTGTTGAACCTTCGGTCACCACAGAAAACTCTCAAAACCTCATCCAAACACCTAAAACCACTAAAAATGGAAAAGTAATAGGCCAGGAAGGCACAAACGATCAAAGTAAGATCTATGAGTCTTAAAGAGATTAAAAAAAATGGTTATTGGATGATGTTACACCAATAAATATTCCCTTTTGTGAGTATATGTATTTGGTAAATCCAAGTGAGTAAACATTGACAAGTTTAACTTCAAAGCTATATACCCCTTAAAATATATACATTCTTGTTTTTAGGGACCAGTTAGGACAACCTTTTTTGGTGGAGGGTCCTATTTTGTTACCATTATATACTACTTCTCAGGAAAGGTTTGTATTTATGTACTCAAAAATAAGTATGATTTTTAGACCTTTAAACCATAGAAAATCCTAGTAGAGAATCGGGTTGAAAAAAGATTAAAAATGAGAATAGATAATGGGATAGAATACCTATCCCTTTTTTATTCATTTTTGTAAATATGAGGGGGTTTCAATACACTAAACTGTCATGTAAAATCTATAAAGAGAGTTTTCTTTTTGAAAGAATGAATAAAACCATTCTAGAGAGTATGGAGCATGATTTTGTGATCATTTATCCCTAAATATTTATGTGAATTGGTTTCCACAAAAATAGTGTATCTAATAAATATATTTATTTCCAATTAAATTTATCTTAAAAACCTAGAAGAAATTTATAATAATATAACACCATCTTATAATCACCAAAGAGGCTTTGGATGCAGTGTATATTCACATGTCAATAATGATAAGCTTAAACCTAGACCTCTTAAGTTTATTTTTTGTGATATCCTAAGGATATTAAATGTTATAAAATGTGGTTTGATAAAACCTTTTACCAAAAGTGTATAATTAATAGGGGTGTGGTTTTCTATAACACATATTTTACTAATTTTAAATCTAACACATATGATAGTAATACTCCATCCATTGATTAGGCTGCTGAAACTAAGCCTTCCACTTAGATTGATGCTACTTTCTAGCCTACTCCATCTGATCCTTAGCCAATGACCCCATCCAAACTAAGATCATGTTATGATTTATATTTTTATAATTAATATCCTTCCAATAATACTGATTATCAATTAACTTTATATAGGGTTTATAGGGTTTCTAAACCTACTTCTCATTTCATTCAATACAACATGACTTCATTTGTCTTTTCATGTTTATTGAGATTTTATTAATGATGATCCTCAAACTTATGAGTAGAAAAATAATAAAATAGATTCAAAATAATGGATATTTTATATGGATGAATAAACTAATTCCTTAAATAAAAATAATACTTGGTCTATCATTGACAAACCTCCCAATGTTACAGTAAATGGATGTAAGTGGATTTATAAATGAAATGAGGATAACACTAGTTAAAAGAATATAATGTTTAGAACAAGAACAATTACTAAGGGATTACATCACTTAGAAGGAATGGTCTATTATAATATTTCACCTATTCTTTAATATTTCTTCTATAAGAATTCTACTTGATTTTTCAATTTAAAATGACCAAAACATTGAACAACAAGATTTGAAAACTTTTTTATTCATGTTAAACTTAATGAGAAAACCGTATATGAAGCCTTCTGATAGTTACTTTAAAGAATTAAAATTTAAGAAAGTTTACATTTTAAATAAATCATTTTATGGTTTAAAAGCAGTCTCAAGGTAGTTGTATAGAAAACATGATTCTTTTCTGCTTTATAACCATTTCATTAAAATCTAGTATGATTCTTGTGTCTATTTTATGTCAATTAAAAATTGCATTCTTTACCTTCTATTTTATGTTGATGATATGCTTATAATTTTTAATAAAATGAGTCTTATACCTAATATTAAATAACAATAAAAATGTATGTTTGAAATGAAGGACATAGGGGAATCTAAGAATATTTTAGGTGTATAAATTATTTGGGATAGAACAAATAATATTTTATATCATTCACAACATTTTTATGTTATTAAATTTACTAAAAATTACACAATTCAATATATAAAACTATTCGTGTACCTTTTGGATAGAATTTTAAATATTCTTTGACTCAATCAATTGATGATGCAGCTGATATTGAGTTTATGTCCAAAATTCCTTATTCCAACATTGTTGGTAGTGTCATGTATTACATGATCTACACTAGGGATGATATAAGTTTTACAATCTATACCCTTATAAGATTTATGGAAAATCCATGGAAGACAAATTAGAATTCCCATAAATGATTTTTTTATTATTTTCATGTAATACTAATTTCTATTTGTGTTATGGTAAGAATGTGGATACTATTGAATTAATTGTTGGATATGTAGATGCTGACTATACAAAAAATACCAAAACTAGAATGTAATTAACTGTGTATATGTTCACTACTTGTATAATACCTATTTTTTTAGAAATGAAACATATAGTCTATGGTTTCCCTTTAAACCAAAAAATCATAATTAATAGTCATAACATTGGTGGTTAAAGAAGCCTTATGGATCATAGGTTTGTCGGATGTACTCAAGATTCACGATTCTTTTATTACTGTGTGCAGTGATAGACAATCAAATCAATATTTATCCAAAAATTTATTATTCCATGGTAAATACAAACTCATGGATACAAGATTAAATTTCATTAGAGTTGTTGTTGAATCTGAAACCATATGTGTTAATAAGAAACATATAGATAATAACCCAGTTTATTGTTTGACTAAAGTCATGGTATTGTCTAAATTAAAATATTGTTTAGATAAGATAAATTTGGTTACCATTGAATAACATTAGGTTAAATAGAATCACCAATTTCAATTTAAAATGGTTTATATTTTCTAATTTAGGGGTTTTCATATTAAATTGTCTTGACTATTAATATTCCATTTAATATATTGGTATTACATGAATGGAAAATTGGATTTAATATTTTATATATGCTCAATTATTTAGTTATGATTCATCATGTCCACTGGGCAAACTAGTTTCTACTTGGTTATCTTTATTGTGATTTTTTATTTTTTCTGTGTGGTTTACTTTCCCAAATAGTGGTTGGTGAGTCATTGATCAACCGTGGGTTTATCCCTAGTCATTGATTCATCCTGTAAACCTTTGATCCTTATCATCCATATGTGAAAAATTATTTAAATGTGCTATTTGTTTTTCTTTTCAACCTTGAACCATGGAGATCACTATATGGTTGATCTGTTTTGAGTCTTAGGCTATATTACGGTAATTTATCACCCCTTCTCATGATCTCTTCATCTCATTCGGTCATTTAGGTTCACCATGTTTTATCTATAATTTTCTCTGATGGAAACCCTATCTTGGATCACCATCTATTTTTTTGTTTGATTTAAGATCCTAGTCTGTATTTCTACTCTATTTTATATCATAGTTGGTTTATGGTGTAGATAATAACCATTCCTCTAAAGGATGTGCATCCTTTTAGAAACTAATCCAGAAGTGTGCTTAGAAGTTTTAATCTTTGGATCTAGGTGATTCATGCACCCCTATTTTATCAGGATCAAGAGACCAAGATTACCGAAGATCCACCATATTCAACCAATAAGTATTTTAATTTCTTGTTTTTTGTTTCAAATTTACTTTTATATTTTATACTTCTGTTTCATGCATGTTACTGCTATATTTTTTCTTTTATTGTTCTACTTCTCTTGAGAATAATAAAATGTGTGAGGGTGTGGTGGTGTTATTTCTATTCTTGTAGAACCCAACATAACGTATTCACATTAAATCCATTCATTCTATTAATGTATTTATATCTTTAAACTTGAATGTTATGGTTTATTCAATTCTATTCTTTTAAATGAAATACAAAAAAGGCTATTTTCAAGATTGTGAGAATTTCTCTATAAAGTTGAACATACCCATAATAGTGATAAATTCTAAGATATTGATGTTTAATATTATTATATATTTTAAATAATTGATTATAGATAGTTTAATCTCAATTATATTCACATAGATGAAAAAGGGCCATTAATATTAACCAAGATTTTACTAAGAGGTAAATTTGAGATGTCAAAACTAATTATAGTGTTGGTAGTGATCCCCATTTGAGTTAGTGGGGGAGTCTGATGGAGATCCACCTCACATAGAGAATCAACAAGCCTTATTAATAAAATGAAATAGATATGAGATATAAGTAGATACAAAAGGAAAGGAATGTTAATATTTTTTTGGGGTGAAACACTAGCACTCTCAAGTGGCGGCTATGTCTATGGGTGTGTGATATCCTATCAAGGAGAAGAATCATGTTTCTGTCAAATTGGATAATGAGATTGATTTTCCTCTAATATTGGTGCTTTATTATGAAATTTATTTTTCAATCATTCATATTCGTATCTATTGGTTCGAAAGTGGATCAATTCCTAGATAATTATTCAATTATAACAAAAGAATTGCGAGATTATCCAATATGAATAAAGTGAAAACCCAAATAGAAGAAAATAAATGGGGATATAGAAATTTAATGTTGAGAAACCATTCAATGAGGAGATTAAACAAATGCAGAAACTCTATGAAAATACACTATGGATTAGAGAGTAGAAATATCCATGTAAATTCTGATATTTAAATTGAAAATACAATGTAGAAAAACCATAGTGAAAATTCACACATAGATACGCTTCTGTCGCCTCTTGGATAATAGTCACCTGAACAATATGGGACACTTTAGAGATCAAAACTGAACACGCAGAGTCATTTAAACACCTCATTTGACAACCTAATCTACCACTGATTGTAGTTTCCCACACTCCCTCAAAAACCATAACTGATATTTCTGAATGATTTTCTCTTTTGTATAATGATACAAACCACAAACATAGAAACCTCAATTATCCTTGTATCATTCTGTCATATCTTATCTACAAGAGATAAGAACCAATTTTGTTATAAACCCCATAAATCTCAACCTTCATCCCAATGAAGAAGGAGAAAAATTCCAACAAAATTAATTGTATTGTAATCTAGTTGGTATCACACCATCCATCAACCTATACAGAAAATATGAAATCTATATTTTTAAACTACTATATAAACCTAAAATCACTCTTTTCAAAAGAAATCCAGAACAATTATTCATTATACTTATATATACACTCCCAATACAAAAAATAAGCAACATATGGCTCCCCTATATTTATGAAAATCACCTAATTTAGAGCTCCCATAGAAATTAATTCCTCCCTCTTCTCAACATCCTTTGAGTAGTATGAAACTCTTAGTACATAACCTTGATCTTTTATTTTAATTATTCTTTTACTAGTGGAACACTCTAATGAATAATAATTAGGTTTATGACCTAAAACACCTTACTTGATAAGATTTGGCTTCCAAACCATATTTATCGTAGTTGATGGTCTTCGACTCATGCCTGATGATCGCCTTGAACACAAATTTGATGAAGTAATCTTGGTAACTATATTCATCACACCACCAAGAACCTTTACATACATATTTTAAAGTCTTTATTCCATTATTAATCTCACATATACCATAAAACATCTTGAAAATATCCATCTTCAATTTCCAAAAGAACTCCTGAATCCATCATTATCAAGAGTACAAGCAGATAAAAAATTATTTCTTATACTTGGTATATGTCACACATCCCTTAACATCTACATACAACCTACATTTGTAGTGATACAAATATAACCAACACCAATGACATAAAGAGAATATCTATTCATTATATTCAATATAACAAAGTGTCCATCCTCATATAAATAATATAATTTCTTCTTCGTTGTAATATGGATTGATTTTTTATGAATAAACTACCTATTTGGTGTACAAATCTGACATATGAAAATCAATTCCAACTAAAATTAAATCACCCTCACCCTATAGAAGACTAACATTGGTATCCTTATAATAAGGGTCATTACCTTCTTTTCTTACTTAATATTTTAAAATTTATTTAAGTTTCTCTGCACATGAACCTCCTAGTTGAAAGACAATAACTTAAACCTTCTTCTTGTCTTCATGTAACCCCTCCAATTACCACATCTATCTACTACAGCTAGAATACCACTACTACCTAAACCATCTTTGGTATTTACCAAGTCTCATTCATCAAAAATGATGAAATCACATCTTCCAACATCAGTGTGATTTTTCCAAAAATAAGTGTGTAGGTGAGATTATCATATGAATCAGGAAAAAAACCTAATATAATAAATGTTTGGTCTTATTATTCCGTTTCTACAGGTACAATGTTACCTTTATCAATGATCTTGACCACCATCGAAGATAGATCCATCATATTTTTGGTAAAATCATCCATATATTTACCTAAATCTCAATTCTCTGACATTCTAAAATGACACAATCATTTTTTAGGTATAAATGATTTATCAAGGTTTTTGATTTATACCTTCTTTCATGCTTCACTAATATTTACTATGGATCTATCATATTCATCACTTCCCACTATGTATTATCAGTCAAATACATCTAAGTAATGAGTTTCACCAAATCTATCATATACTTATGATCACTATAGTTCATCATCTTAAGCTTCTCTGATTTCTTATTTAACTCTTTCATAGTCTTCTCATAGAAAAAAATATTTTTAACTCATTGTTTCCATATAATAAAATAATTTTTCCCATTAAAAAGTTTAATGTGGGAAAAAATCCCATTGTATGAATCACCCATATCCAATAACATGAAACATGTTTAAACTTCTATGAAACCAATTGTTTGGTAAAAAGAGGACCGATTCCAGTATAATTATTTAGTTATGACAAAATAATTGTCAGAATTTCCAATGTAAGTGATGCACAAAACCAAATAAATGAAAATATATGGGGGCATGCAAATTTTATGTGGAAAAACCATCCAATATGGAGTATTAAAAAACCATGGGGAAAATCTGAGAAAATACACTATTAATCAGAGAGTACAAAAATACAGGTAAATCCCAATACTTGAATTTAAAAAAAAGTATCGAAAACCTAGTGTGAAAATCCAGACCCTGGTAAACTTTTTTCACCTCTCTGACAATAGTATCGTGATAAGATGTCACCCTTCGGAGATAAAAACCAAAACTGTGGTTTCATTTTCACATCTTGGTTCACAACATGATTTTCCACTTCTTACTGCTGCCCTAAATCCCTCTAAAACCATTATCGATATAACCATACGAGTTTATCTTCCGTATCATACTACATGTCACACACTTAGAAACCTAAATTATACTTATTGCATCCCTTCATATATAATCTTTATGTAACAAAAAATGAATGTTTTGTATAAACCCCATCAATACTCCCTTCATCCCAAAAAAGAAAGAGATAAATTCCAAAAAAAATTGTTGGATCATAATCTGATTCGTATCACACCAACCATCAACCTCTACAGAAAATATGACATCCATATTTTTCAACTCTGATGAAAACAAGAAAACTCCCCCTACAAATGAAATACCAATACATAAGTATTCTCCATACCTATATCTACACTACTAATATGATAATCAATAATATATGGCTCACCCATAATTATGATCACCACATAATCTAGATCACCTACAAGAATTAATTGTCCTCTCTACTCAACATCATCTAAGTAGTATGAAAATCTTAATGCATCACACTAATATTTGATTTTAATTATTTTCTCACTAGTGACACTATCTAAAAAATAATAATTAGGTTTAGGACCTAAAACACCTTATTAAAAATGAGTTAGCTTCCAAACCTTCTTTATCTTAGTTTATGATCTTCAAATCATGCACGATGATCACCTGTTCCACAAATTCAAAGAATTCAACTACAAAAATATATCCATCACAAAACCTTGAACCTTTACATCCATCCTATAAATTTTTTCCTCTATTATGCCTCACATATTTACAATTTAACATCTTAAAAAGTTCCATATTCCATTTCCAAATGAACTCTTGAATCCATAAATATCAAGAGTAAAAGAAGATAAAATTTTGTGGGGTATACCGTGTATATGTCGCGAATCCCTTAGCGTCAACATAAAACCAACATTCATAGTGATAAAAATAGCACCAAAACTAATGAAATCTGTATAATTTTTGTTTCCAATATTCACTATTTTGAATTTCTCATCTTCATATAAAGAAAATAATTCCATCTTCAGTGTAATATGGCATGATGCTGTCAAATAAACCACCCATTCAATACATATATGACCTACAACAATCAATACCAACTGAATGTAAATCACCCTCACCCTATATATCTTCAAAATAAGCTTCTTCTATTCATTATGCTTTGTCAATTCATAGACATTTCTCTACACATGACCATATTTATCGCCAAATAATACCTTGACCTATGTTTTTGTCTTTGACTGCCCCCACTAATTATAACATCAATCCAACACAACCATAATATGACTATTACCTGAACAATAATTAGTCTTTCACTGAGTATCATTCATCAAAAATCACAAAACAACATCATCCAACATCAGTCTGTCTTTCCTGAACAAAAGTGACGTGATGATATTATCATACGAATAATGAAAGAAACCCAAAATAAGTAACCATTTTCCTTCTTCTTCTTCCATTTCAATAGGTACCAAATTATATTAATTATTAATCTTTAATTACATAGAAGACAACACCATTATAATTTTATTATACTCATTCAGATTGTTACCTAAATCTCCATTATCTAGCATTCACAAATGATACAATTGTTTTTCAGATATAAATTATTTATATGGGATTTTTATAGATACCATCATTCAAGATTTCCCAAATATCCTCTGGATCATTCATATTAATCACTTATGATAGTGTATTATCATCCTAATACATCTAAATTATGATTTTCTCTAAATCTCTCATACCCTTCCAATCCAGATCACTCATCATCTTGGGATTCTCTGATGTCTTCTTTATAAAATTCGTTGTATTCTCACTGTCCAGCTATTGGGTTGGTAGGGGATCAGTTCCAAGATAATATTAATATTTTGGAAAAAGAATTTTGATAATCACCAATTTAAAGGAAGAAAAAAACCAAATAGTAGAAAATAATTAAGGGCGTATAAATTTAACTTTTAAAAACCCACTAATGTGGAGGATTATAAAACCATGAAGAAAATATGAAAAAATCAACTATGAATCTGAGAGTAAAAAAATTCTAAATAAAGTCTGACCCCTGAATTAAAAATACAACATCGAAAAACTTATGTGAAAATAAAAACCATGGTATGCTTCCATCCACTCTTTGATAACAGTCTCAGGACATGATGCCACCCTTTAGATATCAAAACCAAACACATGACGTTGTTTCAACGCCTCCTTAAACAACCTGATTTATCGTTTCTCACTTATATAGAGTAGTTATTATTGTAGGCTTCGATTTTATACATAGTAGATCCCAAACGGACACCGAGATAAAAATTTGTGGTCGTTTGATGTTAAAGTCATGTTTTCAGCTTATCTTAGAACTCATATTAAATCATTTATTTTCTATTTCATCCAAATATTATTTTATGACTATTACATGATAATGATTAGAAAATTATTAATTAATAATATTTTTTAAAATTATTTTAGAATCCATTTTCACTAAATATCACATATATTAAGTGTAAATTCCTATTTTTCATATCTCAATCAAATTTAAAAATATGTATTATATTTATATAAATATTAATATATTAATATATTATTTTTAATGAAGTGAAATTTTTTAATAAAAATATACCTTTTATCATTGCAAAAAACTATTGTTTTTATATTGATTAAAGGAATAATTTTATTAGCACTAACAAAATCATGAATAAAGGGTACCCTTTTTCCACAATAAAAAATCACTAATTAAGTGGTAACTTTATCAATGCTAAAAAAGCATTGATAAATGGGTAATTTAATTAGTTCTTTTTTAGCACTAATAAAAAAATATTTTCTGATATCTTTTAATTAGAACTCATAAAAGTAATACCTTTATCAGCTCTTTTTTTTAACCTTGATAAAGGCCGGTTCTGGCTAAAGTAAAATATATTTTAGTGATACTATGGTGGTGTGGGAAGTTAGTACAATAATATTCTTGGTGAACTAATGCTCATGGACTTTAGAATAGTGGAGGTAACAGATTTATAGCCTTGTCTGGCATAATTACATAGTTATGTTTAAACCATCGAGGGATTAGAAACACTCATATAGTTTAAGTGATTCAAAGTTAGAGAAATAATATTATACCAACTATATTTTTTATCCAAAACTATGTCTCAAAATAAGAAAATTGATAGTTTAAATCCTTTGATTTGTTTCTATAAATCCTTATCAGTTGTCATCATCTTTGAATTGAGATCAGTTTTCCAATACGCATGGTGGGTTTTTCCACACTTTATTATTCAATCATTGATCCTTAGATCCATATGGTCATATTTATTTTTTATCTTCTTTTCTTGATGATTTAATTTTTTCTGATTTTATTTTCATTTCACTATAATTTTGATATTTTCAACTATTTTACCAGAGTATTATTTTAGAGATATTCATCATCTTTGTGAGTCTCTACCATATTGTTTTTATTAATAGTGTATTTTCATATTAAAAATCAGTGGTGTTAGACTATTTAATTCTATTCAATTGGATTGTTTTTCAATTAATATTTTTTAGATTTTAAACCTTCATAATAAGTGGTGCTCCCCCTCCTCCTAAAATTCATTATATATTTTTTTAAATCCTAAGATGTGAGAAATATCTTTCTGTATTTAGTTTATTTTATTTTTATAAATATATAGCTTATATACTTTAACAATATATTTTGAAACTAGATATTAATATTAAAATATATCCAATAAAGTTTGTGAAAAGAAAACATAAGAACAATGAGGAATCGATTTGATAATTCCAAAATAATGAAAAGAAGAAGAAACATAATTGATTCAAGGAAAAAATTAGAATGAATAAAAAAATAAGAAAATTATAGGAATTTAAAGATTGACCTAGGGATTTTTATGGTTCAGAAAAATTTGGTCCTACTCTACTAGAAGAACACCACTATAATTTTTATTATAATAAAAAAAAGAAAAAAAACATAAAACCGAGAAAGTAGAGCTAAAAGAAAATGAACATGGGCCACATAAACTTACTATGCATGAGGCACTTACCACTCCAGGACTCACAGTGAACCCAAGATGAATATTTTATCATACACCTCCAAAAAGGATGGACTCCCACACAAAACCCCAACACTCAGACTATAAAATAAAAAAATACAATAGAGAGCTGGAATGACAAAAAAATACATCCCTATAGACTTAGTCATACAAAGAAAACCTAAGAAGAGGTTATTAGAGAAGATTAAGGGATCTATCGAGGACGATACTTCTTGAATATGTCATAGTGGAACAAGGATCATGGGAGGAAAGCTCTCCACTGGAGGTGATCACGGGAGTAGGGGCATGTAGGACCATATATGAGGAGAGTTGGAGCTCTTATATCTAGAGATATCTATCTAAATGATGTATACTGATATAATAAAAATAATAACACACTATGATAAAACAGAACTGCATTCAGAAATAAAGGAACAATAGAGATGAGGTAGACATGAGGTGATGAAATGAGAAGCCTGGATAACGAGGCACAAGAATAGATGGTAAAGAGAGTAATGAAGGATTGATAAGACCAGGCAGGCACAATTGATCATTCTAAAATCAATACATTCCATAGGTAAAAACTGGAGGCCATGAATGGGATGTGGATCACCAAGATAACACAATGGGAAAACATGAGAGCTATCTGATCAACTATTTCAATGTTTAAGAGACCACCCATAAAACCTCAAAAAATAGATAAAAAATTTGTTTTCCTATAAAAGATAAGAATAATAGGCCAGAGTAAATTCCATACATGTAGGCCCAATATAATAGATCTGAGAATTTTTTTTTATAATAATAAAATAATAATTTTTTTTATGGAAACTTTAAAAACAATTTTAATTTGAAAAAAAATTAACAAATATTTTCCTTTTCAAAATAAATTGAAAAAAAAATTCCAGGTTGTCTTCTTGAAACCAATATAGCCCTTTACTATCAGTAGCATAGATAGATATTTTATAAAAAAACCTTAGTTTAAAATATATTCACCAGGCATGAATACCACTTAGAATGTGTAACGCCTTGACCCTAGTTGCCCAGAGTCGGTGCATTATTACATAACATTGGCATGATCACAAGGGATCAAATATCAAAATACTAATTAGTTTAGTAGCCTTGGAAGTACTAGATACATACATAAGTTTTACATTACATTACGAAATAAAAAAAACAACATTATTTCTCCTTTAAACACACTCATATCCCATAGCCTATCCCAACAGGTCAATCATAATATATTTCTTCACATATTGGGAAAAATAAAACATAAGAAAGGGGTGAGATCAGATGCTCAGAAATGATAAAAATATATCATAAACTTTCCTAAATAAGCATAAACATTTAAGGGAATGTATAAGAGTAAAATACAATTTTTTTAAACTTAATATTCAGTATAATATGGAAAAGATAAATCAAATAATTCCATTTACTTATTCACATGGATATTCTACTAGTCGAATAATCACATGTAATATAAATATCCAATATCATAATGATGGAATGAATAATATCTAACATCATACCAAATAGTCAAGGCATCATTCCAAGCCTACAAATAAGATTTTTTCAAGGACTTATGCCAAGATACTAGTTTGTCTCAGGAGACATACTAATGCATCGAGGGGCTATAGCGGGATCCTCCCGTCAGTTAATAAGTCCAATGAATTCCTCATATGAAAAGTTTGAAACAAAACATAAAAATTCATATTAAAACTAGCATAACAAATGCCAATACTTTAACCATAAACTATGAATAGTATAAAACAAAACATCCATAGTCAATCATATCATAACTCATTTAATATAATAATGAACATTGTATTCAAATAAATAAACCTCAATCATGAATAATATCCAATAAAGGATGTTGAACTAGTTGAAAATGATCAGTAAAACTCTTTGAGAGAAATATCCTTTTTCCATGTAATCATTTAAATGTCACACAATATAGAAATAAATACATTGAAAAGAAATTTTTGAATCAAAGTGTCCCAAACCACTTTGAAACTTTTGAACAACATTAACATTTTAAAACATTCATGCCCATATAAATAAACCATTAAAACCATTTTGAAAACATGGAAATTAAGGAGAATGATTTATAAGTATAAATATTTAAACCATTTAAAATGATATTTTATTAAAATATTCCCTAAAAAATAATGATTTTGAAAACTCTTTTATGAAAAATGGACATGGATAAAAAATATGTCCCTGTAAAAACGTACACATAAAAAATATCGAATAATAATGAGATTGAATAATTAACCCTTAACTTTTACTTTTCCAAGATTGAGATTAAGTTAAACTCCTTTATAATAGTTAAATAATTGTTATTAAATTATACAAGAACCAAAAACATAAATATTATATCATATATGATCTTGTAATATTTCATTGTTAATAATATTTTAGTAGTGTCATTGTGTCAGGTGTTAACAGACTCATTTTACTTTATATATTTTGTTAAATAAGTCATGTTTGTTATGGATAGTATGTATTTGATTCATATATAGAACTATATTAAGTTATTAAATATTATTTTTAATCATAAAATTAAATTATTCTTGAATGGTTAAGATGGGGAATGAATCTCATCACGTTAGTGGAGACAGTAATCTGTACATATGCACGAGAGACAATATCATTCTATAGATGGAGAAATCATATGTTTTTGGATGGTATATCATATATACAGAATCATTAATATGTTATATTTATTATGTGCATCAGTTATACTCATTTTTATACCAATCCAAATAATGAAGTGTTGAATAACAAACTATAACATGAAGTGGAGACGGTAAGTCGTACATACGCACGTATGGTGACTTATGATTCAAAGGATGGATAGAATAATGAATATGGTTGTAACATAATTATAATAAAATCACAATATGTACAAGGTAATTTAGTTCTTTTTTTTGGAATGGAAACAAAAAATAAAGAGGAAGTGGAAGAAAAAAGAACTTTGAAAGAGGTGGTGAAATTATTACCTCTTCTTCGGGTGTTTCCTTTTGATTTGATCAAAAGGAATCCTTAGGATGGATCTATGATAAATTTAAGGCCTCTAGGTTGAAGGGAGGTTATTTGGGAGGATATTTGAGCAGGGGTATGCCAAGCCAAATGACTTTGGAGGTGTGATTTGGAAAGAAGGGGAAGTACTCTTTTATAAGAGAGGTGAGGGTCACTTTTGGAAAAGCTTGAATTATTAATTTATTATACAATAATATTCAGTATATAATTTATCCAAAAGGATTAAATTCTAGGATAATGTGGGGATGGATCAAAAAACACTCAACCAATATTTTTTAGAGAGTTTTTGGTCACCATATTAACCTTATCTTTTAGATTTAACTCTTAGTTAAATATTTTACCTTCTCTTCTAGTATTATTTTAATTAATGGTTAATAAATATAATATAAAAAGCCTAGAGAAACCCATGTGGTTAATTATTGACATATATGACCTTATCTTGGTCATTTTTCTGATCCTTATATTTTTAGGAATCTTATATCAATTAATAATATAGTTTTTGTTTTAAAAACTAATTAATGTCAATTTTGAAACTATTTGGTATTTTGTTTTTGTGAAAGTCATGAAAAACCTTGATTACTTCAAAAAAAATACATTAAATGAATCCTAACTTGTAATATTAACCTAAAAGTTTCTTGGAATGAATCAAAAGTCTCAATTTACATTTATTGTTATATTTATAATATCAATTATTTTAATCTTTCATTAATAAGGTAATTACTTCATCATCATTGTGTTTTAAATAAATTTAATTATTTAATGTCTAAAAATAATAAATAAAATACCATTATGTAGGAAATATTTTTAGCTTTATCATTAATATTTATAGTCAAATTTATCTTATGTATAACCCAATATTAAGAATGTATTTGTGATTAAACATTGAATTTAACACTTTTAACTCATCTTTAAATAAAATAATAATAAATGTCCTAATCTAATCCAAGTGGATCAAAGAGAAAACTATTTTATTACTAAGGTTTATTTTGGTAAAAATACACTTATCCAATATAATTATAACATGTGTTATGGTTATTATAAGATCATTTTTACCTTTAATTTCACTATTTACTTTTTACCGTGGTAAATAAAATTCAATGTTACTATTCGCCAAAAATAATTTTCGTCCTATTGAACCACATTTTACATACTGATGTCAACCACATCTCTCATATTTTTTATATTCAATTCACAGAAGTGGTAAAACAAGATTTTATGCAAATTTGGAAATATGAATAGAAGGTGGGTAAAAAACGTTAAAAAGTTCAATAGAATTTTTTATATATAATTTTATTAAAAATTAAAGCAATGAATTACATTTATATTATATAGGTATCATGTATATATTTTAACTTAAAATAAATTTAAATAAAATAATTATTTATTTAAAAAAAGTTGGTTTTAAACAATAACGGAGTGTGTTTCACTATTAATAAAAAATAGAATGTTTTTTTTA
The DNA here is from genome assembly GCA_963277665.1 of Viscum album. NCBI lineage: Eukaryota > Viridiplantae > Streptophyta > Magnoliopsida > Santalales > Viscaceae > Viscum > Viscum album. Next base: position 890,197,320 of record OY728142.1, read on the forward strand.
AAAAATCACCCTAAGCTAATTTTTATATTAAAAATTAAAATATTATGTATATCGTACCAAATTCAAAACATAAAAGTATCAATAATTAATTTAAAATTAATTCCTGTTGTCCAAACCAGAAAGAGGGTTTTTGAGAAGTAAAAACTATCAAAATATTGATATGTGTTTTTGTCCAATTTAAATGTAAAATTACTTCCAATGGATAACATTGGATTAAATGAAAAAAATATAATATAATTATACTTCAAAAAAATTTCAAATGTATAATTTAACAATATAAATTACTGTGAATAAAAAAGTTGTTTTCAATTAAAATATAGTATTTTTCACCATTCATCAAAATATGAAAGTTATCATAAAAACACCTAAAATTTATCAAAACTAGTTTTTTATCTCAAAATTCTAAATAATAGTTTATTTTTTGATATTTAATATATAATAGTGTCAAATATTGGATTTAAAAGAGTTTCTCCATTAAAAGCGGTAAAATTGTATTTTTTGAAAAATACTTACATTATCTAAAAAATTAAATTTTTTCGTATATTATGTCTTGGAAACCCATAATATGGATTTTAAAATTATATTAAATATATAAAATTAAATATATAGTTAATAGTATTCATATCTACTTTTTCTACGACTATTTTGTTAAGTTGTGGTGCGCTCGAACTCAATGTTGCGTGTAGTGCATGCTGTTGAATTATATTAAAAAGATAGCATGCTACAAAATCCTAGGTTGTTACATTCTTTCCCACTTCAATAAATTGCATCCTCACAATTTGAAGTTGTTTTCAAAAATAAATGGTTAAAAATTGAAAATACCTTTGTGGAAAACCCACAACGGAAATAGGGTTAATAAAATTTAGTCTTAATAAGAGAGAAAGGGAAATGAAAATGTCACCACCAAATTATGATCTCCAATAGGGAAAGTTTTTTGGAAATTAGAGACACATAATTAGAGGAAAAACATAAATATTTATAGGGAGTGATTGAGGTCATCAATCACAAACACGTGATCAATAAATGGGATATTGAGGGCCTCAAAACCATAAATCTATGATGATTTAAATATCATCAGTTAAAAAACATAAGGTATTAAGATAAAACATTTTTTGTTTTAAAATATATTCCCTAAAGTTTAAGAATAAAATTCTTTCATAGAATAAGAGAAAAAATACATGACAAATAGAGTTCCATGCTCCAACTAAATTCTACCACAAACTCATCTTTTAATCCAAAAGATAATAGAATTGAAAAATATTATATTTATCATAATAGTATAGGGTTTCAAAAATAATGAATCTATAATTCATCTTCCAGACCATGAAATAAATAAAATTACTTTAGAAAAACTAAGACATTATGTAGGATAGTGGTTGGTGATGCACCCTTATCACCCTTCGGTTGCGGGTTCAAGTCTCACGGCCTTGTCAGACACGACGGGTTGTCGCATGAACTTCAGGTTGTCCCTTTTAAAAAAAATCCAAAAATAATATTAATAAATATTTTAACCTTAAACCATAGTATCCAATATCCAAATTAATCCATTCCAATCATCAGAATTATCCAAAATACTAGTGTCCAAATTGATAGTCCAAAAATTTACAAGGAAGCTCAACATAACATAATGAAGATCTATTTTTCCCACATAATAACATGCGAGTATGTTCATCATGTATTCTCTTATTACATGGTAACACCCTGAATTACCATAAAACCTTATTGATTATATTAATGCTCACTTATTCCTTATAGAATACAAGATATATTCCTTATATCCAAAATTTTTTAATACTCCAACAATGGTGGAATAAATAAACCATTAATCAGTTCTAAGGTAGTTTAGAATATCCAATATAGTTCATCCAAATAAACAATCTCTTATTCACAAATTGCCACCTCACTATCAAGACCATATTATAGTTTATCTTTCCTTCAAACATGTATTTTCCAAAAAAATTAACTTGTTGTTGAGTCACTTTTCTTAGTACCATATAATCTCAAATCCTTAATGGAATAGTTCTACAGTACAATCCTTATTTATTTCCATAATTAATATAACCAATAAATTGTTGACACAATACTCAAATGACACAATTCTTTAATAACAACATAAGAACTCTAATTATTATTCTTCGTATGCGGTAGTATCATAACATAATTATAATCCAATAACATCATTTGAGGTATACTCAGATGATTTGGACTTTGATTTGTGTAGTGACCCAACTCATTGCAGATGAACCATATACATTTGAAACATTTTTCTTTACCCTTACAATCACGAAATTGGGGTCCTTTTTCTCCACACTTATGACAAACTCCCATTCCATTTTGACATTTACCAAGGTGATTCTTTCCACAATTATCACATATGGTAAAATCCTTCTTTACCATCTTCCCTTTATCCATATTTTTCTCTACCATCCTCTTCTTCTCTGGTTTCCAATAAAATCCATAGGACCCAAGGAATTCATTACTTATATTATTAACAAATTATAATATTTATTCATATGATGAGAATATGTGGGAAACTATTTCCCTTCTAAATGATAGCTTATGACCATGAAAGATATGATTCTTTTGACTCTTTGGATCATGCGTATTGCTGGATTTCTCATTCCTTCTATGGGGCGCTATTTCTAAATGATAACATACACTAGGTTAGACCATATAATATTTTATAATTCAAAAACTAGAAAAATTAACAACATTAATTGAATATTTTTACATATCTAGTATCATAATAATAAAAATGGTTTCTTTTCTAGAATATTTACACATAAATAATTCATAATGGTTTGTAAATAAAATGTGAATTATCCTAAGAATATCCCCTGAGAGTGTGGTAACCAAGAGTGCATCAAGACCCATTGTCATGTACTTGGATACCCCGGGTCAAGCTATAAAATCCTTGTCAGAGTTTTCACTCGTAGGTACATCTGTTCCAGAGCCACCTCTACCTGCTCGTATCCAGACATGGATGTATTTTCATGGAAAACACACATAATATTTACACTACCAAAATTTTTGGATGTTCATCTATACTAATCCAGAAAGTCTATCTTAGGGTAATGTTCACTAATCATAGTTTTTTCTAAATCTAGTTTCCAAGGTTTGTAATAAACTTAATCTGATACCAACTGTAACACCCCAACCATAGTTACCAAGATTCAGTGCATTATTACATAACTTTGGCATGATGACAAGGGATAAAATCCTGAAATATCTATTAGTTTAGCAGCCTTGTAAGTACTAGATAGATACATAAGTTTTACATTACATTATAAAATAAAAAAACTACATTGTGTCTCCTTTAAACAAACTCACATCCCATAGAATATCCTTGTAGGTCAATCATAATATACTTCTTCACATTCTGGAAAAAATAAAACATAGGAATGGGGGGAGATTAGATGCTCAGTAAGGATAAAAATATAGTGGAAACATTAATAAATAAGCATAAACATTTAAGGCAATGTATAAGACTAAAAGACAAGACTTTTAAACTAAAACTTTAGCATAATAGGGAAAAGAGAAATCAAATAATTCTATTTACTTATTCACATGGATATTCTACTCGTCAAATAATCACATGTAATATCAATAGCCAATTTCATAATGATGGAATTTATAATTCCATACATCATAACCACATAGTCAAGGCCTTGTGCCAAGACTAAAAATAAGATTTTCTCAAGGCCTTGTGCCAAGACACTAGTTTGTCTCATGAGACATACCGATTAATCGAGGGTCTATAGAGAGCCCCACCAATCACTTACTAAGTCCAATGCATTCCTCATATGAAAAGGTTGAAACATAACATAAACATTCATATTAAAACTAGCATAGGAAATGACAATACATTAACCATAAACCATGAATGGTATAAAAAACACATCTATAGTCAAACATATCATAACTCATTCAATATAATATAGAACATTTTATTAAAATAAATAAACCTTAATCATAAATAATATCTAGTAAAGGATGTTGACATTGTCAAAAATGATCAGTAAAACTCTTTGAGGGAAATATCCCTTTTTAATGTAATCATTTAAAATTAACACAACTTAGAAAGTAAGACATTTAAAATACATTTTGGAATCAAAGATTCTCATGCCACTATGATAGTTTTCAATGGAATTAACATTTTAAAACATTCATGTCCATATAAATAAATCCATAAAACCATTTTGAAAACAAAGACATTAAATTTAATTATTTAGAAGAATAAATATTTGAACCATTTAAAATGATGTTTTAGTTAAATATTAACTTAAAAATAATAATTTTGAAAACTCTTTTATGAAACATGGACATGAATAATAAATATGTCCCAGTAAAAACTTACACATAAAAAATCTCGGATAATAATGTGATTGAGGAATTGACCCTTACCTTGTACTTTTCCTTGGTCAAGGGTATGATATCCTCCTACATAATAGTTAAATAATTGTTATTAAATTATACGAGAACCACATACATAAATATTATATCATATATGATCTTCTAATATTGCTTTGTTAATAATATTGTAGTAGTATCATTGTTTCAGGTGTTAACAGACTCATTTTCCTTTATATGTTTTGTTATGTAAGTCATGTTTGTTATGGATATGAATTATTTTAATAATATTCAAAGAGATACTAATTTCATAAACATTATTTTTAATCATAAAATGAAAATTATTCTTTAATGGTTATGATGAGGAGTGAATCTCATTTTGTCTGTGGAGACGGTAATCCATACGTATGCACAAGAAAAAATATCATTCTATGGATGGTGAAATCATATATAATTGGATGATATATCATATATAAAGAATCATTAATATGTTAAATTTATTATGTTCATTATTTATACTCATTATTATACCCATCCAAATAATGAAGTGTTGAAAGACAAACTACACCATGACGTGGAGATGGTAAGTCATACCTACACACGAATAGTGACTTGTGCTTCATAGGATGGATAGAATAATGAATATGGTTGTACCATATTTATAATAACAACACAAAATGTATAATTTATTGGAGTTATTATTTTGGTATGGAAACAACAAAGAAAGAATAAGTTTAAGAAGAAAAGAACATTGAAATTGGTGGTGAAATTATTACCTCTTCTTCAGGTGTTTCCTTTTGATTTGATCAAAAGGGCTCCTTAGGTTGAATTTTTGATAAAAGTACGGCCTCTAAGTTTTTGTGAGGGTATTTGGGAATATATTTCATTAGTTTTTGGCCAAGCCAAATTTATTTGGATGTGTTATTTTGAGAGAAGGAGAAGTACCCTTTTATAAGAGAGGTGAGGGTCAATTTTTGAAAAGCTGGAAATATTTATTTATTATACAATCATATTCGTTTTATAATGGCCCAAAAAGGATTTAATTTGAGGATAAGGTGGGGTTGGGTCGAAATCCTCTCATTCAATAGGTTTTAGATAGGTGTAGGTCACCATAATAACCTTATCTTTTAGATTTAACTCTTAGTTAAAAGCCAAGAGAACCCCATGTGGTTCATTATTGACATATATATTGATATCTTGGTCCTTTGGATGAACCTTATAATTTTTTGGAATATTATATCAATTAATAATATAATATTTGTTTTAGAAACTCATTTTTTCTAATTTTGACACTTTTGGTATTCTGTTTTTATGAAAGTCATAACAAAACATGATTACTTTGAACCAAATAAATTAAATCAATCCTATCATGTCATATTAACCTAGAAAATTATTTTACTTTATCATAAGTCTCAATTTACATTTATTGATATATTTATAATATCAATTATTTTAATCTTTTATTAATAATGGAATTACTGCATCATCATTGTGTCATAAATAAATTTAATTACTAAATGTATAAAAATTATAAATAAAATACCATTATGTAGGAAATGATTTTAGCTTCTTAAAAAATATTTATAGTCAAATTTATCTTATGTATAACCCTATATTAAAAATGTTTTAGTTATTAAATTTTGAGTTGTACACTTTTAACTCTTCTTTAAATAAAATAATAATAAATGTCCTAATCTAATCCTAGTGGATGAAATAGGATCATATTTTATTCCTAAGTTTAATTTTAGACGAAATAAACATATCCAATAGAGTTAGGACATGTGTTAGGGTAATTTTAATACCATTTTACCTTTAATTACCTTAATTACTTTTAACAGTAGTAAATAAAATTCAAAAGTTACTATTAACCAAAATTATTTTCATCCTATTGAACTACATTTTACTTACTGATGTCAACCATGATTCTTGGATTTTTTGAAATTCAATTCACAGAAGTGGTAAAATTATGTTTTATGCAAATTTGAAAATGTACCTAGAAGGTGGGTAGAAGAAGTTAAAAAGTTCAATAAAATTTTATATATCTCATTTTATTAGAAAATTATTAAAATGAATTACATTGAACTTATATAGGTATTATGTATCTATTTCTAATTAAAATAAATTTAAATAAAATAAATAATTATTTAAATAAAAATTCATTTTTAAACAATATCGCAGTGGTTTTCACTATTCATCAATAATTGAATGTTTTCAGAAAATTACCAAAAATTCATCCTAAGATAATTTTGATATTCTATATTAAAAAATGATTTCTATTTTACAAAATTAAAAACAAAGAATTTGCATTAATTAATTTAAAATTTATTCTCATTGTCAATACTAGAAAGATGGTTTTTGAGAAGTAAAAACTATCAAAAGATTAATATGTTTTTATATCCAATTTAAATATTAAAGTACTTCTAATGACTAACATTGGATTAAATGATAAAAATATAATCTAATTATACATTAAAAAAATTAAAATGTATAATTCAACACTATAAATTATTTTGATTAAAAAAGTTTTTTTCAATTAAAATTTTGTATTTTCACTATTCATCAAAATACAAAAGTTATCAGAAAAACACCAAAAATTTATTAAAAGTAAATTTTTATGTAAAAATTATAAAGAATAAGTTTATTTTGTCAAATTGAGTCTATAAAAGTGTGAAATATTGGATTTAAAAAGGGTTCTCCATTGAAGGAAGGTAAAATTGGATTTTTTTTAAAATACTCTATCTGAAAAATTGAATCTATTCTTATATTATAACTAAGAAACACATAATATGCATGTTAAAATTATATGGAGTATATAAAATTCAAAATTTAGTTAATACTATTCATAACCTCTTTTTTAACATCTAGTTTGATAAGTCATGGTGCGCTCGAACGTGGTGTTGCGTGTAGTGTAAGCAATTGAATTACTTTAAAGAGATAACGTGCTATGAAATCCTGGGGTGTTACAACATGAAATGATAGTGGCACATGTTCCACCCATACTACTATCTACTAATTTTAAACTATAATATTCTCAATAATTACAAGACTAAGAAACAACATTAAAATAAGAGCTCACCACCAATACTTGTGTCTCCACAAAAGTCCTGATACTTTGCTGAGCATCAAAATAGTCTAACAATGACTAAGAAACCATGATCGGTGGTTAAAAGACATTGAGAAAAACACTCACCAAATATAAAATTAATGAAATATTAAATGTAGTAGAAGCTCACAACAAACATAAAATTGGAAACTTAAAAGAGAAGGATTTCCACCAAGGACCAAGTGGCTTAGACCAGCCCTTACACACCCCTTTCCAGCCGGGTTCCCCTAAAAAACAAGAATGGTCAGTCCTAAGACCCTAGAATAGTGTCTACTAAGAATATATGACTAATTTTAACTAATGGGATACTAAAAAATTAATGTTCATTCAAAGGGGTATAACTTGGGTCATACCACATGATACTAGTCCATACTACCTTTATTATTAATGTTAGGAGAGTATATTTTAATATAGATGTTCTTTCCACACTCAAACACCAGAATTTTTTAAACCTATTATTATCTTTTCAATCCTTATTATTATTTTTCATTTGACCCTTACGATGCATTAACTGAGGTTCACTCTTAACACAACTATTTTATTCCTTTAAACCAAGTGTTTGAATATTTCAATACAACACACTAGACTTCACCACTTTTAGTGTAATTGTCATGAACTAAGCCGGGTCTCCATCATACCCGGTGCCCGACATGGTCCGTGACATGGCCTGAAGGGAATTACCAATCCCCATAGGCTGGAAACTAGTTTTGAGCATCGAAATAAGATTTTTGAGAATTGTTTGGCCCATAAAGAAGACAGATAACTGAATAAAAACTGAGCAAATCAAAAACAACACTAGTATTAGAAATAAAAATAAACAGTGAAACATACCTCAGGTGACCTCATGGGTCGCCACAAAACAAAAAACCACACTAGCTCCAAGAGATACCCAAACAAGGGGAGCCTAAAACTAAAAAATAAAGTAGGTGTGAGCACCGAGACGCTCAGTAGGAATTCTAAAGAAGACCAACGTCTTATGCCCTTACCTTTTTAAAGAAACTCCAATCATGTTAATTTAAAAGTATAACAATATAAAGGTAATATTTACCATTATTATAAATTTAGGTAATCCATTTCTGAGAAAAAAATTTCCCTTTTTATCACATTACCAATATAGTTTACAAGTATGCATAGTCATTTTAAAATGGAAGACAAATAGTTTAAATTAAAAAAATTCATTTTATTAAAAGGAGGAAACAATCTTGAATAAAGTAAAATAGAAATCATTTGAAAAACTCCATGTCATAAGCAAGCACCATGGTCAATACTTAAAGGTAACTAGCACAAAAGGTACCCCAAGAACCTCATACCTTAGTGAAATGTGGTATAGAAACCATGATAATCAGAATTCTCATGCATGCACCACTAGTAGAGAACACACTCATAACCCAGTGGTCTCCACTCAACATCCATGTTTAGTTAGTGTCTTAGTTTCAATCCTTCTAGTTGAAACTGAGAAAAACCAATTCCGTATTATCTAGCATACTCGTGCTAGTTCACCCACCTAGATACCCAGGTTTCCCATGTTCTCTATTTCATGTGGAGGTGAGTTTTTATCAGGAAAACACATATGAACTTATCCTTTTCCTTACTTCTAAACACATACAAACTCTCACCACTGATCTCCCTCCTTTATCACATCCCCCTTTATAAGTCATACAACAAAACACAAGCCTCTTCACTAGGAACATACCACAAATCACATTTTAACACTTATATTACATTTATTAAACATGGAGGAGAATTCCTCAAGAGGGGTTTTATATTTTCACAAACACTTTTCAAGTTTCAAATATGCCTCATTAATTTACAAGGAATATTTTCATTTTATAAAAATTCCATTTTCCCCAAATTTTTAATTTCCAAAACAATTTAAGGGAAAATAAAATTAAAAAACTATGGTACCAAACTTTTTCAAACAACATGAAAACCATGATTAAATCAAAGAAAATAATTTAATAAATGCAAGAAAATATTTATCCTTGAATTCACATCAAATTATATACCTCTTTCCTAACTTACCAAATCAAGGAATTTCCCATTTTTAAAGAAGTTCACACACCAACCCATATTTATTCAAAATCAACTTCCACAACAAACATACATGCCAATAATTTAGGGAAGAAACTTTTAAGGATTTGAAATTTTAAAAACAATTGATAATTAGAACGGTATTACATTTTCCAAACAAAGTTAGGAGAATATACTAATAGGAAAAACACACATTGGGAACTTAGATAAATTTTGTAAAATAATGTAGAACTATTTTTAACAACTACAATCAGATTTCATAGCTTATATATATACCACATAAATATAAAATAATATATATATATATATATATTAAAACAATCAATACATTATGGTGTTTAAATTAAAGGGTTAGGCATAAGGGACTTTCTTCAAAATATGAAGCTATTAACAAAGGCAGATCGAGACCATTTTACCTACACACATATAAATTTTCACACACACACATATATATACCCTATGATCCAAAGTCCATATTCCCTGATCCATGTGGGAATCTGTATAAGGAGGATACATACATATATATATATGCTTTTCTATGTATGTACATGAATGCTTTTTCTTCTGATGACTCGTGTCCACACAGCGATGACCAAAACACGTTATTAAAACAAAAAAGTCAAATAATCATAAAAGGCTTCAAAAGGTATTTAAAATTCCCACAATCCATACAAACAAACACAACAAATACCGAGGTCACTATTTACACACCCAAATCATTTTTCGAAATCATACACACTCCAAGAAAATTCAAAAATGTTATCTGCCCCACATAAAAAGTTTGATAAAGCATTTACACCATGTATAAAACACCTTATCACCATTCATATTACTTAATAAATAATCTAAAATATTCAAGGAAAAATTTTAAATATTATCCCATGACTTTATACTAAAACCACTCAAAAACACCTATTTGGTCAAACACATGCCTATAATATACCAAAACACAATGCACAACACTTGTAAAATTTAATAAATTAGTTGTGGAATTTATAAAACCCAACAAATTACACAACATGGGTTTTCAACTAAAATGAACACCAACACATATAAACATGGAACTTAGTGAACTAAATGAATATGAAACTTTTTTGAATTTTTTTCACCACACATATTAATAAAGGAACACATTGAATTAACCAAAGAAGAAAAATATTTACCTGAATAACTGTTATATAGGGAAGCACCAAACTTTGTTTCCAAATTCCTACAAATGGGTGAAAGACTCCAATTTCACTAAAAACATGCCAGATGAATATAAATTTGGACCATAAAATAGGAGACCAAACCAAAAACATCAAAATTAAACCCTAAAAAAGAGAATTCTAACCTCAACCCCTAATGAGAAGGTAAGAGTCTAATCTAAGTGATCTACACCTACGACAGAAGGAGAGGATGATGTCACAGGGGTTTGGTAGGCTGGTCGAGGGAGAAGGGGGTTGTCGGAGCTGATCCTGGCTATAGAAATGGGTGCAGCACCTAGTAGTGCAAAGGGGTGGTCTGGTAGCGTGATGTGAGGTAGAAGGGAACTGGGGTTGTCACTGTGCACCGATGTGAGGTTTGGGAAAGTGGTGCTAACCAAGAGTGTGGAAAAGTGGGAGGAAGGTGCGCTGCTAGGTTAGGGATGGGGGGAGTTACAACACGAATTGGGTAGGTTTAGGGGAGTGGAGACACATGACCAAGAGGGGAGGGGGGAGAAAGAAAAAAAAGTAAATGTAAAAGTAATGGAAATAAAATAAAATTAAAAACCTAAACCATTTCCAAATATAATAATTAAAATTAGTAATAATAATAATAATACTAATAATTTTATATTAAGAATAATAACTTAATAATAATAATAACCTAATTAAAATATTGATGATAATAATAATAATAGATTTATTTTTATTATTATTTAAACAACTCTAAAATTATTTTATTATTTTATTATTTTATTTTTCCATCACTTAACTATTTTTTTTAATTTACTAGTTAACTGCATTCCAGGTAGGCTGAATGGTGATTTGGAAAATCCAACCAGATTTGACAGTGCCCTGCCGATGTGCTGGATATTTCGAAGAAAAATAATTCTCACTTAACAGAAAAAATTCCAAAATTCAACTCGGCTCGAACCAGAGCTCGAAAACGCATTCCAAAACCAGACAAAATAAAAAAAAAAATTAATTCAGAAGTCCTGGTGTAAAAATTCTCCCCACCATAATGCTTTCTTCCCTCAGAAAGCCATTCCAAGGTTGACTAGAAAGAAAGAACTGGTATTCTCTTACAACACAAGGGGATTTCCGAACGAATGAAAAATGAAAAGATGACAAGAACACTACTATAAAAAAATGGGTTCACAAGAAGAACTTGGGAGGTTGAAATGGACTCACCACTATGAGTCACCCTCCCTCAAGAGTTCAAACATCTTCCGTTGATCAATCAAAGAAAATAGAACTTTAACAATGTTTAATCCCACCTCTTGAGCCAAAACACCTCACACATCAACTAAAGAAACCCACACAACTTTCCTGAAACAAAAAACAAGATCAACCATATCCCAAATAATACTCCCATAATATTAATTTAATGAAACTGTGGGATGCACTCCAATCCCAATGTTTACCCTAGAGATAAGCTTAGGTTTTAGATGGCTTCGAATGAGACTACCCACCGGTAAACCAATCACCAAGAATGAAAATGAATTACTGACACTGGGAGGCCCAAGTGGAATCCCCACCATAAGAAACAACTTAATCTCTGAGACAGAACTGGGACACCAACATGGGGAGGCCAGAACGGACTTGCCACCATAAGGAATAGGCTGAAACCATTTCATTTCTGTGAGACTTTCAGTGAGACCCACTCTAGGTCTCCCCACCATTAGAACTAAGAACCTTAACTAACTAACACACAACGATATTAACCCCCCCCCCAATACCTAATCCCCAGTACACGGGGACCGATGAAAGATACTATAAATTAGATGAAATGATTTACACGGTCCAACACTCTTGCAGGTCATCACTATTCTTGAATGTGTCCAAATAAAAACCAAAACCAAAATATAATTACACAGATATTCATACCTGGAAAACCACATAGAGAATCATGCCCACTAGAGTACTAGCACTAAGGTTATAGAAAACGAAATAACCCACCTCCTTACGACCAAGGAGGGACTCCTTTACCTATATGGGTCAAAATATTGAGGGACAAGGTCACCGTGTATCTTACCATCGCATTCGACCACATGAAATGAAATTGCAAAATCAAAATCTTAAACTGCCTCCATTTTCTGACACTGAAGACATGAATTGGACCAGGACCCCTCACACTCAATGGGGGGTTTTGTCTACTCACCAGTTTAATCATTGGGACCGATGATTGAGATTTGGTTATTGAAACTTTTCTTACCTCGTAGTTAGGTACCAAAATCCCCTGATCATGACTTTACCTAATTGTTCCACAAGAAACTACACCACGTCCTAGACAGTACCAAAAAAACACACCACTCCCAGATACCCACTTACTCCAAAATGACACTTTCCCCAAAACAAGGGCATAAAAGATTTATATGCATCATACCTTTAACTCTAAATAAGAAATGATAGAAAAGGGAAGACATGGGAGGAACCTTCACTCATAACTAAAGAATTAAAAATTCTCTAGAAAGAAGACATGATTCCACAAAATTGATGGTTCTTGAAATGTCACACACATCCCCCTTCACATTTAAGAGGAAACATAACACCGAAAGATGTCACCAAATATGAAAATTTCCTCTAATAGAAACATTACAAGGAGGGGGACCTTAAACTAAGTCCCCACCAACACAAGATTACTGAAAAAGGTCTCAATGACCAATTATGACTGGACAGGCCACACTGGTGTCCTAACACGATCCTTGTATAAATGAAACCAATGAAAGGTCCAAAGTCCCTTTAAGATAAGGGCCCACACTAGACAACAATCCTGCTTTCTACTTTCCCTATTAGAATTTCTTTCACCTCTTCCAGGAAGGACTGTTAGGATTAAAGATTCCTGAATTCACCTTTGAAAATTGAATCGTGTCAATAAATTATTATTTCTTTCAACCCTTACGCATCCACTCTGCTATTGCGAGATGATCTGATTAATCTGAGAAAAGGAGAGATAAACTCAACCCAAAAACCCAAGAAGTAACTCCTTACATTGATCAACTAGAAGAGCTGCCAATAGTAGACCACATGTGGCTACACGTCAATTGCGCATTAAGACTTTACAGGGGTGTACACTTTTTAGTGAGGAAAAGTCACAAGGACCCAATCAAACATGCCTATTGTCGAAAACATTCCACAAACCAAAACCAAACACATGAGGGGAGCCACTAAAAAGGATTCCTGACACACTTTTCAAAAGTGACCATAAACCATTATTTCAAACCAACATATCGATAATAACCAAACCGAAAACATCATTCAAATAAGGGGGTTTCAAACTCAATACATCATACAACAACATTATAAAATATAGAAGAAGACACCAAATGATGTAAGAGAAATCTCGTGTTGATGGGTGACTCAAACATATGGATGAAGTCCCTACGCTAATCACTCCATTGTCAAGGAGAGTGTTCCAGGGAAATTTCCCCAGCTCTGAATGGCTTGTCGGGACCTATGAGCTCATTAAGTCCATTGGAATGACTCCCATTACATTTAACAAAAAACAAGAAACCACAAGGAACAAGGAACTCAGATGAAATCGGACTTCCCCTGATAACTTGAGTCTGATCATGAGGTGAACTGGCTAGACACCTTACTCGTAACTATACATTCAAGTACCAACAATCCTAACTCCAGTCTCTCTAGATTCGTTCGCAAGGAACTAGAATCAAAAGAGCATAACCTGCACTGATACCATTTCATCATGAACAAAACCGAGTGTCTATCCGACCCGACACCCGACTCGGTTTGTGATAAGTCCTGAAGGGTGTTCCTCAACCCCACATGCTAGAAAATAGTCCCATGAATCAAAATAAGATAGTTGGGAATGGTTTGGCCCATTAAAAAGACAAATAGTTGAATAAAAACTGAAAAAAACAAAAAAAACACTATCGGCATAAGAAAAACTAAACAAAGAAACATACCTCAAGTTACCTCTTGGGTCACCACGGAACACAAAACCACACCCTCTTCAAGAGTGACCCAATATAGGGGAAACTGAAACATAAAAATAAAGTAGGCATGGGCACAGAGATGCTTAGTAGGAATTCCAAGGATAAACACTAATCTATTCCCTTACCTTTAAAAAGAAACCCAAGTCATGAATGTTTAAAAATAAAACCATATAAAATTAATATTTACCATTCTTATAAATTTAGGTAATCCATTTCTGTGAATTTTTTTTCCATTTTTATCACATTTCTAAAATAGTTTACTAGCATGAATAATCAATTTAATATAGAAGACAAACATTTTAATTTAAAAACATGAATTATTTTTCAAAGGAGGACACACACTTCAAGCAATTAAAATGGAAATCATTTTAGAAACGAAATGTCATAATTGGGTACCATGTTCAATCCCTATAGGTAACTAGCACAAAAGGGACCCTACAAACCTCATACATCAGTGAAATATGGTATAGAAACCACGACTATCAGTGTTCTTGAACACAAGCCCCTATTAGAGAACACAACCAAAATATAGTGGTCTCCAATCATCATCCATGTTTAGTTAGTGTGGTATCATCAATCCTACTAGATGAAACCGGGATGAACCTCTTCTGTATCATCTAGCAGACTAGTCATAACCCACCTACTTAGTTACCCAATTTTACCATGTGATCCATTTCATGTGGCAGTGAGTTTTTATCAAGAAAAAATATATGAACTTATCATTTTATTTACTTAAAATCACATCCAATATATCACCACAAATATCCCTCATTGAGTGCATCCCCATTTACAAGTAACACAAAAAAAATACAAGCCTCTTCACGAGGCACATATCATGAATAACATCTTAACACTTATATCATATTTCTTAAACATGGAGGGGAATACCTCAATAAGAGTTTTACACTTTCTAAAACCATTTTCAAGTTCCAAATGGGACTCATTTATTTACAAGTAATATTTTCATTTTAGAAAAATTCCATTTTCCCAACACTTTTAATTTCCAAAACCATTTAAAAGAACAGAAAATTAAACAAACATGGTACCACATTTTTTAAAACTACTTGAAAACCATGATTAAATCAAAGAAACTCATTTAAGAAAGGCAACAAACTATTTAGCCTTGAAATAAGGTCAAAGTCCATACATATTTACCACCCTACCAAATCAAGGATTTTCTCTTTTTTAAAGAAGACCACACACCAACCCATCTTTATTAAAAATAAAATTTCATAAAAAACATACACAGAAACCATTTATGGAATCCACTTTTAAATATTTATCATTTTAAAACCAATTGAGCATTATAAATCTATTAAATATTTCAAACAAGGTTGGAAGCATATACCAATTGGAAAAATGCACATTGGGAACTTAGATAAATTATGTAAAATAGAGAGGAAGTATTTAAAATAATTACAACCAGATTTCACATCTTATACATATACCACATAATTATAAAATAATATATATATTTTGAAAACCATCAAGCAATTATGGAGTTCAAATTTAAGGGTTAGGCATAGATGACCTACCTCAAAACACACAGCTTTTGATGAAGGCATATCAAGACCATTTTACCTATATGCATATAAATTTTCACATATATATATATACAAACTTTGATCCAAATTACATACTACCTGTTCCATGAGGGAATATGTACAAGGATGATACATTTATATACATGGTTACCAATGTATATACATGTAGGCTTTGGCTGCCGATGACTCAAGTCCATACCGTTGTGACTAAATCGCACTACAACAATAAAAAGTATAATAATCATCAAATGATTCAAAAGGTAGGTCACATTCACAAAATCCATCCAAAGAAACACTACAAAGACTAAAGTCACGATTTAGACACCCAAATAATATTTCAAAATCATATGCACTTCAAAAAATTCTAAAATGTGATCCACACCACATAAACAGTTTGATAAAACCTTTACACCATTTATAAAACACCTTCACACCATTCATATTATTTAATAATAATTTAAAATTTTCAAAATTTTTTTTTAAAGAGCATCCCACGACTTTACACACAAAACCAACATAAAACCCCCTTTTTTGGTCAAATGCATGACCATAATATACCAAAACAAAATGTGAAACCCTTGTAAAATTTAATAAACTAATTTTGAAATTTATAAAACACAAACCAATTACACAACATGGGTTTTAATCTATAACTAACCCCAATAAATATAAACCTGGTACTTTAAGAACCATATGCATATGAAACTTTTTCAAAAACAAAATTCTCACCACACATATTAATCAAGGAACATATTTAATTAACTAAGGAAGAAAAATATTTTTCCAAATAATGGTTATTCAAGGAAGCACCAAACTTTGATGCTTAATTTCCCAAAAATTGGTGCAAAACTCTAATATCAACACTTACATGCCTCACGATGATCAAATTAGACCCTAATATAAGAGACTAAACAAAAAAACATGAAAACTGGACCTTAAAAAATTGAATTCTAACTCGAAACCCTAAGGAGAAGGGAAGAGGCTTACCTGGGTGATTTGAACCTATATCAGAAGGAGAGAGGGATGCCACAAGGGTTTCGGAGGCTGGATGAGAGAGAAGGGGTGTTGCTGGAGGTGAGTTATGCCAAAAAAGGGGCATGATACGCGGATGTGAAATGTGGGTTTGGGCAGTGTGATGTGAGGTAGAAGGGAAGTGAGATTGTGCCGGTGTGCCGGTGCAAGGTCTGACCAATGGGCACTGGCCTGGAGTACACCCAAGGGAGAGAAATGAATTCCACTAGGTTAGGGAATGAGGGGAGTTGCAGCATGATGCCAGTTGGTTTAAGGGAGATTAGAGACGCGACCAAGAGGGGAGGGGGGATGAAGAAGATATAAAAAAATAAAAAGAAAATATAAAGGAAATGAAATCCTAAAATATCCCTAAACCAATTCCATATATAATAATTTAAATTTGTTATAATAATAATAATTATGTTAATAATTTTATATTAAAAATAATAACTTAATAATAGTAATAACCTAAATAAATATTGACGATAATAATAATAATAATAACAGTCTTATTATGATTATTATTATTAAAACAACTCTAAAATAATTTTATTTATTTTTCATTTTATTTTGCATTATCTCTTGTTTATTTTGTTAATTAACTAGTTAGAAACACACTGATAAGACCACATAGTTATTTTGTAAAGACACTTAGCTTCAACCATTCCCAACCCATGCACCAGACATTTCCATGTCAAAAAGCACTCATATATTAGCAAAAATGAAAACATTAAACAAAGCGCAACCCACACATCGATAAAGGCTTCAAAACCCAGATAAAATAATAAAATAAAAATTATTTTAGAATTCTGGGTGTGACATTAATCAAATCCCCACCATACATTATGGACTCATTTAATGAATTAAAAGAATCATGAAGGGAGTATGTAAGAATTAAATCCTAATATTCATCCTTAAATTGAATATCTATATTAGATAAATCCAAAATGGTTTTTTAACTCAACAATATGAACATGAACTGAAGATCTTGGAGTCATTTTAAATGTATATTGCCTCTTTGTCTTTTACAAATGACCAAGTAAAGTTTTGGTCATATATAAATGTTATAGTTTAGGCCAAACTAATTTAGTATTAGTATCATGGGTTACTTCATGTATGTATTTTTCACAGTGTTAAGATAATTGTACATTGATCCTTTTTTATAATACGAGGTTCGATATCATATTGAGTAGTTTCAGGCTAGTGATTGGTAGATATAGTCACTACGAGTTTCATCAGGCCAAACAAAGCATTTGATAGCCTATTGGGGAATATCAATAGACACATCATAACTTTCCACATACTAAAATCAATATCAATATAAAATATTTCAACTTCAAAAATATCTAATGAAATGGGTAACCAAATTATAGGCACAACTACTAATTATTAATATTGGAACATATCCATTGAATACGATGAAAAGAAAATTGAAGAACAATGAATAATTTGGTTGACAATTCCAAAATAATAAAAAGAATAAAAATCATAATAGATGCCAGGAGAAATCAAGAATAAGTGAAAAAGAAAAGAAAATTGTAGAAAAGTAAAGATTAACATAGTGATTTACATGGTCAGGACCAGTTTGGTCCTAATACATCGAAATAAGACCACCGCAACATTTATTATTTTGAAAAATAAGAAAACAAAAAAAACAGAAAATGTAAAGTTAAGAGACAATGCATGTAGACCACCAAAACTATATATGTGTCATGTCCTTTCCACTTCAGTAATGATAGTAAAATCGAGACAAAGATGGTAGTATATTCTTTCAAGAAGGAAGAACTCACACACACAAACCCAACACTCAGACTATAGATGAAATAATGAATGAAATATGACACAAACTCAAAAAATAAAACAAATAAATCCTTACTAACATAGTACTACACTAAGAACATGAGAAGATGTTTTTGGAGATGATAAATGGATCTACCTAGGTCGGTACTTCTTGAATGCGTCATAGTCGAATGAGGCTCACAAGAGACAAGCTCTTCACCAAAGGGGATCACCAAAAAAGGTGTGTTCAAGACCATAGATAAGGAGTTCCAATGATACCCTCTCTAGATCTATATCTCTGAATGATGAACACTGAAGGAATACAAGGAACCACACACTGAGATAATGAATGAATGCACATAGTTATAAAGTCACAGCAGAGATGAGGTAGAGGTTAGGAAATGGATAGATATTTCTCACAGGTGAGGAGGACGTGTTGATAGTCGAGGGAGCACAGAAGGATCGAGATGATCAGGCAAGTGAAGATAATATCTCTAAAACTATAAAATGTGTTAGGAATCAACCAGAGTTAAGGAATGGGATGCATATCACTGTGATCACACAATGGGTACACATAAGAGCCATCTGATCAACCAGAACAATGTCCAGAAGACCACCCAGAGAACTACCAAAATAAAAAAAGGAGTGTCCTAGTTAAAGACAAACCTAATTGTCTAGAGGAAATAACACACATGGGGACCAAAAAAATTGAGCCCATACAAAAAACTAATTTTTATTATATTAAAATAAATAATTTTACATGGAACAATAAAAAATGATTTTGATTTGAAAAATATATTTAACACCAAAAATAAAAATTTCTTCAGGTTCTTCCATTTTATCATGTGTTCTATATTTTGGTTTTCACTATTCCTCCACTTATAACACAAGTGCAAAGAGATTTATATCCAATGGATCTGAAAATTTTTTCCATATAAAATGAAGTAATTTTAAATTTTATTCTTGAGGATTTAATAATTCATATATAATTTCCGTTAGATGCATGGATACAAGAAAATAAACTATAATTTATGGTCTAAAGTTCAGGAGTATCAAAAGTTCATGGAACATGAGATATATTCACCTAGATGATTTCCAAATCTCATTATATTACAATATCTTTTGAATAAGGGGTCAATGAGGTTTGGAATTCATTTTATAGGGGTATTTAAATGACCTTGTAGAGTCTTGTGTAGATAAACGATAGTAAAAGTTATGAGAAACAACATTTATGATAATTTTTCTAATAAATCAATGATCCTAGGGTTTTTTAAAAAATATAACATGATATATATTCTTAGGATGATGAGGTTGGGGGAATTAAGTAAAATTATATATATTTGGTGATATCATGTTCATAGAATTTGGAACAGTAGAGGTAGTATATTTTCAACCATGTCTGACATAATGAAGTAGTTATGTAAGAACAATCAAGGGATTTGAAACCCTTATATAGTTTGATTAATTAAAAGATAAATAAATAAGATTATACCAACTATAGTTTTTTTCCATAAATATGTATTAAATTAATTCTATTCATGGTTTTAAGCATATGAATTGTTTTTATAATGCCTTATCAGTTAATAGGGAAGAGAATACTATTTTTGGTGGAATGACACAAATGTTATAGTGAAGCCATTTTCACAACACCATTTTAAGCAATATGTTAATCAATTGGTTGGGATTTTTAGATAATTATTGGGATATATAAATGGTCTAGTTTTTTTGATAAATGGATTAATTTTAATTTTTAAATTGGTTTTAAAAATTAAAATCATATTAAATTTTTCCACAAAATATTATTTTAGATTATTATTATAATTAAAAATTTATTTTGGTTTGGCCTCTTGTTTGTTGTGGTATCTATATATCTAGTATTTCCACATGGACCTCTATGTGTATTTCTCATATGGGATTTAGAGAATGTCTTGGTTTTTCTATTTTAATCCTTGACTTCTTTCATGGTGAACTATTATCCTTTGATTGTTGTTGATCTGAAGACTCTGGTATGTGGGTTTTTATACCTTTTTTTCATTATATGCGTTTCTACTATATGTCCACTTCGTATCTTCCACATGTCTTAGTATTATCAAGATTTATTTCATCATACACTTCTTAAATATTGTTCCATGTTCCCTCATCCATCCACACATATTCCCTAGCCTACTATACCAAATATCTGGTCATATCACCATTGCCTTTCTATATTACAAGTCATGTCACTTAATTAGGGGGTATTCACCTTTAAAAGTGAGATTGTATTATTTCAATATTTAATTATAGAAAGAAGAATTCATGAGAGGGATAATACATTTTTATTCTCTTGATGGCTCCTTTAGTCCCTGTTATGGTGTCTAACTTGGATGGAGATCTCACCTCTGGCAAGCCTTGTTCGCTTGAAACTTCTTCATGAAGTCCCAAACTCGATAGCCCCATTTATCTTCCTTGAAGAATTATTCTTGTGTACAAATTATAGGCCTAAGTCTATAAGGATGTATTTTTTTGCATATGTTATGCAATGTATCATCTTACTTTGCTTGGTTGGTGTTGTTTTCTTGAGCATGAGTCCAACTAGTTCAAGGTTGTACATTACCATCATTGGGTAAGGGATCACTACTGGATCCTAGAGCGATGATGGCCCTATACTCAGATAGATTAAATAGTATTCATTCACTATATATCTACTTTAATCTTACCTATTGTGTACTTGTTTTTCATTTTCCACAATAATAAAAGGTTATGGTTGTGTTCTTGTTTTATAACAGGACATAACTACTATGAACCAAATAAATCATTTTTGTTTTTATTTTACTCATTTTCCTCAATTTGTTTTCATGTTTTCTTCAAACCTCTCACTTCAAATTATTTATAGAATTTCCATTATTATCTAATATTATAGTCAAACTACCTTTAAATGAATCTGTTTCAAATCACACAATTGGTATCAGATCCTATGATTGATCTAGGTGATGTTGGGTGTCAAATTTGAAATCAAAAAGTTCCATAGTGAGAATTATTTAAATATATAGAGAGTTAAGATGTGTGTGCTTCTATTATATAGTGGAATTTTAGATTCCTTTTATTAATCTGAAAAACATTTAGTTAACATCTTTATTTATGGTTATTCTACCACCATGTCAATAGATGTCAACCCTAGTGTTTTAGAAAAGGCTCAATATATGTTACTATTAACTTTAGGAGATAAATTTATTCACGACGTTTTCTATGAAACCACTTTTAAGGATATCTGGTTGAAACTCAAACATTTATATATGGCCAAAACCCTGATCAGTCATCTTTGCATGAAAATGAGGCTTTACACTTTTCAAATAAATCCTGATTTACCTTTTCATGTTCTTCTTGATGAGTTTAACAAAGTTCTTATATATTTAGCTGTTATAAATGTCCAAGTTAAAGATGGAGATTAGTAAATAGTTATTTTAACCTCTCAAACAGATTTTTTAAGTTGGTTAAAAAAATCAATGATCTTTGTTCATGATTCTCTAACTTTGAAGGAGGTTAAGGCTCTTGTTCTGTCTTTTGATCTTATAAAACATTATTTGATAAAATTAGATAATAAGGATAAAAAACGAAAAATTTATGTTTCAGGGGACATAATATAAAAAAGGAATGGAAGGATAATAACTAATTTAATAATTTATGGTGTTTTGAGTGCGGTAGAAACATCCATTTTAAAAGATAAAATCTTGAAATTATAAATAATAATTATGTGGCATATGAAAATATGTAATTCCTTGGTTTGAACATTTTAGATGCTTTGTAGTTTATTTTAGAATTCCTTTAGATAGAAAAATTATTTTTTTCTAGGTAGTCTCCTTTCTACATTCCTCTCCAACCAGATTCTTGGTTTTAGTTGCAGTGTGATTCTATTACCTTTTACTATTTGAATTATTTTTAGATTTTATAGATCACTACATTTTGCCCCAAAGGATGTTTTTTTATTGTTGGTATCTTCATACAACGAAGTTTTATTGGATTTAGTGGAGACTTATGTCTAAGTGACCAACTCTATTTACATTATTTTTTATCAGTCTGTTTTTATTTCTAAGCATGTTGTATTTTAGTAGTATTATATTAGTATAAGTGTAGGTATGGGACGGTCATGTGAAATCATAGAACACACTAAGAGTATCAATGTTATGTATATATTGTAGTACTATGATTTTTTTATTTTAATAAAAGTCTACTCAAACCTACTAGTTGGATAGATAGACCTTATAAGAACATCAAGTGTTAACTTTGTTTTTTAATTTGAAAATGTGTAGATTTGAAAAAATTGGGTTTCAATATTAAAATTTTGTTAAAACTTTCGGTGAAAAATTATTTTAGTTTATTATTATTATGAGAAATATATTTTGGTTTGGGATCTTTTTCATTATGGGATTTTTTTCTAATGGTCTTATTGGATGGACCTCTATGTATACTAGGAATGTAGGCTTTGGGGCATGGCTTAGTTTCTCTATTTTGATCCTAAAATTCATCCTGGGTGAACTATTTCTCACTGATTTCTGCTGATATGAAAACTATATTATGTGAATTTTGTGCTTCTTATTATTTTCTATGTGATGTACATCTCTACCGATATTCCACTTTATATAAACTATGTGTCTTGGGATTATCAAGGTCAATTTCACTGACCTGACCTTCTTGATTCTACCTCATTCCCTCATCCATCCATAAATCATTTCTCTCCTACTATGCTTGACATACCATCATCTCACCACTTTCTCGCCACTATTACAGGACATGTCATTTAATTTTCTTGTATTCATGTTGGGAGGGGTTATCAAATTCTGTCTAGATTCCATTTTAGAGAGATGACTGGTCACGAGGGAGAATAACATTAGAGATTATCCAAATGGATCCTATAGTCCCAATTCTGATGTCCTACTCTAGGTAAGATCCCACTTCCGTGAGCCTTGTTTGACCATGATGTCTTCAAAAAGACTAATCCTTGACAACACCAATGATATTCCTTGACATTATTTTCTCGAGTTCTTAGTGTAGGCTCGAGTAAAAAAATATATCTTTATTTTTTTTCATTATCTCTATATTGTATCTTATTCATTTTCTCGGTTGGTGTTGGGCTCGATTGTGTGATTTCATCGAGATTCAGGGTGTACATTACCATCTTCGAGCTAAGGTTCACCACCAGCACCTACAGTGATGGGGTCCATATACTCCGATAACTTCTTTTGGATATGTGCATTGTCTATATACTTTATCTCGTCTATTGTATTCATGTTGTTTGATTTTCATAAAAATAAAAGGTTGTGGGGGTGTACTTAGATTGGAGTGGGACCAAACTGGTCCAAAAATGTAAATAATTCATGTTCTTTACTTTTATTCATTTCTTCGTCCCTTTTTATGTTTTAATAAAACCTCTCACTTCACATCATTTAAACTTATTCCATTATTATCCAATGTGAGAGCTCGACTTCCATCAATCCGATCCATTTTTACCCTCACATTGAAGCTGGTGAATAAGTTGAGGAATGAGTTCAAATGTCCATCTCTTATAGGGAGAGACTTTAATGAAATACTTTATCACACTTGGATTCTTAGAATACTTTGAAGGAATGATTATTCTATTAATGTTTTTGGGATGCTCTCTAGCTATAAGGATAAAATTAATTGGGCTATTATGGATAACCATTTACATGGATTTGTGGTATGGTGGTGGGGATATGGTTTTTACAATGTTTATTTTTTGGGTTCTAATGAGTAGAAAAATCTCTTTCATTTATTCAACATCTTTCATTTGGTTCCTCAGTTATGTGATCAAAAACCAAAATTTTCAATTATTTTGGTCAAGATCTATGTCTAGAATACATGGAAGATGCTAAGAAAATATATTTAGTTTTTAGTGATGTGGATGTAATAACTTTTTCAACTTGAGTAGAATATATATTATATTTTTTTGGGACTTGAATCTATATTATAACTTTGATATGAATGATATAGTAAAATTTTGATTCCAAAATAAAATACTCTTTTATGTTTTACATAATTTTTTTGGTTTGTTATTATTATATAAATTCTGTTTTGGTTTGTCATTCTATGTGTTGTTTCCTTACATTATCTATTTTTAGGAATATTTTCCTAGTCCATGCTAGTAATTTGGGCTCCTATAGGATGTTTTTGTGTGGGCATGTTTTTGTGGGGACTCAAACTCATTAGAAGTTTTGCAGGAAAGTCCTATGGATGTGGTTCCTATGGATAGATCCCAACGCTCCATCAAATTATATCATATCTTTTTATCACACAAAATTAGATAGATCAAGATTATGGGTTTTGTTTTTTTATTAATGATCTATGTTCCCTTGTTGGATTCCATTTTCTCCTTCTATGAAACCATGACATTTTTTGGTTTGGTTTTATAAATTTGTTCCTTGATCCTTCCACATTTGATCCCTCATATGTGTGTCCTCCATTTCTTTTGTGCATAACCACATGTCTTCTCATCTTCCTCACCATTATTATAAGAAGTTATGATTTATTGTTTCATTCACGGTTGATAGTTTTGCTTCAAATTCTTTTCAAATAGAATACAGTTGTTAGAGATATAGAGAAGGTATAATGGTACTCCTCTTCCATGCCATCACACCTTGCCTATTCTGATCATCATCCCGGGTGGATTGATTCACACTTACAAGCTCTTTATGGACCACATAATCTTCATGATTCTATAATCATGGTAGAGCTACTTATCCATCAAGATATTCTGGATTTGGCCTTTATAAACTTGTTCTTTTCATAATTTGTCTCTATGATGTGTTTCCATTTTACTTTTCACTATATATGTGTGGGGTTTAATGCATTATCCCATCCATTTTGAGGGTGTACTTTTCCATATTCAATCTAGGGTTCACTACAAACTCCTAGAGTGATGAGGTCCCTTTGCTCTAATAACTTACGTGGTCTGCATACATGGTCTATTTGTCTTCATCTTCACTTTTTATACATATTTTTTGTTTTGGATAATAATAAATTGATGTGGCAGTGTTCTTAATATTGAGTAATACTGAAGTTGTATGAACCACATAAATAATTTCTGTTCCTTACTATTATGCATTTTCTCTACTTCCTTTTTGTTTGTTCTTTCTACATTATACATTTTTTTCTTTGAACATATCTCTTCATATCATTTAAACTGATTCCCTTATTTTCCATTGTGGGAGATGGAATTTCTTCATTGGTATTTTTCCAACCCTAAAAGTTGGTATTAGATCCTATAATATTGTTTTGTGTGATGTCTTTTGCTATGTTCAATGTTGAGAAGTTTGAAGAACCTTTTTGATAAAATTTTTAATATTTTTTTTATTTTTTGACAACTAACCGTATTGTATAATAATATTTTTTTTTGGATCGGACCAAGTCCATTTTTATCAATTTTCATATGAAATATAAAATTTTAAAGATGTTTTTTTAATACAAACACAATGGGAGAGAAAAAAAATTTATCCATAAGAATGTTTTTTTTTCCATACATTGGTTTCTGGACGCAGGTTATTGGACCAAAAATCAACAGATGAAGAGGTGGTCATAAAGATGAAGTTACTGATCATATACACCATCAGTCTTCGGTCCATTGGTATGAAGTTCAGGATTTATCAGACACAATGTTTGATAGAAATTCATAAGTTTCTGAGTGAAGAAGTCATAAATTTTCTAATGTGTTTTGAATGAATAGAGTGAAGTTAGGAGTTAGAAAGTATTCATATATTATAAACCAAAATCAGAAAATGCTATTATAGTCATGGATTTCTAAAAAATCATAAAAAATATCATGATAAAAGACTTTGAAGAAATGGATAAATTGTAAATGTTGTAGAAATTAAAGAAACCAAGACACATAAGATTTGATAGAGAAGTACTAGACTAAGAGGTTGTATGAAGTCATGATGCTTAAATCTGAAAAGGTATTATGTTTTTCAAAGTTTACAAGTGGAGTCATTATTGGATGGAGAAAATCATAATGATAATTACATCATAATAACAATTACATTATTATGAGGATTTTAACTAGACTGAATCTTAGGAGGATGATTAGTCAGATCAGGAACTTGTACCAATTCATCCAATGAATGCCTCACACAGATGACACATGAGATGAAAAACATTTGAGTGATTAGTGTTTCTAATTCTGATCCATCAAAGGTAGATCATTTATGAAAATAATTAAATATTCCAAAAGAGTTTCATTTTAATGAGAAGAAACAAAGGGAGAGTTAAAGTTTACATTTGAATAAGATTGTGAAAATAATAATTCATCTACTAAGGAAGTTCATCTAAATGAGGTGAGGAAGATAGGTAGGTCAGAATGAGATGAGAAAAAATGAAGATAATAATGAGATTATAAATAATGGTTGATCGTATTAAGCTAAGAAAGAGAGAAATATCATAATGAGTGGAGAAATAACGGCAGATCATAATGACTAGAAGAAGCTGAAGCAGATGAATTTATATTAGATTAAAGAAAAACTTGTTTGTATAAGAAGACTAATCTTGAAGAAATATTGAGAATGTTTAATTAATTCCATGATTAATTGGCGAAACTTGAAATTCCATTTTGTGTAGTTCTAGATTTTTTTAATTTGTGAGACCTGGATATTTTTTAAATTTTCCAGCCTCTTCTTTTCTGAGTCTCCTATAAATAGTAGAAAAGTTCATTTGTAGTTTGTAACATTTCACATAAGTGAAAAAGTTAGAGTGATGAAGAATTCGATTGAAGGTTCCTTCAAGATATAGAAATCATTAAAAGATTAGACATATGTTGTATTTGTTTTCTGGACTGGGAAACTTCGTATTATAAATATCATATTGATTTAATCTTGATGAGGAAGATTATTCCGAGTTTTGTTAGTAGAGTTTTGAAGTGTAGATTGAGAAAACAAGATCACATTGATTCAATCATAGTATGTAAATCATATTGGGTTCATCAGACTAAAGGTCATTGAATTCAAGGTTATTAGACCTAGGAACTTTTGTGGATAAAATCGAACAAAGACTTTTAAATTTTTTTTGGCTCAATGGATTTATAAGAAAACTTTGTAAATTGATTAGAGTCAGTGTAATATTCTCAATTAGGTGATAGAAGGTGTCTAACAGGAGTTGAAAAAGTTTTATTCACATATTCATAATATTGAATTTACATAGACCCATGGGAGTGGCTATTGAATGGATGTAGGTTCTCACAGTAAGGATAAATGTTATAAACCTCATGTGATTTACTTTCTTTCCTATTTTTTCAAGCATGAGTATTTTCAAAATGGTGATTTGGATATGAAATTTAACAGGTTGTTGGGGTAAATTTTTAAAATTATTGAAACTCATAAAAACCGAACAACTAATTCAACCCCCCTTCTCAATTGTTTTTTGATCCTTTGGTACATCAATTGGTATCATATCCAAGGTTCCCTTATTGAATTATTATCATAGATAATATCAATACTATTAATTTTAGTGGAATTCTTACATTTAATTGAAAAAAATTATTATGGATGGAAGAGTGTGATGATTCCTTATCACCTATCTCTTGGTTTTGAAGTTTTTTATGCCGCTACAATTGGTTTTCAACCTATTAAGAAGGATTCCCAGATAAATTTTTATGATAAGAGAAATATCTATGTTGATGGAAAATCTTGAAATGAAATCCTTATGTCCTTATCAAAAAATGTTTATATGAAGGTGATGGGTCTCAAAACATTGAAGAGTATATGTGATAAGATGGAAAGTATTTTTGAAGGGAATACTATGTTAAAGGAATCACAACTACAATTCTAGAATAGTATGTATGGATAAATTTTAATGAGAGATGAATAAACTTTTGATGAATAATTCACCAGAGTAAATGAGATTTTTTTCAACATCAGAGTATTCTGATATGTCATGGGAGATTCTACAATTGTGAATAAACTTATGAGAAACATTCCAGACATGATTTATTCCAAAAGTTCCTATGTAGAAGATAAGGATGATTTATATCTTGACGAATTTAATGACTTTATTGTTTCTTATGAAACTAATAAATCTATAATGTTCAAAAATAAGATAAAAGATGAAATATATTTTGATGCCCTGAGAAAAATGAAAATACAGGATGGTGAAGATGTTGATCCTTCTGACTATGATGACAAAAAATAAGGTTAGTTGAATGAAAGAAATCATGTTTCCAATATTTAATAATTATAGAAGAGGGAAAAGAATGTATGGAGGTAATATTACTCTCAAATTTTTTGAGTGTGGTGGAATCAGATGCATTTCTATGAATTTTTCTAAGAAGAATGTTGGAGAATATCGAGATGACTCTAATGAATAACATCAATGGAAGAAGTGGAAAAATGTTATAAACAAGAAAATTCATTTAAAAACTATAAAATGCAATTTAATAGGGATAAGATAAGTATGTTGAGTAAGAAAGATGAATCAGATTAAAATGAAAAAAAATTCTTCAAAAGATAAAAGTTTAGAAAAATTTGGAACTGTCATTTGAAAAATGAGAAAAAAATATTCCTTAGATAGTGAGGAAGGTGGAAAAGAATTATACAGAGAATATAAACTCATAATAGAACTTGTTTCTTTTCTTGAGAAAAACAATACTCTTAAGAAATAAATCATAGAAATGAATAATGATTTTTGTGATGTTTTT
Organism: Viscum album; assembly: GCA_963277665.1. Classification (NCBI taxonomy): domain Eukaryota; kingdom Viridiplantae; phylum Streptophyta; class Magnoliopsida; order Santalales; family Viscaceae; genus Viscum; species Viscum album. Next base: position 890,226,950 of record OY728142.1, read on the forward strand.
AATGGAAGAAAATATATCATCAATTAGTATGAATTAAATATCCAAGAGATATTAAGTTACAAACTTTAAACAGATGAATAAGGGAAAATGGATGAAGATCTCAACAAGAAGATGGAATCTAAAGAAGAAGAAGTTAACAAGTTTCAGTCAAAACATATTGAGCTTGAATGTACCTTAAGGAAGATGAATTAAAACACCAACAAATCATCTGAAGAAAAATATGATAATTCTAAAGTTGCTGACAAGGCTCAAAACAAGAATCATGTGAAATCCTAAATCACCAAAAATAATGTTTTTTTGATTATTTTAAAATCTCAGGTTTTAGAAACGGTGTTGGGAAATATTAGGTGATAAAGGATATAAAAAACCTATCACATATACAAAATTTGAAAACTCACTCGTAATGAAAGATGGTAAACATCCTAAGTATGATAGAGTGCAAATAAGATATTGACCCCAAAAAATTTTCTATTGAGAAAGATCATTATTCATTAGAAAATCAAAATGTGATTGATATATTTGGTGTTATGGAATATATAGGAACCGAGCTTATAATTTTTGGCATAACATGTCACTTCCTAGAAGAAGGTTTGAACAAATTAAAATAAATTGTGGTAGAAGGATGAGTAACATTCCTAACCCACAAGAATTTGGAAAAGAAAAATCTCAAGATGCTGGAGACCTTTAAAAAAAATCAATTTCAATGTTTGGATGAAGTTTGTGGAATATGTGATTTGGTAAGTTATCATACAAAAATATGTATGAAAAAGTTTTAGGAACATGTTTCATATGGTAGAAACAAAAAGGATGATATAAAGAACAAAGTTAAAGAAATAGATTTTTTTGTTGAGATATCTTTAAAAGAAATTAAAATGAATAAACCATGGATCTTATATAGTGGTTTTTCCTCACATAATAAATAGGACATAAAAGTATTGAAATATATTGAAATTCATGATGGAGGAGTAGTTTCATTTGGTAATAATGGTTTCTCAAAAATTAGAAAAATCATAATGACTGATATTGAAGTGGAAAAGTTAAAATATATGGAAGTTTTATTTGATTATGGGATAAAACATAAATTACTCAGTATAAGTAAACTTTGCGATGATGGAAAATAATTTTTTTTAAAGAAATATTTTTTTATCATCACAATTTTTAAACATGAAAAATTTATTACAAAAGGAAAAAGAACCAATGAAAATCTCTTCCAAATAGAACAATTTAACAACTCATGTTACTTGATTACTAAAGAGGAAATAAGTTGTAACAACAAATACATAGACACCTTGGGTAGAAAAACAGGATTTTTTTGAAATCTGATGATATTATAAACATTAGATAATTGAATATAAGAGAAAAGGATGTTTTAGTAACATTTAATAAATTGAATATGAATTAAAAAAGTCATAATGTTGTTGAGATTCAATCTACCAGACCTCTTTAGATTGTTCATTCTGATTTATGTGAATTTATGAGGCATAAATCAATGAAAGTATATTTATACAACATCACATTAATTGATGATTTCACTCAAATGAGAAAAATCATGTTTGTGAAACATAAGTCAAATGATATGTAAATGTTTAGGTTTTTCAAAAAAAATATGTTAGGAATGAAATGGGGGATTATATAAATAAATTGAGAATAAATAAGGACACTGAATTAAAAATAAATAGTTTTGAAACATATATGAGAAATCTAGGTATCAAACATCAATATAGTGCTCCCTATACTCCACAAAAAAATTGATTAGTAGAAATAAATAATAGTAGTTTGGTTGAAATGAGAATACACATGTTATGTGAATACAATATTTCAAAGTACTATTAGAAAGAAGATGTTAGTACAACTATATATGTTCAAAAAAATATTTCAAATGAGACCAGAATCTAACATGAATTCTAGGGAAAGATGGTATAACAAAAATCCTTCATTTAATTAATTCAAAGTTATTTTAATTACATGTTTACTAAAAATAAAAAAATAATGATATGGGAAATCTTGATGAGAAAGATGAGGAATGAATTTTTGTAGGTTATTCACCAAATAGATGAAGTTGAAATGTTGGAATAAATTATTACAAAGGTTGGTTGAATAATATGATATGAAATTAGCTGAAAATAAAAATTCCTTAAATAAATTTGTTGACAATTCTGAGGAGGGTAAACTTGATATTTCCAATAATAGTTAATTTATATCAAAACATCCTTACCAATATTCTGGATAATTATGTTATGAAAAAAGTTCATTGGGGAAATAATCTTTGAAATTTTCTACCTTAAAAAACATGTTTTTTTTAAAAACATTATAGGGAATCATAAGGCTCTAGTTTAGACCAAAATAATTTTGATATTTGAAAGAAGACTTCACTTATCTCAAAATTTTAACCATAATCTATTTCAGAAGATATTAAACACAAATAATTGGTAGATTCTATGAATAATTAGTTGGATTAGATTTAGAAAAAAAACTTGGGAACTTGTTCCAAAAACATCAAATAAATTTTTATCATAAAAAATAGTTTTTATAAAAAAAATTCAATGAGCATGGATAAGTTTCAAGAAATAATGAAAGACTCTTTTTATAAAGGATATTCACACATAGAAGGTGTGGATTTTGAAGAATATTTTTCCCCAGTTATAAAATGAGAAAGTATTATAATTTTTCTATATGTTTCTGCACATCAGAATTAAAAATCTATCATATGGATGAAAAGTCATATTCTTAAAGTGGTGAGATTGAGAAAATATTTTAAATTGAACAAACTTTTGGTTTTTTATTTTTTTATGATAAAAATAAAGATTGTAAATTTAATATTCCTTTGTGTGGGATGAAACATGCTCTATGTTCGTAGTATTCAAAATTTGACAATTGTTTGAGAATGTGGAATTTTTTTAAAGGAAAATTTAATAGAAACTTATATATGAATGATTTTGATTCCATAACTCTATTTTTTGTTTATGTAGATGATATAAATTTTTCAAGGGATAAAGATGATGTTTGTAAAACATTTACTGATGAAGTGAAGAAGAATTTAGAAATTTCAATGTTTTGAGAATTAAATTTCATCCATGGATTATAAGTTCAACAAAAAGAAAATTACATTTTCTTATCTCAAGAAAAGTATGATAGGGAATTATTAAAGATAATTGGGATGAAAGAATCCAAAGAAGTTTCTACTCATATATCTATGAGAACATAGTTGTGTAAAGATGGGTCTGAAAAAATATTGAATCAGAAAGACTTTCAAAAGATTATATGAAGTCTACCTTACGTTACAGCCTCAAGGATTAGTATTGTTTATTCTTTGACTTTGCATTACAGGTATCAAAGTAATCTGAAAGAATCAAATGTGTTGGTAGAAAATATAATTATGAGATATTTCAAAGAAACAAACTCTCATGGGTTGTTATATAAATTAAATTGTGAGATAAACTTTCATGGTTATACAAATGAAAGTTATGATGGAGATTATAATGATATAAAATAAACCTATGGAGGTAAACTTTTATGGGGTGAATGTTTTGTGAGTTGGAATAGAAAGAAACAATGTTCAGTAACATTAAGAACATCTGACTCTAAATATGTTGCAGCTAGTGAAGAATTATACTCAAATGTTGTGGATGAAAGCTTAGCTGAAATACATGAAAGTGAAAGTTTCTAAAATATTGACGATAATTTATGATAATCAGAGTGGAATTGATCTTTATAAAAATATTTTCCAAAATTATATATCAAATCACATTTATATAAATTTTCACTTTATAAAAGAGAAATTTTCTTGTGGAGATGTTATACGGGAATATATCTCAACAGAGTATCAAACTACTTATATCATCACAAAATCTATTCCGAAAGAGTGATTTGTGGAATTGAGGTTGAAAATTCATATTCATCTACCTCCACTGACATTATAAATCTCACAAGGGGTTCCCCATCATGCATTGGAATATTTTTACACATGGGGAGATAAATTAACAACTTTGTTAAGTTTTTACATATCTTTCTAAAATGAATATAATGTTTTTTTTTCAAAAAATGGGGGATAGTAAAAAGTTTGAGAGGAAAATATAAAAGTGAGTGGGAGTTTATATTTACATAGAAAAAAAATTTATTTTCACCTTGGGATGAAATTACTTTAAAAAATTTACTGTATCCAGTACTATGGGGTCAAAAACACTCTCTTTTGAGAATGGATACATTTTGGTAAAAGTAAAAAAATATTAGTTGTTTATTAAAGTTGATTTTTAAAAAGTTTCTGAGAGTTAGAAAAGTTATTAACAAGAGATTTCAATAATTCCAAACAGGTAAATTAAATAAACTTTTTGGTAATTTATTTTATATAGTTTTTGTATTTTTTAACAACTACAATTTTTGTATAAGAATGTTTTTGTTTATCAGTATCAGACCAAGTCCATCATAATGAGTTTTTATAAGAAAGATAAAATTTTATGAATGAATCCAAATCGAAACACAAAGGGAGAGAAAATTTTTATCCTCAAGAATATTATTTTCCAGAAAAAAGTTTCCAAAATCAAGTTATCGGACTGAGCAGCACCAAACACAGAAGTGGTCAGAAAGATTATGTTTTTGTTCATATGAACCATAGGTCTTAGTTATATTAGTATGATGTTCATGATCCATTAAAAATAGTGTTTGTTAAAAATTCATAATTTTTTGAGTGAAGAAGTCATAATTTTTATGAAGTGTTTTTGATTAGATTATGAATTCAGAAGTTATAAAGTCTTCATACTTTATAACCCCAAATTAGATGACTCTTTACTATTATTGAAGTTCACCCAAATTATAAAAACTATCAGGATAAAATATTCAGAATAAATGGAGGAATATTAATGATTTTATTGGTTAAAGAAACCCAGACACAGAAGATCGTATCTAGAAGTACTGGATTGAGATGTTTTTAAAAGTGATAATGTGTAATGATTATGATGTTTGAAATGTTTAAATTTTTTTGACTGGATTCATCATTGGATGTAGAACATAATAATAATAGTTCCATCATAATGAGAATTCCATTTTTATGAGAATTTTAACCAGACTAACTCTGAGGGGGAAGATCAATCTGAGTAGTAATAGGAACATATGAATCAAAATAATTCTTCACACCAATGACACATTGAATAAAGAACATCAAAGTAATCAGAGTTTCCAATTCCGATCCATCAAAGGGAGTTTTATTATTAAAAGAAGTGAATATTATTAAAGAGGTTAGTTTTTTTAAGAGCAAATAAAGGGACAGTTAATGATTGAAATTAAATAAGAATGTGACGCCAATAAGTCATCTACTGAATAAGTTCGTTGTAATGAGATGAGGAAGATAGATAGATCATAATGAGCTGAGAAAGAAATGGATATCTTAATTTAATGAGAAATAAAATCAAATTGTTATGATCTGAGAAAGGAAGGTAGGTCATAATGAGTTGAGAAATAAAGGAAGATGGTAATGAGGAGAGGAATATTAAGTTGAGGAAGTTATATTAGACAAATGAAAATTTAGTTTTTTTGGGAAGAATGATATTGAAGAAATCTTGATAAGGTTTGAAGAAGTAAAATTTTGAGTGCTCAAAATTGAAATTCAATTACGTGTAGATCTTAGAATTTTTGAATTAGAGAGGGTTAGGAATGTTTTCATGTTTTCCACCATTTCTTTTCTGAGTCACATATATATAGAACCAAATTTTATTCTCAATTTATAACTTTTTAAGTAAGCAGAAAAGGAAAAGTGCTGAAGAATTAAAGTGAAAGATTATTCTGGATAGAGATATCATTAGAAGATCGAACATGTATTGTTTTTGTTCACTAGACTAAGAAGCATCATATTGAAAATATTCTATTGAGTAGATCAGAATGAGGTAGATCACATTGGATTTTTGAGAAGGGTTTGAGAAGTGTAGATTGAGTAAGGGAAGATTATACTGAGTCGATCGTATAGAGACAATAAGATTGGGTTTATCAGACATAAGGTCATCAGATTCAGGGTCATCAAACTGAGAATTTTTTTGATGAAAATTGAAAAAAAAAATTTTAATTTTTTCCAGATCTAATTTTTTTAGAAAACATTGTAAATAGATGGGAGTTTGTATAATCTTTCCTATCAAGATATTGAAGGTGTCTAACGAGAGTTGGCACAACTTATATTAACTTCTTTATAATAGTTAATTTCCATAGAATCTTGAGAATGGCTATGGAAAGGATCTGTGTTCTCACACGGAGGATGGACCTTGTAAATATTGTGTGCTTTAATTGATTACCAAATTTTTCATGCATTAGTATCTAGAAAATGATGGTAAGGATATGAAATTTAATAGGATTCAAGGGTTATGTTTTAAAAAGTATTGAAAATTTTAAAAATATAACAACCAATTCAACCCCCTTCTTAGTTTTTATTTAATCCTTTGGAACTTAAAATGTCGATGGTGAGAACAATTTTTTTCATGTAGAGAGTTAATATTTATGCACTGCTATTATAAAATAGACTTGAATATTCCAATCACTATTATAAATAAACTATATTTTCCATTTTATAAATTTTTATTCCTCCATAATATATATTTATATCCACACTATTATTTTATAAAATGCTCACTTTATATTTCTCTTGGTAGTATGAGACAGATTTATTCATGAATTTTCCCGTGAAACCACTTCTATGGAAGTTTAGTTAAAACTAAAACATTTATATATGACCAAAACATATTTTGGGAGTATTTAGAAGAACATTAGGATTTATGTTTTTAAGATGAATCTTGGTCCATCTATTCATGTTCATATTGTGTAATTTATTAATATGATTCTGGATTTAGCTAATATATATGTTGAAGATAAAGATGAAGATTAATATATTATTCTATTAACCTATCTTGATGATTATTTTAGTTCGTTACAAGATTCTATGATGTAGGGTCATGATTCGATAATGTTAGAGGAAGATAAGGCTATAATTATGTCTCATGATATTCAAAAACACTATTTAAAAGAATATGGTAAAAGGTTTAAAAATGAACCACAATTGTTTATCGTTAGGGTACATAATAGAAAAAAATAATAATGGAAGGATAAGAACCATATTAAGAATCTTTAATGTTTTGAGTGTGGTATAACCAACCATATTAAAAGATATTATCCCATCATTAAAATAAAGATACTATGTCCCAGAGAAATAATATATGACCTAGTTTTGTCACTATGGATTTTCTATAGATTATTTTAACAACCATTTTTCTATAATTAGGTCTAGTTTCTATACTGTCCCATTTCTAATTTCCCAGTATTAGCCTTTCTATGTTTGTAGGGACCACCGGTGGTGGTGTTGGTGGTGGTTGGGGGGGTATTAGGCTTGGTCTAATACATTTGAGATTTGGTGGATGTATTCCTATTATTGGATTAAAGTTTTTGGTTATTGTGTGTTTCTACAATCTTTTATAGTTTGTATAAATTTTTTGATCTTTTATATGTTTTCTAGATCATTGGGTTTTACCATCAAGGAAGGTTCTATGAATTACAGGTATCTATATTCTTATATGTTTTTTTTGTTTTAAAGGAAAAACAATTATAGGTGGTAAGGTCTATTTATATTTTTGTTTCTTAGTCATTATTTATTTGTAGGCATGCAATATTTTAGTAGTGTGCTAATAGATTAAGTTTAGGTACATGCAGGACGTGTTTCACTATAGAACACACTAATAATACTCATGTTGGGTGGATACTATAGTATTATGTTTATTTTTCCATTAATAATTATCTATATAAACTTTTTGTTTGGTTATTTTTGGCCTTGATAGAATTCCATATTTTAATTTTGTTATTTTAAGTTGAAAATGTGATAATTTTTTAAATTTTGTTTTCAAATTATAATTCTCTATTAAATTTTCCATATAAACTTATTTCTGTTTATTATTATTATCAAAATTATGTTTTAGTTTGGGATTTTGGGTGATTTTTTCATGCGGGATCTGTTCATTTGGCCCAATTTTCTTAGGCCTTGCTGGTACGTTGGGCTCCCATTACTTTTTTCCATGTGAGCATGTTTCTGTAGGGACTTCTACTCACTGGACCATTTCTAGCCACATCCTCTAGTTGGAGTGCTTATGGATGAATCCCCATTCTCCATCAACTTTACTCCTAGTTTTTGTTCATCTTAAATTAGATGGATCACAAGTGAGGATTTTATTTTTTCTTAATGATCTTAATTCCCTAGTTGGATTCTAGTTGTTTCTTATTAGGCATATGTGCTGTTTAGTAGTTCATTTTTTCAAATCTCTTTCATGATCCTTCTAAGAATGCTCCAACATATTCTTGTCTACCTCACCTATCATTCTTAATTACCCATTGCCTCATATTCATCTCCATTACTATTATACATGATGTTTCGTTGTTTAAAGTGAAGCGAATTGTTTTATTTCAACCATAATTTGAATAGAATATAGTTTTTAGAGAGAAGGAGATGCTCTGATTGCGCTCCTCTTTAATTTATTCACACCCTCCCTATTTTTATTGTTATCCCTCGTAGAGAGCTTGAACCTTGAAAGATCTCTTTGGATCTTATCCTCCTTACAATTCTAAAGCTAGGTCAGTGATGCTTCTCCATCATGAGATTATAGATATTTCTAGGTGATATTATTCAATTAATTCTTTGAATACATGTTTTATTTTATTTTTCTTTTCATGGTATTTTTGTGGGGTTTTGTGTGTGAGTTCATCCAGTCTAAGGGTGTACATTACATTCTTTAGGCCAGGGTTCCAAAATGGATCATAGGGTGATGAGGACCCAATCCTCAAATAGGTTCTATTTTCCATGTGCATTGTATTTCTATTTTCATATTTATTGTTGTATGATTTATTTTTGTTTTTTATAATAATAAATATCTATGGTAGTTCTCTTTTCAAGAGGTTGGACCAAACTGTTCCTAACCACAAAATCATTAATGGTGATTACTATTATGTATTTTCTTTAATTTATTTCGTTATTTTATTTAATTATTTTAATTCTATTTTCTTATTTTATTTGAACCTCTTGCTTCATATCATTCAAACTGATTCTAATTGTGTCTATTTTTAGAGTCTGACAACCTCCAATAGGATCCGTTCTAACCATCACAGATACCGTGATGGAGAATATTTTGGGATTGGAGATGGAGTTTATTACCTTCTTTATTCATAGGATATGTTATGGATAGTGTGATCATGGGAGATGCATATTATGAAGAGAGATCAAAACATTGAATATTTATATCTTTAATCATCAATGTAGAGATATAAAATCTATCATAAGTTTTTGGAACACAGATGGGAGGATCGTGATGGATCCATTTGTTATTCAAACTAATAATTTTTACACTCAATTAATTTCTATATAATCTTGTTATGTTTATGAGTAGATTACAGAATAAATTTAGTTAGTTGTGGTAATTTCTATGAATAAGATCTTGTCATGTCATGAAACCTCCCTCTAAATGGAACACTCTAAAGATAGTAGTTAAGGAATAGATACAATGACACATAAAGATCACCTCCAATAGGTCATGGGTTAGTTACTAGCATCAATTGTTTATATATAACACAGATGGGAGGTGTTAACCTCATAAATATTTAATGAGTAAGAGATAAAATATAAAACAATGGTCAAATACATATCATAATATGAAAGGTAAACCATCCAAATATAATATATTATCTTCATAGTATATGTATGTAATGACATATCCCTAAAACTATAAGAAAAAACTCAAAAATCCTCGACAGGGACCATGAAGCTCTAATATCTCCTAATCAAATCCTCAAACTAGAAATTCCTAGCCTAATCACAAAAAACTCATACTGCCCTAAAAAATAGCTTATATATACATAGGTTAAGAGTTTCATGTATACTCAAAAGGATCCTCCCTTAAAACTATCATGAAAAATGTAAAAGAAGAATTCTAAATCCTAATATATAAATAAATGAAACGAACTCATCCCTTAGACAAGTATAATATTCTTAATCATATTTACATTGAAACACTCACCTAATAAAGAATATAAATAGTCCATTTATTATCCAATTCAGACAAACACACACACACACACATATATCGAGGTACCTCATTTCCACTTCCCCATTGGTTTGTTGCTCTAATTCCTCAAAACTCTTGTCTTCGGATCATCCCTTCCATAAAAAATCCCACCCCTCATGAAATTATATCATATCCATTGCAGTATCATGTGTAGTCCAAAACCTCAGTATCATTATATCCCAATAGTAAAAATGTTTTCAACTAGAATCTAATAAAACCTATAAAAATTCATTATACCTTAATCCATCACAACCTATTCATGGATACCCATGGGAATCCAGATCTACTGTGACCAGATATGAGTATGTATTATACATAAAGTCATTAAAACATGAATATAAATATATAGTAAACTATAATCCATCACATTTTATATAGGAACATGCCGAATAACATAAGACATTGTCGTCGAGGATATTATTAGTCATATATGTCTGAAGGGAGAGTGGAGTAGAGGGAGAGGTTAGTCATATGTTCACCTCACCATCACAAATGTTTGAGAAAATACCACCAAAAAATTTGGGTAATAGTTCCCTTATAGAATTGGGTGCTGTAACATATAAAATACTGAAATATCAATAATATCATGCACTACCACTCTATGGGAATCTATCTAGACATATACTCATATTTCATTATCGTTACGTAGGACCCTCGAATACCACTGGTAAGTTCTATATCTCAAACACCATACAAGAATCCTATTCTATAATAATTTATTAATTATCCATTAATTAATATTATTTTTTATTCACTTTCCATTATTAACATTTTAATATTTTAATCCATGTGATAATTATAGCATTAATCTTTTTAATATTCTCAAGTATGTCATCATCATCTACGAACAGTAAGAATAAAACTAATTCATTTATTAGTTCAATTTTTAAATCTTAATCATCTGGTTACTCTAGGACTTCTCTTAGGCTACCAAATTAAGGGTGAAATTTCTATGAATACGGTCAAATTTGCTTCAATAAGTTGGAAACTAATCATAAAAATAACATCTAGTCATCTGTTCATCAAGAAAGCATCATGAAATATTAAGATATATCGATGGGAAATCCCCATTATAAACTCATCTTAGACATATAGTGTCAATCCCATAATATTGTGTAGAAAATAATATCCCCCTTCATAAATTGTATTTAACATCATTGCTTCCCCAGGATTCCAACCCATTACTAAACATATTACCAACCATCAATATTTCCCTCGGCCTCCATCCAACTTCTCATCAAATGTTCTAAAAAAAACTGTTTATCAAAAATCACATCAAGGTTCACATAAAATCACACAAGGCTATATTAATCCTAGAGAATACATATATATTTAATTTTATATTTTCCACACACAAGAAAAGGAACTGAGGTGATGTAATGAAGGCTACATAGCCTTCCGTAATGTAACACCCCAGGTAAATAAAGAATAAGACATTTTCATATCTATCCATATTTTTGAATAAAATATTAATATTACTTTAAAGTGAATGCTATTCTCGAGGGCGTACCCAATACGCAACAACGAGTTTCTTTGAAATCTTACGTTGCACTCTAATAATAAAATAATATTATTTTAAAAGGTAGTTAACGCCTAGCCGTTGTATTGGTGGGAATGAACCGAACTAACAACAAAATGATTATATATGTTGACAAATTTTTTTACTTTTATCTAATAAATGTTTGAGGCTTAAAATGCAAATGAATCCAATTTTAAGCATAAATCTTCTAATATTCATTAAAAGGTCGATTAACCGCCTTTTGATGGAGAACCCTTTTTTAATATACTTTTGACAATTTTATATGTTGTATTTGACAAAATAAAATCCTTCTTTAGAATATCGACATCAAAATGTACTCTGTGTAAAATTTTGTTATTTTTCCGACAAAGACCATTTTTATTGAAAATGTTGCATTTTAATTCAAAACCTCCTTTTAATCTGATTTATTTATATGGATAGATTATATTTAAACTAGTGTCAATCTTTTAATAGATATTGTTTCTTAAAAACACGCTATTTATTTTGACAACGAGAATTAATTATTAAATTAAATAATGCAACATATATGTTTTTAATTTTATAAAATAGATATAATTTTTGAATTCAGAATATCAAATATATCTTAGGGTGAATTTTTGGTATTTTTCTGAAAAACATCAATTTTTGATAAATAGTGAAACCACTAAGTGGTAGTTTAAAAACTGATATTTCGTTTAAATAGAACTTTACCACTTCTGTGATTTGAATTTCAAAAATCCGACATACATGGTTGTCATTAGGATGTAAAATTTGGTTCAATGAGATTAAAATAATTTTTTGGTGAATAGTACCTTTTATGTTTTTAATCACGATTAAAGGTAATTAGTGTAATTTAAGGTAAAAATAATGTTTTAATAATATGAAATGACCTAGAAACATGTCCTACCCTAATTTGATGTTTCATGGCCAATAAAAAAAATCCATGGGTCAACTTGGGGACCCCATGGATCCACTTTGGTTGGAAAATGACATTAATAACTTTTTATTTAAAGTTAAAATAAAAATGTCACAAGCATGAGTTGTTTTACTAAAAAAAAATTTAAATGGGGTTATACAAGTCATATTTTTGACTATAAATATTCATTATAAAGATAAAAAGATTTCCTAAATCATGATATTTTTTTATAATTTTTAGACATTAAATAAATTAAATTATTTTTGACATAATGATGATGCACCGATTACCTCATTAATAAAAGATTTAAATAAAATGAAAAAATAATGTTAAAACTATAACTTACACTTTTCAAAGACCTATTGGATGAGTATATTTCGAACCCTAACCACCTTAACCTAGAAATAAATTAATGTGGGACCTTTAAAATCTGAAACTCATTTGAAAATAAAGTAACATTTTGTAACTTTCCAAGAGTGCCCCTTCTCTCCTCTTATAAAAGGCCCCCACCTCTACCACCATACCCACACCTCTCAAGCCTTTGGCTCGACCAAACCCTACTCATTTTGTCTCTCCACATACCTCTATTACTCCTAGAAGCCTAAATTTTGGCATAAGTCTTCCCAAGGAAGCCTTTGATCTCAAATCAAAGAGAGATACCCGATTTTAAGGTAATGTCTTCACTTGTGTTCTTTTGTTTTATTTTCCTTCTCCAACCTCCTAAACTCTTTTTATTCATTTATTTGAAAAAAATACTGTATCTTAAATATAATAGTATGTTTTTATAATAATTATTCAATCTACACTTATACAAACCTACATCTAATTGTTAAAGAACATATTGTTTCTGTGGACGGTGAATTTCTGCCTCACAAAACGATGATTGTTCAATATTCTTTTAACACCCACAAATGTGGCCATTAAGTTGTCACTTTTTTTATATATGATATATAATATGTTTATGTTTTACTTAAGATTATGTATTTTTCATTTATGGAATACCTTTATGGTCTCCATTATGGTTAAACGTGATATCTTCATTTTAGGAAGTGCGGACTACCGCCCACTCAATGTGATTTGATTCATTAATACCATATGTGGTACGTATAAAGGATAGATTTAACGATATTATATATGATATCATACTGGAATTATAATACTATTATGTATCATTATTTTTTAATTCAATTAAATAAGAAATAGAAATGGATGTATCGTTCATGCGTACGTACGGCTTACCGTCTCCATGAACGGTGCATTTCATTTCTTACCTATAAATGATATGAAATATTATAAAATCATGTATATAATGGATATATATAATATATATTATATCTACATAATGAATATAATTCTAAATATAATATATATTTTACCACAAGAACAACTTGTAATTAAAAAGAGTTTATTTTTTTGACTCAAGTAGCAATGATCTGCAAAACGACCATTATTAACTTAAATAATTACATAGTGTTCATAGCATGGTAGTAAGTGATATAAAAGGAATAATGAACTTGAAAAAGGTTCTTATGAAAGTAGAAATTAACTCAAGTTTATTATTCAGGAAGTTAAAGAACGATCGAGTCAAGTTGGACCCGAGGAAAGGGATCCTACCCCTCTCTTTCTTTTTAAGTACACTCTTTTAGTTCATTACTTTTAAGCTCATATTTCTTATTATTGGGATGTTATATTATATTAATATTACTATATGTTTTATGTTAATATGATGAGAGACCCTATTTTGTCTCATAAATCCATTTTGGAAGTTTTAATTGGTGTCGTTAGGCTGCCGAAATTTCGTAAGGGGCTTTTTATCTCACTTTGTGTTTTCATGAGATTCATGCTACATTTTAAAATATTTCCTTTTTATTGGTGTATGTACTGTACATTATTCTACTCTTTATGTAACATAATTTCGATTATGTTTATTTACATCAATTTTGTACAGTCCTTCTTTCATGGGGTGTACGTTTTGAAAGTTACCCAAATCGGTAAGGGAACCTTTCACCCTCCTCTTTTTAAAAGACTTATTTTGTTATGTATTTTAATAATATTATGTGGGGTTATGTTCTTATATATCCTTATTTCTGTAAATTTTATGTCCAAGTTATGATATACCCTTTATCTTTCTCATCAACTCTTTTTCTAAAATTTGATGTGAAGCTGTTAGGCTGTCAAGGGAACTTCTTAACCCAATTCCGATTTCTTTGGGTTCAACATGTAGTTATTGAATATGTCATCCTTTGAATATGTGTGAATGACCTTTGATTTAATATCCACTTATATTGGGTGTATTTATATTCATCTCACATAATTATGAGATTGATTTATCCTTAATTTAAGGATACCATCTTTATAATGGATTTCATCTCAATTTACATTTCCATTGAGACTTCATTATTGTTATGAACCAATTCACTCTTATATGGTGTATATACTATCATTTGGAATATTATATCATGAATCCCTTTATTCTCATGATATTATAATGTTTTGATTAAATGATATTTCACAATTATTGTATTCAAGTGTCTCTAATTTTGTTAAAAACCCTTTAACTAAAATATCATTTTAAATGATTTAATGATTTAATCTTATAAATATTTCACTTTAATTTCCATGTTTTCAAAGTGGTTTTATGGATTTATTTATATGGATATTAATGGTCTAAAATGTTAAAATATTCAATGTGGTATGGGACACGTTGATTTAACAATTTCTTTATTAAATGTTTTAAATTTGTTTGAAAATGGTTTTTAGAATGGATTCATTATTTCAATATCTTAAAATGTTATATTGTTATTGCAATGTGGGAATGTTATATTTCCTTTATGCTTAAGTTATATTCTATGATTATGTTATGGTTCTTGGGCATTGTTATGAAGACGGGTGGTTCCGTGATAAACTAAGGGCGGGTGAGCCCGATATAGCTCTCCAATGCCTTGGGTAACGCGAAGGAGTTAAACATTAAGGTTTCTCCGAAGAGATTTAGGGAATATACTATGATGGGTATTCCAAACGTAACCAAGAGGGTTACTCCCTACGTATTAATGTTATGAATGCCTCAAGTTACCTTTATGTCTTATGATTTCTATGATTTATTCATGATTTTATGAGGTATGTTAAAGTGCTTATGTTTTATGGGTATAGTATGATTTAATTATTATGTATATATGTACTCATGTTTCCTTTCCATACTTTATATAACCTTTACTGAGCATTTTATGCTCCTCCCATGTTTTTGAAATGTTTTTCATAGGTCAAGGGAATGGTACATGATATGATGATAGTGTCAATGAAGTGTCAAGAATGAATCCATGTTTTATTTTAAATATGTTTCCGTTGATGGGAAAAATGAATACTATCTTTTATGTAACCACTTTGTTTAAATGTGGAATATAATGCAAGTTTTATGATCTAATTCTCTAAAACTCTAAACCTGAAAAAGATCCTCAATGTGTAATCTTGTAATAACTCAATATTAAGTATGGTTTAAGGATAGGGCCTTATAGTTGGTATCAGAGGTCGGTTTAGATAAATTTAGAGGTTAGGGTTTTGTTTAAGAAAAAGTGACATGTCTTTTATAACAAAAATGGTTAGTATATTAGATGGAGTCATCATTTTTTTGAAGTTAGAATGAGTTTGAGATAACTTGGATAAATATATCTTGGTGTTTATCTTCCTCTTTTTTATTTGATGATTTTACTGATATACTCACACTGATTTTTTTGGTTATAGTAATTGGCTGGATCTATCAGGCACCAAACTAACAGTAGATTTAAAGAAAACTGTGACGGTTTTATGAAAGAACAACTGAATGATATGGGAGATGCAATGAGAACTCTTGTGGTTATCCTCAACCAACTATCTGGAGTCATGATTGACCACCTGAACCATAGTGATTTTTATAAGGCATCGTGTATGCGAGAAACAAATCCCTACAGAATTTCATGTAATAATCATAAAGGTAAGTATGTTCAAAAACCTATGTGTCAAATATGTGGAAAGAAACACATAGGAAAATGATTCAAAGGGACAGAATGATGCTATAGATGGGGAAATGAAGGTCATAAAGCAAGAACCTTCCATGGAAAAAGGAAGCATCTAGTTGACTCTAAGAAAGGGAAAGAAGTCCTTTCTCAAGGTTCAATTGAATGTTTTAAATGTGGTGTGCATAGTCATTATGAAAAAACATGGCCTACGAAGAAGTTTCTGGAATGGGGTCACCAAGATCATACAAATATTCATTTACCAATACCTAATGCCATTCCGATTGAGGATGAAGAAACTGAAAATGAAGAATGAAAGGTATGTATTATTTCTTAACATATGTTTTCCTATTATTTGAATCTTAGGATATGATTCATGATAATGTTTGCAGGAAAGAAGTATTTCAAAATAAGTTTAAAAGGAATGGCTAATGGATCATGAAGAAAGTTGAATGAATAAGAAGTCATCATATAAGGGATTCAAGGGTTATGGTAGATTTTAGGATGGTGAAATTCTTAGATGTATTAAGTATCTTTTGATGATGGGGTTACATTAGAAGAGTTTTTATAGTAACCCTGATGTTTGATATACGAAAATTTTATTCAAGGAATAATTATCCTTTATTTTGTGGATATAGTTATAAAGAACCATTAGGGTTTATATGATCCTTGAATAGGAGGCAATTACTGGTTAATACATTTTGGGTTGAAAAATGGAAGTTATCAGATAACCATTGTGGTTAAAATATGTTATGGTTAATTTTGATGAATTTATCTCTTTTTGAGGAATGTTATAAAATTATATAGTTTTGAAAAGGGACAACACGCAGACCGTGTGACAACCCGTCGCGTCGGACGAATCTGCGGAAATCGAACCTACAACCAAAGTGCAACTGGTATTTATCGCTTACCACTGGACTACGTGAAGTCCCTGGTTAGTTTGAATGATTTTTTTAGTTAGATGATTTTATGAATTAAGAGTAAGTTGATTGTTTTTTTGTTATCAATGGCAATGATTAGACTATCATGGAGGATATGTGATTAGGTTAATTACTTTTCAATATGATACTTTAAGAGAAACTGATGTTTTTTGGATATAAGTGTTAATTTGTACCTTGGAAGACTATGTGATTAACTCCTTCAAATATTTGGGTTTCAATCTTAGTTTGGTTTACTTTGAATAATTTTATGGAAAAATTGTTTATCGAATGGTCTTCGTTGAACTTTGGGTTTTGTTGGAAAAATTTTGGAGATTAAGAATAGATTTTATTTTTATAAAGGGTTATCCTTTTCTGCATTATCTGATCTTGTTCTAATAATTTTGGTTTTGGTAAGGGTCTAAAGACATGGGAAATATATATTCCTCTTTTGTGGATTCAGTGATTCTCTAGAAGTTGATTATAGTACTCTTGGTGCGAACAAGTCTTCCTAAATACTCATCATTTGGGGAAAGTATGAGTTTGTGTAAGAAACCAAGTAAAAGTTGAAAGTCAACATGAAAATTAAGTATTCTTATGTTTTAGTTAAGCTCATAAATAAATTCCTCAATGAAAAGTAACTTAAAACAAAAATTTTGTCTGTTAATTTTTCCTACTGGGTAATCAAATACCGTTTAACCCATCACAAGTATGTGATTTTCTTGTTGTTAACTTTCTCCTAGACATATTTATTATCACTCTCCATCAGAACATGACCCTTGGTTTTTTCCTCCATATCCATATTTTCATACTTGGAATCCTATTATGGGTTAACTCGGGTGACATTTGTACTTCTCTCCCATTCTTTTAAAGTGATAGTTTCACCGACTCCTGTTCTGATGTGGGATTTTCAATGAAGCTTCCAACCCCAATTTTAAAATTACGAGGACGCAATTCCCAAAAGGGGGGAAGGATGTAACACCCCAGGTAAATAAAGAATATGACATTTTCATATTTATCCATATTTTTGAATAAAATATTAATATTACTTTAAAGAGAATTCTATGCTCGAGGGAGTACCCAATACGCAACAACGAGTTTCTTTGAAATATTACGTTGCACTCTAATAATAAAATAATATTATTTCAAAAGGTAGTTAATCCGTTGTAATGGAAGGAATGAACATAACTAACTACAAAATGATTATATATGTTTGTCAAATATTTTTAATTTTATCCAATAAATGTTGGAGGCTTAAAATGCAAATGAATCCAATTTTAAGCATAAATCTTCTAATATTCATCAAAAGGTCGATTAACCGCCTTTTTATGGAGAACCCTTTTTAAATATACTTTTGACAATTTTATATGTTTTATTTGACAAAATAAAATCCTTCTTTAGAATCTGGACATCAAAATTTACTTTGTGAAAAATTTTGTTATTTTTCCGATAAAGATCATTTTTATTGAAAATGTTGCATTTTAATTCAAAACCTCCTTTTAATCTGATTTATTTATATGGATAGATTATATTTTTAATTTATATTAGAGTGTATTTAGAATATATTTTTACCATTTAATCTAATTTTGGTCATTGGAATTAATTTCACTTTGAAATTGGACTTAAACTAGTGTCAATCTTTTAATAGATATTGTTTCTTAAAAACACGCTATTTGTTTTGACAGCGGGAATTAATTATTAAATTAATTAATGCAACATAGATGTTTTGAATTTTATAAAATAGACATAATATTTGAATTCAGAATATCAAATATAGCTTAGGATGAATTTTTGGTATTTTTCTGAAAAACTTCAATTTTTGATGAATAGTGAAACCACTAAGTGGTAGTTTAAAAACTGATTTTTCATTTAAATGAAACTTTACAACTTCTGTGATTTGAATTCCAAAAATCCGACATACACGGTTGTCATTAGTATGTAAATTGTGGTTCAATGGGATTAAAATATTTTTTTTGGTGAATAGTAACTTTTATGTTTTTAATCGCGATTAGAGGTAATTAGTGTAATTTAAGGTAAAAATAATGTTTTAATAATATGAAATCACCTAGAAACATGTCCTACCCTCATTGTATGTGTCATGGCTGACCAAGAAAATCCATGGGTCAACTCGGGGACCCCATGGAGTCACTGTGGTTGGAAAATGACATAAATAACTTTTTATTTAAAGTTAAAATAAAAATGTCACAAGCATGAGTTGTTTTAATAAAAAAAAATTTAAATGGGGTTATACAAGTCATATTTTTTACTATAAATATTCATTAGAAATATAAAAAGATTTCCTACATCATGATATTTTTTTATAATTGTTAGACATTAAATAAATTAAATTATTTATGACATCATGATGATGTAGCGATTACCTCATTAATAAAGGATTTAAATAAAATGAAAGATAATGTTAAAACTATAACTTAAACTTTTCAAAGACCTATTGGATGAGTATATTTCGAACCCTTACCACCTTATCCTCAAAATACATCAATGTGGGACCTTTAAAATCTGAAACTCATTTGAAAATAAAGTAACATTTTGTAACTTTCCAAGAGTGCCCCTTCTCTCCTCTTATAAAAGGCCCCCACCTCTACCACCTTACCCACACCTCTCAAGCCTTTGGATCAGCCAAAACCTACTAATTTTGTCTCTACACATACCTCTATTACTTTTAGAATCCTCCCTTTGGGAAGAAGTTTTCCCAAGGATGCCTTTGAGCTCAAATCAAAGAGAGATACCCGATTTTAAGGTAATGTCTTCACTTGTGTTCTTTTGTTTTATTTTGCTTCTCCAACCCCATAACCTCTTTTTATTCATTTATTTTGTAAAAAATCCAGTATCTTAAATATACTAGGATGTTTTTATAAGAAATATTCGAGCTACACTTACACAAACCTACATCTAATGGTTAAAGAACATACTGTTTCTGTGGATGGTGAATTTCGGCCTCACAAAATGATGATTGTTCAATATTATTTTAACACCCTAAATGGTGGAAATTAAGATTTCACTATATTTATATATGATATATAATATGTTTATGTTTTACTTAAGCTTTTTTATTTTTCATTTATTGAATACCTTTATGGTTTCCATTATGGTTAAACACGATATCTTCATTTTAGGAAGTGCGGACTACCGCCCCCTCAAAGTGACTTGATTCGTTAACACCATATTTGGTACGTAAAATGGATTGATTTAATGGTATTAGGTATGATACCATACTGGAATTATAATAATATTATGTATCATTATGTTTTAATTCCATTAAATAAGAAATAGAAATGGAAGTAGCGTTCATGCATACGTACGGCTTACCGTCTCCATGAACGGTGCATTTCATTTCTTACCTCTAAATGTTATGTAATATTATAAATTCATGAATATAATAGATATATATGATATATATGATATCTAAATAATGAATATAATTCTGTATATAATATATATTCTACCACATGAACAACTTGTATTTATAAAGAGTTTATTTTTTTGACTCAAGTAGCAATGATCTACAAAACGACCATTATTAACTTAAATAATTTCATAGTGTTTATAGAATGAGATTAAGTTATATAAAAGGAATAATGAACTTGAAAAAGGTTCTTAAGAAATTATAAATTAACTCAAGTTTATTATTCAGGAGGTTAAAGAACGATCGAGTCAAGTTGGACCCGAGGTAAGGGTTCCTACCCCTCTCTTTCTTTTTAAGTACACTCTTTTATGTCATTCCTTTTAAGCTCATCTTTCTTAGGATTGGGATGTTATTTTATATTAATCATACTTTAAGTTTTATGTTCATATTATGAGAGACCCTATTTTCTCTCATCAATCCATTTTTGAAGTTTTAATTGGCATCATTAGGCTGCCGAAATTTCGTAAGGAGATTTTTATCTCACTTTGTGTTTTCCTGAGATTCATGCTACATTTTCCAATATTTCCTTTTGAGTGGTTTATGTACTGTCCATTATTCTACTATTTGTGTAACATAATTTCGTTTATGTGTATTTACATCAATGTTGTACAATCATTCTTTCATGGGGTGTATGTTTCGAAAGTTACCCAAATCGGTAAGGGAACCTTTCACCCTCCTCTTTATAAAATAATTCTTTTGTTATGTATTTTAATCTTATTATGTGGGGTTATGCTCTTATATATCCTTATTGCCGTAAATTTTATGTCCATGTTATTAGATACCATTTATCTCTCTCATCAACTCTTTTTCTAAAATTTGATGTGACGCTGTTAGGCTGTCAAGGGAATTTCTTAACCCAATTTCGATTTCTTTGGGTTCAACATGTAGTTATTGAATATGTAATCCTTTGAATATGTGTGAATGAACTTTGATTTAATATACACTTATATTGGGTGTATTTATATTATTCTCACATAATTATTAGATTTATTTATCCTTAATTTAAGGATACCATCTTTATAATGGATTTCATCTCAATTTACATTTCCATTGAGACTTCATTGTTGTTATGCACCAATTCACTCTTATATGGTGTATATACTTTCATTTGGAATACTATATCCTGAATACCTTTATTCTCATGATATTATAAAGTTTTGATTAAATGATATTCCTCAATTATTGTATTCAAGTGTATCTCATTTTGTTAAAAACCCTTTAACTAAAATATCGTTTTAAAGGATTTAATGATTTAATCTTGTAAGTATTTCTCTTTAATATCAATGTTTTCAAAATGTTATTAAGGATTTATTTATATGGATATTAATGGTTTAAAATTTTAAAAGCTTCAATGTGTTATGGGACACTTTGATTTAAAAATCTCTTTATTAAATGTTTTAAATGGTTTTGAAAATGGTTTTTAGAATGGATTCATTATTTCAATATCTTAAAATGTTATATTGTTATTGAAATGTGGAAATGTTATCTTTCCTTTATGCTTAAGTTATATTCTATGATTATGTTATGGTTCTTGGGAATTGTTATGATGAAGGGTGGTTCCGTGATAATCTAAGGGCGGTTGAGCCCGATATAGCTCTCCAATGCATTGGGTAACACGAAGGAGTTAAACATTAAGGGTTATCCGAAGAGATTTAGGGAATATACTGTGATGGGTATTCCAAATGTAACCAAGAGGGTTACTCCCTACGTAAGAATGTTATGAATGCCTCAAGTTACCTTTATGTATTATGATTTCTATGATTTATTCATGATTTTATGAGGTATGTTAAAGTGATTATGTTTTATGGGTAAAGTATGATTTCATTCTTATGTATATATGTACTCATGTTTCCATTCCATACATTTTATAACCCTTACTGAGATTTTTATGCTCATCCAAATTTTTTGAAATGTTTTTCACAGGTCAAGGGAATGGTACATGATATTACGATAGTGTTAGGGAAGTGTCAAGAAAGAATCCATGTTTTATTTTAAATATGTTTCCATTGATGGAAAAAAAGAATACTATCTTTTATGTAACCACTTTGTTTAAATGTGTAATGTAATGCAAGTTTTATGATATAATTCTCTATAACTCTAAACCTGAAAAGATCTTCAATGTGTAATCTTGTAATAACTCAAGATTAAGTAAGGTTTAAGGCTGGGGCCTTATACACTATCATGAATGGGAACATTTGGCCCAATTTTTTTATTCTTTAGCAAACACCAATTTAAAGTCCAACTTGAATTAACTATTTTATTATGCATATATTTTCCTCATCAAGAAACCTATATGAAGTATCTAATAAAATCTAGAAAACAAACTAAACATGATTGAGGCATCATCTCCATGTTTAATAAATTTAAAGAAGAGTGGTAGTTATTCTACTCCTTCCTCCTTAATTTAAATTATAACATCATCCAACTTTATGTTTTTTATCCATTCAAAAGTTAGTTTATAATAAAACAATAACTACAAAACATAGTCCTAATTATAACACACTATCTATAAAATATCATGAGGCAACATAAACATATCAGAAACACAAGATACCACAAAAAACTCAACAATTTATTTAATCTCTGACATGAATTATTAATTATCTAAACATGTGATAATTATCCCATTTCAATAATCATGTTCAAATAATTAAAAACCAATTATTAACCTTCTTTGAAATGAAATTTTTTCATATTATCAATTATGTTTTACACTGTAGCATACAATTATCTTATTCATCTATCTTGGTTAAATCCCATACTATAAAATAGTATAAATCACACTACTATAGATCCACCCTTTATTAACATGTAAAAAGGGTTTTAACATCGCTAAAATGCATATATGTTGTGAGCACCATTAAAATCATGTCACTTTTATCCGTGATAGAAAAAGAAATGATAAATTCACCCTTTAATGGTGCACATAAAAGGGGATTTTATCAGTTCATTTTTTAGAATAGATAAAGGGTTCCATTATTGGTTCTATTTTTATTATTTGTTTTTAGCATGGATAAACACCCCTATATCAACACTAAAAAAATAGATGAAACTAGGGTTTATTAGTGATAAAAAAATTTCAATGACCATCTACCAACCCATAACCTTTATTTGTGCTCCCCCAAACAACCACATCCTTTATCATTCCTCACACACCCCCTTTATTAGTAAATCCCCACAATGTCACCAATGCATGATTTCCTAGATTTGAACCCATGAACTCCACCACCATGTGCATGTTCCTTGCCACTAATCCATGTTATTTTCTTCTATATTCAAATATTAATATATTAATATATATATAATTAGATACAAATTTTTTTTTCATATATTTATTCATATATATATATAACTATTTTTAAATACATTTTTAAAATATATGTGTGTTTGTGTGCGTATACATATGTGTATATATATATATTTACATATTTATCTTTTAATATTTACATAAATATATTGTAATATGTCCATAAATTTAATTTTTTTGTTAATACAGACACACAAACACATAATTATATATAAATATTATATATACATTTTTATTAGTATATACACAATCATACAATTTTAGTTTAAGAAAATGGATAGTAAATATTTATTTCTATTTTGTTTATATATTAAAAATATTATCACTATATATACATTTAAATATTTATTTATAAAATTGAACATTTATATATATATGAATATATATGAATATATTTTGTTATAAATAACACAATAATATTAAGAAGGGTAAAATTTCAACAGAATAATATCAATATGTGTGTGAGGCCAACAAATAAATTAAGTATCCATAAAAAATATATAATATTCCAATTACAAATATCTAAAATCCCATAAAATATTAAAAAAATAGGCAATATCAACTAAATACATTGTTGTGGAGGACTTTAGAGCCTTTTTTACCTTAAAAAAATTGTGACCAAGGTCCCCCCAACCATAACATTGTGTAAATATTTTTAAAGTCATCGATTTGATTTCTCCTGGAGCCTAAATGAATAAATGGATCAAATGTTATACTTATTTGATGTTTTATTATTATTTTCGACTTCTCTTAATATATTAATTAATTTTTTATTTTTTATTTTCATTGAATTTTTATTAAATTTATATTATTTGATACTAATTAAGAAATAATTACTTTTTAATAATTGTTAATAGTTTAATAAACCATTTTTACTAAATATATTATATATTAACTATTAATTCATATTTAGTTTTATATAAATCATATTTTTGAAAATATATGATATTTATATCAATATGAAAATTTTACTATATTAAAAAATGATTTTTAATTATATACATATATATTTTATAAATGGAACCTTTTATCATCATTAATAAAAGTGTTGATAAAATCCCCATTTATCAGTGCTAAAAAATCATTGATAAATAGGTTTCTTTGATTAGAACTTTTTTAGTGCTTATAAATGGGGAATTTATCAGTGGTTTTAGCTATCACTGAAACAAGATACAACAACCCAAGAAACACACACCTAGATGCAGTACTAAAATCACAAACATTAACTTTTAGGCTTTGATGCTGATAACTGTGAACCAATTTCATTCCGTCCAAACCTTACAAAATCAAAATAAAAAATTGGATCATTAAATTCTCCAGGTACTTTTATTTTTTTAGATTGAGGGAATTAAGAAAAACCTCTACACAAACAATACCCATGTCATCAAATGTTAATTTCGTCTACTTAACCCAAAATTTCTAATTTCACATTAAGTAATTGTCATCATCCATATGAAATCCCATATAAAAATAATTTATTTAACCTTATTATTTATAACCTAAGTAATATAAATCATAAAAAGGGGGATTTAAAATTCCTAGTAAGGTTAGACATAAGCATTAACAATTAAATGTCATCAATGGGTATAAGGAGTGTAGAAGGGTGTGATGACATAATCAAAGTGCATGACTATAACATAAGAATATTCATAACCATAAATATCGAGATCATAAAACATGAAAACAAGTAATAATGTTTTTACAAAGAAATTATTCATAATAACTAATAATCCTGAGCCATGCGATAAAAATATTGATCAA
The DNA here is from genome assembly GCA_963277665.1 of Viscum album. Classification (NCBI taxonomy): domain Eukaryota; kingdom Viridiplantae; phylum Streptophyta; class Magnoliopsida; order Santalales; family Viscaceae; genus Viscum; species Viscum album. The sequence continues at coordinate 890,252,862 of OY728142.1, forward strand.
ATGAAACATTATAAACCCATATCAAGCATATAAAAAATTTGTTGGTATCTTGAGATGTCATCTTCTTAGAACACTTAAAGAAACCATAAAGAAACATTAAAATTGGAATAAAAATATGTAAGACTTACAATATAATTATTTAGATAACATAATTAATACCCAATTCATTAGAAAGATATCTAGGTGCATCCATCGTATATGCTATAATGAGATCACTCTGTGCTATCTCGATGCACACATTATATACGCTATAATAAGATCACCCAACACTATCTGGGCGCACACATCATATTTAATTTCCAATAAACACAATATGAATAAATAATATAGATATTTCATCATTAAAATCATATAAACAATCATTATTAATTTTATAAATTGATAACCTATGGAAAAGAAATGGGTTTCAAATCAATCACTTTGAAACATTACTAACCTGTGAAAAAGAAATAGGTTCCACAATAATATAATTGAAACATGGTTAAACCGTGTAAAATAAATGGGTTCCATGAATATATATTTAAAACATGGTGAACCAATTGAAAATAAATTGTTTTATAATAATCTATTTGAAATATGGTTAACTTGGGGAAATTTAACTGCTTTCATTACAATCTCTTGGAAACATGATTATCTTATGGAAAATAAATGGGTTCCAAAACAATATATCTAAAACTGACTTAATTTATACAATTATATAATATGGATGGTTTAAATACAACATATACCCATTGGATTAAGAATACAAGCTTTTTTTCTTTGATGAATAGAAATACCATAAAAAAGATATTTAAAACATTCTTGATGAAAATAAACCTTTTCATTTTGAAAATAACTTATTAAAACTAAAAGTTAAAAAAAATTGAAAACAAATTATTTAAAAATAATATTCAAAACATATAAAGGATGTTTTTAAATCATTTTATTTTTATGAAATCTGTAAATTCCATCCATGCCGTACATGTTAAAATAATGATTTATTTTCTTTTTCAGTAAGAGATAAACAAGAATTATTTTAAAAATAAAATAATGATTACTTTGAAAAAAAATTATAAAAGGAAAAAAATGTTAAACAATTATGTAATATATCACTTGGAAAATTTTAAAAAACTTTTTTGAAAACTTTTTTTGAAAACATCATTTTGGTAGAAAACAGATTTTCGACAGAAGATAGAAATTAAGTAAAATTTTCTTTAAAACATTTTCCCAATTATTTTATGTAAGAAGTGTGGAAAATGGTAATATTAATTTAAAATATAATCAATAACTATAGTATAATAAATTTCATTATAATTATTATGAGATGGATCTTAATATATCATTATTGGAAGCATAATCATAAATAATCCAGATAAATGGTGTTATTGTAACATAAGACACATACCACTTTTGTAACATTGAATCCTAATTACCATTAAAGAATATCATTAAATGAAACTTATAATGTCCTGAAAATAATGATATTCAACATATATAATGTAAAATTAGAATTATATACACCTCAAAATATAAGATAGGTTTATAACATAACATATGTCTCTAAAAAAGAAAATTGAGACAAAAATACCATACCACTTTGGTAACATTGAAATAATAAAACCCATAAAAGAGAGATCCTAAAATGGATATGTCAATCAAAAAAAATTTAAGTATAATTTTCGAGAAATACATTAATTCTAAATATATACACCATAAAAAATAATTGGTGAATGTGGAATACATCTTATAGACATAAAAATGTGACTAGAATACCCTTATCTTACACTTCCTTTTGGTTGATCATGACGTACCCTTCTATATATTTCTTTTAAAAAAGATATAATTTTTTTTAAAACTCATATTAATATTTATAATATCATATATGATACTTTTATAGCATACTTTCACCCATCAATTAATATTAATTCATATTTTTATTTTTTTTAAGTGTTAATTGCCTTATTTTCTCTTTCATACTTTGTTAGGAAAGTTTAGGTTCCTGTGAATATTATACAGTTTCATAATATCCAAAATAATAATCATGATATAATTATAATATTTATATATCAATTATAATTTTAAAACTAGTAATTAAATATTATTAAGAAAAATTTACTAACCTTAGGATCAGGGAGACGATAAGTCGTACGTACACATGTGTAATATTTCAATTTTTCAATGATAATTATGGAAAGAAGGTAAGTAATATTATATATTTTTGGAATTATATTTATATCATAAATACTATATTATATTATTGTATATAATTACATAAATAATTATTATGGTGTGGTGAATAAATTAGAGTGGCATCACTTAGTAAAGGTGGTAATCCACACATACACAAATGACGTTATCACTTTTTCAAAGAGTGAAAACGTAATAAAGAAAATGATATATTATATTTATAGAATGAAAAATATATAAAAAATATAATAATTTTTTAATTTATATCACATATATTCATTACTTTTATCCTTTTACCGACCATGTAACATGTTATTAAAAAACAAATCACATCACTTCGCAAAGCGGTGGTTCTCCGTACACACGAGCGATGTTATCATATCCCCTAAGGAATGTAAATTAAAAATTAATATTTTATATAATGACTCCTTATATATAATTATTCTATAAATAACATGTATATAATATATATCCCTCATCATACCCATCCATGAGAGGTGGTAATGGAAAAATTAACGACATCGGTTCGTGATGCGGTAGTCTGCCTTACACATGAATGATGATTTCATATCACATTTTATAGAATTGTAGATGGTTTTAGGTAATGAAATTATTTTAAAAAAATAAAAAAAATAATATATACTTAGGTTATTATATGATAATGGTTTAATAATAATCTAAGGAGATGGAGAAAAAAACAAAATAAAAATCCTCATTGAAGAACGCTACCTCATCTTTAGGTATCCTCCGTTGCTTTTCATCAAAGTCATTCCAGAGCTGTCTTTATTATACCCAAAATAACTATTATAGGATGATATTAGGGAATTTTTTAATTTATTTGGGATGTTATTGGATGAATCAAGGAGGTTTTATTGTGTTTATAAGGGAGGATAGTGGTTTCATTTTATTAGTGGGGGAGAGAACAAAATTGGATTTTTTGAAAATAATTTAGTGCTCCGATGTTTTTCTAAATCGAAAAAGTTAAAAAATGAACTATAATCAAACATAAAAGGTTTCATTGTCTAAATAATTCTATAAAATTGTTTTTATACTAGTTTATAAGTCATTTTAACCCTTATCTTCTTAGTTCAACCCCACAGAAAATCTATTTTTACGTTAACCGCGGTAAATAATTTTTACTATTTTTACAATTCATTTTGGTAAAGTATTAATTTAACATATAATATTATAAAAATTATTATGATTAAAAATATTCAATCATTTTTAACAAATTTAATTCTCATAATTATCAAAATTTAATCCAAAATTAATCCTAGAGATTTGATGAGAAAGTGGGGTTTTAGTAAGAAATATATTCAAAAGGTTAAAACATTTTATATCAAAATTGAATATGAAATTGATTAAAAAGAACTAAATTAGATTAATAGATATGAAAATATACTAATTTTAATTTTAAAAAAATTTAAAATATAATCTTACTTTATTAATAAATTAAATGAATAGGTTGCTTTCAATGATAATTCATTATTTTTCACTATTTATCAAAAAATTAAACATTTCAGAAAATTATCAAAAAATAAACATTATGTAATTTTTAAATGATGATTTAAAAAATTTATTTTATTTTTTTAAATAATTTTTAAACAATTTGAAAAAATGAGTTTAAAATAAAACTTGTAGACATGATGAACAAGTGTGTTTTTTAGAATTGTATTTCTTAAGCACAAGATTATTTTATATTAACTATATGTCTAATAATAATCATTGTATCAAAATATTAAAAAATTATTTGTTATTTATAAATTTAATTTAAAAAATTACTCTTTAGAGAATATTTTAATTAGTTAAAATGGAAAAACATTATGTACTTTAAAATAGTTTTCCAAAAAATACCGTTTTTAAACCGAAAAAACAAATTATACTAAAATAAAATATATTGTTGATTAAAAAGTAATTAAGTGGATTAACTAAATAAAATTATACATATTTTAAATTAAATAATATTAAATACAAAATGAGACTTTTTAATTAGTTAATTTTTTGAAAAGAGGTGACATTTTTACAAAAATCAGTATTTTTCACTATTCACTGAAAAATAATTATTTTCCAAAAAATAAAAATAAAAATCACGCAAATAAATTATTGGTATTTTTATTAAAAAATGAATTTATTTTTATCAAATGAATTTTATAAAATTCTCAAAAAAAAATTATAATATTTTTTTCGTGAAAAGCAATAAAAATCATTTTTGAAGAAAACATATTTTTAAAGGGTAAAATCACTTTTCTAAAAAAGGATTGGTTATTTACAAATAATTTATCAATAATTTATAATGAGTAGTAAATTTATATATTTCATTATGTATTTAATACTATTCGTACTCACCAATTTAATGGCTAGTCTATAACAGTTATATTTATTGTGTGTTATTTAAGCTCGGTGTTGTACGTTGAATACGATATAAAACATAATCATACTATGTTTGTGTATAGAACAAGATATTGAAGAGATTAAAATTATTTAAATAAAAATATATCATAAAGTTTCACACTGTCATATTATCATGTAATCTCAATTTTCTGAGTCCTTTGTGCTATCAAATATAATTTTCATCATTTAAAATATCTGTGTGTTACATCCTCCCCCATTTAATAAATTGTGCCCTCATAATTTTAACTTTGTTGTGAAAATAAAAAGATGGAAATTTGAAAATAGTTTTGTTGTAAAACCACATCATAAATATGGTTAATAAAATGTCTTCTAAATAAGTGAGAAATATAAGTACAAGGTTTATATGGAATGACACATAACTAGGTTTCCATATAGGATAACTTTATTTGGAATGTAAGAAAATCATAAATAATTATAAATATTGATTGATGTAATTGATCATAAGAAAGTGAATGATAAATGGAATGTTGTGGTCCTCAAAATCACAAATCCATAATGATATAAAATACTATATTATTCATTGGATATGAGTGTAATAGGATAAATTTTTTGATTCAATATTTTTTTCATAGAGTTTAAGAATTCTCTTACCATGTAGACTAATAAAATTTTAAAATATACTTATATGATTATTATAATTTCACACATTAATTAAATTCTAAAGAAATGTCATCTTTTTCTGTAACACCCTGAACTTAGTCACCCTGAGTCAGTGCATTATTACATAACATTGGAATGATACAAGGAAATCATGTACCGAAAGACCGTTCAGTTTAGTAGCCTTGGAAATACTAGATACATTCATAAGGTTTACATTACATCATAAAATGGAAAGCCACAACAACATTGTTTCCATGGAAAAAACTGAGATCCCATAGACTATCCCTGTAGGTTAATCATAATATACTTCTTCTCATCCTGGGAAAAATAAAACATAGAAAGGGGTGAGCTCAAATGCTTAGTAAGGATAACAATATAACAGAAACTTTGATAAATAAGTATAAACATTTAAGGCAATGTAAAAAACTAAAACAAAATCTTTTTCAACATAAATATTATCATAATATGGAAAATATAAATCAAAATAATTCCATTTACTTACTCACATGGATATTCTAATAGTCGAATAATCACATGAAATATCAATAGCCACTTTCATAATGAAGTAATACATAATTCCAAATTTCATAACCACATAGTCAAGACCTTGTTACAAGACTACAAATAATATTTTGTCAAGGCCTTGTGCCAAGACACTATTTTGTCTCATGACACCTACCGATTCATCAAGGAGATATAACGGGTCCACTCATCACTTACTAAGTCCAATGCATTCCTAATATGAAAATGTTTAAACATAACATAAATATTCGTATTAAAACTAGAATAATAAATGTAAATACTTTATCTATAAACCATGAATGGTATGAAAATAACACATCCATAGTCAAACATATCAAAAAACTTTCAATACAATGTGGAAGTTTTGTATCATAATAAATCAACTTCAAATAATCTTAAAATCCATCAAAGGATGTTGACATAGATGAATCAAAACCGTTTTTAGAGAAATATCTCATTCTATTTTGTAATAATTTAAAATTCATATAATTATAAAAGGAAAAATTTATTTTGGAAATAGTTTTATAAGCTTGTGAGGGAAGCTTTGATGATGTTATAACGGCAGAAAATTTCCACACCCACCGTATAATTTAAAAAAACATTCTTACCTTAATTTTATCGAAAAATTCCTAAAGTACCTTGTTTGGAAAAAGATAAAAAGATTCATTTCAGAACATATAAGGTAAAATAAGTGTATAAATTACTTTAAACCATTGTCTAGTAAATATTTAAAATTTTTTGAAATGCATTTTTAAGAAGCATGGATGTGGACGAAAAAGAGGTCCTAGTAGATAATTACCTACAAACAACCTCAGACAATGAATAGATTGTAAAATTAACCCTTACCTTATAATTTCCCTTGTTCAAGGGTAGGTTAACCTATTTTATAATGGTGAAATTATTGTTATTAAATTATACAGTAATAATATACATTAATATGATATAATATATGATCTTTTAACATTGCTTTGTTAATAATATCTTAGTATTATCGTCGTTTCGGGTGTTAACTGTTTCGTTTTCCTTTATATGCCTTATTACAAAGTAGTGTTTTTTATGGATAGGATGCATATTATTCATATTCAGAATTATATTAAGTCTTTAAATATTATTTTTAATCTTCTAATGAAAATTAGTCTTGAATGGATTTCGATGGGGAATTAATCTCATCACGTTCGTGGAGACTGTAATCTGTATGTACGCACGAGTGAAAATATAATTATTTTGATATTAAAATAATATATAATTTGATGGTATATTATATATAAAGAATCATTATCATTTTATATTTATTATTTAAATAAATTACACATCATTATTGTACCCATACAAATAATAATGTACTGAATAACAATTACACCACGACGTGGAGACGGTAAGCCGTATGTACGCACGCATGGTGACATGTCTATCAAAGGATGGATAGAATAAGGAATATGGTTGTACCATATTTATAATAACATCACAATATATAGAAGATACTGGATTCATTATTTCAGAATGGAAACAACAAAGAAATAGGAAGTGGAAGAAGAAAGGAACTTCAATGTGGTCATGAAATATTTACCTATTCTTTGGGTTCTTCCTTTTGATTTGATCGAAAGGGCTCCATAGGTTGGTTTTCTCACTAAAGAAATACCTCTAAGATGAAGTGAGGACAATTGAGAGGGTATTTGGGTAGGGTTTGGTCGAGACAAATGGCTTTGAAGGTGTGAATTTGAGAGAAGGGAAAGTGCCCTTTTATAAGAGGGGTGAGGGGAACCTTAGAAAAAACTTGAAATATTATTTTATAATAAAATCATTTTCGTTTTATAATGGATCAAAAATGGATTACATAAAGTCTATGTTGGGGATGGGTCGACAATTACTCATCCAAAAGGTTTTAGATAGGTTTGGGTCACTATATTAACTTTATATTTTAGATTTAACTCTTAGTTAATTAGTTTGACATTTACCATGTCTCTTGGCATTTTTATATTATATGGTTAATAAACATACTATAAACATCCATGAAAACCCCAAGTGGTTCATTAATTATACACGTATCATTATATAATTATTGTGCCCAGACCTTAGTTTTTTAGGAATATAATATCAATTAATAATATAATATTTGTTATAAAAACTCTTTTATGTTAATTTTGACACTATTTGGTATTTTGTTTTTTCTAAATTCATAACAGCATTATTACTTTGAAACAAATTCATATAACAAACCCTAACATGTCATATTAACCTATAAAATTAGTGTAATTCATAAAAAGTCACAAAATACATTTATTGGGATATTTATAATATCAATTATTTTAATATTTCATTAATTTGGTAATTACTGCATCATCATTGTGTCATAAATAAATTTAATTATTTAATGTCTAAAAATTATAAAAAAATACGATTAATTAGGAAATATTTTTATATTTCTAATAAATATTTATAGTCTAATTTATCTTATGTGTAACCCTATATAAAAAAATGGTTTAGTTATTAAACATTGAATTTAACACTTTTAAATCTTCTTTAAATTGAATAACAATAAACGTCCTAATCTAATACAAGTGAACCTAAAGGGTCACATATTATTCCTAAGGTTTTTTTGATCAAATTAAACTTATCTAATAGAATTAGGACATGTGTTAGGGTAATAATAATAATATCATTTTTACCCTTAATTACTATATTTACTTTTAACTGTGGTAAATAAAAATTAAGAGTTACTATTCCAAAAAAATTATTTTCATCATATTGAACAACATTTCACTTATAGATATCAACTATGTCTCTCGGATTTTCAAAATTAAACTCACAGAAGTGGTAAAATTGTGTTTTATGTAAATTTGCAAATTCTCCTATGAGGAGGGTAAAACAGGGTAAAAATTTCAATAAAATTTTTATATATCTAAAATTATTATAAACTGACTCCAATGAATTTAATTGAACTTATATATTTATTATGTATCTATTTTTACCTAAAACAAATTTAAATAAAATAAATAATTGTTTAAATAAAAAGTTGGTTTTAACTTATAACTCGGTGTTTTTCACTATTCGTCAAAAATTGAATGTGTTTAGAAAAATACAAAAAATTCACCCTAAGATAATTTCGATATTATGAATCTAAAAATGAAGTCCATTTTGAAAGATAAAATTAATAAAATTTCAAAAATTCGGTATTACTACTAATTATGGCTAGTTTTATTGGTTGTGGTGTGTTAGAACTCGAAGTTGCGTACAACACACGTTGTTGTATTATTTAAAGAGAATCATACCGTGGATGCTTGGGGTGTTACATTTTCCTCCCCTTAAAATAATTTTGTCCTTGACATTTCTAGAATATTACTGCATAAAATGATTCGGGTGGTTTCCCATCATAAGTTCCTCGAGATTCCACATTGTCTCTTCCATCTTATGGTTTCTCCATAGAACTTTTACCAGACGAGTCGTCCGGTTTCTCAACACTTGTTCTCTTGTATCAAGAACCTTGAAATGCTCTTCACAATAAGATATATCAGGTTCTAGTTCTAATTCCTCATAGGTAATTACATGCATTGGGCCAGACTTGTATTTTCTCAATAGTGATACGTGGAATACATCGTGAACTTTGGAGAGACGTGGCGGCATTGAAAAACAGTAAGCTACAGCCCTAATTTGTTCTAGAATTTCGAAAGGTCCAATGTACCTGGGACTCAATTTTCCCTTCTTACCAAAACATATAACACCCTTCCATGGAGATACCTTCAAGAAAACATAATCTCCAACCTGAAATTCCAAATTCTTCCTTCAGTTATCAGAATAGCTCTTCTACCTTCATTGGTCTGCTTTGATGTGGGTTTGGATTACCTTCAGCTTTTCTTTCGTTTCCTCCACAATTTCTGGGCATATGAGTTTTATTTCACCAACATCATCCCAATAGGCTGGTGTGTGACATCTCTTTCCATATAACTCTTCATATGGTGCCATTTGAATACTTGAATGGAAGCTATTTTTATAGGAAAATTCTACCAGAGGTAAATATTGATCCCACATACCTTGAAAGTCAAATAGGAATGATCTCAACATGTCTTCTAAGGTTTGAATAGTCTGTTCTAATTTTCCATCAGTTTGGGGGTGGTAAGAAGTGCTCAAATGAAGTTCAGTATCCAGGGATTTCTGAAGACTTTTCCGAAATATTGATGTAAAATGGGGATCATGATCGGAAACAATCAATAGTGGTACTCCATGAAGCCTTAAACCTTCATTAATATATAGTCTTTCTAGATGTTCAAGTGGTAAATCTTCTCTTATATCAAGAAAATGTGTTGACTTGTAAGAAGATCAACAATGACCCATATTTCATCTTTCCTTCCAGGAGTCTTTGGTAGTACCATGAAAAAGTCCATCATAATATTATCTCATTTCTACTTAGGTATGGGAAGAGGTTTCATGACTCCTCCAGGCTGTTGCCTTCCAGCCTTTACTTGTTGATAAACCATACATCTTGAAAGAAAATCAGAAATCTCCCTCTTCATGTTGTCCCACCATAAATGTTCCTTCAAACATATATACATCTTAGTGATACCGAGGTGTATAGAGAAATTGGAACTGTGAGCATCATCCAACAATTCCCTTTTAAGATCAGTTATATCGGGAACACAAAGCCTCTTCCCAAATTTCAAAATTCCATCTTCATACACAATTTCACTCAATCTCCCAACATTTATATATTTAATCTTCTTTTGAAACTCTTTATCACCGATATGAGAAATCTTTATCCTTTATAGTAAATATTGTTTGGAAACCATTTGTAAAAGTATTGATGTTTCACCTTCTATGGTGATTCCCATATCCATCATGAATAGATACATGTATATAGGATCATTTTCAACTATCATCTTGTTCAAAACATCATGATCATTTCTACTAAAATCATCTGCCACCTTATTTTCCATCCCCGGGTGGTAGTGTATAGTGAAATAATAATCTTCGAGTAGTTCAAGACATCGTCTTTTCCCCATGTTAAGTTCTTTCCGTGAGAAAATATATATCAAACTCTTATGGTCTGTATATATCTCACATTTTTCACCATATAGATAATGTCTCCATATCTTCAAAGAAACGATTACAACTACTAACTCAAGATAATGAGTATGATAGTTTTGCTCATGATTTTTTAGCTGTCGTGATGCATAGGCAATAACACTATCATTCTGCATAATGACACAACCAAGTCCTTTCTTTGAAGCATCACTATAAATAACAAACCCATTATTCCCAGATGGCATATTCAATATAGGAGAATTGACTAATATTCCCTTCAGTTCTTCAAAACATTCTTCACACTCTTTTGTCCAAACAAATTTAACCCCTTTACGTGTGAGCTTGGTTAATGGGTTAGCCAATCGGGAAACATTTTGAATGAAATGCCGATAATAACCTGCTAAACCAATAAAACTACGTAGCTCAGTTATACTCATCGGTGACGGCCATTTTCGGATTGCCTTAGTTTTTGAAGAATCAACTGATATTTCATCCTTAGAGGAAATATGGCCAAGAAAAGAAATATCTTGAAGCCAGAATTCACACTTGCTAAACTTCCCATATATTTCATTTCTTTTAAGAGTCTTCAGGATAATGCGCAAGTGATTTTCATGATCTTCGTAGCTTTTGGAGTTTACCAATATATCATCAATAAATACCACCATAAAGTCATCAAGATATTCCTTGAAAACCCTATTCATTAGATCCATCAAGATAGAGGGTGCATTAGTCAATCCAAAAGGCATTACTGTAAACTCATAATGCTCATACATAGTTTGAAATACTGTTTTCGGAATGTCTTCCTTCTTCACACAAAACTGATGATATCCAGATCGAAGGTCAATATTTGAAAAGTATTGAGCTCCATGAATGTGGTCAAACAAGTCATCAATGTGAGGTAGGGGATACTTGTTCTTTATTTTTATAACATTGATCTCCCTATAGTTAATGCACCAACTCATAGATCCATCTTTATTCTTAACAAAAAGGACAGGGGCACCCCATGGAGAAACACTAGGGCGAATAAATCCCTTATTGCTAAATTCCTCTAGTTGTTTCTTTACTTCAATTAATTCCATAGTGGCCATTCTATAAGGGGTCTTCGATATGGGCCTTGATCCAGGAATTAAATCAATCGAAAATATAATTTCTCATTCTAGAGGATGTTCAGGTAAATATTTTGGAAACACATCAACAAATTTGTTCACAATAAGTACATCCTCTATTTGAACATTATTTTCCCCACCCAAAGTTATTTCATTCTCTTCCTCCCCAATAATTGAATTTAGTTGAGCTACTGGGGGTGGATCTAGATAAGAATTAGGTGGTTATGTTTCTGCTCTAAAGATAATGTACTCATTATCATCATCAAAAAGGTAACCTCCTTCTTCTTATAATAAATTTTTGCATCATGGTCTGAAATCCAATCCATACTGAGGATTATATCAAATTAAATCATTGTTATGATGACGAGATCACCAGATAAAGAAAATTTATATTCCCTAATGGGAACTGATTCAGAAAACATTGTTGCAATGATACTTTCCTTATAAGTTTTTAATGAAAACTCCCTTGTTAAATAAAATTGGAAATATCTAATTTTCTTAGAAAACTGGGAAGATATAAAATAATGTGACGAGCCAGAATTAAATAAATCATTTTCTAAACTTGAGGAAACCATTAAATTACCTTCCACTACGTCTTTCGGAGCTTCGACCTCAGTAGTAGTGATAACATAAACATGGCCTTGATCCCTTGGCCTCTTCTGAGGTAAGTTCCCCTGATGCTTAGGAAATTCATTCGCATAATTCCTACTTTCTCTACAATTGTAGCATTCAACATCGACAACCTCTTTCTTCTCCTTGAAATCACGATCTTGGTGGCCCTTTTCACCACACTTGTAACAGACTCCCATTACCTTCTGGAAAGTACCAGAGTTTTTCTTCCCACATTTAATGTAGGATGGATATTTAACTTTTTCTTTTTCCCCCTTATTTCCATTTCTAGAGTGTTCAGCAGATCTCTTCTTCACTTGATTTTCTTTAAAGTCATAAGACATAGAGAATTATTTTTTCTGTCTTGATAGCACATGAGAAAATATCTTCATATGATGAGAAGTATTGTCTGTCTAATGCTCGATGGAGAAATGGTATTAACCCATCAAAGAAATGATCAATCTTAATTCTTGGGTTATGTATATAATCTACAATATGCCTCTCTAACCTTGTAAATTTAGCTTCATACTTTGTGATATTCTCATCGTTCTTTTGCCTCAGACTAAAGAAATTGCCTTTCTATATCCGCTCGATGGTCATGGGGAAATTATTTATCTAGGAAAAGCTCTTTAAACTCCCTCTATTACATATTTGATACCACCTCATCTTCCTTTGTGTTTTTAATCAATAACCACCATTTATCAGCATCTCCAGTGAGGCGATAAATTACAATGACAACTTTTTTCTTTTCGATACTCCCCAAGGCATGGAATATTTTTCTATGAAATTTATCAATTTCATAGATACTAGTGGATTTGTACCCCCATTGAATGTTGGTGGTTGTTGCCTCATGGAACAATCTAACATTGATCCTCCACACTGCGGATCAATGTGCTCCATACGGGTAACATTATTATTGATACCCTGAGTGAGTTGTCCCAGTATGATGATTAGCTGATCAACACCACAAGCATCAGCAACACCACTATAATTATCTTGAGTTTAAAGGAAATTTCTACATGGATTACATGTGTTGATATAGTTTCCATTCCTTCCACCAGGTGACATTTATAAACAATTCCATAAACTAAATTAGTTTATGAACTGTAATAAATAAATTCAAACTTCTAAAACACTTAACATAAATTGAACAGTTTACGGATATAATCAATATTCATAAAAATGTTTTCTTTGAGTATGTATATACTCATAAACCCTTCATAATGGTTTGTAAAGAAAATGAGAATTATCCAAATCATATCCCTCAGGAGTATCGTAACCAAGAGTGCAGCAAGACCTGTTATCATGCACCAGTTCCCATTCAAGTCTAGCTGAAAGCGCTGTTATAGGGTTTTACCCCTAGGTACATCTGTGCGAAAGCCACCTATACTTGATCATATCCAGACATGGATGTATTGCATAGAAAACTCACAAAATCTCTACAATACCAAAATTCTAGGATGTTCATCTATACTAATCCTCAAAGTCCATCTTAGGGCATTGTTCTCTAATCAGAGTTTATCTAAATCAAGATACCAAGGTTTATAATGAACTTCCTATGATACCAAATGTAACTCCCCGACCCCGATTAACCAGAGTTGATGCATTATTACATAATATTTGCATGATACAAGGAAATCATGTCCCGAAATACCGATCAGTTTAATAGCCTTGGAAATAATATTTACATTCATAAGGTTTACATTACATCATAAAATGAAAAACTAAAACAACATTGTTTCCCTGTAAAACACTGATATCCCATAGAATATCCCTACAGGTTAGTCATAATATAATTTTTCGCTTCCTGGGAAAAATAAAACATAGAAATGGGTGAGCTCAAATGCTCAGTAAGGATAACAATATAGCAGAAACTTTCATAAATAAGTTTAAAAATTTAAGGCAATGTATAAAACTAAAACAAAATCCTTTTCAACATAAAATTCATCATAATATGGAAAATATAAATCAAAATAATTCCATTTACTTACTCACATGGATTTTCTACTAGTCGAATAATCACATGCAATATCAATAGCCACTTTCATAATGATGGAATTCATAATGCCAGACTTCATAACCACATAGTCAAGGCCTTGTGCCAAGACTAAAAATAAGATATTGTGGAGGCATTGTTCCAAGACACTAGTTTGTCTCATGAGACCTACAGATTCATTGAGGAGCCATAGCAGGCTCCACCGGTCACTTACTAAGTCCAGTGCATTCCTCATATGAAAAGGTTTAAACATAACACAAACATTCATATTAAAACTGGCATACGAAATGTCAATACATTATCCATATACCAGGAATGGTATGAAAATAAGACATCTAGAGTCAAAAATATCACAAAACCTTCAATACAATGTGGATGTGTTGAATCATAATAAATCAATGTCAAATAATCTTAAAATCCTTCAAAGGATGTTGACATAGATGAAATCAAAACCTTTTTCAGAGAAATATATCTTTAAATTTTGAAATCATTTAAAATTCATATAATTATAAAAGAAAACATTTATTTTGTAAATATTCGTATATTCTTGTAAGGTAATCTTTGACGATGTTATAATGGAAGAAAATAGATGCACCCGCCGTATAAGTAAAAAAACATTTTTACCTTAATTTTGTCGAAAAGGTCATAAAGTACTTTGTTTGGAAAACAACGGAAAGAATCCTTTCAGAACATAAAAGGTCAAATAAGTGTATAAATGACTTTAACCCATTGTCTAGTAAATAGTAAAAATGTTTTGAAATATATTTTTAAGATCCATGGATGTGGATGATAAAGAGGTCCCAGTAGATAATTATGTATAAAAACCTCGGATAATGAAGAGATTGTGAAATTAACCATTACCTTGTACTTTTCCTTCGTTGAGGGTAGATTAACCTCCTATATAATGGTGAAATAAATTTTATTAAATTATACGAGAATCATATACATTAATATGATATCATATATGATCTTTTAACATTACTTTGTTAATAACATCTTAGTATTATCGTCGTTTCGGGTGTTAATTGATTTGTTTTCCTTTATATTCTTTGTTACATAAGTAGTGTTTGTTATGGATAGGATTTATCTTATTCATATTCAAAATGATATTATGTCTTTAAAAATTATTTTTAATCACCTAATGAAAATTATTCTTGAATGGATTATGATGGGGAATGAATCTAATCGCGTTCGTGGAGATGGTAATCTATATGTATGCATGAGCGACAATATCATTATTTTGGTAATTAAATAATACATAATTGGATGGTATATCATATTAACAGAATAAATATTATGTTATATTTATTATTTACATCAATTAAACATCATTATTATACCCATCCAAATAATAATGTAATAAATAACAATTACACCACGATGTGGAGACAGTTAGTCGTACGTACGCACGTATGGTGACATGTCATTCAAAGGATGGATAGAATATTTAATATGGATGTAACATATTTATAATAACATCAGTGTTTATATAATATACTATAGTTATTATTTTATAATGGAAACAACAAAGAAATAGGAAGTGGAAGAAGAAAGGAACTTGAAAGAGGTTATGAAATATTTACCTCTTCTTCGGGTTCTTCTTTTTGATTTGATCAAAAGGGATCCTTAGGTTGGATTTCTGACTAATGGAAGGCCTATATGATAAAGGGAGAAATTTGAGAGGGTATTTCGGTATGGTTTGGCTGAGCCAAATGGCTTTGAAGGTGTGAATTTGAGATAAGGGGAAGTGCCCTTTTATAAGAGGGTTGAGGGGCAGCTTAGGAAAAGAAAGAAATATTATTTTATAATAAAATTATTTTCGGTTTCTAATGGCTCCAAATTGAATTATTTAAATGATAAATTGGGTATGGGTCGACAACTACTCATCCAATATGTTTTAGACCGGTTTGGGTCACTATATTAACCTTATCATTTAGATTTAACTCTTAGTTAATTAGTTTGACATTTACCATGTCTCTTCGCATTTTTATATTATATGGTTAAGAATCTTACTATAAAAATTCAATATAACCCCATGTGGTAAATTAATGATACACCTATCATCATATATGTCTTTTGGATGAACTATAGATTTTTAGGAATTGAATGTTAATTTATTATATAATATTTGTTTTAAAAACTCTTTTATGAAAAGTTTGACACTATTTGGTATTTTTCTTTTGCTAAATTTATATCAGAATTATTACTTCAAATAAAATTAATCTAACCAACCATAACATGTCATATTGACCTATAAAATTAGTTTAATTCATAAAAAGTCTAAAATTACATTTATTTGGATATTTATAATATCAATTATTTTAATATTTCATTAATTAGGTAATTACTCCATCATCATTGTGTCATAAATAAATTTAATTATTTAATGTCTAAAAATCATAAATAACATACCATTATGGAGGAAATAGTTTTATATTTATTATTAATATTTATATTCTAATTAATCTTATGTGTAACCCAATATTAAAAATGGTTTAATATTAAACATTGAATTTAACACTTTTAAATCTTCTTTGAATAAAATAATAATAAATGTCCTAATCTAATACAAGTATACCTAAAGGATCATATTTTATTTATAAGGTTTTTTGGGTCGAATTAATTATATTAAATAGAATTAGTACATGTGTTAGTGTAATAATAATATCATTTTAACCCTTAATTACCCTATTTACTTTTAACCGTGGTAAATAAAAGTAAAAAGTTACTATTGAGAAAAATTTATTTTAATCTTATTGAACCACATTTTACTTACTAATATCAACAGTGTCTCTCAGATTTTAGAAATTAAACTCACCGAAGTGGTAAATTTTTGATTTATGTATATTTGCAAATGCTCCTAGGAGGTGGGTAAAAGACTGTTAAAAGTTAAATAAAACTTTTATATATCTAAAATTATTATAAACTAACTTCAATGAATTAAATTTAACTTATATATGTATTATGTATCTATTTGGATAATAAATAAATTTAAATAAAATAAATAATTATTTAAATAAAAATTCGGTTTTAAACTATAACTCAGTGTTTTTCACTAATCATCAAAAATTGAAAGTTTTCATAAAAATATCAAAAATTCACCCTAAGATAATTTTGATATTATGAATCCAAAAATAAAGTCCATTTTGAATGAAAAAAATTATAAAATTTTGAAAAGTGGGTATTACTTTTCATAACAGCTAGTTTGATGGGTTGCGGTGTGTTAGAAGTCAAAGTTGTGTAC
The DNA here is from genome assembly GCA_963277665.1 of Viscum album. NCBI lineage: Eukaryota > Viridiplantae > Streptophyta > Magnoliopsida > Santalales > Viscaceae > Viscum > Viscum album. The sequence goes on from OY728142.1 coordinate 890,270,533, forward strand.
AACATACACTATTGTATTATTCAAAGAGAAGCGTACTGTGGAAGCTTAGTGTGTTACATTTTATCCAAATGATTTTTATTCATGATGAATTTTTAATTCCTAAATAAATATGATAAATTTGTAAAGGACCACATAATCTCCAAATAATAATAAGATATTGCTCCTATATATATACATTAAAAAAACAAAAAATGGTTATAATATAGTAAGATAATTTCCAAAAATAAAACTTAATACATTAATCTCTAAATTTAAATTGTAATACCAAAAATTCAAACCAAATCATTCCATTAATTAAGCATCTTTAAAATTATTTAAATAATTCCTATATATGTTCAAAACCTAAAGATTAAAAGGATTTGATCATATATTCTTCAATGATAAATAAATATTTATTCCCCAAAAAAATCCAATATGTTCCCAAAATTAACATTATATTTACATATAAAAATATTTTACTAACTAGGAAATTGTGTAGGAAAGTGGGAGACACTACACACTTTTCTCTCTTTAGTTATGGGTTCAACCCATATGACCTTTCCATATGCGATGGGTTGTCACTTGACCATCTTATTGTCCCTTTTTTTAAACATGAAATAATAATTCCACCCTAAATAAAATTTCATGTTGATCGTAGGGTTTACAAGTACCAAAACCCAATAAAACATATCCAATAACTTCATTAATAATATCAAAAATTTTACTACTTATAACCCTCAATGGGGTGACTAAATATTTGAACTTTTGATCATTCTTATGATTACAAACCTATGATGGTATCCAAACATATTAAGATAACCTCACATGAAAACATCGTAATCTTAGAAGGTATATAAACTATTTATTTATTCCAACTATAGTATCCCAAGACCCACACTCTTGGATCTAATGCTGATATCAAAAAAAATACATTTCTAGATTTCATGCTAATAATTGTGGCCCAATTTTTTTCTATATAAATTGTAAAACATGAAAAGAAGAAATTGGATCCCATAAAATATATAGGACCTTTTAGGTTTACAATTTTAGATAATTAGGAAACAAACCCTACATAAACACTACCAATTTCATCAAATTATCATTTCTCATACATAACCAAGCTTTTCTTTTTTCACATTAAGTCATCATAAACATACATATGATATATCTTATCAACATAATTCATTAGACCTCATTATTTATAACTTATGGAATAGGAAACATAAGAAGTGTGAGATAAAGTTCTATGTAAGTGTAAACAAAAGAAATAAAAATTGAATGTCATCAATGGGCATAAGGTGTGCATACGGGTGTGATGATATAATTGAAGTGCATGACTATAACATTAGAATATTCATACCCATAATACCTCAATCATCAGACATGAAAATGTGGAAAAAGGATTTTATATTGTAAATATTCATAATAATCAGTAATCATGATCCATTTGGTAATAATCTTTATCAAAGGAAACATTATAAAACCATTACAATCATAGATAAAACATGTTGATATCATGGGACATCATCTCGATTGAACACTACAAAAACCATTAATGAAACATTATAATTGGAATAACCATATGGTTGAATTCCAGTATAACTCTACGAAGAATATAATCATTACCAAATTCATTAATTTTTATTTTGGAACTCCCTTCGTATAAGCTATAACGGGCTCACCCAACACTCTCTGGGATCACCCTTCATATAAACTATAATGGTCTCATCTAACAATATCTAGGAACACCCATCAAATATAATATCCAAGAAATAGAACATGAATAAATCGCACAAATATTTCATCATGAATCTAATATAAATAATCATTATTTCTTTTATAACCAAATTAACCCATGGAAAATAAATGGGTTTATATTAATCTTTTTGAAACATGATTAACCATTGGAAACAAAACAACTTCCATAATAATCTATTTGGAACATGGTTAACCAGTTGAAAAAAATGGGTATATAAAAATCTATTTGAAACATGGTTACCCCTTGGAAAATAAACAAGTTTTATAAAAATCTCTTTGAAACATGGTTAATCCATGGAAAAGAAATGACTTCCATGACAATATATTTGATGTATGATTAACATATAGAAAAAAATAGGTTCTATAATAATATCTTTTAAATTTATATTTACCAATCTATATTAATTACAAGGATAATATCAATATAATATATATCCATTGGATTAATAATAAAATGTTTTTGATTTTGAGGAATTAAAATACCATAAAAATATTACTAAAAACATTCTTGCGGAAAATATAAATTTTATTTTGAAAATCCCTTTTAAAATATAAAATTTCAGAAAAAAATTTCTGGATAATATTATTTTGAAAAAAATAAATGAAAATTATAAATGATGTTTTAAACTATTTTAGTGATTATGAAAACTAGAATTTTTTTCACATCATACACATTAAAACAAATATTTCATTCACATTTTCAGTGAAATCCAAATATGAATTATTTTGAAAATGAAATAAATATTCCTTTGAAAACATTTTATATAAGGAAAAAATTAGATAAAAATTTATTTAATAAATCATTTTGAGAAGGTTAAAAATATTTTTCAAAATATTTTTTGAAATCATCATCTTGGTATAAAATATATTTTTGAGCAATGAGAGAAATGAACTAATATTTTGTTAAAAATAGTTCTAAATTATTTTAAGTACCAAAGAGTGTAAAACCAGTAATATTACTTGAAAATATCATCAATATCTAGTGTAGAATAAATTAATGAGAATTATTGTGAGATAGATAATAAGATATCATCATCTGAATTATAATCACAGAGAATCCTGATAAATGATGAGATAGAAACATAAGACTATTACCACATTGGTAACATTGAAACATACTTCCAATAACATAATTTCATTAAATTAAATTTATAATATCAATAACATAAGGATATTCTGGATATAACATGTCAAAGTATTCATATATACAACTCAAAAAATAATATAGGTGTATAACATAACATACGTCTCAAAATGGAAAATTGATACAAAAATCTCTTCTTGATTTGGTAACTTTGATACCATAAACAAAATGAAATAGAGATACACCAATGGATATTTAAATAATCACAAATTTGAGGATAATAATAATAAAAAAATTCATGGGTAGTGTATACACCACAAAATAAAATAATTTGTTTATTTGACATACATCTCAAAGAAATAAAAGTGAGACTAGAAAACCCTCACCTTATGATTTTTTGGATGATAATGACTTAAACTCATGTATAGTGGTTTTAAACATGTAATTAAATTATTACATAACCGTGTTAAAATTTATAATTTCACATATGATCCTTTTATAACACATTATCAACCATTTGTTAATAATATTTTTTTATTTTTTTTATTTTTTTTGTTAACTTCATTATTTTCTCTTACGTGTTGTGTTATGAATGTTCTAATTATTGTTCATATTATATAGTTACATCATCTAAAAAATAATAATAATGACATAATTATCATATTTATACTTCAATTTTACCTTTAAAACCAATCAAGAAATATGGTTATGAAAATTGGACTAACGTTATGATCATAGAGATGGTGAGTCGTACATACGTATAAGTAATGTTTCCATTTTTCAATGATGATTTTGAAAAGAAGGTAAGTAATATTTTACCTCTACATAATGATAATTATATAAAAAATACCATATTATTTAATTATATATACTAATTAATATATTTATTATTGTGTGGTTATAAATAGAGAGTCACATCGCTTCGTGAAGGTGGTAGTACACACATACATGAATGACGTATCACTTTTTTAGTGAGAAAAATGGTAAGAAATAAAATCATATATTATATTTATATAATAATAAATATTTCCATAATGTAATAATTACCTATTTTATATCACATATATTCATTATCATTACCCTTTTACCATCCATACAACACATTAGGGAAAAATGAATCACATCGCTTCGTGAGGCGGTGGTCCGCCATACACACAAGCAATATTATCATATCCCCTATTGAATGGAAAGTAAAATTGTATACATGATATAATGATTAAATATTAATAATTATTTTATAAATATCATATAAATATTTTATATCCATCGTTATTAATAACTGTTAGAGGTTGTAATGAAAAAATGAATGACATCGGTTTCTGAGGTGGTAGTCTGCCATACCCATGAATAATGATTTCATATCCCATCTGATGGAAGTGGATATGGTTTTGGTTATTAAATTATTATTAAAACATCCTGATATATGAAATATTTTTATTTCATTATTTAATAATTGTTTAATAAAAATTTACGGATATGGAGAAATAAATAAAATAAAAACCGTTATCGAAGAATGTTATCTCTTCTCTAGGTATCATCTTTAGGGTTCAACGAAAGGCCTTCCTATATAAGATTTATAGAAATGATAAGGCGTATATGATGAGAGGAGGTAATTTAGGAAGTTATTTTGGTTGGTATTGGATAAACCAATTTGGTTTGAAGGGGTTAATGAGGGAGGAGATGTGGTGGCCTTTTATAAGTAAGAGAGATTACAAATTTGGCATTTTTGAAAAGAATTGAGTACTCCTTCATTTTTCACACACCAAATTGGCCCAAAATGGATAATTATAGAACCTAAAAGTTTTAATGGTATAAATATTGTCATAAAACAGTTTTTAAACAAGTGGATTGGTCATTTTGACCCTTATCTTCTTAGTTTAATCCCACAAAAAATCCATTTTTACTTTAACTGCGGTAAATAATTTTTTATTGCTTTACTATTCATTTGTGTCAAAAATTAATTTAAATTTATTTCATAACATAAATTATTCTTATTTAAAATATGCAATAAATTTTTTCAAATTTAATTCATGTAATCAAAAAAAATTATTTTAAAATTATTCCCACAGATGCAATGTGAAAGTAGGTTTTTTAAAAAGAAAAACTTTCAAAAAGGTTTTGATCTTTTTATATCACAATTAATCATAAAATTTATTAAAAATAATAAATTATATTAATGTATATATATTTGATCAAATTTTAAAAAACATATAATTGAAAATATAATTAAACTTTATAAATAAATTAAATGAATATGCAGTTTTCAATTAAAATTCATTATTTTTCATTATTCATCACAAAATAATTTTTTTAGAAAATTATAAAAAAAACAATTATATATTTTGTAATTTTTATTTCATAAATTAATTTTATTTTTTGATAAAAAATTATAAAATTATAAAATATTAAATTTAAAATAAAAAAAAAGACCTGACGAAACATATATTTTTTTGAGAAGTGTATTTTTCAAGCACAAGATTATCTTATATTAAATCTCTATCAAAAAAGTTAACATTATGTATATATAAATTAAAAAATATTGATATAAAATTTATTAATTCCATTTAAAACATTCCTAAATAAGTATTATTTTAATTAATTAAAATTAAAAAATATTATGTACATTAAAACATTTTTTAGAAAAATAACATTTTTAAACCAAAAAACATATACTAAAATACAATATAATGATGATTAAAAAATAATTAAGTGCATTAAATACCACTAAATATTAATTATTTTATAAGAAATAATATTCAAAACATAATTTTAATTTTATATTACATAATTTATTTAAAACAAGTGACATTTTTACATAAATAAATAATTTTCACTATTCATTGAAATAATAAATATTTTCTGAAAATTTAAAAAATGTCCCCCAAATTAAAATTTGATATTCCAATTAAGAAAATAAAGTTAATTTTATCAAATTAATATTCTAAAATTTCGAAAAAATTATTATAAATTTTATATGAAAATCAATAAAAAATATATTAGAAGAAAAAATATTCCTAAATGATAAAATCAATTTACTAAAAAATTATTTATTATTTACTAATAATTTATCAATAATTTAAATTTATTAGGATATATATATATATATTTCATAAAGTAGTTAATACTATTCATACCTTCTAATTTAAGGGCTAGGCTGTAATGATAATATATATCGTGGGTCGTTTAAGCTTGGTGTTGTGTATTGAATACACTATTGGATATAAACAATTCAAGGTTATGTTCACAAAAATTTATTAAAGTGATTACATTTATTTAAAAATAAATATATCATAAAGATTAACGATGTTATATTTTCATCTAAGCTCTATGTTGTGTGTCCTTTACACTATTAAACTTAATTTTAATGATTTAAATTTTTAGGGTGTTACAAATGAACCACTTTTATTAGTGCTCATATAGCATTGATTAATGGTATTGTTGAATAAGTGTGATTCATTAGTACTATCTACTATATGTGATTATATTATTTAGTCTATTACTTTGATTTCCATGTAACAAAACAATAATAATAATTATATAGCATATGATGATTCATCTTTTACCTAGATTTTTTAATTTATAGATCATCAAATAATATTAATGACAATATACTTCATTCAATATTCTATATTTTAAAAATAATATAATTTTTGCGATCATGTTTTATATTTATTCAAATAATTCCCAATGTATCCAAAATAAATATAATAGACATCTTCAATGCTTATTCCCCAAAATATTCAATAAAATAATAATATATTTCATGTTAATAAAATTTATTTTTTATTTTTTTATTTTTTAAAAATATGAAATAACAATATTTATTATGGGTTATGAAAGACACCTTCTTCTTTTACCCTTTTAAAATAGTTATGTTATTGAACAATCATAATACTGCCTATGATATCAATTTTTTTCTTTTTTATAGTTAATCACATATATATAATTATGGGAATCTAAAGAATGATAAAATCTCATATGCATAAATCAAAAGAGAATTTAGGGATCATCATACCTAGGAGAGAATCATGAAGTCATTGTTATGAAAAATAAAGAGGGAGAGAATCACTCATAGGTATAAATGTGATACTGTATAATCCTTATTTAAATTTGTAAAGGTTATTATTAGATGAACCCATAAGTTTTTATTCTCACTATATTTAATTTTAATGCTAAAAAACAATTTAAGGTGTCAAATGATTTCATATAAGTCATGTTCAGTTAGAAACATGATGAAATCATTTATTAATATTGAATTAATCTTGAAGTATCCTTAGGCAAGTCTTGATATTCTTGTTGAAACCATGGAGTAAAGTTCTAGGATCTTTTTATGGAAAGGAAGGATTCTAAGATTCCATCAAGGTTCTCGGACACTAGTAGGTTGCACTGTCTACCTTCTGCATAGCCACCAACTAGCCGATGGTGAAGGTAGTAGTCACCTATTACAAAATAATTCCACTGACTTACTGGTGTAGGAATACCGATCAACTAGTGGAGGAAAACTCACAAGCCAGTGTAGATGGATAGAATCAACCTTGTGATATTTTATCATCAGTCATCCGGTGGGATTTCATCATCCATCTGGTGAGTTTTGTGTAATTTTATAGATTAATAGTAGCCACATCAGCTACACTATGGAGGCTACAAGGTAACTAGTAGCATCAAGAAAATAGTTTCAAGCTCACATTTATTATGGTATAAAATACAATATATGTGGTCTACAATGACTTCAATACCCTCAATGTATTATATAAGGTTCTCAAAGCATTTTTAGGATAATTCTCACATGATTTTCACATATCGTTTTCAAATAGAATTTTTTATTGAAAACTTGGAATGAAGAATAAGGATGTTTAATGTGATTCCTTCAAGTGTGTGTGTGTCATGTATACACTATCTCAATTAATTATGTATTAAAAAGATAAATCATAATATATTATGTTTATTTAGTTTTATAATAGAATTAATTAGAAATAAAATAAATGAAAAACCATTTCTATCAATAATTATTTGAGAAAATTTAAAATTAAATTTATATTTTACAAAAGTAACCAAATTCACTCAGTACCTAGGATTTCTTATATTAATGAGGATAATTTATCAATGAAAATAAATTGTAAAATTCTAAAAATTTGGGGTAAAATCACTCCTCCACACTTGAATTATTGCACTCTCGGTAAATTTTATCACTGAATTTCAATTTCTAAAAAGATCAATTAAATGATTCATCATGCCTATATCTATATATACAAGCCGTATTTTAAATAAAACATATAGTAAATTAAGGTTTTAAATATGATGCCTCATATGTATATCTTCTTCACTATCCCATTTTTATTCAAGTGAGAGTTCTATGTCAAGGAGTGGATGACATTCGATTTAAGTGCAATCAAAGTTTTAACAAAAAGAACTTCCATTTTTTCATTAAACTTTAATTTCTTAAACCATAGTTACAACTTCAACTTCATTGATACAACTTAAAGAAATTTATTATAAGTCAATTTCCCCCTCTTTATTTTGATTCAATATTCACCTCACCTAATGAATTTACATTAAACTTTTAATAATGTTGTTATTATTATTATATATTTTTAATTTTTTTCACATCATTTTCTGTGAAAATAAATGTGATAATTCACTTAATGAAAATATATAAAAAAGGATTTTCTCACGCACATGGTGCCTGATTCCTCAATGATTCACAGTGTAAAATAAATTTCCCATTTCACTCCCACTTCGAAGGAAACATATAAATTTCTTTTGAGTTGGATCCCTAAGGTTGTTTTTCAAAGAGGACAAGTTAACTTAGATTACATAAAAAAATTTAGATCCTTTTATTATTATTCTTAAATAAAAATCTTTTCACCCATAATCCCTTTCATAGTTGTAAAATGAAATTTCAATAATTTATTTGAAAATTCACTCTAAAAACATCTACATCTATAAATTTAAAAACTAGTTAAATCCTTACCTATAAGATGAAATTTTAATAGGTAGGATGGCATATAATTTTTAGAAAAAACTGAAAAAATTTACAGAAATTATATAAATGTCAGTGTACATCAGTTTTAAAAAGAAAAAAAAATTATCAATTTTTTATTTATTTTCTTTAATTTCAAATTCTAAAAAATCTATAAAAATGAATTTAAATATATAACTAAAAAGATAAAAATATATTCCCCGATAATTATCAATGACTCTACCCCTTATGATTTTCCACATAAAATTTATCAATGAATGGAATATTATTAATTATTAGTGGAAAAAAATTGATAAGGATAAAAAAACCATGTATTTTTTATTCATCCAAAAATATTGAGTTAGAATCTCCCCTAGGTTCTTTCTAGAGAACCTTGATCTGGGCTCCTATTTTTTCCCACTTTAGGTTATCCTATAAAAATATATATTAAACATTATAAATTTTATTGAAAACTACTGAAAATAAAAAAGAAAGAGTGGGGAAATAATTATTGGTTTGTTCCCTCCAAAGAGGAGATTTACATATAAATTATGTAGCTCAATAGTCTTGTAATCATTCCAAATTTTATGTTGTATGGGTTAAGTCTGTTTTAAACCATCATGTTATCTTTCTTACAAATCTCATCATCATGAATTCATCTTGGGAGACCCCTTAAACAAAGTTCCTTATTTTCACCCCATTAACATTGTGATGTGTTATGTGAAGTTGGGGAAGTATAGAGATCTATGGGGTATCCTCATATTCTATAATGACTATTATGGATTCCTCTTCATACAATAAAAACTCTAGTAATGTTTTTAGTCATGTTCAAATAAGTGTGGGTGAGTAAATAATTTAAATTGAGTAAAATAAAATCACAAAAAGATGAATTATAAGTTCAATCCCTCATATAAATTAGATTCTACTTATATTTCCACATGAACGATCACTGGGGACACTTCTAATATTCTTAATCCCTTTATATATTAATGAATATAAAGTCAGGGGAGTATTTTATTCACCAAAGATCCTAGGATATCTTCATCCTGTTCATCCACAACTTGGGTGGACTTGTACTCATTTTCCAAGGTCAATTGTACATTTCCTTCATTCAAAAGATCTATATTCAGTTATGTTCTATCTTTTCTAGTGTGTCTTATTTAACTTATTTTATAGAGTATTTGAGTATATTTTCAAATAAATATTCATACAAATCAATTTCTTCATTCTAGGAAACCATTTATTCAATATATAGCTTCAACTTCTCTTCTAGGTTGGGTTAATCATGTTCTCATTCATTATTATTGGACTTCTCGTGTTTTAATGCTTAAAAATCAAGTTTGGAGATTTTTTGAATTATTCTATTTTAATTCTCAGAAATCATGTTTGGAGATTGTTAGACTTATCATGTTTTAATTTCTAGAAATCATGTTTGGATATTTTTGGACTTCTCACGTCTTAATGATCACAAATCATGTTTGAAGATTATTGGATTTCACATGTTTTAATGATTACAACTCATGTTTTAAACTCTCATAAGATTATGATTCAGTTTATCAAAAATCATGTTGGAATCTTGTAAAATATGTTTAATCTTGTTCTATTATATTCAAGTATGATTATGTTTAGTTTTAATCCATTCTATGAATATTTCTTCTTAAGATAGCTTACAGATATTTGGGTAAGTCTGTGACACTATAAGCTTTCTACCGATTCCATATTTTCACAAAGTACCTGACACCAATTCCTTGTTACCATTTCAAAGACACTTTAATAAGACTCCATTCAAAATTTTGAGGAACGAAAAGACGCCATTACCTGAGAAACCATTTATCTGAAACCTTTTTCTTTTTACAGATTCCAAATTTTGACAGAGTACCACACACAATAACTATGCTATTGATTCCAGAATTCTACGCAATTATGGCTTCGTGACTGTCTCACTATGATTTTCTCACTGCAACTATGACATCGTTACATATTTATCCTTTTTTATATCTTTTTAAATTAAAATTAAAATTATTTTCTAATGGTAATATTTTAGTAATTTAATGACACTTATATAATTAGTTCTATTTTCAGTCTTGTTAGTAAACAATACGAGGTATGAGGTGTGGAGATAGTGTATCTTGTCGGCTCTAACACAAGAACCTGAAAATTTAATATATAAAAGCATGGAACTAGGGAAAATATATGTAGTGGTAGATTTCATGAAAATATATAATATCATCCATACATGAAAGAATAAATTGAAGGACGAAATTTCAATTCCTACTAGTTTTAAACAAAGAAGAACCTACTGTGAGCCATCATGAAAGCATCTTTGCTGCAACTCGAAGGAGAATAGGAACATCTCACTACACTAAAAAACAGAACACCTAACTCTCAACACTCTATTTTCAGAAGAGTACTGGAACTTTGCATCTGATACATCTAAAGAGTCCAAATCTAGATTTCATGACACATAAAGCCTTCTAAACACTATCTTATTACATTTTTCTCTATTGTGTTCTGTTTTATTAATTTTTGAGTAGTGTGTGTATCAGTAATTAAAACAAACATTGTCCCCTGCACTGAAATTAAGGATACAAGATATCCTCACTCAAATATCTTTCTATACCTTGTTTCACTCATGTATAAATGTGGAAAATATCAGGTGTGACCTGGATGTTAGTTTTCCCACATAGAATAATGTAAGAGGTCCTGTGACCAAGACTGTTTCATGTACTATTGTTAACCCCGATCCATGGTGTCAATCAAATACACACACAAACACACACAGATATTTCTTGGTTGCAAGTGAACACCAAGTGGAGTGAATTAGTTCTTGGCTTTAGACTGAACCATTTGTTTTATCCATTGTGTCTTTCAATTTTGACATTCTTTATTTTAATTCACATTTCATAAAACTATATTTTACTTTGATAGTTAGTCTTGGATAGTAGTTATAACTCTTTTTCCTTTTAGAGTAGTTTAAAAAATTGTATCAATATCTCTAATTTTTATAACTGAGAATTAATCAATCTTCTTCGAAACTATTTGGAGAGTAAAACTATTATAATTTTACTACCTTGGTGAAAATGACTATTTTATTTTTAATTGGGGGAATCCTTTAAATAAAAATTTTAATAGAAATTTTTATAGGAACTTTATTCACCCCCTCTTTAGTGTTCTTCTCTGACCAACATTTGACGTCATAGGTTGTTTTCATGTTACTATTTTCAAAATTTTATAGGTGTTTTAACATCTTTTTCAACTTTGATTTTAGTTGTGTTTTAATGATCTTTAAATTTGTGTCAGTTCTAAATTTCTTATTCTTTAAAATTCTATTTCCTTATCCTGAATAATATATTGGAAGGTGCTGCTACCAAAGTACCTCCATTATTTCATGGAACAAATTATGCACAACAGAAAATTAAAATCAAAATGCACCTAGAAAGTATGGTTTTTGAGATTTTGTATACAATTATATTTTAATATAAGATTCCTTCTACTTATAATCATAATTGGGATGACCCAAATAAGGCTTCTTAAAATAATAATTTCAAATCCATCAATTTTTTATACTGTTTTTTTAGGAGATGAGGAGTTTAATAGAATTTTTGCACGTAAAATAGCCCCTGAGATTTGGGACACTTTGTCTATTTCACATAAAGAAACCTCTAGTGTTAAAGAAATGAGACTTAACAAATATACTATTAAATACAATAACTTTTAGATGATTCCTAATGAAACTATTTCTTAAATGTATCTCAATTTTAATGAAAATTTTAATACTATTATCTCTCTAGGAAGAGATGTTACAACCAAGGAGAATATCATGAGAATACTCAGGTGCTTACCATATAGATGGAGAGGGACTTCTTTATCAATTAGAGAATCATGTGACATCGAAAATTTTCCATTAAAGGATCTGATAGGAAATTTGAAGATTTATGAGGAATATTTAAACGTCAAAATTGAAAAGAAAGATGAACTAAAGTTAATGTTAGTGGCCTTAAAAACCACTAATTCCAAAATAATGAAAAGGAAAGGATATAACCTCATTTTGAAAGAACAAGTAATGAAGATTCACAATCTAATAGTGATATGAAAATGGATCAATTAGCTATAAGATTTATGAAATTTTATAAAAGAAATAAATTCATCAGGAATCCTAATTAAAATGGAAAATACGATTATAAAGGAAATTGGAAAAAGGATTGGATAAAAGGGACATGTAACAGATGATTTTCCCATGTTAAAATATAATAAAAGATTGGAGTACAATGATAGAATTTATAAAAAGTCCATGAAGGCAATTTTGTGTGATTCTCAGAATAGTTCAAGTGACTCATAATATTCAAATGATGAAAAGTCTTATAAAGACAATATTTTTTTTGAAAAACACAACTGAGGTAACCCTTGAGTCTCATATATAAAAATATTACTATTCTGAAGATAAAAGTGATTCAGAAAATATGACCAACAAAAAAATGAATGAATACTTCCAAATGGTATAGTAAACCTATAATGAACTAAAAGATAAATACGAATCTTTAAAGAAACAACATTCCTTTAGTACCATTATTAAATATGAACTTTTTATATTAAAAGTGAAAAATTATCAACTACTTAAAGAAAATAATTAAATTAAATTTTCTGATGAGAAATTGAGAAATGACTTAGAAAAATTCACCATTGGAAAGAATACTATAAAAAAAATTATTGGTAAATAATTTTCTCCTAGGTATACTACTTGTATAGGATATCCCCATAGAAAAAGGAACTTTTCTGAAAATTCTGGAAGACCCGTTTTTGTGCCTAAACCCGAAAGATATTATCCAAGTTGCAGTACTGGGAATTATTTTACTGCTTCTAGATTCTCAATATCAAATATTGTTTTCTTTTTAAATGATTTGAAATTTTCTTGTAAGAAACCCATGAGGCATTTATTGGTTCCCAAATCATTTATTACTAATGTTTGTAGACCCAAGCAAATATTGGTACCAAAATCTTCTCTTGTTTGATTCTTATTTAGAAAAAATTCTTGAAAAGATCCTGTAAAATGTTATGGTACTTGGATAGTGGATGTTCAAGGCACGTGACAGGATATTACTCATGCTTCAAGAAAATAATAAATATTGATGGTGGTCATGTCAAATTTGGTGATAATGCTAAAGGAAAAATAATTTGCCTCGGCCCAATTGGTCACTCTAACTCCATCTTAATTTATAAATTAATTTTAGTTGATGAATTAAAATATAATCTACTTATTAATTCACAATAATGTGATGATGATTTTCATGTAAAATTAGAAAATAATGCTTTTAATGTTTTCAATTATAATTTTGAATTAGTATTTTATTCTTTCAAAAATGAAAATGTTTGTACTGTTAACATAGATTATTTAGTTTTTAAAAATGTTTAATTCTAAAGTGTATTTCACAAAGCTTATTGGCATTAGAATAGAATATTATGACACTAAAATATAAAATCCTTTATAAGTATTACTAGAAAAGTTTTAGTTATGGATTTACCCAAAATTGAGTTTCCAAATGACAAAGTTTGTAATCCTTCTCAAAAGGGTAAACATCAAAAAATATCTTTCAAACCAAAGAAAGAAGTTTCAACTTATAAACCTCTTGAGTTGGTTCCCAAGGATTTTTTTTGGACCTTTTATAGTCTCAAGTATTAATGGGAATAACTATATCAATTTTCTTGTAGATAAGTATTATAGATATACTAGGACCTTGTTTTTGACTCGCAAAAGTGAAGCTTGATCTTATTTTACAATGTATGCTAGGAATATAGAGAATCACAGTGGTCTTAGAATTCAAACCCTATAAAATGACATGGTAGTGCATTTTCAAACCAAGAGTTTGAATCTTTTCACAGAAAATGGCTATAGTCATAATTTCTCAACCCTATGGACACCTTAGAAAAAATGGAGATGTAGAAAGAAGAAATAGAACACTACAAGAAATTTATAGAACCATGCTTAGTGAGTATGACTACCAATATACATTTGGGAAGAAGCGATCAATAGAACATAGTATATAATCAATAGAGTCTTAATTATAACTATCCTTAAAATAAATCCCTATGAGTTGTGAATCAATAGAAAACCCAAGGATAACTACTTTAATGTTTTTGGTTTTAGAGTCTATATCCATAACACTAAGGATAATCTATAAAAATTTTCCTCCAAGTGTGATGAAAGATTTTTATAGGTTACTCAATTTCTAGTAAATACTATAGGGACTTTAAGAAAATTACCAAATATATAGATGAATCTGTACATGTAAAATTTATTGAAACAGATCAATATGAACCTAAGGCCTCTCTATAAAATATTGAGGATGATATGTCAAATATGGACAAAAATGCTAAATATTCTAACCATTCTATGAAAGAATCTGTTAAAAATTCATGTTCTGAAAATTCTCCAGATTCAACTCACAATGAACCCAAACCAGTTGAAGAATATAGAATTACTAATCCTTCTTTTTCTAGATCTGTAAGAACCCTTAAAAACCATACTCTAGATGATGTTGTTGGATATTTAGATAATAAAACATAGACTAGAGCTTCTCTATGAAATCAGGTTGAACATCAGTATTTCTTGTCATATCAAGAGCCTAAAAACAACAGTGATGTAATCAATTATATATTTTGGGTGATAGATATGAAAGAGAAATGAAATCAATTTGAAAGCAATATATTCTGATGACTTGTGGATAAACCTAAATACATATTGACCATAGGTACTAAATGGGTGTTTAGAAATAAAGTAGATGAATGTGGTGATATATTAAGAAATAATTATATATTTTTTTCTCAAGGTTATATTCAAGAATAATGGATTGACTATGAAGAATTGTTTTTACCAGTTTCTCGACTTGAATCTATTATAATACTTCTTGAATATGCAACACATCTAAATTTCAAACTATATGAAATGAATATGAATATTGAATTCCCAAATAGTTATTTATATTCAGATTTTTTTTTATAAACCTCCTAGTTTTACAAACCCTCATTTTCCAAATAATTGTTTTTAATTAACAAAATGTTTATATGGTTTAAAATAAGCTCCATGATATTTTTATGATTGACTAAGTAGTTTTCGTATAAACAAAGCTTTTACAAATCGTATAGATGATCCTAATCTCTTTATGAAATGAAATTATTAAAATGTTATAGTTTTTAAAATATATATTGATGATATTTTTATTTTATTTTGAAAAAAAATTATGTATTGATATTTCAAATATTACTAGAAATGTATTTGAATTGAGTTTGATGGGAGAACTAAAATAATTTCTTGGATTTTAAATATTTCAAAATAAGGAGGGTATTATTTTAAATCAAATTAAATCTAATAAATATATTCTAATTTTTTTTCCATTTATATGATACTAAAAGTAGTGATACTCCAATGAGTACCGCCTGTAAGTTGGATCTTGATGATAATGGTAAATCAGTTGATCAAACCACTTTTAGAAGAATGATTGGGACTTTACTCTACTTAACTGAAATTAGACCTGATATCATGTTTAGTGTGCATGTGTGTGGTCATTTTCAAGAAAATATTAAATAATCACATTTTATTTCTGTTAAAAGGATTTTCAAATACCTCAAATATCCTACCAACATAGGACAATTTTATCCTAGAGGACAATAATTTGACTTGGGTAATTATTTAGATACTAATTTTAGTGGTTGTATGTTAGATAAATATAGATCATTTGGAAAATGTCACTTTTTGAGAAAGTCACTAGTTTCATAGTGTTGTAAAAATTAAAATTATACTGCAATATCTACTGCAGAAGCTGAATACATAGCTACTGGTGGCTGTTGTGCCCCTATTTTGTGGATGAAACACACTTTTCTAGACTATTGATATCAGTTCATACATGTCCTAATAAATTGTGATAACACAAGTTATATTAACATATTAAAGAATCATGTTTCTCATTCTAGAACAAAGTATATCGATGTAAGACATACCTTTTTGTCCGATAATTATCAAAAGGTGATATTACATTTGAATTCATTGGCACAAAACATGAGCTTACAAAAATTTTCACTAAGACATTACATTCAAAAAGGATAAATTACATTATATATTAATTAGTAATGATTAACCATGAGTGAAAAACTTATTGCCTCAATATTACTATATCAATTAACTATCTTAGGATTACTGTCTCACAACTTAATGTTATTGTTCGCTATCTCATTCATTATGATAGCACCATTTAGATTCACAAAGTAATACCGAAACCATGAATGACTATACTGGTCTCACTTTATTTATCAGAATTTATTTTTACAAATTTCTTTTAATATTGAGTGATTTATTTTCATTTTTACCTCATTTTTTTGTGACATTTGAAATCCCTAAATGATAAAAACCTATCGCTTCACTTCTCTGGAGCTCACCTCTCTCAAAACTAAAACCATATTTCTCTCTTAAACTAGTCTCCCTCATTTTCATATTTCGTGAGACAACATTGAATGCCTAGGATGAAGTGTCCATCCTCATGGACTCCTGATAAGTGTAGGTCTTGGAAAAAACAGAAAAGGCTCTTATTGTAATGCTTGGGAAACCACCAAATCTAGGTCTCGAGGATCACAAAGTTATACCAGAAAAAGAAATCTATGTGAAGTATCTCTTGATGAGTATGTCTTTGGTTCTAATAGTTCAAAAAATAATTGGGGTGGTTTGATTGGTTTACCGAGGAGAAAAAACCCGTCTACCCATGGCTTGTATAGGGGTTTATCAGTATGTTCAATGTTCCTTCAACTCCAAGAATGATTTTTTGGCTAGGACTTGGGTAAATGGTCAAAGATTAACTTATTATTAATGTTTATGGGCTACCTAAATACGAATACCTCATGAAGGTATTATTTGAGGACTTCCAAAGAGGTCCTCCTCCATCTAGTGATGTGTTTATCCAAGAAGAGGATCTTTTAATTTTGACTATAAATAAGACAATGACAAGGGAAATTGCTGATGAGGTTGATGGTGAGTTGAGGTTGTTTTTCAAGTTTGTTTAACACCACATTAGTCCAAAAAAAAGGTATTTTCCACTCTGATTTATTAGGATGTATTTTGGATACATCTTATAAAAAATGGATAGAAAATCAACTTGTGTAAGTATATTATACTTCACATGTCTGATATGCTCAAAACTACATCAAAGTACACCACCCTTTTCTATCCGAGGTTAATTTCTGCTATTTGTTTATCCAAAGGTGTGGTCGGCCAGAATAAAGAAGTGCATGAGGAATGCGATTTATGTATGTCCAAGGCTATTTTTTTGGAGAATGTAGATAAGCTAGAATCCATGAATGAAATTATAGGTTGAGTATAATAATAGGTTGTATGAGGTTTTTAATCCTGTTAAAAATCCCTCCAGACCTAAAAATGTAGCTGATCCCAGATTAGAAGATGATGGGATTGTAGAATATCCGGATGAAGAAATAGATGATGGTGTTAGTGAAGGTGTTATAAGAATATCTCCTGAGATATCAACTCTCTCTAAAAGTGATGTTGATGTATGTTAAAAGGTTAAATGTGCTTTTAAAGGAAGTGTTAGAATTGAGGAAGACCCTGCTGTAGAAGAAGAGCTTACTGTTGAGGAAGAAGCTACTACAATGGAACATTCTGAAGAATAAATTGAACCTGAAATAATAATATGTGGTTGAGAAAGAATGGAACAGGCCTTTCAACTATCTAGAGAATACATGGGCAAACCTAGCAGAGATGATATTTTGGAAATTGTTCAAGAGGATGAATCCTTTAGTCCTAGAAGAGATGAAACAATTGAGGGGGAGTAGTACCCTAGCATAGAGAGTGTTCAACTTCCAAATCCTTTTGATCAAAGATCTATGGATACCAGGTATATGTTTCCCAGTTATTTTGATGTGGATATTACCCAATAGGCCTCAATAAAAGGGATAGATATTTCCACTGTGTTTCAATTGAAACCAATTTCTTACAAGGAAGTATCCCTAACTGAGGTGTCTAAACCTATTTTAGTTCCTATTCTTGAATCTGATTAAAATATTCAAATTTTGTGGGTAAAAGTGGTCTGAAATTTTTTGGAGAAAACTTGATGTCTTGTTTGGGGAAGCTATTAGAGTCTCCACCTACACCTGTGACAAACCTCAGTGAAAGATATGAAACAATAATATTAGAGAAAATTATTTGAAATATTCAACCAAAAATTCTTCATGAAATTTAGAAAGATAGGATTGAGGACAAGATTTTGAGTGATGAGGTGAAATCTCTATAAACTATGGTTTAATATATGAAGAATGTATTTCAAAATTCTCAATCTTATGTTGTTCATCTTAATGAATATGATGTCTATAAGATTCCATAGATGGTTGTATCCTTAATTCATCCAAACTGGATTACTGTGTATGAAAAAGTAGTTGAGAACAACACCAGGATAGCCAATTATATTCATGTGATTGTTACTTGATTTATTAAGCTGACCGATGAATATAAATTTTGTTAAAAAAAGTTTATAAACCAACTTAAGTCTCTCACATCAACTGTTATAACTCCATATTCTTATAGACAACCCTCTCAGCCTATGGATAGTGACTTGATCAGATCGGTTTTTAAAGAAGATATTCAATCTATGTTGAGTGGTGCTGAAAAAGAAATTCTCTCTACTGTAATAAAAAATGACCATGTAAATGATTTGGTGGGGGTCCATTCAAAGATTTCCACCAATTCTCAAGAATAAATCTCTAATAAAGTGGTATTCTACTTCAATTGGATTTATTCTAAGCACGAGTTGACCAATCACTTCAAGTTCTTGTATAGAATTTGAAAATACCTATAGTCCCTCATGCCTTTAAGGTTCATGTGCAGAAGATCAAGGAATTCACACCCACTCTAGATATGTTCCTAGTAAACAAGGATGAATTGGAGAAGGCCATGAAATATAGTGAAGAGATCATCTCAGATTTTATCAAGCTACTGAAGTCTTGTTCTCATGTTCATAGTACTAGAATTGCGGCTCCTGTAACCACTACATTGAGGTCTAGATTCCCTTATACTCTCTATACTTATTACTATCCCTATTTTGCACCCATGACCATGTATATTGCTCAAGATCTAAGTCAGATCATAACTATAATCATTAAGAAACCTTTTCCAATGTATTCCACCAGACCTACACTTTCCCCTTTTATATTTAAAGGAGAGACACTTCCTTCCCCAAATACTACTTCTACCACCTCTACTTATTAAACACTTTCTTATCTATCTGATGTCTCTGAAAGAGAAAAAGCCAAGCCTACTGACTCTACTAATAAGTGATTGCTAATTTATATAGGGTTCTATTATATTTTCCTTTTTTATTGTAATGGAATTTGTCCTTTTATTTAATAGACAATGGAATGATATTATATCTTCACTTATTATTTTTATTTTTATCTTTTTGATAATCCCAAAATGGAGAGAAATAATTCAAAGGAATTTAAAGAGGATAAATATAAACACTGATACTCTAAGGGGGATAAATAATAAGGTGGAGAAATAAGGGAAATGAATTACCCTTTATGTTCTTTATTACATATATTCTTTAATATCTTGATTTGATAAGTAATTTATTTATTTCCTTCTAAAATATTTAGATTGTAAATAAAATGATTTTTGATCATTAGAAAGGGGAGATATTTGGACTTCTCATGTTTTAATGCTCAAAAATCATGTTTAATGATTTTCAAAATTCACATGTTTTAATGATGCCAAATAATGATGGGATATTTTTGGACTTGTTATGTTTTAATTCTAACAAATCATGTTTAGAGATTGTAGGACTTCTCATGTTTTAATTCTCACAAATCATGTTTGTAGATTGTTGGATTTTTCTTTCTTTATTGCCTACAACTCATGTTTTAAACTCTCACAAGATCACGATTCAGTATCTGACAAATCATGTTTGATCTTGAAAACATTGATTAATATTTTTCTATTATATTTTATTATGATTTTTTAGTCTTATTCCATTTTGTGAATACTGAATCTCAAGATAGCTTACAGATTTTTGGCTAAGTCTGTCACACTGTGATCTTGCTACCGATTCTAGATTTATGCAAAGGACTTGACACCGTCACATTACTATAATTTCTAAGACATTGTAACAAGACACCATTACAAATTTTGACAAAGGAAAAGACACCAGTACATGAGACAACATTTATCCAACACCATAGTCTTTCTACTAATTCTATATTTTCACAAAGAACTAGACACAGTAACATTTCGAATGGTTCCATATCTCAATGCAACTATGGTAGCATAACTCTCTAACCCTGACTATCTCATCATGACTATCTCACCGTGACTGGCTCACCAAAACTATGACACCATTCCATACATAAAAAATTTCTTGTCTTTTTAAATTAAATTTAAAAGTTGTTACTAATGGTAATATTTTAGTCATTTAATGATACTAATTTAACAAATTCTCTTTTGCAGTCCTGTCAGCAGACAATACGAGATATGATGTGTGGAGATAGTGCATCTTGTCATCTCCAACACAAGCACCCAAAATTAAAAATATGAAATCATGGAAATAGTGAAAATATATATAGCATTGGATTGAATGAAAAGATGTAAGATCATCCATACAGGCAAGAATACATTTAAGAAGGAATTTTCAATTCCTAATGGCTGTATACCATGAATTACCTCCTGTGAACCATCTTGAATGAATCCTTGCAGCAACTTGATGGAGAAGAGAAATATCTCACTACATTGACAAATAGAAAACATGACTCTCTACTCTCTATTTTCAGAAGAGTGATGGAAATTTGCATCTAATGAATCCAAAGAGTCCATAGTTTCATTTCATGACACACATATCCTTCTAAACTCTATCTTGTTACATTTTTCTCCATTGTGTGATGTTAAATTACTTTTAAAGCAATGTGTGTATCAGTATTAAAACACACACTATCTTCTGCACTAAACTAAAGGATACAAGACATCCTCACTCAAATATGTTTCTACACCTTGTTTCACCCATATATAACTGTGGAAGAGGTCCTGTGTGACCTAGCTGTTAGTTTTCCCCCATAGAACAGTGGAAGAGATCTTGTGACCTGGACAGTTTCATGTACTGTTTCTAACCGCAATCCAGGGTGTGGATCAAAGATTTATATATATATATATACAAATATATATATATATATTTCTTAGTTTGAGGTGATCACCAAGTTGATTGGATTAGGTCTTGTGTTGAAACTAAACCACTTTTTTCCATTGTGTCTTTCAATTTAGTCATTCTCTTTTTTAACTAATATTTCAGAAAACTAAATTCCAATTTGATATTTTGTCTTGGATAATAGTTATAACTATTTTCCTTATTATATTAGCTTCAAAAGTTTTATCAATATATAATACTTTTTTAACTGATAATTACTCAATCTTCTGGGAAACTATTTGAAAAATCAAACTATTATAATTTTATTACCTTAGTTAATTGGCATGTTTTATTTTTAATTAGGAGAATACTTTAAATAAACTTTTTAAAATAAATTTTTATAGGAACTAAATTCACCCCCTCTTAAGTGTCCTGCTACGACAAAAAATTATATTCAAAGATGTGAATCATTTTAGATGATTCTATAATGTTAAAACTATGGTGATTATTGGACAAATAAACATAATTTTCTTTAATGATTTGATTCTAGTTCCTTGGTATTTATGTTATCAATTTCCTCATGTTGGTCAGTTTAGAAGTGCAATTCCGCATTGATGTTTTCTTATGTGGTGGGGGTGGTAGTGGGAATTCCAAAATCTCTTCAAATATGAGCTCATCTACTTCATCTTCATCATCTAATCGCTACAACCATCCTTCTAATCCAATTATTTCTGTTTAAAAAAATTTCCTCAAAAGGTAATTGGGTTATAATAAAATTAAAGATTAAAAGGTTCACTACCACAAAAACAGCTTTTCGCAGCGCCCCCCTTTATCAGCGCTTTTTTTTAGCGCTGATAAAGGGTCAGCTTCAAAAAAAAATTAAAAATATATTAATATATAATTATAGTTATATTGTTATATAAATATAATATATAATTTTTAAATATATTTTAGATAAGTATAAATGTTCATTTACACTTATTATACTTAATATTTAAGATATTTAGTGAAAGTGACTTCTTAAAAAATTTAAAAAAATATTTTTAATTAATATTTTGATTATCATTATGGAGTAATAGTCATTTAATAACAATTTGAAGACTAAAAAAATTAAAAAAATTAAAAAAAAGATCCAAAATATGTTGAAAACGCAACTCAAACTTCAAACGGCCATAACTTTTGATCCGGGTGTCCGTTTGAGCTCTACCACATATCAAATCGAAGCCTGCGACGAGCAATACATCGTTGTGACTGGTGGGAGCCCCAGTCAAGCGTTTTTCGAGGCCAAAAGAGGCCCAGAAGTCCTCCAAAACTGAGTTTTTTGTCGGGGTACCCATATTTTTTAACATTTTGTGGATTTTCAAACTCGTTTAAGGGGGTATTATTGGCTTTTCATGGTGGGGACTAAATTTATTCCAAGGTATTACATTCATATTGATATTATTTATTTGAAATTTCATCCTTTTTTATAAT
Organism: Viscum album; assembly: GCA_963277665.1. NCBI lineage: Eukaryota > Viridiplantae > Streptophyta > Magnoliopsida > Santalales > Viscaceae > Viscum > Viscum album. Next base: position 890,293,943 of record OY728142.1, read on the forward strand.
GAACTGCTATTTATAATCAAATATATAACTATATGTACATATTTTTTATATATTCGCACCTAAAAATTAAATTTTTTAAATAAATTATTAAACATATTTACATATAAAATATATTAGCTTTATCTAAATAATAACTAATATCCATTTTATTTAAAATACCAATATATGAATATTTATATACCTATATATTAATCTAACTATATATATATATATTAATCTAACTATATATATATTAATATAATAACTATACATATATTAATATAACTACATATATATATACTAGTATTGCTATAAATATATATATTAATATCACCATAAATATATATATTAATATCACTATATATATATATTAATATAACTATATAAATATATATTCATATAACTATATATATGTTCATATAACTATATATATGTTAATATAACTATATATTAATATAAATATATATTACTATAGGAATAAATATAACTAAATATATATATGTATATATATAGATATAGATATATATTAATACCACTATATATATATTAATATTACTATATATATTATAATATAACTATATATATATATTATAATATAACTATATATATATATATTAATATAAATATATATTACTATACGAATAAATATAACTATATATATATATATATATCATGAATTGGAAAGCAAATCAAAATAGAGTAGTGGTAAGGGCTTAGGCGCGCAGGGGGGAGGTCTCGAGTTCAAATCCTGGTGGAGGCAGGGGTGCGTGCGCATGGGGAATATTGGAGCAAGAATTGTTAAAGGGTGGAAGGGGGTGTGTGGGGTGCGTCGGGTGTTGTATAGGGGCCGAAAAGCGCTGTAAAAGGGGGGGTTCAAGTGCTATAAAAGCCCCCTCGATTGGTGGTATTTTTAAATTTTTTTAATTTTTTTTTAATTTTTTTTAAATTTTTTTAAATTTTTTAAATTTTTTTAACTTTTATCAGCGCTTTTAAAAAAGCGCTGATAAAGGGGTCCTATATCAGCGCTTTTCGGAGCGCTGATAAAGGCCGTGTTTGTAGTAGTGGTTCAAAAAAGAGTCTCCATGAATAGTTTCATGTTTTAATTTATATGCAATGCACACGTGTTATGGGAAGATGTGTTAAGTGGTATAAAGTAGATCTCATTCTTCTAAAAACTCTCCCTCTTCCTCATATATATATTCTGGAGAAAATAAAATGGGATCTAATTCTTAAAATTATTATTGTTTCCTTTTCTTGATAACTTTTTATAGTGATTTGAATATTGATGTTGACAGGTTATTAAATTCGACCTGAATATCTTTATTTTTCTTCAAAAATTGTTTCATTAAAACGGATATATTGATGTAAATTTGTATATCCCCAGGTGTCATATCATATTTAATTTTATGGTATGAGAATTGTATTATTAATGGTACTTGTATATTGTCATATAATAGCTTCAAATCTCTCACACATTGGTGTATACTAAAGGTTATTCATCGTGTTTCCATTGAAAATACATATCCTTGGGTTATCATTGGAATGTTAACTAGGCATGTGTGGTAGGATCCATTAATTAATTGTCCCACATTAGTGAATATCCAAATTGGATAAAAGAGATAAAGAAAAAAATAAATAAAAAAGAGAAACAAAAAAACCAATTATAGTTGTGTTTAGATAGTGAATACTCAACCCTACTCTCGAAAAATGACTCCATGTTGATCATTCTGGTGTCGCAAACCATGATCAAACGAAATATTTTATTGAAAATATGAAATGTACCATGGGGTTAACAAATGTTGTTTCCCATGGAGTGTGTGTGGGTTAGTTCTCCATTATCTCAATTTATTATTAATTTTTATTATGTTATCAATATTTTGATAGAATGAAATCATATGATGTGATGATTTTTTGGTTTTTTGATAAATTATAATAGAAATAAAATTAAAAACTAATATATGACAAAGGGGGAGAGAATGAAATTCAGGAGGTCCTAGTTTGAATTCTATTGAATAGAAAAATTATTTAAAATTTTTATAGTTCCCCATATTCATTGAAAAAACTCAATTTCATTTATTTATTAACCCCACACTGTTTTATTTAGCTTGAAACCCATAATATGCTCAATAAATCCTCTAAATAGACTTGAAATATCTCCTATCCGCCTTGGGGAATGGGTAATCACACTCGTCAATTGAGTGAATGGACTCACCCAATCACCTAGAAGTAATCACAAACCATTATTCCATTCAAATTACATGAATATTTGGGTATTATATGTGGTATTAATGTATGGATACACTGATGTAAAAAAATTAGAAGAGTGTATTAGGTTTGAATAGAATATAATATGAAGATATCCTCCTCTACACACCTTCTTTACTATTTCACCAAAATAAGTGAAAAATAGAGAAAGGGATTAAAGCCTAAAATCAAGTATGCTAGTATAATTTCCATGATTCAACCCTCAATGAATTATATATATATGATAATAGATTTTGGGATCACTAGGACATCACAGGGGGTGAGAAACATGAAGAAACTGAGGGAGAAGAGAAACACCACATGATTAATAGATAAGGAATATAACATGAGCTGTATTAAAAATGTAGAAAATAAATATTAATCCAATCAAAACTAGGCTGAAGGTAAATGTCCAAATCTATTTAAAATAATGTGATGAGAAATTATTTGTAACGCCCCGACCCTAGTTACCTAGAGTCGGTGCATTATTACATAACATTGGCATGATCACAAGAAAGATCAAATATCGAAAGACCGATTGGTTTAGTAGCCTTGGAAACATTAGATATATTCATAAGTCTTACATTACATCATAAAATGAATAACTACTACAACAACATATTGTCTCCATAATCCACACTCATATCCCCACATAATATCCCTGCAGGTCATTCATAATTTACTTCTTCACTTCCTGGGAAAAATAAAACATAGAAAAGGGGTGAGCTCAAATGCCCAGTAAGTATAACAATATAGGGGAAACTTTCATAAATAAAAATAAACATTTAAGGCAATGTATAACTAAAAAAAAAGCCTTTCAAACGTTAACTTTCAACATTGTATGGAATAAATAAAATGAAATAATGCCATTTACTCATTCACATGGATATTTTACTAATCGAATAATCACATGCAAAATCACTAACCACTTTCATAATGTTGGAAAGCATAATGCAAGACTATCATAACCACATAGCCAAGGCCTCGTGCCAAGACTAAAAATAAGATTTTGTCAAGGCCTTGTGCCAAGACACTAGTTTGTCTCATGAGACCTACCGATGCATCGAGGAGCTACAGCGGGCTCCACCCATCACATATTAAGTCCAATGCATTCCCATATGAAAAGGTTTAAACATAATATAAACATTCATATTAAAAATAGCATAAGAAATGTCAATAATTTCACCATAAACTATGAATTGTATAAAAATATCACATCCACAGTCAAACATATCACAAAACCTTCAATACAATATAGAAGTTTTGTATCATAATAAATCAACTTCAAATAAGCGTAAAATCCATCAAAGGATGTTGACATAGATGAAATCAAAACACTTTTTAGAGAAATATCTCTTTCTATTTTTGAAATAATTTAAGAGCCATATAAAATAAAACATTTTCTTGAAAATATTCTTATAAGCTTGTAAGGAAAGCTTTGATGATTTTATAACGGCGGAAAATAACCGCACCCGCCGTATAAGTTAAAAAAACTTTCTTACCTTAATTCTGTCGAAAAGGTTAAAAAGGACCTTGTTTTGAAAATGACAGAAAGATTCCTCTTATAAAAAGTCAAAAAAGGGTATAAATTACTTTAACCCATATTCTTGTAAATAATAAAAACGTTTTGAAATACATTTTGAAGAAACATGGATGTGGATGATAAAGAGATCCCAGTAGATTATTACGTATAAACAACCTCGGATAATGAAGAGATTGTAAAATAACCCTTACCTTGTACTTTTCCTTGGTTGGGGTAGGTTAACCTCCTGTATAATGGTGAAATAATTGTTATTAAATTATACAATAATCATATACATTAATATGATATCATATATGATCTTTTAATATTGATTTGATAATAATATCTTAGTATTATCGTTGTTTCGGGTGTTAACTTACTTGTTTTCTTTTGTATGTTTTGTTACATAAGACATGTATGTAAAGGATAGGTTGTATATTATTCATATAGATAATGATATCAAGTCCTTAAACACCATTTTTTAAATCATAAAATGATAATTATACTTGAATGGATACGATGGAGAATGAATCTCATCGCGTTCGTGGAGACGGTAGTCCGTACGTACGCACGAGCGACAATATCATTCTTTTGATATTAAAATAATATATAAATGGATGGTATATCATATATACAGAATAATTAACATGTTATATTTATTATTTACATGAGTTACACATCATTATTATACCCATCCAAATAATATTATATTGAATAACAATTACACCACGACGTGGAGACGGTAAGCCGTACGTACGCACGTATGGTGACATGTTATTCAAAGGGTGGATAGAATACTGAATATGGTTGTACCATATTTATAATAACATCACAGTATATATATGATACTGGAGTTATTATTTTAGAATGGTAACAACAAAGGAAGAAGAAGTGGAAGAAGAAAGGAACTTGGAAAAGGGTGGTGAAATCATTACCTCTTCTTCGGGTTCTTCCTTTTGATTTGATCAAAAGGTCTCCATATGTTGGCTTTCGGATCAAACTAAGGCCTCTAGGTTGTAGTGAGGGAAGTTGGGAGAGTATTTGGTCATAGTTTAGCCGAACCAAAAGGCTTTTAAGGTGTGTCGAAATGAGAATGAGGAGTTCCCTTTTATAAGAGGGGTGAGGGGCACCTTTGGAAAAGCTAGAAATATTAATTTATAATAAATTCATATTCGGTTTCTAATGGCTCAAAAGTTGATTATTTAAATTTTAAGGTGGGGATAGGTCGAAAAAAACTCAACCAATAGAATTTAGACAGGTTTGGGTACTTATATTAACCTTTTCTTTAAGTATTAACTCTAAGTTAATTAGTTTCATTTTTACAATGTCTCTTTGTATTTTTATATAATATGGTTAATAAACTTACTATATACATCCAAGCGACCCCCAAGTGGTCCATTAATGATTAACCTATCATGATATAAGTCTCTTGGCCGAACATTAGATTTTTAGGAATTTAATATCAATTAATAATATAATATTTGTTTTAAGAACTCTTTCATGTCAATTTTGACACTCTTCAATAGTTGATTTTTTTGAAACTCATAACAGATTTATTAGTTCTAAAAAATTCAATTAAATCAATCATAATATATCATATTATCCTAGAAAATTAGTTTAATTCATTAAAAGTTTCATATTATATTTATTTGGGTATTTATAATATCAACTATTTTAATTTTTCACTATTATAGTAATTACTACATCATCATTTTGTCATAAATAAATTAAATTATTCAATGCCTAAAAATTATAAATAAAATATAATTATGTAAGAAATACATTTATCTTTCTAATGAATATTTATAATCTAAAATACAACATATATAACCCTATGTAAAAATTGTTTTTCTAAAAGATATATGCTTGTGTCATTTTTGTATTCATTTTAACTTAATTAAAAAAAAGTGTCCCTATCACCTACAAGTGGCACCATGGGGTCCCGAAATAGACCCCAAGATGCCTATGGTCGAACATGTATCAACCAATAAGGCTAGGACATGTTTTAGGGTAATTTAGTATTATTATAATATTATTTTTTAACCCTTATTTACCAGATTTACCCTTAACCATGGTAAATAAAATATTTACCACAGTAATTATTCAAAATGTCTAAAAATAAAAGTTACCTATTTACACAATTTGGACATCCTGATTCCAAATATGGAATCCATTTTTCTAAATTCAAAACATTGAAGTGGCATAAATTAATTTAAAATTAATTCCCGCTACCAAAACAAAAAGCGTGTTTTTAAGAGATAATAACTATCAAAAGATTGACACTTGTTTATGTTCGGTTTAATTGTAAAATTATGTCCAATGACCAACATTATATTAAATGGTAAAAATATATTCTAAATATACTTTAAAATCACTAAAATTCATAATTTATCACTATTAATTATTTTGATTAAAAAAGTTGTTTTTAATTAAAATTTAGTAATTTTCACTATTCATCAAAATATTAAAGTTATCCGAAAAGTACCAAAATTTCATCTTAGGCTAAATTAGATATTTCGAATCCAAAAATGAAGTCCATTTTTAAATATAAAATATATATAATTTCAAAAATTAGGTATTACTATTCATAACGGCTAGTTTGATTGGTTACGGTGTGTTAGAACTTGGTGTTGCGTACAACACACGCTATCACATTATTCAAAGAGAAGCGTACCGTAGAAGCTTGGGGTGTTACATTCTCCCCTCCTTCAAATAATTTCGTCCTCGAAATTTCTATAATACTACCGCATGAAAAGACTCGGGTGGTTCTTCATCATAAGTTCCTCGGGTTCCCACGTTGCCTCTTCCATCTTATTGTTTCTCCACCAAACTTTTACCAGACGCGTCGTCCGGTTTCTCAGTACTTGTTCTCTCGTATCAAGAATCCTGACGGGCTATTCACAATAGGAAAGATCGGGTTCCAGTTCTAATTCCTCACAGGTGAGTACATGCGTTGGGTCAGGCATGTATTTCCTCAACAGAGATACGTGGAACACATCGTGAACTTTGGAGAGACTTGGCGGCATTGCCAATCGGTAAGCTACAGCCCCAATTCGTTCTAGAATTTTGAAAGGTCCGATGTACCTGGGACTCAATTTACCTTTCTTACCAAAACGTATGACTCCCTTCCATGGAGATACCTTCAGGAAAACATGATCACCGACTTGAAATTCCAAATCCTTCCTTCGATTATCGGCATAGCTCTTCTTCCTACTTTGAGCTGTTTTGATGTGATTTTGGATTACTTTCACCTTTTCCACCGTTTCCTCCACCAGTTCTAGGCCTACAAGTTTTCTTTCACCAACGTCATCCCAACAGGTTGGTGTATGACATCTCTTTCCATATAACACTTCATATGGTTCCATCTGAATACTCGAATGGAAGCTATTGTTATAGGAAAATTCTACGAGTGGTAAATATTGATCCCACATACCCTAAAAGTCAAGTGAGCAAGATCTCAACATGTCTTCTAAGGTCTGAATAGTACGTTCTGATTGTCCATCTGTCTGAGGGTGGTAAGTAGTGCTCAAATGAAGTTCAGTATCCAAGGATTTCTGAAGACTTTTCCAAAAAACTTGAAGTAAAACGGGGATCACGATCAGAAATGATCGATAGGGGTACTCCATGAAGTATCAAAACTTCATTAATATATAGTCTTGCTAGACGTTATAGGGGTAGATCTTCTCTTATATCAAGAAAATGTGCTAACTTGGTAAGACGATCAACAATAAACCATATTGCATTATTCCTTCTAGGAGTATTTGGTAGCCCCATGACAAAGTCCATCGTAATATTGTCCCATTTCCACTCCGGTATGGGAAGAGGTTGCATGACTCCTCCATGCTGTTGCCTTCCAGCTTTCACTTGTTGACAAACCATACATCTTGACACAAAATCCGCAATCTCCCTCTTCATGTTTTCCCACCAAAAATGTTCCTTCAAATCTCTATACATTTTGGTGATCCCAGGGTGTATAGAGAAATTGGAACTATGAGCATCATCCAGCAATTCCCTTTTTAGATCTGGTAAATCGGGAACACAAAGTCTCTTCCCGAATTTCAAAATTCCATCTTCATACACAAAGTCTCTCAATCTCCCATCATTCACAGCTTTAATATTCTTTTGGAATTCTTCATCATTGGTCTGAGAACTCTTAATCCTTTCTAGTAAAGATGGTTTGGCAACTATTTGAAAAAGAATTGATGTTTCTCCTTCCCTGGTTATTTCCATGTCCATCTTTACCAGATCTATGAAAATTGGATCCCTTTCATTTCTCATATTGTTCAAAACTCCATGGTATTTTCTGCTCAAAGCATCTGCCACCTTGTTTTCTTTCCCCGGGTGGTAGTGTATCGTGAAATCATAATCCTTGAGTAATTCAAGCCATCTCCTTTGCCTCATGTTGAGTTCTTTTTGTGAGAAAATATAATTCAAACTCTTGTGATCAGTATAAATCTCACATTTTTTACCATAGAGGTAGTGCCTCCATATCTTCAAAGAAAATATCACAGCTACTAACTCGAGATCATGAGTAGGATAGTTTTGTTCATGAATTTTCAACTGTCGTGATGCATAGGCAATAACTCTATCATTCTGCATAAGGACACAACCAAGTCCTTTCTTTGATGCATCACTATAAATAATGAACCCATCATTCCCCGATGGTAGAGTCAATATAGGAGCATTGACTAATCTTCTCTTCATTTCTTCGAAACATTCTTCACACTCTTTTGTCCAAACAAATTTAACCCCTTTACGTGTGAGCTTCGTTAATGGGTTAGCCAATCGGGCAATATTCTGGACGAAATGTCGATAATAACCTGCCAAACCAATAAAACTGTGTACCTCAGTTATACTCGTAGGTGCTGGCCATTCATGGATTGCCTTGGTCTTAGAAGGATCAACAGAGATTCCATCTTTAGAGACAATATGGCCAAGAAAAGAAATCTGATGAAGCCAGAATTCACACTTGCTAAACATTCCATATAATTCATGCCTCCTTAGAGTCTTCAAGATAATGCGCAAGTGATTTTCATGATCTTCGTAGATTTTAGAGTATACTAAGATATCATCATTAAATACCACCAAAAATTCATCGAGATACTCCATGAAAACTCTATTCATCAGATTCATGAATACAGAGGGTGCATTAGTCAATCCAAACGGCATTACAGTAAACTTGTAATGCCCGTACATGGTTCGAAATGCTGTCTTCGGAATGTCTTCCTTATTTACACACAACGGATGGTATCCAGATCGAAGGTCAATCTTTGAAAAGTATTGAGCTCCATGCAGTTGGTCAAATAAATCATCAATGCGTGGTAGGGGATACTTGTTATTTATCGTTATAGCATTGATCTCCCTATAGTCGATACATAACCTCATAGCTCCATCTTTCTTTTTAACAAAAAGAACAGGGGCTCCCCATGGAGAAACACTAGGGAGAATAAATCCTTTATTACTCAACTCCTCTAGTTGTTTCTTTAGTTTGACTAACTCTACAGTGGCCATTCTATAAGGGGTCTTCGATATAGGCCTTGATCCAGGAATCAAATCAATGGAAAACTCAACTTCTCGTTCTGGATGATGTCCAGGTAAATCTTCCGGAAATACATCTACAAATTCTTTCACAATAGGTACATCCTCTATTTGAACATTCCTTTCCTCACCGATAGTTATTTCATTCTATTCCTCCCCAATAATTGAATTTAGTTAAGATATTGAGGGTGGATCTAAATAAGAATTAGGTGGTGATGATTCTGCTCTAAAGATAAGGTGTTACTTATCATTATCATCATGAATCGTAACCTCTTTCTTCTTACAATAAATATTCGCATCATAGTCCGAAAGCCAGCCCATACGGAGGATTATATCAAACTCAATCATAGGTATGACGATGAGATCAGCAGATAAAGAACATTTATGTGCTCTAACGGGGACTGATTCACAAAACTTTGTTGCAATGATACTTCCCTTAGGAGTTTTAACTGACAACTCCCTTATTAACTCAAATTGGAAATATCTAATTTTCATAGAAAACTGGGAAGATATGAAACAATGCGATGATCTAGAATCAAATAATGCATTTGCTAAACTTGAGGAAACCATTAAATTACCTTCCACCACGTCTTTAGGAGCTTCTACCTCAGCAGTAGTGATAACATAAGCCTGGCCTTGATCCCTTGGCCTTTTCTGAGGTAAGTTCTTATGACGCTTAGGACATGCATTTGCATAATTCCCCATCTCCCTACAATTACAGCACTGAACGTTTGTAGCTTCCTTCTTCCCCTTGCAATCACGAGCTTGGTGGCCTTTTTCACCACACTTATAACAGACTCCCATTCCCTTCAATCAAGTACCAGTATGTTTCTTCCCGCATTTACCACAGGATAGATATTCAACCTTTCCCTTCTTCCTCTTATTTCCATTCCTAGAGTGATCAGCAGGTCTCTTCTTCTCTTTCTTTGCATTAAAGTCATAAGACTTAGAGAATTCCTTTTCAGTCTTGATAGCACATGAGACAATGTCTTCGTACGACAAAAAGGATTGTGAGACTAATGCTCGACGAAGAAATGGTTTTAACCCATCAAAGAAACGATAAATCTTACTTCTTGGGTTACGTATATAATCTCCAGCATACCTTGCTAACCTTGTAAAGTTAGCCTCATACTTTGTGACATTCTCATCCTCCTTTTGTCTCAGACTCAGAAATTGCCTTTCCATATCTGCTCGATGTTCGCGAGGAAAGTATTTTTCTAAAAACAAATCTTTGAACTCCCTACATTCCATATTTGATACTTCATCATCTTCCTTCATGTTTTGAATCAATGACCACCATTGATCAGCATCTCCAGTGAGGCGGTAAACTGCCATGATAACTTTTTCCCTTTCACTGCTCCCCAAAGCCTGAAATATTTTCTCTAGGGAATTTATCCATTGCTCGGCTACTAAGGGATTTATACTCCCATTGAACGTTGGTGGTTGTTGCCTCATGAATCGATCTAACATTGATCCTCCACGATGTGGATCAGGGTGCTCCATACGGGTAAGGTTATTATTCATAACCTGAGTAAGTTGTCCCAGTATGGTGATTAGCTGATCGGCACCAGTTGCATCACCAGCCCCACTATAATTATCTTGAGCAGGAGGGCAATCCCTACATGGAGTGCGTGCATTGATACGGTTTCCATTTCTTCCACTAGGCGCCATTTCTAAACAATGGCATAAACTAGATCAGTTTATGAATCAAAATACATAATCCCATACTTATAAAACACTTAACATAAAATGAACTATTTATGGATATAATCCATAATCATAAAAATGTTTTCTTTGAGGACATATATACTCATAAACCCTTCATAATGATTTTTAAAGAAAATGAGAGTTATCCTAAGCATATCCCCGGGGAGTGTTGTAACCAAGAGTGGAGCAAGGCCCATTTTCGTGCACCAGTTCTCGTTCGAGTCTAGCTCAAAGCGGTGTTTTCGGGTTTTACCCCTAGGTACATCTGTTCCAGAGCCGCCTTTACCTGCTCGTATCCAGACAGGGATGTATTTCTCAGAAAACTCACAAAATCTCTACAATACCATAATTCTAGGAAGTTCTTCTATACTAATCCTCAAAGTTCATCTTAGGTCTACGTGCTCTAATCAGAGTTTATCTAAATCTAGCTTCCAAGGTTTGTACTAAACTTCCTCTGATACCAACTGTAACGCCCCGACCCTAGTTACCCAGAGTCGGTGCATTATTACATAACATTGGCATGATCACAAGAAAGATCAAATCTCGAATGACCGATTGGTTTAGTAGCCTTGGAAACACTAGATATATTCATAAGTCTTACATTACATCATAAAATGAATAACTACTACAAAAACATATTGTCTCCATAATCCACACTCATATCCCCACATAATATCCCTGCAGGTCATTCATAATTTACTTCTTCACTTCCTGGGAAAAATAAAACATAGAAATTGGGTGAGCTCAAATGCCCAGTAAGGATAGCAATATAGCAGAAACTTTCATAAATAAAAATAAACATTTAAGGCAATGTATAACTAAAACAAATGCCTTTCAAACATTAACATTCAACATTTTATGGCATAAATAAAATGAAATAATTCCATTTACTCATTCACTTGGATATTCTACTAATCGAATAATCACATGAAAAATCACTAACCACTTTCATAATGTTGGAATGCATAATGCCAGACTATCATAACCACATAGCCAAGGCCTCGTGCCAAGAATACAAATAAGATTTTGTCAAGGCCTTGTTCCAAGACACTAGTTTGTCTCATGAGACCTACCGATGCATCGAGGAGCTAAAGCGGGCTCCGCCCGTCACATATTAAGTCCAATGCATTCCCATATGAAAAGGTTTAAACATAATATAAACATTCATATTAAAACTAGCATACGAAATGTCAATAATTTCACCATAAACTATGAATGGTATAAAAATAGCACATCCACAGTCAAACATATCACAAAACCTTCAATACAATATAGAAGTTTTGTATCATAATAAATCAACTTCAAATAAGCGTAAAATCCATCAAAGGATGTTGACATAGATGAAATCAAAACACTTTTTAGAGAAATATCTCTTTCTATTTTTGAAATCATTTAAGAGCCATATAAAATAAAACATTTTCTTGAAAATATTCTTATAAGCTTGTAAGGAAAGCTTTGTAGATTTTATAACGGCGGGAAATAACCACACCCACCGTATAAGTTAAAAAACATTCTTGCCTTAATTCTGTTGAAAAGGTTAAAAAGGACCTTGTTTTGAAAACGACGAAAAGATTCCTCTTATAAAAAGTCAAAAAAGGGTATAAATGACTTTAACACATATTCTTGTAAATAATAAAAAAGTTTTGAAATAAATTTTGAAGAAACATGGATGTGGATGATAAAGAGATCCCAGTAGATTATTACATATAAACAACCTCGGATAATGAAGAGATTGTGAAATAACCCTTACCTTGTACTTTTCCTTGGTTGGGGTAGGTTAACCTCTTATATAATGGTGAAATAATTGTTATTAAATTATACAAGAATCATATACATTAATATGATATCATATATGTTCTTTTAATATTGATTTGATAATAATATCTTAGTATTATCATTGTTTCGGGTGTTAACTTACTTGTTTTCTTTTGTATGTTTTGTTAAGTAAGACATGTATGTATAGGATAGGTTGTATATTATTCATATCCAGAATGATATCAAGTCCTTAAACACCATTTTTTAAATCATCAAATGATAATTATACTTGAATGGATACGATGGAGAATGAATCTCATCGCGTTCGTGGAGAGGGTAGTCCGTACGTACGCACGAGCGACAATATCATTCTTTTGATATTAAAATAATATATAAATGGATGGTATATCATATATACAGAATCATTAACATGTTATATTTCTTATTTACATGAGTTACACATCATTATTATACCCATCCAAATAATATTATATTGAATAACAATTACACCACGACATGGAGACGGTAAGCCGTACGTACGCACGTATGGTGACATGTTATTCAAAGGGTGGATAGAATAATGAATAAGGTTGTACCATATTTTTAATAAAATCAAAGTATATATATGATACTGGAGTTATTATTTTAGAATGGTAACAACAAAGGAAGAAGAAGTGGAAGAAGAAAGGAACTTGGAAAAGGGTGGTGAAATCATTACCTCTTCTTCGGGTTCTTCCTTTTGATTTGATCAAAGGGTCTCCTTAGGTTGACATTATGATCAAAATAAGGCCTCTAGGTTGTAGTGAGGGACGTTGGGAGAGTATTTGGGCAGATTTTAGCCGAACCAAAAGGCTTTGAAGGTGTGTAGAAATGAGAATGAGGAGTGCCCTTTTATAAGAGGGGTGAGGGGCACCTTTGGAAAAGCTAGAAATATTAATTAATAATAAATTCATATTAGGTTTATAATGTCTCAAAAGTTGATTATTTAAATTTCAAGGTGGGGATAGGTCGAAAAAAACTCAACCAATAGAATTTAGACAGGTTTGGGTACTTATATTAACCTTATCTTTAAGTATTAACTCTAAGTTAATTAGTTTCATTTTTACAATGTCTCTTTGTATTTTTATATAATATGGTTAATAAACTTACTATATACATCCAAGCGACCCCCAAGTGGTCCATTAATGATTAAACTATCATGATATAAGTTTCTTGGCCGAACATTAGATTTTTAGTAATTTAATATCAATTAATAATATAATATTTGTTTTACGAACTCTTTCATGTCAATTTTGACACTATTCAATAGTTGATTTTTTTGAAACTCATAACAGATTGATTACTTCGAAAAAAGTCAATTAAATATATCCTAATATATCATATTATCCTATAAAATTAGTTTAATTCATTAAAAGTTTCATATTATATTTATTTGGGTATTTATAATATCAGCTATTTTAATTTTTCACTATTATAGTAATTACTACATCATCATTATTCCATAAATAAATTAAATTATTAAATTTCTAAAAATTATAAATAAAATATAATTATGTAGGAAATTGTTTTATCTTTCTAATGAATATTTATAATCTAAAATCCAACATAAATAACCCTATGTAAAAATTATTTTTCTAAAAGATATATGCTTGTGTCATTTTTGTATTCATTTTAACTTAATTAAAAAAAGTGTCCCTATCACCTACAAGTGGCACCATGGGGTCCCAAAATCGACCCAAAGATGACTATGGTCGAACATGTATCAACCAATAAGGCTATGACACGTTTTAGGGTAATTTAGTATTATTATAATATTATTTGTTTAACCCTTATTTACCAGATTTACCCTTAACCATAGTAAATAAAATATTTACCACAGTAATTATTCAAAATGTCTAAAAATAAAAGTTACCTATTTACACAATTTGGAAATCCTGATTACAAATATGGAATCCATTTTTCTAAATTCAAAACATTTAAGTGGCAGAAATTAATTTAAAATTAATTTCCGCTTCCAAAACAAAAAGCGTGTTTTTAAGAGATAATAACTATCAAAAGATTGACACTTGTTTATCTTCGGTTTAATTGTAAAATTATGTCCAATGACCAAAATTATATTAAATGGTAAAAATATATTCTAAATATACTTTAAAACCACTCAAATTCATAATTTATCACTATTAATTATTTTTATTAAAAAAGTTGTTTTTAATTAAAATTTAGTAATTTTCACTATTCATCAAAATATTAAAGTTATCCGAAAAGTACCAAAATTTCATCTTAGCCTAAATTAGATATTTAGAATCCAAAAATGAAGTCCATTTTGAAATATAAAATATATATAATTTCAAAAATTAGGTATTACTATTCATAACGGCTAGTTTGATTTGTTACGGTGTGTTAGAACTTGATGTTGCGTACAACACACGCTATCACATTATTCAAAGAGAAGCGTACCGTAGAAGCTTGGGGTGTTACATTATTTATATAAATCATATCTTCTTCAAACTTATTGAATTTAATACAGTGAGTAGTGAGTTTCTATTTCTATATAGAAGAGTTCCATGTGTCTCAAATCGTCGGATGCAATCGACAAAACTCAAATCTTCTAAAACAAATATCCCACCCTCGATCATGATCTAATAAACCTCTGAGAAATTTATTAAAATATGTGGTAAATTTGTATCCCAAGTGTAGTGGATAGGGATTTTTCAACCTGTATGTGTTGGTAATGGAAAATGGAACTGTCACTACATTTTGGATTCATGGTTCACAAAAAGGATGTCTTCAAGTCTATTTGGAGAACTAGGATTGGAAAATCATTTTATTTAAGACATCATTATTTAAGATTCGATTAATGTATTTTCATTTTAATTTGGAGCACTCATTTTTTTACTTAGAATAGGAGTGTGGGTGGGATTTTAGAAAATTTGGCGTGTGTTGGGTTCTTTAGTAGCAAGAAGGTTCTCCGAGTTAGAGATCGAGAATTTGGTATCTAGTTTATTGGTTTCGGGATTTATCTATGGATTAGAAATAGGTTTGAGTGGTAATATGCATTTTATTTTGTCAAGGGTTTCTCACTAATCCATATGTATAGGGGTAAGGTATTATCATGTTTTTATTTTTTGGGGAAATATAATAATTCTCGGGGTATACCACTCTTTAAAATGGGTGTTGGTGGATGGGGAAAGAATAATAGAATCATTGTCTTTGAATTACGTGACAAAATACAATTGTGTATATATATATATATATCATGCTAATTCATTGTAATTAATTTTGTCTTGGGGTTTCATCTTCTTGTGTCAAAACAGAAGCATCAATCCTTAGATACTACTGGGTGGTATCATATGCATCAATATTTTTAGATGATATCAATTTTAAATGGTTCGTTAGGTTAGATCAACATCCTCTTATGAATCAATCTAACATAGATTATGGATTCATATCAAATTTTGATCTTCCTCTAGTAAAAAATGAATTAAACAATGAAAAATCAATATTAAAGGAATTTAAACAATTTATTTTCAAAATTGTAAGTATTCATTCACAATTTCCTTTGAAAAGAAAAAAATAATGACATGATCCAATTTACAATTAAATTCCAATTTTCTAAAAGTTACAAAAATAATCGATTACTTGAAACTTCATTAATTAATTGTAGTAATTTATCTATGAAAAAAAATTCAAATTTTTTATAATTTGGGATCACATAAACTATAAACAGACCTCTTTTTAGCATTTCAAACTTACCTTCTCATCTATTTTCTGACTCTAATGTTCTACGATCTCTAAATTTCTAGAATTTATCTATTTTCCACCGTGCTTCCTTCTCCAAACATAAGTGTCTGGTTATTTTAAAATCTTCTCACTCTCATTATTTTTACCATTATATCCATGTTTTTATTAATATACTTTTGTGATAATCTTGACTATAAGAAAATTTTATTTCTCCCTAAAAAAATTCCTTCTTTATATTTCTTATATTGTTGGATCTCACTGCCTTTAAAGTGAGGGTTAGATGTGTTATTTTCATAACCATTGAAATTAAAGGGTCTATTCTCTTTTATTTTTGTAGCTATACCCTTTATAAAGAGTGTTGATTATAATTCATATTTCTTTCTATAGATTAAAAATGAATTGGGGTTTTGTATCTTGGTTACTATTAGAGCCAATGAACTAATACATTATATGATCAATCTATAAAGGTCGTAGAAAAAATAGATTTTTTGAGATGTTAGAAATAAATACATACAAAATTGTGTTCCTTATTTAAATTTTACATTTTTATTTAATTATTAAATTATTTTATCAAATTAATCAACAATTTATCTAATAAAAATTATTAATTGTTTAATTTATGAATATAAATTTCTTTTCTTTTTCTATTTTTATAAATATATATTTTTATATTATTTATCTTTCAATTTTTATTTTTTTGTTCTATTAAAAGTATTAAATAATTGTATAATTGTATTTCATTTTTCTAAAATATTATTTATTCACTATTACATTAAAATTTCCATTGATTTTCTAAGGGGAAATTAACCCCCACCCCTCATTCAATTTTACCCCACACCAACCAATATTTGGAATTAAAGGAATATTGAATTTCATTATTATTTTGTTTTCAAATTATTTTACTGATTAATTTGTTTTCAAAATAATTAATTTATTTTTTTCATAATTTTTATTTTTTAAAATGAAATTTTTAATCACTCATACTATCCATGAAAGACACTATATGGGTGGTTCTCCTTATTTTTTGGTAATAATTATGGTTATGGGAAACTTCCCTAGTACGCCTTT
Source organism: Viscum album (assembly GCA_963277665.1). Taxonomy (NCBI): domain Eukaryota; kingdom Viridiplantae; phylum Streptophyta; class Magnoliopsida; order Santalales; family Viscaceae; genus Viscum; species Viscum album. The sequence goes on from OY728142.1 coordinate 890,311,497, forward strand.
ATAATATCTATTGGTTATCCAATATAGAAGATTTATATACATGTATATATCCCTTATACTAAAAAGAATATAAATGGTATCTTCATGATATTTTTTCTTTTGAATTAGATGGTAAAGTGATGAATTTCTTGCATTGATGTTTATACCAAAAATAATTTATTTAAATTTCTATATGAAAAACATCCCTTGAAATATGGAAACTCTAATAAGTGACACTTGAAGTAACAAAAAAAGTCAAATATAGTAGAATAAATTTTATTATTAAATACTTTTAGATTTTAGTTTTACATCCTAGAGAACAAATTATTGAAATGTTTTCTTGATTCATTAGTATTGGTAATCGTAAAAAGGATCTTGGTGATTATCTTTATATAGAAACAATGGAAAATAAAATCCATTAGGTCTTACCAATAAATTGTGTACCCAAAGTCACCTCGATCCAAAAATCAAAATTCAAAAAAAAATATCATGGTTGAAGAGCTTATCATTTCTATCATGAAATATGATATAACTATGAAAAGAAAAGCTAAAAAGGAAGACATGTGGGTCATATAAAATAGAAAGAAAATATATTTTAAAGTAATCAATGATGACTTATCTGAAGGCGGAGCTGAGATTGACTAAATTTCTATAAGGGTGAACAAGTACAAGAAAAATAAAATATTTAATCAAATATTCAAAAAGGAAAATCAATAAGTATAATTTACTTGATTTATATTCAGAAAGATAGGCCAAATCATGATGGATATCCCCTTGAATAAAAATTAAAAAGACAAGAATTAAGGTAATAAAAAGATAAAAGTTTCTAATTATAGTGGTCGTGAGAATTCACTTTTAATATATGAATAAATTGATGAGTGTCCTAAGTATCTCGTGGCTAATATCAAGGTTTGAAAAAAATTTATTTTTTCATTTTTAGTTCTTACTCTTCTACTTATTCAAACGCTTATTTATGCTATGAAGACCTACTTTATGATAAAGATCAATTTGAATATGGTTTTTGTTAAATTATTTAAAAATTTAATGATCTTGAAAAGAATTTTAATCGAGGTTTTTTTAAAATGATAAACATTAAAAAGAAAAATATTATTTGGTTTTATATCTAAATGAGAAAATATTGATAATTTGGAAGTTCAAATTTAAAATCATAAAAATATAATTTCTCATTTTTCCAAATTTTAAAAAACCTTCAATAAAATTTTGGGATTACAATGAGTTTTAGAAGTTAATTTAGGATTATCTTTTAAAATAATCTTTTTTCAAAAAAATTATAAAAACAATAATTTTGTGAAAGGAAATTAAAAAAAATGAAATCATTCTTATAAATATGGACATCTATTTTAATGAATAAAATTGTTAGAATTATAGATATGGTAGAACAAAGATTATTTATCTCTAATATCATATTTATAATTGAAAAAAAATGTGGACATGTTTAGATTCTAAAGTCTTCATTGGAAAATTTAAATTGGCCCAATATATGGGTACCAAAAGTATTAGTCCCTTAATATTTTATAGGAAAAGGTTCTTGTGATAAAAATTAGAGAAGCTACTTAGTATATAGATATAATGTTTCTAACCAATATTTGAAATTATCCTTCTAAATTCTTTCATCATAAATAATTTATTGAATAAAATTCCACATTTGGAGATGACACAAATAGTAAAACGACTAGTATTGATATTCTCACTTTCTGAAAATCTATTTTTATAAAATATATTTTACTTTCTAATAAATTGAGTCATAATTTACTATGTATTACTAAATTATGTGATATTGTTTTTCAAATTACTTTTAATTTTTTTCATGAAAAAATTTTAATTATGAAGGTAATCTTTTATTTACCGAATATAATTTTTAAAATGTTTATATTATATATTTAAAATCTCATTCAATCCAAACTTCTATGAATTTAAGAGCACATGATAATGAGTATTTTCCTTGAGATCGACTCCTAGGTTGATGAAAATTTCACTCTCTTTTAAAGATCAACTATAACTGAATATTAATATATTTACCAAATATTTTATTTCAAAGATAGAATAATTTGTAAGACTTTCCAACATGGAAAAAAAATTCTTTAAAATATAAAAAGGTTTTTTATTCTTCAAAAAAATTAAAACTATTTCACATTATTCTTTTTATACCTACACAGTTTTTTTGTATCGTAGGTAAATCTTACACCATTGTAATAATATATGGCTATACTAGATATATATGGTAATTCTTATTATCTCATAAAAATGATGCTTGTAATTAATTTATCATATTTTCAAGGAAATTTGAAAATGAAATATTTAACAAAATATCCTCCCTTATAAATGACCATAGTGTATAATTTTATAAAAAAATATTTGAATAGTTTTGTGGTACCCAAGGATTTCATCATTCTTTCACCATTCCTGGAATACCTCAACCACATGGGGTTGTCATATGATAAAATAGGTCTTTCTAGAAAATGTATAAGACACTATTGAATTAGTTTATCCTAACTCAATTATATTATACTAAGTCGGTCAATAGAAATTTCTTTATATTTAACAATGTTCTCATAAAACCTATTTTAGGGAAAACCCATATGTACATTGAAAGGGAAAATCCCAAAATATAACTTATTTAAATTTTTAGTCATAGTTGATTTAAACATAATTCCTATGATAATATTGGAATATTTGATAATAAACAAAATTAAGGTGCCTTTATTGGGTACTCAAACTCTAGTAAACCCTATCAAGTATTCAATAAGAGGACTAAGACCTTATAAGAGTTAATTCACATCAAATTCCATGAGAATAATCTTTTATCACATTCAAAAATTGATGATAATATATACCAATATAGTTTGAACTTACCTAGACCTAAATATTATATTTTAATTTAGGATATTTAGGAACCCCCTTATAATCTTTTAATTAATACTTGGATTCAATCCAATGACTATACACTTGAAAATTTTATCAGTAAATTATAACCAGGAACTATTATTAAATGTTTGTCTTAAATAAGGTTGAACATCAAGATTTCTCTCTCACCTAGAACTAACTCCATTGGTGATACTACTAAAGATGAGAATTCGATACTCTCCATTTAATAGGATTTAAATTTATTTTAAAAAACAATATTTTCATTCTCATAGAATGTGTTAATAATCATAATATTACTATAACCAAGTGGGATTTTTGAAACAGACTTGAAAAAATAATTATCCTTTATAATAAGGCTCTACATGTTATTAAAGGATATAATTAGGAAGAATGTTTTGATTATGCTGAAACCCTTTCACCCATTCAATGACTAGAATCTATTTTATTTTTCTTTTCATTCGCATATATTTATAATTTAAATGTATTTCAAATCGATGTAAAAAGTTATTTTCTATATGGGTTTATTTTTTAAAATGTATTTGTGGATTAATAACTCTATTTTGAATATATTAAATTTAAAATATGGTTTTAAATTTAACATAATATAATTATAGTTTAAAAAAAACTTTCTATCTACATATGAGAGGAAAACTAAATTCATTTTATCAAATGATTTTAAAATGGGAAAATATAATTCCACCGTTTTTCTACTTTTTAAATGATATATTAATTTTTTAGATTTATGTTGGTGATCTATTTTTTGATAAACTAAGAAAAATATTTATATTATTTTTATAATTTAATGAATAAAGTGTTTTAAGTGAGTTTTATGGGATAACTCTAATTCTTCCATGGTTTTTAAATTTTTTAAAATTTCATTATAACTTTTTTAACTCCAAGTAAATACAACATTAAAAATAAAATGAAGTTGGAAATGGGTAATACTAAGGAAATTATAACACCCATGTGTAAAACTTGCAAGATTACATCAAATGAAGCCAATAATTCGGTTGATAACAATCTTTATAGAAGTATTATTGAAATTCAACATTACATTATCATGACCCAAGTGGACATCATGTTTACTGTGAGACTTTGTGCTCTAATTATATAAAATAAAATGAAATCTATTTTAAAATAACTTTAAATATTTTTTCAATATTGTAAAGGAATTAAAAACTTTGATTATTTTATTCAATTGAAACATGTTTTGAATTTAGTTGTTTTTATAATGAAAATTTAAGAGAATCTGACTATATAATAAAATAACTAGTGGAACTTGTCAATTACTAGGAAAATTACTTGTTTTTTAGTGTAATAAGAAGTAAAATTATGTTTTTATTTATAAAATTGATGCATGATAAATATCTGATGGGAGTTGTTTTAGTTAAATCATATTTGTGTAACATACTCTCTTAGACATTTGGATTGCATATTCTCTTATCTCTATCAATTGTTACAACATTATAGAAATTATTATCTCTAAAATTTCTATCCAAAACTCTCAGTAATAATATTTATCTAAGTCAACATATTCTATGAGATAAAATTTAAAAAACTTATATCTTTCCTTAATATTTTGGCACCAACCTTCAACTTATCGATATCTTCATAAATCCTATTCCTCTTGATATATTTTACTTTATTAAAGGCGATTTAGGAATGATTAGAATGTTACACTTTCAATTAGCCCTAGAAATATTGATAAATATTTTAATTTGTTTTTTCATTTAAAATATGTTTTCTTAATAAATCATTTTATTTCTTTCTTTTTTTAAAATGTTTCCAATATTTTTATAATTTTTGAAATTATAAATTAGATTTATACTATAATAATGAAATTCTTGTTAGGATAATAAAAGTTTATGTGGTTCTGGTGTATATAAACTTGAGGTTATCACTATTAAAATGGTTGGTTGGATTATTTGTATGAAATTCATCTTGGGCATGATTAGTTGGCCTTTACTGAACCTAAGTTTTGAAACTCATGGGGAATTTTATATGTTTTGTTTACACAATAATTATTAAACATTAATCATGGAATTAATTTCTTTTCCAATATTTTATTTATTCATTTAGTTTTGTTTAATGTTTATGATCACTTTATCTCACGTAATCCATTATATGAGGTGGATATAATGTTTTTATACAAAAATTATGATAGAAGAGACAAAATTTTTCTGCATTATTTTTTCTAAATTTTATTTAAATCTTATGATTATTGAAAAGTTGTTTCAATTATTTATTTCATAAGAATTATTTTTAATTTTTTTTTAATTTATGAATATTTAAAAAAAAGTAAATTTTTTGTATATTTTTATGTTTTCAAATTTTCAAAACATTATTTTCAACTCTCCTAAAGGATTATTAATGATGATAAACATGGTTTTATTTTTTCCCACTGGTTTTTTTATAAACCTGTCTATGTACCCTTTTTATAATCTCAATGGGCGATAAATATTGTATATCATGATATTTTATATTGAAATTTTTGCTAGAAAAGGTATTTTTTGGGGGAGAAATGAATAAAGGTTTATAGAAGAGAAACATTTTTAAATGTTATTTGGGGGAAAATATTGTTAATATTTAGTATTACGAAGAAATATTATGTTTAAAAAATTATCTTTTTGTATTCCTATTTTGTTATTGTATTACTAAATTTTTTCTGATCATTAGAAAGTGGGATATTTTTTTCCACAGTAACATCATTAGTTTTAAAGATGAATTTTTTTTTAAATTGTCTGATGATTTCATCTATATGTGTTGTGTGGCTATAAATGTGATGGAATAATGTTAGAATCCTGAAATATAGTTGAAGGATCCATTGCGAATTTTTGATATTCTTGTAGAACTAATAAAGTGAAGTTACCATATAATTAAAAGGAAATGAAGGAAGCTAGGATTCCATGGATTTTCTTGGACACTAGAAGGAAGCACAGACTAGATAGGGAATAAATACCAACTAGCTGGTAGTAAAGGAAGTAAAATAATCTTTTAGTATAATCCTACTATCTAGAGAATGAAGAAACACTAGATAAAAAGTGAATATGGATAGAATTATCTTTGGTATATTTTCTCACCATCCATATGGTGGGATCTCACTATCTATATGTCGAGTTCTAAAAAACTCTGGAGAGTAGTTGCAACCACACCAGCTACCCGATGGTGGCTACCGTGAAAATCGTGGCATAGAGACAATATTTTATAGCCATAATTTATTATAGTAGAAAAGAAAATTAATGTTTTCTTCAATGGATTCATTTACCCAATTGAATTACAGAAAGTTCCTAAATAATTTTTGTCAATAAATAGTCCTCTGAGTGGCCTCATAAATGTATCTTCCCATTTATTCTCCAAAAACAACATGCTATAGTCACTGAATTTCACTTGAGTTATCAATTTTCTAATGTTCTTCCTTTTATAAACTATAGTGTGTGGTTATTATAAAATTTTATTATTCTCATCATTTTTCTCATTATCTTATTTTTTTTCTTCATATTATTTTGATAGAATAAAATTTTTAATAAAGCACGATTTCCCCAAGAAATACTACCTTATAACTATTTATTATATTATTAGTGATCATAGCCTTTAAAGTGAGGGACTTGATTTTTATTTCCATAACCATTAAAATTTCATAGACTATTCTCTTTTAGTTTTTATGAATTACCATTAAATAAAGTGCTGATTATATTTTTTGTTTCTTTCTACAACATAAAAAGAAAGAGTGTATGGGTGTCTCAGATACCATTAAATTCAATGGAGTAATATATTATACTCAATCCATTTATGTGGTAAATTTAGGGACTCTGCTTGAGATATTTTCAAACTTCATTACTATATTTTTTTATATTTAATTTCTTCATTTTTACATACATATTTCTTTTAATTATTTAATTAAAAAAATTTAATACATCAAAACATTTAATATTTGAAATTGTGAATTTATACTCCCTTTATTATTAAACTCTTATAATCATATATTATTATATCATTTATCATTAAAAATTTATTCTTTGTTCTTTTAAACTTCATTAATAAGGTTTTTATTGTCTTTAACATTTCTAAAAGTCATTTTTAGTCTTTATGAAATTAGTTTTTCTTTTTTTAAAGAAAAATTCAGCACTATTACCATTTTACTCTACCTTGACCCAAACCAAGGACTTTACAAAACTCTATGTGTGGGGTTTTGATCACACATTCTTAATTTAAGAACAAGTAAACTGAACAATATAGACATATGGTTTTAAATAAAGTAGTGATATCTATCTTATGGAAATGTTTCCATAAAAAACTATTCCAAAGATTATATTTAATTTTAAAAAATACTCAAATGACCCATTTTACAAAATATTTAGATAACATAATCTTATAATATTCAACCCACATTTCCATGTTTTGTTGAAACCATTCCTTTCTTTCATGATATATTGCTTGTTAATAAATTGATTTTTTTTATTTTTAAATGTTTCTCTCCCTAATATATTCATTAAATTCCCTTAATTTCTATTACATTACACATTTTTAAATTTACCAATAATAATATGACTTAACAACCCCACAAAATAGTAAGAGTGTAATTCAATAATCCCCAGGAAAAGGGAAAACATAATAAAATTACAAGAACTATTTAGGGTGAAAGAAAGAAACCCATCCTGAATATAATCTTGGAACATCCCCCATAAAAAAGTCAACTACTCTTAATCCTTAAGGAAAAAGAACCAACATTATCAAAGAAAACTCACATAGAATCATCACAACTAAATAAAACTAGTTCTCATGAGCATGAATTGATATAGAGTCTATATCTATCTTCTCTAATTATTCAAATGTCACACAATCCAAAACAGAGCCCTCAATCTTTTGTTGATTTTGGTGCTGAATCTCTTAGGCGTTCCTACTCCAAGTGTATTCCTCATTGACCTCGACTCTATGTTGATTTGATGGAACATATTACTAAAGATTTTTTTTCATAAATCTGATGGTCGCGTTGACCTAGAGACATTCCTATAATTTTTTTTTTGGAATCTTAAGGTAGGACATGGATTATTTAAGGTCTATTAATTAATTTTTAACCTAATTCCATTTGTTGACCCAATTCAAACATATGTGTATAAAAAATGATTCATGAAAATTTCCTAGTCCCCTATGATGTTATTAGTATCAATTTACTTAGTATATTCAATTAACATGAAGGTTATTATATAGAATAATAAAGGAACATTATATCCTTTTTCCTAGCCAATCATTATTTTTTACAGTATGTACTAAGCCCAACGGATATTTCTTCCCTACCAACCCATGCATCCTCACCAGTTTCTAACTACAAATTCCATCCTATCTCTCAACCATCAGCTGTTGATACCACTTTTTCATGAACCCCTCTGTCAAAAGTACCCCTCATTGACTTTAAATGATTTAATAGAGATAACGAACCCTAAATCCAGCCTCAAATAGGCCATGAGTTGGAGACTAACACTATGGGTATATATATATCACATATATGGAAGGCATCACCCTCATTAATATTTTAGGAGTATAAGAGAAGATTGAAATCAACGTTCAATTAAAAATCATAAAATAAAAGATAAAGAATCCAAATACAATACCTTTTTATCAACTTAAATGAATATAAATACATAAAAATTTAAAATATATATACTACAATTCATCGGTAGGGACTAAAAAGCTCCAAAATATCCTAAACAACTCATTGAACTTGAAATGCATATCCTAATCTCTAAAATATTCTGCTGACCTAAAAAAGAATTTATATATACATAGGTTGAGCATAACATGTTTACATAGTAGGATCCTCCCTAAAAAACATCAAGTAAAGTGTGTGAGAATCATTCAAAATCCTAGAGAATAAATAAATAAAACTAATTCATCACCTAAAAAAGTATGCTATTATTTCTTATTCTTTCCATGGATCACTCAACAAATTGTATATTGAGTAAAACTATTTGTTATAGAAGACATACATACAAACATAAATACATTAATGCATATATAAATATAAATATAAATTAAGGTATCCCTTTTCCGCTTCTCCAATGGTTTATCACTCTCATGCCCTAATAGCTCACATGATGTGTTCATCCCTTCAATAAGTAATCTTGCACCTCATGCAAACACATCATAGCCATTTTTATATCCTATGATAAACAACACCTCATAACCATCATCATATCCCTTAAGTGACCAAAATTAATCCTAGAAACCACTAAAGCCTATGTAAATGCTTTAATCCTCTAGCCATTACAACCCATTCACATACACTCATGGAATGAAATATCCACCATGATTGGATAAAATTATGTGATATACCACAATCCATTATAGACCAAAATAATTATAGTAAAAAGTGATCCATTATAGCCTATACAGGAATACAACCTATAATTTAATCCATTATAGCCTTAGATATGGATACACATTTATATACGAGGGGAGTGTAGGGGAGAGGGATGAGTAGACCACCCATTCCCTCACAATCCTAGATGTTAGAGAAAACACCCCCAAAACATTTGGGGGTCAGTTTCCTTATAAAAATGGGTGGGGTAGAATATTAAATCATAAAATATAAATAATATATTGCATTACCACAATAATGTATAATTTTACAGTCACACATAACCCTCATCTTACACTATTAAGGTATATATCCCAAACAACATATGAGTATGAAGTTCAATATTAATAAATTAATTAACGATTAAATAATATTATTCTATTTTAGTTGTTAAAAGAGTAAAATTTTAAGATTTTAAGCTAAGTTCCCATGACACTATTACTCTTTTTTATATTCTTAATTATGTTATCATAATCTATTAACACCATGAACCGACCCCATTAATTTATTAGTTCAATTATAAATTATTAATCATCCAAGAACTATAATACTCCTCCTAGTTTACCACATCAACGGTGAAATTTCCAGGTACAGAGTCATACTTCTTCTAGTAGTAGGGAATTAATCTTATAAATAACAATTCTCCAACAATAATTTATTATGAATGATTAAGATATATCGATGAATAATCCCCACTATATAATTGTTATAAAATACTGGTTTCATTACCATACCATTGCTCATTAAATAATCTATCCCACCCTATTTGGCATAAAAAATCACAACAAGACCAAGCTTCCATCCCATTCCTCAACAAACAACCAACCATCAATATATAATAGGGCCTCCAACCCATTTGTTCTACTAAATTCTCAACCAAAAAGAATTCATAAAATCAACATCATGGTTCATATCAAATCACAAAAGGATCTATTCATCCAAGAGAATACATATATATTTAATTGTTTTCTTTTCTAACACATGTAAGGGAACTAATGTAATTTAATCATGGGTTTAAGCCTTTTATAATCAATAATTGGATCGATCATCCCTAAAAAATTATTCATTAGAAAACAAAATTTTAAATTCAATCTTGAATTTACAGTTCTATTATCCATAGGTTATTTTCATTATGAAACACATATGTAGTAGCTAATAAAATCTAGAAAAAAACTTGACCAAGGTTCAGACATTATTTACATGTTTAATAGTTAATATGTTCAATCCTTTTTTATTTAAATTATAACATCATCTAGTTTTACATTGATTACCTATTCAACCAATAAGTCCATGAAAAAATAACAAAAAAACACTGAAAATAATATAGCATAATAACTATAAAATTTCAAGCGGTTACATGGTCATATCACAGACAAAATTTACAATATAAAACCCATCCATTTATTTAATCTCTAACCTGAAATATTAATTATTTATACATGAAATAATTATATTATTTAAATAATCAAGTTCCCAAATTATAAAATAATTATTTAAATTGTGTAGCATGCTAATTTTTTATATTATAAATTATTATTTTACACTAGGGTTTGAAATTACCTTATTCATATATCTTTTAAAACTCCCATACTATCAAATATTATTAATTAACTACATAAGATAAAATTCATCAATATATTAATTTGATTTCTATGTTATAAAATAATAATAAAAATCAATTGGCATGTGATAATTCACCCCTACCTAAATTCTTTAGTTCATATATCATTAAATATTATTTATGATAATTCAAGGAATACCATTTTTCAAATTTGAAAGAAAAAATAAATCTAATGAGTGCAATCATATTTTCTATTTATTCTAATAATTTCCAAAATGTGAGAAATATTAATTACATAAATTTTATGCCTCTTTATTGGATTTTGTTATAAAATAACAGTATATTAAATATTAATATTTCATTTTAGTTTCATTAGTTTCCAAAAACATGAAATGAAAATATTCATCCTGTAGAATAAAAAAATGACTTCATCTTCATCGCATTTAAAATTTATAGTTTATTCCATAATGATATTATTTAATACAATATATTGTTTTTATCTTCATTATAGTTAATCAAAAATATGTACCCAGATCAATATAATGCATAAAAAATCAACCTTGTAAAAATAAATAGAGGATTAATGGATCCCCTATCTAGAAGAGAAGACTTACATCATTGTTGTAAAAAAATAGAGGGATAGAGTCACCTGCATGCATAATGAAAACCCATAATCTCTAGTTGAATTTGAAAAGGGGATTATTTTATGACCTCAGTGAATTCACATGACTTGAACTGAGGGATTTGGATCAACCATACTTGAAGGAAGAAAAAGAAAACCAAATATTAAATAAATTTAGTTTTAAACAAAACATAGGTATCTATCAAATGCATATGTTTCAAAAAAACCCCATCCCAAACATTCTATAAAATTTGAAAATACTCAAGAGATGTATTTTATAATTTATTTAAATGAAGAAATATTTTAAATGAATCCCACATATTTTATTTGAAACCATTCAATTCATTTATGTTATAAGATGTGTTGAATACCCTTTTTTCTTTCATTTTAAGGTTTATCACTCCAATATTTTCATTCACATTCCCAAATTTTATTTATATTATATATTTTTTATTTTAGGAGAATGTGTTTTTTTCACCCTAAATTTAAATAAATTTCTTTCAGTCCTGTAATATTTAAAATTTATATATTTGTTTCCCCATATTTATTTTCTTTTTTATGTTAATATTTTTTACACTAAACCATTCATTTTATTTAGAAAAAAATATCAATTTTCAAACATTTCTATTTCCTATTTGTTTCTTCAAATAGTTTCTAGGTAATATATATATATATATATATATATATATTACAATGATATATGTATAATGATGTAACATATATATATATATATGTATATGGTACAAACTAGACATATATAACACATAACATGAATATATATACATGATGGTTAATATAATTTTTTAAGATATTTATTAATTCATATGTATAAAAATATGGATGATATATAATGTAATTTTGTTAAGTTAAATAATTTTATAGAAACACAAGGTTTTTAGTCTATTTCAAAAACCTATGTGTAAGACTTTTATTCCATCCATAATCTACAACTCTACTATATTTGGCTTTTCTAGATTACATGTGTCGACTCTATATTTTCCATTTCCTTCCAAATTATTCTCTCTCTATTTTACTCTAGGTTTCAGTATACCCTACATTATCTTAGCTTCCCTGCCTCCTCATATCATCCAATTCCCCCACCTCACCACCTCCACCTTCCAACCTCTATCACCCAAGATTCAAAGATTCCCACCCCTACCTTTTCCTCTATCCTAGGATTTCCTTCCTGATCCTTCCTCTTTTCACCCCTATACTCCCTCCCACTATTACCTAGTCATTTCCCCAATCTATATAATATGGTTTATTTCATGGTCACTACTTAATTGGATCATTAGTTTCACACTTTCTCTCAAGTTCTTCTTAAACCACACAATTAGTAGATGCATCACATCAAATTGTTATTATATGTTTTTATATTAAAAAAACTGCTCTATTACTATATCATATAAACCTATTTTCTTTATTCTTCATCAATTTCAATTGAAAATTATAATCAGGTTAGTTTATATTCAAATTTAACACTTTCCCTAATTTAATTTCCACATTATATTTATTTACCTATGTTATAAAATTTCATCACTTTATCCCCAACTGGTTTCCCATTGCATCTCATGTGTTATGTTGAAATAAATTTTCTAATAAATTATGTCTTTTTTATTATATTAAGTGTACCAATTTCATACAATTGATAGTCACATGTGGTTAATCTTCTTATTTTACATCTCCCCCTAATATTATCATCCCATTTGATTAATATATATTTTTATTGAATTTTTCCTTATTATCTTTGTATACAAAATATTTGATGAAAAATAATAGTTCACTTGAAAATGAGTTGTATTATTATTTAATTTGATTCTAAATTTTAAAAGATACAATTGATGTTTAACGAAAACAATGCATAAACGAAAATAATATATTTTTTACAAAAAAAAATTTCCTAACATACTGTAGGTATAGTTAACCCTACTATGATAAGTTTTTCTAATATATGATTCCCAATTAAATGTTTTACTCCCATTGTTGAAATTTATAAATTTATATGGTTATCCACTTAAAATTAAACAGAAGTTTGAAGAAATTTAATCTATTAAAATTAATATTATATAACCATTAATATTTAAAATGACTATATTTTTTTTGTTTTTCAAGTTACATTCCTGAAATTTATGATTTTAGACATTATTTTATGCCACTCATGGAATATAATCTTCTACATTTTAAATTCATGATATTTTATATAACTTACTCTTGGTATACTTAACACTGTTAAGATAGTTTTTTTGTAATATGATTCCCAATTATGATTTTTCACTAAATTTGATACCTTTTCATGTTAAATTATTGGAATTGATGAAAGGATAATTTTTTTTATTCTACACAAAGAACGTTACCATATTAAATTTCATTTCATATTTTTTTAATTCATATTTATTTATATTTCATATATGGTTCATATATGTTTTTATTATTTATGTTCTATTATCATTTCAAATTTATTTTCCAGGATAGATTTCATTTGACATATATTTTTATTCATAATGATCAGTTACTTCTTGGAGCATATATAAATTTTTTTATTCCTTAAAACTGAAATACAACCATATATATTTCAATTTACTTATTTCATATTATTAGATAATAAATATGACACAAATTAGTTTGTATATTCTTCAACTAGCCATTCTATTATCATTAATTTAAAATCATTTTCTATTTTTAAATCTAATTATATTTTTAATGGAAACTTTATAAAACTACATATTCATTTTATCATTTTTTGATTTTTTAAATAACAATATATATATATATATGAACATCAAAAAAGTTGATTCAAAATCTATTAAAAACTATCCCTCCAAAATTGTATCTCATTTAAATGTTGTATAACATGTGGTTGTATAATAATATTATTTATACAATTTTTTACAAACTTTTACCAGAACATACTACATACAATGTAAAAACACATGTGATGTAATTTAAATATTTAATATTAGTTTGTTTGTTTTCAATTATTGTGTTCATATAATTACAAATGAAAAATATTGCGTACATTATTCAAAAAATCTTATTATGTTGTATAATAATTTTGATTCATTTTGTTTATATTATTTTAAGCTATATTTTTTTCTAGTGATTTTTTCTTTTAAATAATTTCAAAATGAACAATATAATAACTTATTTTTAGGTTATTTGAATAACAACGCGTGTTTTAATACTCTACTAATATGATTATATAATTCAAGTTTTATAGAAAACTAATTCCATTGTTTTCATAAATAATTCCATAACGTAAAAAAATTATTACTTGACTCAATATCATATGTAAGATTTTGAAGGAAACAAAAAATCAAAAAATAATAAGTACAATCTTATAATAATGTGTACCAACAAAGAAATTCATAGGTTCATTTAAAATAATTGTCCCTATTATGGTTATCCTTATAATTCTATTATCATTTACTTTTAAATTCATATATAATTATTAAATCACTTCTTATGACCACCTCTTAGGCTAATATAATTGGAAAAATATATCTATATCATTTTAGGTACTAAAATATTCTAATACATAATTATTCCATTTCAATATACAAAACAAGTATGATTGATTTTTTATTTTTTCTATATTTATTTGACATTAAAGGTGAATTTATATGTCATGTATTATTTTTAGTAAATACATTGTGAACTATTCCATATAGTAGTACAGAATCATATTTTGTATATTATGTTCTTTAAATTGATAACCATTTTCATGTTATGTTAAAACCCAAAAATTCATAATTGTGTGCACCCTATTATTTGTAGCCTTTTTTTACCCTCCACTTTCAATTTTGATCAAAATTTAATCTCATACAGATTACATATTCTATGATTCAATTTAATAATGAACTATGTGCTCTATGACTGGACTACTGAGGTATGTCTTCGTCCAAAAATAAACTAGGTATTGTCCATATATTTGGAAACATATTTCAACAATATATTTTTGTATTTTATAGGTAATATTTATTAATTTATTTATCATTTAAATTTTAAATAATCCAATAAATCATTAATTTCTAGTATTAAAATCAATATACTTATCATTTGTTTATTTCACTGATATAATTTTCAATTCACTTTTGATGAATTTAATTTACAATGAAATGTTACCTATAATTTCTCATTTTAATTAATTTTATCCTCTTTTAATTGTACACAATAAATTGATACATGAATTATTTGAATATATAATCAAATTCAATAAAAAAAATTGATTATATTAATTTCATACATAATTCCACCATGATAAAAAATTATTACATGATTAAATATCTTAAATAATGATTTTTAGGAAACAAAAATTAATATATATATATATATAATCATATAATAATGTGTATCCACAAATTAATTACATGGTTCATATTAAATCAATATTAATTTTAGGTTTATTCCAACAATTCTGTTATGGTTTACTTTAAGGTTCATATATCATTGTTAAATATCTTCTTATTTATACCTTTGAGACCAACATATTTGGAAAAAATAAATCTATATCAGTGTAGTTACTAAAACATTATAATAAATTCATATTTCATATTAATCCGAAAAACATAAAATATTTATTTTAAAAAAAATTCAATCGTTGTTTCACTTTAAATAAGAATTTATATATGATGTTTTCTCTCTACTAAATACATTATGAAAAATGCTATATAGTAATTCATAATAGTATGTTTTATATTATATTATTTATACTGATTGCACCATTTAATATTTTGTTAAAATTTTTAATTACATAACTTAGTGTACGCCCAAAATTTAAGTATATTATTTACACTCCACTTTCAGTTTTTTGGAAATTGGATCTTATAAGAACCACATATTCTAAGAGAGAATTTCATAATAAACCATTAATATAAAACTTGAATACTACTAGAAAAATGGGATATATTCATAGGGTTATAACCATAGATAAAATGGTCATGGATATAGGTCTCCTATAGACATGGGAAAACCATGACTATAGATATAGGGAAACTATTTCCATGGTTTGGACCATGCGTGGATTTAGGTTATTGCATGATTTTGTTTGTAGGAGAAGAAGGCAGGAAATGCCTATAACCATTGAAAATGCATCGAATATTGAGTATAAAACCAGGTGTTTCAATATTCATTGATTTACATATTTTTATAGTATACAAGAATATACATAATTTTACTATGCATAAAAATTATAAGCAAAAATTTAGTGACTTTTTGTGTAGATCTATGCATGTTTATGCACATTATATAACAAAAACCTATATGAATACAATCCCTGTCACGACCCATCCTCGGGGCCCGTGCCGTGACTACCCCAAGCCCGCCTTCCATAGGCCAGGGGCTGGCGACTAGCACCAAGGCGTAAATCCCAACAAAAAGGGAAGGCATTGCCTTTGAAAAGTAAACAAGAACCACAGAGTAAGCAAGTGGAAAAGTAAATACTAAGTAAAAACTGTAACAAGATGTGCTGAAAGTAAAACGGGCCGGAAATACAAGCCCAACTGTAAAGTACAACTGAAGGGAAAAACAGCAACTGAAAAGTAAAAGCCGCTACACCAAGCTGTCCACTGGGAATCCCACCTGAATGGTGGGTACAGATAGCTTCACAGCTCCTCGGGTCCCGCCGTCCGCTCCGAGCACGTCCGCCCAGTGGTCCTCCCCCAGGTACCGTCATGGTCCGCACACCTCCACCACGATCAGCGATGTCCATCGCCTGCAACCAACACAACTTAGTGTGGGCATAGCCCGTGCAGGGGTGAGTACAAGCTACTCAGTAGGGACCCCGAGACCCCCGAACGTCTCCCAAAATCCACAAAGGATAAACCACAAAGGAAAGATGCAATCACGAAGTAACATCTGACACAGCTCAGGTATATGCCCATACATATACCTAAGTCATCCATTCCCGTTAGGCTCCAACATCCGATCCCAAGCACAACCCAGTCCACACAGGAAAGCAAACGTATACCCACACAGGATAGCACAACACAATCCACAAAGGAGAGTAAACAGTAAATCCACACAGGATAGTTCAACACAATCCACAAAGGAGAGTAAACGGGATTCAGATCACACAGGTATACTTCTTTGGATGACGATAAAGATGATCACTGATCCATCTAAGTCGTCAGACCCACAAAGGATCGATAGGTAACTAACCCCCGCAATGACCCACACAGGATCGGGCCCACACAGGACCTATAGGCGCTGGATCACACAGAACCGCTGAGCGCTGACCCACACAGGATTGGACCCACACGGGATCGGGCCCACACAGGACCTGTAGCACTGATCCACATAGGATTGTTGAGTGCAGTAGTCGTCGCAGTCCACTGAGGATCTCTGCACAGTCGTCGTCGTAGTCCACTGAGGATCTCTGCACAGTCGTCGCTGTCGAAGTAGCAGTCGCAGCCAGCTCTAGGGTTCCCGCACACAGCAAGCTCGTTCGGGAGGGTCTGCTCCACGAGTCGAGAGGCTGATACATCAACTGACACAAAGTCCGAAGTTGATGTATCCAAAAGTTCCGTATCGTCAATAGGAACTCAACGTCGCAGACGGCGCGTCAATCGGACGCCCGGTCTGAGAGTTATTGGCTTTTTCGTCCCAGGGGCCCGGTTGGTTTTTAAGGAAAAACCAACCCGACCGTACTCCACCTGCGTCCAAACCTCGGGTAGAGTGATCCACAAGATCCTTCTCACATAGAGAAAAACAACAAAGCCGACGACACGTCAATCGGATGTCCGTAGCTCAAGATATGAGTGTTTCCGTTCCGAGGGCCCGGTTGGTTTCGTGTACGAACCAACCCGGCCGAACTCAAAGTATTTCTAACCCTTGAGTGAAATATGCCAAAACGACCGTCTCGATCCAAGGATCGCGTTGCCGCTGACGGCGAGTCGTTTGGAGGCCCGTAGCACAAGTTACGATCATTTGACTGAAACGGTCCAAAGACGGGGGGTCCGGCCCCGGGCCGACCCGGGCCGACCCCCCCTGGGTCGGCCGAACCGGGTCGACCCGACCCGGTCCAACCCGGCCGGACCCGGTCTAGCCCGGCCGGGGTGTGGCCCAGCCGGTCGGACTGGCCTGGCTAGGCACGGCCGAGCGGCCGAGCGGCTGGACACCGCGGGGCACCGCCCCTGCGGTTTGGAGGTGTCGCGACCCTCGAATGGGCCGCGCTGGACAAGGACACGACTTCAGCCACGTCCCGTGCGGGCGAGCTGGACCCCCGCAGCCATGGGTCCGTTGGCCGCCACCGCCGCGGCCCCGTCCGGCGGCGCGCCAGGGCGCCGCTGTGCCCGGCGGCCCGCGCCGCCGGCGGCTTCCACAGACCCCCGGAGCCGCTCCGGCGGTCTGATTACGTTCCTGTCTGCACCTCTGCTCCCCCCGGGACTCGTTCTTCACTACAGAACCATCAAACTTCCATTTCAGAATGTTACGTCATCGCCCGTCAATTCCGCACAACAACGAAGAATGGCGGAGGGCTGTCGGGCCGTGTTTGTTTAGCCCGCACCCTCCGCGTTAGATAAAAACAACGGGAGAAAATAATTCAACACATGAAACAACAATTTTAAAAAATTAAAATTGTTCATTTGCAACCGGTTCTTTAATTTTAAAGAAAATTTCACGAGAATAAGGGAATTTCCAAACAAAAATCCCTACCTCGTCAAGTCGTCGCTCGCGGGTTCTTTGCGGAAGGGATCGTCGCGTCGTCGTGGTATCCGGCGTCGCGTCGTCGCGGAAGGGCGTCGCGTCGATGAGCTCCGAGGTTCAAGAACAAAAAGATTTAATTAAAAAAAATTAAATACATCTTGAGTTACAAAATCCACAAAGGACTTTTTAAGAATCGCAAACACTCACCACAACGGATGATCGAAGGTTCTTGTCCCGAATTAAGGAATGTCGCCAAAGAACGTCGCGAGAGAGGAAACGTCGGCGTCGCGGCACACGGCGTCGCGTCGTCGATTTCCGCGGGTTCGACGTTCTTTGTCGGAGGTCAGAGTTCATCGTGTTCTTCGCGAAGGAGGATGAGGGCTCGAGAATTCTGCCAAGCCTCTCAACGTGTAATCCTCCAAATGTCGTGTTGGTCTTATTTTATTAATACACCAACAAACGAAAAAGGTAAGTAACGACCCATCAATTCGTTGAATTAATTCAATGAAAGAAAACGCCCATTTAATTCACAAATAAAACAACACAATTAAATGGTGCATTAATAATTTAAGAAAACGCATCAGTTGACTTTCATAATGACGGGTTTTCGTGGGTGCGTTACTTAGCGGAAAGAAATGGCGGGGCTCGTGCGGGCCCCACCTAACAAATATCCTACCAAGAGGGTAGGATATTTCTCGATAGTACCCTATCCGTTTCAACTCAGTATAAGCCGCTTTTAAGTGGCTTCAAGTGGCTTCCAAGTGGCTTCCAAGTGGCTCAAGTGAAATAAAATAAATTTTGTCGTATAATTATTTTATTTCTTAACTTTAAGCCCGAAAATTTAAAAACCACACCCGAGCAAACGCAACTCCAGAAGAGGCGTTTCTAAGCAAATACCGGGGCTGTGATTTCATCGGTGCCCTCAGAATTTGGTTCCGGGCACCGGTTCAAAAGTTAGAAAAACCCACTCGTCCATTCACTGAACGTACCCGAGCCAAATTTCGAAAAATGATTCTGGGCACACTGGGCCTCGGAATCAGGTGCCGTCAGAGACTGCATTCTTGAAAAACTCCAAATAAAATTATGAAAAAAATCCTTAAAATTTACGGGTCTTTACATTACTCCCACCTCAGGGATTTACGTCCCCGTAAAGATACATCATGAACTAGGGAAACAAATGTGGGTACTGAGCACGCATCTGAGCCTCCCGCTCCCATGTGCTCTCCTAGAGGTTCCCGTGCTGCCATCTGATGTGCACAAGAGGAATCAATCGCCCACATAGGACCCACTCCTGTCGATCCTCTATCTCCACCAGGACATCCATAAAAGTCGCTCCATCATCCACGTCTAGCTCCCCATGGTCAATGATGTGTTTTGGGTCATGCACGTACCTCCTCAGCTGAGATATGTGGAAGACATCGTGCACCTGATGCAACTGAGGTGGTAGAGCCAGGCGATAAGCCACCTCGCCAATCCTGCTGATGACCTGGAAAGGTCCGATGAAGCGTGGAGACAACTTGCTACCTCGGCCAAATCTCCGTAAACCACGTCGAGGTGAGACCCGCAAGAAGACGTGGTCGCCATCCTCAAACTCTAGTGGCCTCCGCCTCCTATCAGCATATGACTTCTGACGGCTCTGAGCTGTCCTCATCTGGTCCTGGATGACCTGGACCTTCTCTGTCGTGGCCCAGACCATCTCTGGTCCCACGAGTGCTGACTCCCCAAGGTCTGTCCAACACAAAGGAGATCTGCAAGGTCTGCCGTACAATGCCTCGTATGGTGCCATACCGATGGTGGAGTGGTAGCTGTTGTTGTACGCGAACTCCACCAAGGGTAGGTGGTCCTCCCAGCTGTGACCAAAGTCGAGGACACATGCACGGAGCATGTCCTTGAGAGTCTGAATGGTCCTCTCCATCAGACCATCCGTTTGTGGGTGAAAGGCGGTGCTCAGACGTAGTCGCGTCCCGAACGCCTCCTGCAACCCTTTCCAAAGCCGGAAAGTTAAACGAGCGTCCCGATCGGAGACGATAGTCGATGTCACACCATGAAGCCATACAATCTCCGGAACGTAGAGATTCCCCAAGATCTCCACTGATCCCTGCTCTCGGATGGGTTAGAAGTGTGCCAACTTGGTGAGTCGGTCAATAATCACCCAAATAGAGTCATGACCTCTGGATGTGCGTGGAAGTCCAGTCACAAAGTCTATAGATATCCCATTCCACTTCCACTCCGGGACCTCCAAGGGTTGTACCAAGCCTGCTGGTACCTGATGCTCTGCCTTCACCTGCTGGCAGGTGAGGCACCGTGAAAAGAACTCTACCACAGCCTTCTTCTTGCCCGTCCACCAGTGCTGTCGTCTGAGATCTTGGTACATCTTCGCCACTACAGGATGTACCACCAAAGGAGAAGTGTGAAACTCTCTCATCACCTCCTCTCGTAAAGCGACTAGTACCAAGGTACGTCCTCTGTAAAGGACGTCGTGCTCTGCTCCAAGGGAGAAACCATCAGGTGCTTGTCCCGAGGATATCTGTGCACGTCGTGTCTCACAGTCAGCGTCCCCACATTGTGCCTCTCTGGCCCACTATAGAAGGGGAGGAGATACTGTGAGATACTGAAGGAAGTCTGCCCCGTCTCTATCCATGAAGGATATCTACAAGGCGGCTAGCTGCTCTGTCACCTCCTCAAGTAGCTGAATGCCCGTCTTCCTGCTGAGGGAATCAACTACTACGTTCCCCTTCCCAGGAGTATAGTCTATCTCAATGCCATAGTCCTAGAGGAACTCGAGCCATCACCGTTGTCTTAGGTTCAGATCCTTCTGCGAGAATATGTACCTGAGACTCTGGTGGTCAGAAAATACTGTAAAGCGCTCGCCCATCAGATAGTGTCGCCATGTCTTCAGAGCGAAGACCACTACTGCTAACTCCAGGTCATGGGTAGCATAGTTCTGCTCATGCATCCTCAACTGACGTGATCCATAGGCAATCACGGCCCGCTCCTGCATTAGTACACACCCAAGTCCGGTCCCTGATGCATCGTAGTAGATTATGTATCCAACTCCCTCCTCAGGCAACCTCAAGATAGGTGCGCTGGTCAATCTCTGCCTCAGCTCCTGGAAGCTCTGCTGACATCTGTCTGACCACACAAAGGGTTTCCCCTTCTTCGTGAAAGACGAAAGTGGCGTCGTAACTCTGGGGAAGTTCGGCACAAATCTCCGATAGTATCTGGCCAGACCCAAGAAACTCTGCACCTCCGTCACGCTCCTGGGTGGATCCCAAGATAGCACTGCCTCGATCTTCGCGGGATCCACTGCAACTCCCGCCTCAGAAATGACATGCCCCAAGAAGTGGACCTCATGTAACCAGAACTGGCACTTCAAGATATTTCCATAAAGTTGGTGCTCTCAGAGTGTGTCTAGTACAACCCGAAAGTGGTAGGCGTGCTCCTCCTCCGTGGTCGAGTACACCAAAATGTCGTCAATGAAGACCACGACAAATTGATCGAGGTATGGCTGGAAGATCCTGTTCATGAGGCTCATGAACACTGCTGGAGCATTGGTTACACCGAAGGGCATAACCAAGAACTCATAGTGGCCATACCGACACCTGAAGGCCGTCTTCTGCACGTCCTCGTCTCGAACTCTGAGCTGATGATAGCCTGACCCGAGGTCTATCTTCGAGAACCACCGTGCTCCCTTGAGCTGATCGAAGATGTCATCAATCCTCATTAGCGGATACTTGTTCCTCACTGTCACCTAATTCAGGCGACGATAGTCGACACACAGTCGCAAGCTTCCTTCTGCCTTCTTGGCCAACAAAATCGGGGAAGCCCAGGGTGAAACACTGGGTCGGATGAACCCCTTGCCCTGCAAGTCCTATAACTGTACCCGCAGCTCTCGAAGCTCAGCAGGGGCTATCCGATACGCTGGAGTGGATATCGGGGCTGTCCCGGGGTACAGATCAATATAAAATTCCACCTCGCTGCGAGGAGGTATCCCTGGAACGTCATCAGGAAAGACGTCCGCGTACTGATCCACCACTACAGGAAAAATAGGACGCTGCACGTCTGCTGCTCCTAGGATGAGGCTAGCCAACTGATGAGTGTTGGGCTGTCCCCTCCTCTACAAGAGTCCATCCTGTGCTGCAAAGGCTCCCTTCTCGCCGGTGAAGGTGAACCTGCTCCCGTCGGTGCGCACACATCCCACCTTGCGCCTAAAACAGTCAATCTGAGCATGGATGGTAGATAACCAATCCATGCCCAAGATGACGTCGTAAGGCCTCGACGCTGCTACAAGAAGATCGCAGCCGAAGATCTCGCCTCCTAGAGTAATCTCACACTACCGGCACCAGTGCGTAATCGTTGAGTCTACTCCCGTAGGGGTCTCTAGCCGTAAGGATCGAGCCAATGGCTCTGTCGGAATCTCCGAGCTCCGAACAAGGGCAGCGGCTATGAAAGAGTGACTCACTCCTGTGTCAATAAGAACTACAGAAAGGGAGGAATAGACACAAATAGTACCTCGAATCATCTCTGGCGCGCCGTGGTCATAGGCCTCCGCTGCCTGGAGCTGTGCCTGTCTCTGCCCGCCAGCTCCCTGTGGTCGGGGCGGACCTCCTGGTGGTGGTGGTGGCAGAGCCTCAAAGCGTCTCCCACCACCTGCTGCTCGGCCATCTCCTCTGCCTCGTCCACCTCCTCCCTACGGACCGCCATGGTCGACCCTCTGCCTCTTCCTGGGTGGCCCCTCCACCGTCTGCTGCTCCTCGGTACGACGGGTCGGGCAGTCACAAGCCATGTGGCCCTGCCCGCCGCACTCGTAGCACAGCCTGCCTCTCAGAAGACTGGCTCTACGCTGTGTGCCCCACACTGCTGAGCCAGTGTCCCGAGGTCCTCTACGAGAGGGTCTGGTCTTCCTGTAACCCTGAGTCATCCGTTGGCTACCTACTGCCAAAGACTCTGCCACCTGCCGCCCTGCGGTAGGTCTCGCTGTAGACTCAGCCAGAAAGCTCTCGATCAGAAGGGCTCGCTCCAGCACTCCTGCCTGGGTCGGGATGCTGAGGGAGATCTGTGATGCCCTGATCTCGTGTCTCAATCCCTGCTCGAAGGTTCGGGCCCGGAAGAAGGGGTCCCGTAGCATGTCAGTCGAGTAGGGAGAATGTTCGGTGAACCTCGTCGCGTACTGGGCGACCATCAAGCTGCCCTGCCGCAGCTGAAGAAGCTCCTGAATGCGCAACGCACGGAGGGTGGCCAGGACGAACTCTGAGTGGAAGAGGATCTCGAAGTCCATCCTGAGAAGAGATGCCACATAGTGCACCTGGAGCACCAAGCTCCACCATCGTCCTGCTGCTGCGTGCAGTAGGCTCGCCGTGAGGATCACCATGAGGTATGCTGGTGTCCTCACTAGCCTGAAAACTCGAACGACCGCCTCCAGCAAGTCCTCGGCTGCCTGGGGGTCTGTCTCCCCACGAAACCTGGGTGGTCGCTGGTGGTGGAACTCGTGCAGAGCTCCGAGGTGACGTGCATCATCATCGGTCGGTGTTGGAAGCATCAGAGGCTCGGCGGGTAAAGGTACCGCCGGTGCCTCTGCTTTCAACGGGCCTTGTACCGAGGCCTCGTCGCTCGGCGGGCTATCGTCGTGCTCTACTCTCGGAACCCTAGCTGGCTGCTGTCGTCGGGCCATCCTGAAAAGGAAACAAGTGCTCCATGGTCAGAACAATATACCTGGTGAGATGACACAGGTAATCACAAAGAAAACTTGAAACACACATGCAATCAATGTTTTCGTGCATTAAGTCGGAAATCAGAAGTCAGGGTCCTGGTGTACGGATACGTCGGCCGCCGCACCAACACTGGACTCGCTGGACTGATAACCACACTCAATACGCTAAACACTATTGATTCACATAGAAGAAAGATCTGAGTCTGCGGTACAACCGACCGCCTCTGATACCAATTTGTCACGACCCGTCCTCGGGGCCCGTGCCGTGACTACCCCAAGCCCGCCTTCCATAGGCCAGGGGCTGGCGACTAGCACCAAAGTGTAAATCCCAACAAAAAGGGAAGGAATTGCCTTTGAAAAGTAAACAAGCACCACATAGTAAGCAAGAGAAAAAGTAAACACTAAGTAAAAACTGTAACAAGCTGTGCTGAAAGTAAAAGGGGCCGGAAATACAAGCCCAACTATAAAGTACAACTGAAGGGAAAAACAACAACTGAAAAGTAAAAGCCACTACACTAAGCTATCCACAGGGAATTCCACCTGAAGGGTGGGTACAGATAGCTCCACAGCTCCTCGGGTCCCACTGTCCGCTCCGAGCACGTCCGCCCAGTGGTCCTCCTCCAGCTACCGTCCTGCTCCGCACACCTCCACCACGATCAGCGCTGTCCGTCGTCTGCAACCAACATGAGGTAGTGCGGGCATAGCCCGTGCAGGGGTGAGTACAAGCTACTCAGTAGGGACCCCGAGACCCCTCGAAGGTCTCCCTAAATCCACAAAGGATAAACCACAAAGGAAAGATGCAATCACGAAGTAACATCTGACACGACTCAGGTATATTCCCATATATATACCTAAGTCATCCATTCCCGTTCGGCTCCAACGTCAGAGCCCAAGCACAACCCAGTCCACACAGGAAAGGAAACGTATACCCACACAGGATAACACAACAAAATCCACAAAGGAGAGTAAACAGTAAATCCACACAGGATAGTTCAACACAATCCACAAAGGAGAGTAAACAGGATTCAGCTCACACATGTATACTTCTTCGGATGATGATAAAGATGATCACTGATCCATCTAAGTCGTCGGACCCACAAAGGATCGATAGGTAACTAACCCCCACAATGAACCACACAGGATTGGGCCCACACAAGACCTGTAGGCGCTGGCTCACACAGAACCGTTGAGCGCTGACCCACACAGGATCGGACCCACACGGGATCGGGCCCACACAGGACCTGTAGCACTGATCCACATAGGATCACTGAGTGCAGTAGTCGTCGCAGTCCACTGAGGATCTCTGCACAGTCGTCGCCGCAGTCCACTGAGGATCTCTGCAGAGTTGTCGCTGTCGAAGTAGCAGTCGCAGCCAGCTCTAGGGTTCCCGCACACAGCAAGCTCGTTCAGGAGGGTCCGCTCCAAGAGCCGAGAGGCTGATACAACAACTGACACAAAGTCCGAAGTTGATGTATCCAAAAGTTCTGTATCGTCAACAGGAACTCAACGTCGCAGACAGCGCGTCAATCGGACGCCCGGTCTGAGAGTTATTGGCTTTTTCGTCCTAGGGGCCCAGTTGGTTTTTAAGGAAAAACCAACCAGACCGTACTCCACCTGCATCCAAACCTTGGGTGGAGTGAGCCAAAAGATCCGTCTCACATAGAGGAAAACAACAAAGCCGACGACACGTCAATCGGACGTCCGTATCTCAAGATATGAGCGTTTCCGCTCCGAGGGCCCAGTTGATTTCGTGTACGAACCAACCCGGCCGAACTCAAAGTATTCCGAAACCTTGAGTGCGATATACCGAAATGACCGTCTCGATCCAAGGATCGCGTTGCCGCTGAAGGAGAGTCATTTGAAGGCCCTGAGCTCAAGTTACGGGCAATTGACCGAAAACGGTCCGAAGACGGGGGGTCCGGGCCCGGGCCGACCCGGCCCGACCCCCCCTGGGTCGGCCGAACTGGGCGACCCGACCTGGTCCAACCCGTCCAGACCTGGTCCAGCCCGGCCAGGGCGCGACCTAGCCGGTCGGACTGGCCTGGCTCGGCTCGGCCGAGCGGCCGAGCGGCTGGACACCGCGGGGCGTCTCCCCCTTGGTTTGGAGGTGCCGCGCTGGACAAGTACGCGGCTTCAGCCGCATCCCGTGCGGGCGAGCTGGACCCGCGCGGCCGCGGGTCCGCTGGGCGCCCCTGCCGCGACTTCAACCGCGGCAGACCCGTCCGGTGGCGCGCCGGGGCGCCGCCCTCCCCGGCTGCCGGCGCCGCCGCGCCGGCGACCCGCCTCGCCGGCGGCTTCCGGGGGCCACTAGAGCCGCTCTGGTGGTCCGATTCCTTTCTCGTCTGCGCCGCTGCTCCTCCCGGGACTCGTTCTTCACTTCGGAACCATCAAACTTCCGTTACGACAAGTTCTGTCATCGCCCGTCAAATCCGCACAACAACGAAGAAAGGCGGAGGGTTGTCGGGCTGTGTTCGTTTAGCCCGCACCCTCCGCGTTAGATAAAAACAACGGGAGAAAATAATTCAACACATGAAACAACAATTTTAATAAATTAAAATTGTTCATTTGCAACCGGTTCATTAATTTTAAAGAAACGTTCACGGGAATAAGGGCATTTCCAAACAAAAATCCCTACCTCGTCAAGTCGTTGCTCACGGGTTCTTCGCGGAATTGGGGATCGTCGCGTCGTCGCGGTATCCGGCGTCGCGTCGTTGCGGAAGGGCGTCGCGTCGACGAGCTCCGAGGTTCAAGAACAACAATATTTAATTAAAAAAAATTAAATCCATCTTGAGTTACAAAATCCACAAAGTAATTTTTAAGAATCGCAAACACTCACCACAACGGATGATCGAAGGTTCTTGTCGCAGATTAAGGAACGTCGCCGAAGAACGTCGCAGGAGAGGAAACGTCGGCGTCGCGGAACACGGCATCGCGTCGTCGATTTCCGCGGGTTCGGCATTCTTCGTCGGAGGTCGGCATTCTTCGCATTCTTCGTGTTCTTCACGAAGGAGGATGAGGGCTCAAGAATTTCGTCAAGCCTCTCAACGTGTAATCCTCCAAATGCCGTGTTGGTCTTATTTTATTATTACGCCAACAAACGAAAAAGGTAAGTAACGACCCATCAATTCGTTGAATTAATTCAACGAAAGAAACCACCCATTTAATTCACGAATAAAACCGCCCAATTAAATAGTGCGTTAAGAATTTAAGAAAACGCGTCAGTTGACTTTCATAATGACGGGTTTTCACGGGTGCGTTACTTAGCGGAAAAAAACGGCGGGGCTCGTGTGGGCCCCACCTCACAAATATTCTACCAAGAGGGGTAGGATATTTCTGGATAGTACCTTATCCTTTTCAACTCAGTCTAAGACGCTTTTAAGTGGCTTCAAGTGGCTTCAAGTGGCTTAAGTGAAATAAAATAAAGTTTGTCATACAATTATTTTATTTCTTAACTTTAAGCCCAAAAATTTAAAAACCACACCCAAGCAAACGCAACTCCGGAAGAGGCATTTCTAAGAAAATACCGGGGCTGCGATTTCATCAATTCCCTCAGAATTCGGTTCCGGGCACCGGTTCAAAAGTTAGAAAAACCCGCTCGTCTGTTCACTGAATGTACCGGAGCCAAATTTTGAAAAATGATTCCAGGCACACCGGGCCTCGGAATCAGGTGCTGTCAGAGACTGTGTTCTTGTAAAACTCAAAGAAAATTAAGAAAAAAAATTTCCTTGAAATTTACGGGTCTTTACAATCCCATTAATTTTTAGACATAAATTATATCGATATTTATACGTATAATATGTATTCAATATGTAAGAAAATGAATATATCTTTCATATTGGATTCAAATTCCATATAACATAGTTGAATTATTACTATTTATTCATTTCTTAATTTTATATATTAACACACCTATATTTTTAATATACATGATTCCATTTTTTCAATTCATTTACACAAAGAATCATTAATTAAATCATTTGATTAATCTGGTGAAATAAATTAACTTTTATATGTATGATTTTTTTCAGCTTCCTTTATAAATCCTTACTCTATCACTTTCACGTATATGTTACATTTTCTTTGCAATGACATTTAAAAAATGAATTTGATCAAGATTTTATGGAAGAAAGAATATATGTCAAAGGTAATTGGAATGAAGGAACCTCAACATGTGAAGAGATTCTAGAGTAATTGACACTAGAAGATGACATGTGAAAAGAAAGATTGAAGAATCTGAATAAGTAACATTTGATATATTTAACTGTTATAAATATATACATATTCAAGATACATAAGATTATTATATTTTATTATGTTATTATTAATATAGAACTAATATATTATTAGTATTATAATTATCAATACAGATGTTTTATTATAGTATAGTGGATTCTATATTAGTATTTTTCAATAGATAAAAGGATTGTATATTTACAGAAATTTACTAATGAAAAATAATATGTACAATTGATAAATATGTCTTTTTAATATATTTTAAACCAAGATAATAAAATTTTATAATTAATTTCCATAATATATAATGTCTATAATTATCTATTATTATATTCATGTAAAAAATAAACACTTTTGATGTCATATTATTATAAATATGTCACTATTGACTTCAAATTATATGACACATAATTCTAAAATATGGATAGAAATATGACAACATGTTTCCTTTTGAAATTATATTCTTAGAATTTATATAATTTTCTTCCAAATTATTTTTATTATATTATGTTTAGAGAAATTATATTCTTAAGCAAATTGTTTGTATCATAACAAAACTTATTTTCTTCACATCTAATTTTTAATTACTATGTATGGTTAGAACCTGGACTAATTATTGATATTGAATTACTTGCAACTTTTAGTTTTCCTTAATACCTACTATTATCAACAAACATTACCATCTTTACATAAAAACATAGTGCATGACTTTGATGATGAAAGTTCAAAAAAAACAAGAAATTTTTATGGGATTATATTTTGTGACTTAAAGATAGTTTTTCAAGGAACGACAAATATCTATAAATATAGACAACAAAATAAAGCCTGAAAAAAATGACTATGATTTTATCATTCTCTTTTAGTGTTTCCAATTTAATTTATTTCTATTGTGACCATGAAAAATAGTATCATTTATTTTGTTCCATATTAATTTTTATTTTAATGATAAAAACTCATTGAAGTCTCTAATTTTTTTAACATTCATAATTTATTAAACACAATTATCAATAGGCCTATGTATTTTCATGAATGAAGTATTAATTTTCATTAAAATCATTGAGTAATTTGTTTTTCAAGTACTAATTTTATATAAATTAAATTATAACTAATATGTAATATTTATATAGATGTGTAATATATCACATTAAATAAAAATATAAAAATCAATTTTAATCTCAAAAATATATAATTATTTATAATTAAATAAACCAAAACCTCTTACAGTACTAGAGAAACATTATCAAACTCCCTTGATATATAATAATGATAAAGGAGGGATATATGAAAATCATGATCCTTATATAGAAACTAAAAGTAGAAATAGTTAGGTTCTCACTACGCTTAAGCATATGCCTCCAACAAAAGCTACCAGACAGGATGGATTCCTTGTTTTGTTTTTTAAAAATATTAGGACATTATTGGAAGATAGGTGGTGTGTATCATGAATGATATATAGAAAAGATCGGTTGAAATTTCTAAAATATGAGTTATTTTATATACTCTAAAAATATTGTTGAAAAAATTACACCTTTATCAGCTATAAAAATATGTGATGATAAACTGTTCCTTGGATTTTCATGTATTTTATCACTGATGAAGGGTGATTTTATTAGCATTATTTTGAGAAAAGATAAAATTTCTTTTTACCAGTGCGATATCTAGAACTCATAAAATATAATTTTGTTAAAAATATGTGTAGAACTAATAAAATCCACATTTCCTGTAGTTTACTAATATATTTAACACAATGCAGAAACATTACAATAATTCCGACAACAAGAATTACAATTACAATTTCTAATATTTCAATAAATTTACAGCACACTGTATAACATAATTTATGATAAATTTATATTTTAATACATTACAATTATAATGGTATGTAAAGATTAATACATACATTAAATTTCTAAAAAAATCAAAAAACAACATAGTTTCCATGTATTACATATTCATTGGGAGTACCTTTCAAAAGATCCCAATTATGGTACCAGTTTGTAATTACACTACCCAAGCTTAAACAATAATAAAAAAAACCTTATGTATATCATACTATAAATAAAGAAAGAAATAAATAATAAATATAATAAACTAATAAATTAACAAATTTACATGATTTCACATTTAAGCTGAAGACATTCACTTTGAGTTATGTTGGGAACACCATGCGTCAAATTAAATTGTTGTTGATTACTACACATCTAAAATGATTTATTTACTATTTTCATAAAGTTTCAAGAAATTGTGATTTTATTATTATTTTTTAGTATGTGATAGATTTTTTTAACTGAAATGTCAGTTTTAAATAAAAACATGCACTTTCAGTCATACGAGCTAGACTATGTATTATATTTACATACATCTCATTCATAAACATAAAAAATGATTGATGGATAATTTTACTAAAATATATAGAAAATCCAACTATGTTCACTCCTTCAATGAGTGATGAAAATTTTGAACTAAAATTCCACTTTTAATCTGAAAACACACACTTTGAGTCATAACTCGCACATCATCTGTCAAATTTATGTGGAGATTATTGAAACAGATCGCAATGTTATATATATCATTTTACTAATTTAGTAAGAAAAATTATTTGTTTCAAATAAATTTTGAGTATGTGATGTGTGTTTTAAACTAAAATTTCAATTTTAAATAAAACAACACACTTTCAGTCATACCGGGTACAACATGTGTTATATTGACATGATAATAATTCTTATTTTTCACAAATGAGTTGTAGATAACATTCCTAAAGTATGAATAAAATAAATTTTTTTATTTTTATTTGTTAGTGAGTGAATCATATTTTAAATAAAATGAAAATTTTAAATAGAAAACACACACTTTGAGAGTCATTCTGAGTACACCATGTGACAAATTGATGTCTTATTGATTCATACACATCAAAAATGATTTATAGGTAATTTTATCTAAATTATCAATAAAATCTATGAATTTTTTATCATTTTTGTGTATGTGACATGTTTTTTGAACTAATATTTACATTTTAAAATGAAAACTGACACTTATAACCACACCAGACACATCATGTTTTAGATTAATGTGCGAATGATTCCTACAAGTCAAAAATGACATATAGATTATTTTCCAAGTGTATCAAGTAAATTATAGTGTGTTTCCCCATTTTTTAGTGAGAAAAATGATTTTTGAAATAAAATGTCACTTTAAAATTAAAATCAAGTTTATTGAGTCATATTTTACTAATCATGTGTTAGATTGTTGTCTGGTTGATTCTTATATGCCAAAATGACTTTTTTTAATTATAATCATGAATCACAAAGTCAATTCGAGCATGTTTTATCATTTTTGAGTTTGTGATGAGTGTATTTAACTAAAATATTATTTTTAAATAAAAACTTATGATTTCTGTCATACTTGCCACACCATGTTTCATATTTATGATTCTGAGATTCTTAAATGTAAAAAATGAATTTTGGATTATTTTCATGATGTACAATGGAAATCTAAGTTCATTTTCATAGTAAAATACACTTTTATCTCATCATTATGTCATGAAAAAGGCATAGACCCAAAAGAGAATGCGTTACATCACTATTAAATATCAAAAGATAAAATAAAGGGAAAACTATATGGAAAGAATTATCACTATCTAAGTGTACCATCCATATCAAATAACTCATCCATATTGGATTTCTCACCATGAATTTTGTGTCTATGAGAGAAACAAAGTCTCCATATATAGTTTAGTGTCATTCTTAAAGGATATAATAATCTCACCTTTTGAATATCACTTCATGTAAACTCTATTATTTTTTAATTCATTGATGTTATGCCTTAATATGGATGAGTTTTAAAGTAATTAAGTTGAAATGAAGTGGTATTATGAAGGTGATATGATTTTGTCATTTAAAAATACCCTAAAATATATATGGATGCCTTTTGTTCTCTTCAAAGGAAAAAAATTCTTAGAGAAGGATCCTAAAATCTGTATCAAATATTTTATTATATGTCAAAAATAAATAATCATTAATAATCCAAAATAATTAGTACATAAGCCTTGTATTAATAATCTCTCTCACATAAAAAAATTACAAACATGGTTGTTAATCAACTCATTAGGACATTAGAGAATATTATTACACCATCTATTTTTTCCACACATGTATAAAAAAAATATACTTCCAATTTTTAATATGTGGACAGATGATAGTATCCACAATACTGGAAAAATATAAATAATGAAATTATTTAGAAATATTTTAAACTAAATTGTAATTATCATTAAAAATACCTCATCGAGGTTGCTAGTTTTTTATGGAATAATATATATTTTCAGATGTAGAAACCACATTCATTGTCATTAATTTGTCTCAAACACTATAGATAAATTGAGAAAAATAATTCATTCTACTTATATATATTTTGATATTGAAATATTGTTATACATACCATTATACTTATCCATATTTAGAAATTCATAGTCTTCTTCTTCTTAGAGGTCATCCTCATACCGTTATTTTGATACTATTTGAACACCACCCTATTATAATAAAATATTTTTTAAATCATAATTTAAGACATATTATTTGATATTTATTAATAAAATATGGAATTTAAGTTATTATAAATTGATAAAGGACATCGTGTGTGTCCAATTTTATGGGAATTTAGGATTTGTATCAAACAGATAAGTCTTTGAAGAATCCATATTGATTTCAATGAGCACCAACTATTTCTTCAAAAAATTATAGGTAATCAATTAAATATATATTTTTTATGATTATATTTTAGAGTTTTTCCCTTGTATTTTAAATAATAAGAAAATTCTATCTTCTATTAGTTTTAGTTCAAATTTCAGGGATAATATCTCTACTATAACTGAAATTTCATCTTCATCCAATGAATCATTATCTATAGAAGTGATGTGTGGACTAATGATTACAAATATTTGTTTTCAAGGTTTTCACTTCACAAAGTATTGATATATACTCATGGAAAAAATGAATTGTAATTAACAGTAATTAATATAGTTGATAAATTAAAGGACAAATAGATTAATAAAAACATAAAACTTGTATATATTAACAACCGAGTCTCATTACCATTCATGATTAAGAATTTCATTTAAAATTGTAAGGACAATCATTCATGGAATGACATCTTCATAAATTTTTTATTCCAATTCAACTTAGGTTGTATTATTATATTTTAAAGACTTCTCTTCATATAACTCTAATGTTAATAAACATGGATGTTGAATTGGAGGGGTAAATGTATACCCATAATGAATTTTCAATATATTGGTTGATCATGTATATTGTTTTGATTCGAACCTCAATTTACACTTCATTTTCACCATCGAATGGTTTGAAGGCCTTCAATTTTTATTGATTTTTTGATAATACACCTTTCAAAGGTTGAGGTGGAACCCTTATAGGGAATGTAGGCATAATTATTATAGGTACCATAGGCCTTAGAATAATTCATTTTCTATACGTTTAAAACATTATGTATAAACCAGACTATCTACATGGAACTGCTCCTCCCCGACATCTTCATCATGAAATCATCTCTCCACCTTCGCATGGTTGTTCAGCTTAGCTTTTACAATACATGCACAAGCTAGTCCCGATGAAAGGTGTCATACCCTCTCATTCTTTCAATCTGTTTAGCTTCTACGATGGTGAATGATCCTTTCTCATTATCTTTCTAGAGCTTGTTCTTTGTATGTTGTCTAGTTTTCTTCTCCACTTAAGGTGGCCCGAAGGCCCCAAGGTTTCACAAAGGACTAAGGTGGCCTGAAGGGCATGAGGTGACCCGAAGGCCTTATTGACTTGAAGGCCTCGGTGTATCGAAGGCCTTAAAGGGATCGATTACCAATTTGGTGGCCCGAAGCCCCAAACAGGGGAATAGTCCCAACTGCTACAGTTCCAAACAACACCATCTATAGTTAATGATACAGTACCTTCTACAGTTATTCTACAGTTCCACTATATTATTGCTATAGTACCAGTTAAATTATTACTAAAGTCACCTGGAAATATTTTATCGACTTGAATTTGATCTCAGGTCGCCTCGATTCACTTAAGGAGTCATCACCAACTAGGCTGAGGCTCATGTGCTTTCCACTTAATTTTCTCAATTTGTAATAAAATTCCTTATTTTAGACTATTTTCATTAATTTTGAAAGGTTTTTCATCAAAAAATAAATTATAAAGGACATATCAAGTTATCATAATGTATTTTTACAATATTAAATAAACATGCTATGACAGATCCATTTGAAAATTCAACTATGTGAACATATAGATCATCATGGGGAATAGGTAGCTCAGTTTTCAACTCATGAGCTATGTGAATCCCTAATATCACATGATATCTTAGAAGTTTTTTTGTGATGAATATTTCCTTGGATATTATAAATTACACCTCTCATGACAAGGTTATAGGTGGGTGTATATAGATATATATCACAATCAATTTGACCATATATAATTTTATTATAGTAAAGGTATCAGTATCTATCCAATTAATATACCATAGAAAAAATTATAATGAATGAAATTACCCATGATACAACATGATTTTGAGTGGAATTTCAAGCCTCAATTGTGGTAGGTTATCTCTTTATATATTGGTTTCTATAGTGTAGTTTAGTTTCCTTGATCCCTTCTAATATACTTCTAAAAAAAACTACTTGTTAATTAATTTTTTCTTTTAAAAAAATTATTTGGGACTACATGTCATCTATTTTCTTATCTATATATCTATATGTATTTTATTTCTCAAAATATAATTGATAAGACACTCCAAAACCTACACCTATGACATGAATATATTTTTATATTCACTTCAAGGCTACTGAATATAGTCATTAATTGAGTACAACCAATAATTATTCTTATTTCTAAACTAGATAAAGAATATAGGATAATAATTACCATTGAAAGTAGTCATTTATAGAGTAAAAACAATAATGATTCTTTTTTCTAAATGGGATAAATAAAATAGTATAATAAGTATTCATTATTATTTAATATTTATTTAGATAAGTACAAATCTATATCATGTTATACTTATTGATTATTTATACACTCTTTTGGTGTATTAAAATACATGTTCCCATCATTATTTACATGATCCACCTTAAATAAAACATAAAATAGGTTGAAAGTGGGTTTTTATTTTTATTCATATATTCATATAAACAATGTATCATAATTATTTTGTTTCTTTACATCACATAAAAGTATTAGTGTTGATTTAAAGTACATTCCATTTATTTAAAATGAAACATACTCCATCATTGCTTTGTGGTAGGGGTACGTTGGTTTAAAAAATGGTTCTTATTTTTGGCACCCAATTATTATTACATAAATTAAATATTATTAATAATATTTGTTAATACATGTAATGTTGAGTTAAATATTACCAATTACAATTTACCTAAAATTAAGCATCCTTTCGATGGCCAATGATTGCATCCCATGTTTCTTGGTTTATTATTTGTGAATATATATGTTTTGGGTGAGGATTTACTTTCCCTTCAAAATCCCTAAGCTAATCCTTCACAATAATTTAATGAAAGGCTCCATGAGACATTATAATGACCATTATTATAAATTTGATTTAACAGTCATCTAAAATAAATTCACTCGGAAATGGATAATGAAGAGTTAATATATATTTAATTATTTAATTTTTATAGTAAATTAGATTTATTATATGAAATTTTTACCCTAATATCTTCCAAAATTAGTGCATTAATTTTTGGAATAACATTATACCACAAATCTATATCAATCTTCACTTGCATTTGAGTGGTGACCCCAATTTAAATAATGAAAATAGACTATTTTTGGCCAATAGGTTGGTCATGTATATTCCATCCAACCATGAATATTATGCCTTTTATTCTCTCCTTAACAATTTTTTTTAATAGTATCTCTCTATGACCTTATTGTTTTTCTCATACATAGGCTGTTCACATTGTACCATTTTCTCAATTTCAACATTGTTAATAAGTTTTTCCTCCGCATTTCTATAATCAACAAGTGGTGAAACCAATTATTCCTTAGGATTAGGAACATCAACTTATAGAGAATCCATTATCTATAAAATTATGTTTGTATTGAATTTTGATACAAAAATAAAATAGTGAACACATAATATTATTAGGTAACACACTGTATAATAAAAAAAATTAACCAAATTAGTGAACTCTATTTTTTTAATAAATATTAAAAGGATTTGGTCCCTCTATTGAGTATCAAATTCCCCTCATAACGGTCCAATATGACATATAGGTCATTGTTTATATTAGCACCATATTGAAATAATTACAACATCCCAATTAAAGGGTCGTTCGTAATGGATTTTTAATTTGACACCATAGTGGGTTTATTTGACTATAGTGAAATTGAATAATTTATATATAAATTATATATGGAATAAAATACTTGTTTTTCTTCTGATTTCATTATTATTGTTTTTTATCTATAGCCTTACTGAAATTCACATTCACAAATCTCAATTCATCGATTTTAAATACACTCACATTATCAACCCATTTTCATAAAAAAATTGGCACTTTGAATGTTGTATAATCCAAATCCAATATTTGTTTGATGATTCCAAAGTATGAAATATTCACAAAAGTAATATTTTTTCTATTTTTACCAGATAAATTCATTAATTCAACCTCAATAGTACCTCCACTATTTTATATCATATTGAGTTCAACTTATTCCTTTTTATATAATTTATAACCATTAATCACATAACCATTAAAAGATAATAAATTTACACATGGCCCCCTTTCAAAAAATTGATATCATTGTTTAGTTGAATTTCATTTTGAAGATAAGTTTTTAAAATATGGTATATAAACCAACCATTAAACTCTCTATTATGTATATTTGATATCTATATTTCATCCCTTGATGGATTCAAATAACTAAAAATTACATTTTCGGTTTCAATATATGCTTATTCTTAAGATATATTATATAAAAAATAAATGTGACCCTGGTACTACTATGTAATGTTAATTTCTGAAATATCTCTTGAAAAAATTCATTCACCCATAAGGTGCATGTTGTGAAGAGATGTTGGGTAACCAATTTTGTCCATATCAGATAGGTTGTCAGAATATAATTAAAAAACATCCAAAGAAATATTTACTTTACAATAAAACCATCTAAAACCATTTATTGTTTATGTAATCATTCAAAATAATCATATACTATTTAATTGGGTGAATCTATCTATGAAATACGTGACCACATAACTGGATCCCTCAAACCATTTGAAACATCCTGTCAAAGAATGATGATGGGAAGAATATATCCATTGCACTTAATATCAGTGTAATTTCCTTTTCTATAGTTAGAAAAATTTCTAGTTCTATAACTTTACTTCATAGAGATTTGAAAAACAATCAAATTTTGGTTAATGTGCATCTAATATTTTTTAGAAATAATTCAAAGTAACGCTACATGCATTAAATCTTGCATCAAAAAATGGAAGTCTTGTGATTTTAGGCCCTTAAAATTCAAATTATTCAGTGATATGATATGCTTTATTTTTTATGAATTGTACTATAGAAACTTTACATCATTTTGGATGTTTTGGAACTAATATACATGTTACTCAAAAATAGTATAAATACTTGTCGAAGAAAAGTTCACTTTTCACCCATTATTGCACCCAAATCTTCCCTTATTTCCATGAAAATCATACCCAACCTATCCTTAAGGACATAATTTTTTTGGTACATTTAATAATGTTCCAATGACACCATCATAGGCATTTCCCCCTATATGAAATTAATAAATTGTTTGATGTACCAAAATTCCAATATGGTAAAACAAAAAAACTAATCACATTATCCAATTGGTTCTATTAAGGTGTTAAAAAAGGTTTTATAATAAATAGTGACATTGTTGGTTTCGAGGAAAATGGAAGCATGTGGAGGTGGATGATAAATTTAAATTTCTTTTAACATTGAGTTTCTTCAAACCCTGGGTGGAAATCTTGAACCTCATATTTATAATTAATAAATTTAATATCAGAAAAAATACCTGATATGAGAATTCATTCTTTGATATATATTTCAATAATTTGAAATGACATTTTCGGATTTTGTGTATTTTTATATGTGAATCTAAGGATAAAATCCATCTAGCGGTGAACCAAACTTGCTCCTTTGATCTATGAGAAATTATAATTGATATACAGATGATAGCGTGAAGAGTCAATTGTCTTGAGTTATTCATGTTGAATGGTCATACTTCGATCATGAAGGGATCTCTCTTATTTTTCTTATTCAAGAGAGGAAGAGAGAATGTAGGAGTTGAGAGAGAGTTTCATTGGGCACAATGACTCTCAAGTTTCGATTTTGAGTGGAATAAACAATAAAAAATAACCACCTATTTATAGATATAGGGTTTTTGTTAAAATATTTCTTATTGCATTGTAACCCATAAATAATAATATAATATTTACAAAATCCTATTCCACATAATAATATTATTATTTTTTGTCTCACAATAACATACGCAATAACATATATTATTTAACTAGATTGTTAATCAATATTTTTCATTGGACACGATCTTGGTCCATTAAAACTATTCCATCATTTATTGAACAGTCAATTAAATATTTAATTTAGATATTTAATTCTTAAATAAATATTTTTTAAAGAAAAAATTTAAATAAAATTATCCCTCGATCTTGAGAGTAATATCTACTCAATCCATTAAATTTTAAAAAAAATTATCAAGATCAATGGGAACACTTAATGAGTGACCGTCTATGATTGTATATTATTTGAATGTGGTGTGATTTACTAAATTCAATGATTACTATCTGGAAAAGGGTTACAAGACCTAATTTAAAGAGATTAATGTTGAAATGATGACAACCACATATGAATGATCGCAATGTAATATAATCCCTTTGTCAAAATATCTCATCCCACAGGTTGAATATCTATGTCACAAACCTATATACATGATACATCTTTCTTTGACTATATAAAATCAGGGCCATAGGATTTAGGGAAAATTTTCTATTCCAATCAAATGGATTATATATCAGCTTCCATAATGTTAGAAGGGAAAAATCCTTCCTCAAATTTTCAATTAATTACAAGTTAATCATGATACAACCAACATACCCTACCTCAAAGAGAATATATGGTGTCATGGTTTTCAAAATGAAATCATTGTGCGTGATTCATGAAATTAAATAAATATAATCTTAAAGTCTAAGGACCATTACACACACTTGTATATGGGAATATACAATGACACAAAAACATGTATAATTCATACTGGTGAGTCTGTTCTCATAGTATTCTACATTAGATATTACCATGTGAGAACATTATGAGAATAATACTCATCAACTTACAAGTAATCACAACTAATAATCTATATACTATGTGTCAAATCATAGTATATTATTCAAAAATAGAATTATATTTAAGAATTTCATCATAAAATTTCATGGTTATCATTATAGAGGGTAAATACTATGAACTTTATAATGTCATATATACTAAGGGACATTATTACATTAAAGTCATCTAGAATAATGAACAATATATAATAGTAATGTTTATTAATATTCAATATATCAAATATTCATGTAATCAAAGTACACATTTTTTTTCTAGGTTACTATCTCTAATAAACTCGCACTTAGACTAGAGCCAACTGCCTATGAATTTTAGTCCACTAGACCTCCCATGATAATCATGTTTCTACTAGTTTAAGGATTTAGTGAAAGGATCTGCCACATTGTCTTCTGCGGAAATACTAACTAAAACTTCACATCCCCAAGAAAAAAACCTATATAAATAATACTTCCATAGTATGTTCTTCATCAATTGATGTGTTATTGGATCTTTTACGAGTGACACCGTTGCATTGTTATCATAGTAGAGCATGATTGGATATTTATTTCTAGTTACCTTGTAAATATCTTGGAAATTGTTTTTCATCTCTACTACTTATTTTTTACCTCATAATCTACAATATAATCAGACTCTATTGTAGTATCTTTGAGAAAAAAAACTACTTTTCCCACTTGGAACTCACAAAAACTCTAGTTAACTTGAACATGTATACCTTTTTTGACTTCATGTCACTTGATCAGTTTGGAAACTAGCATATGCATATCAAATAATGACTAGTTTTTCATCTCTTCTATAAGACAAGAAAATTATTTTATTAATCCTTAGAAACTTAATGATAGTCTTGACTGCCTTCCAAAGGCGGTTAGATGGGTTAGATTGATATATTTTCACCACACATAATGTGTAGGTGACATCTAGACTAGTACATAGCATAACATACATTACAGACCTAATCACTAATGTGTATGTAATTATTTCTATTTTATTTATTTCCTAATGTGTTTGAGGAAATTTTTTTGTGGAAATATGAATTCCATGTGACACTAGAAACAATACTGTATTATATTATTCCATACTAAATTTCTTTTGTATCTTTTTAATGGATGTACAATGACCTAAGCTGAGCAACCTCTTAGATATTTTATAATGTATCTTGATCGAAAGAATATATACCACCTCACCGAAGTCCCATATAAGGGACAATTTATTCAACCATGAATTAATAAATTGTAAGACTGGTATTTCATTTCCAATGTGTAATATATCATCGACATATACTATAAAAAAATATAACACTCCGACTAAACCATTTTTACACAAAAGTCTCACCCTCACTCTTTATGAAACCAAATTCCATTATGAATTCATCAAAACAAATATACCATGACCTATTTTCTTCCTTTAATACACATAAATATTTTTTTAATTTTCATATATTGTTGGAATTATTAGAGTCAAAAAACCATTAGATTGTGTCATATAGACATCTTTTTGAAGGTTCCCATTAAGGAAGGATGTTTTGACCGAAATTTTCCAAATATTATAGTCTTGGTAAGATGCAATGAAAAATAGAATTCTGATGGATTTTATCATTAAAACAGGTGAAAAGTTTTCATTGTAGTCAATGACTTGATTTTGTTTACACCATTTTTTGACCTGTCATTCCTTATAGACACTATATTGTCCTTCCATGCCAATTTTCATCTTGAATACCCATTTAAAACAAATGGAATTTAAATCAATAGGAGGATTTACCAAAATCCAGAATTGGTTTTGGTATTTAGAATCCATTAAAAAATCCATGAATTCTTACTACTTAGAAAAATATATTCCACTTTTTGATTCCTTTTAGGTTAGAGGATTTTTATTATCAACTAATAATGAGTCTTTATCCTTGTTGTCATGAAAAACATGCAATTCAGGTTCTCTAACCCCCCTAGTACTCCTACAAAGTACTTGTGTGTCTGGAATAACTTCTAATTTCATGGGGATTTTTGGAATTTTTTTCCTATGACAAATCATGTATATCTTGTGCCAATAATTCATCAACGTCAATCTGGATCCAACTATCAATTTTAGAGATATGATCTTTATCAAAATAATGTAGGTCGTATTTTAACCACAACCTTTTTGTTTGAAGGATTGTATAGGAATTAACAATTTGTTTCATGGGAATATCCTATAAAGATACACATTGAGCCTCATGGTGTAATCTTGTGACCAGAAGAGTCCATAACAAAAACTTCACAACCAAAAACAAAAGTTTTTTTCCATTCCATAATCGGTATGTTATACTTCTTGTTACATTAATTGGAACATAGTTTAGTATGAATGATGTTGTTTGTAAATCCTATCCCTAAAAGGATAATGGAAGAATCACATGAATCATAATTGATCATACCATTTATAGTAAGGTTTGGTTAAATTTTTTTATTAAACCTCCCCACTAGGGCGTCGAATGAAGATTGAGTTGAGATAGTATCCCAAACGCATATAAATAATCAATGAAATCTTAATTAATATATTCTCCGCTACGGTATAACCATAGTTTCTTAGTATTCTCATAGATCCAGTTCTCAAATTCTTTATTGTGTTCCTTGAATTTATCAAAAACAATATTACTTATAAATCATTAAGCAGGAATATCTATATCAACTAAAATAATTATTAAAAGTTATGAAGTATGAGTAACCACCCCTTTATTCAACATGAAATGGTCTACACATATTGGTATAAACTAATTCAAGATGATCCTTATCCCTTTCACCTTTCCAACTAAATCGGTCTTTGGTCTTATTTACTTTTAAACATGTGTGACATACACCAAGTGGTTTTAGTTAAAAATAATATAAATATCCATCATGGTGTAATTTATTCATTCATTTTTCATTTACATGACCTTACAGATGATGGAAAAATTGGGTTATTTATTATTCATGTGAAGTAATTTAATTATCAATTTCAATTACTTTGTTCATGTAATTAAAACAGATAAAGACTATTATTTAAATGTTCCTTACCATAACACATTCTATATTTATAAAAAATGAAAAATTTACTACATAATCTAGAAATAAATACTTTTATATCTAGTATGGATGTTGAAATAATATTTTTGGTAAAAGATGGAACATAATAGAAATCCTTCAAAACAAAGATTATTCTGGCTGGACACATGAGGTGGTAGACCCTGATATCTACAACAACATGTTTAGCTCTATTAGGTGCTCACAGATCTACCTCCCTTATACAATATTTCTAAATCTACTTCTTTCATAAATTTTATTACATATGTGAGATCCATATGTTATATCTAATAACAGATTTCTATAAATAGATAAATTACACTCGATGAAAACTTCACCTAAAGATTCCCCATGCTTCTTTGGGTGAAATGTTTTCTTTTAGTGGTCGTTCTTTCGACACGTAAAATAGACATCATCATATTCCATTTATTTCCCCTTGATTTACTCTTATTTGAAGGGTGGGTAGAATCTTTGGACTTAGATATCTTTTATTTAATTTTCTATTTATTAAATATAATGAAAAAGTATTTTCAAGCTTTATATCCCAATATACATGGTAATGGAGAGTAAGTAGATATAGGAGAGGCTTCTCAATGTTTTTCAAATTAAAATTTACAACAAAACTATAGAAAATATGGAGGAGTGATGAAATAATGATATCGGTTCCATGTTCTTTGAGGAGTTTAAACCCTTGATCATCTAGGAACTCATTATATAAAATGATCTTAAATACATGAGGCCTGGGTAGTATACACTCCCAAAGAATAATTTTATATAGTTAATTGGAAATACCAAACATATTTTTATATAATTATCTCCTAGTATAAACCTAAAATGTTCTCAATCATTCAATACACTTCCATGTTTTCATAAGAATTCAAGAGTTCACTATACATTGATAAAAGAGTAAAAAATTTAGAGTCAATAGAACTGATAAAATATTTTTCATAGAAAAG
This sequence comes from Viscum album, assembly GCA_963277665.1. Classification (NCBI taxonomy): domain Eukaryota; kingdom Viridiplantae; phylum Streptophyta; class Magnoliopsida; order Santalales; family Viscaceae; genus Viscum; species Viscum album. Next base: position 890,355,882 of record OY728142.1, read on the forward strand.
GAACTCTTCATCAAATGCCTTTTTTGGTATGTGAATCAGACATTGAGGATTCTAGAATATAATATTTTAATTCATGGAATAGCACAACATGAATTCATTTGGCCCACTCCTAGAAGTTACTGCCAGTGAGGATGTTTTCCTTCTCTAATTCTGATCTTAGAAATAGTGTAGATAATGAGATTGAAATTTTATTCTATATTTTAAGAGAATATTGTTAGTACTTTTTATTGATTAAATTTTTTGAGAAATAATAAATTAATTAATTTTATTAAGAAAAGTTCCCACTATTTTATCATGTCTCAATAGCCTTGGCTATAAAACTCATATTTTTCAGGTGTTAAGACATTCTAATTGAAATGATCCCCATTAATTTACTTAATGATAAAAACTTTACACATTAAAATAAATTAATTAGGTAGGTTGTCTTTCCAATTTTAGGATTTCAAATCCTTAGTCCGTTGAGTGGATTTCCCTATAATGAAAACCATACTATAATTTCCCCAACACTTTTCTATAATTTTTTATTGAATAGAATTTTGTCGTTAAACTGAATACCAGTTTGATTTGGTCAATAAAAAACCTTTATGAGAACTCTTCGATAAAATTAAGTGTCTAAAATTTGGCCATGTGGTACAATTAGGTCTATGAAATCATTACCAATCATGTGATTGAAGTCATAGTCTAATTTAATATTAAGTTGGGGGTTTTTAATTAATTATTTATAAATTCTAACTTGTTTTATCTTTTACCTATCTTTTTAATATTAAGTAGATATTACTTAATTAATTCACAATTATGGTTAAAACTTTTAAGAATAATCCATTTATTTCAATTCCTTATTTTCACATAAATTCATGTATTTATGTGTTCTCGGTCTTGAATATATAAAATAAATAATGCATAAAAATAAATAAATAAATAAATAAATGACCAGATAATGAGCTTATCTAACTGTTGATTTAATGAGTGTAAATTAAATCAACCTTCAACCTAGGTGAAATAACTCATATTTCTAGTATCGACATCAGCTACAACATTCCACCTATGCACCACTGTATCTCATGGGTTGGCATCATTATGGTTCCTTCTTGAATCGACTCCACACACCTTGAGAAACTTTATTAATTACATGTATTTATAGCTCACAAGAAGGTGAGGGTAACCAAAGGATTGGTCAAGGGGGATTACATAAATAATAGTGGAAATGATGGTCTTATATAATAATGGAGGGAGGGATGACTCACATACTATCATATTTAATTTAATAATAAATAACTGAAAACCCATGAAATAAATTAATTTAAATCATCTAACACATAAAAAAGTTTTTTTCAAGATCATGAATGATCATACATACAAGGTACATGAAAATTAAAACAGATAACATTCATTTCATATTCACTATTTATTATTAAGATAAACATGCCTACATTAATTAATTAATTCCCTTTTATCTTAATGACTATTTAAATACTCTTGGAGATTACTATCATAAGGTCATTAATGGAAAATAAATAGAACAAACAATAGTTTTATATTTATTACAATAAATTAATTGAACATTTAATATTATTTAAAACCCTTATTAAATTATCACACACTTAAGGAGTAAATACAGTCAATAAGGTTTTAATACTGCACCTGTCAATTTAATATTGTTTGATAATATTATTAATTGAGAGACCACACAAGACGTGTTATCCAACTATATTTCATTCACCTCATTTGTTGTTCATTAAGGTAATTTTCCTTGGGCAACTACATGTTGACATGTCCAAACGACAAGACATGCGCATTCCAGTGACACGTTTTATATCCACTTGTCATTTTCCTTAGATACTTCACCTAGGACAATGGAATGTATCTCAGTGTGATCACATGATGTGTTCAAGCCAACTACACACCATTTATCTCTTATTCCATGGGTCCCCTAGTCTCACTGAATGTCTTGGTGTGTATTTTGGATTCCATAAATTATGAACTATATGAAATGTACACCATATACATGTCATGGATATCATAAATAGTACTGTTTGTCAGTTCCACATGGTTTGAGCATGTATAATGAACATATAGATTTCATAATTTATGCCCTAAACCCATGAAGTGTACACGACATGTAAACCATGTACACATATTGTAATCTGACATACCCTATGCCATGTTGGCTAGTCAACACATGGAATACATCATGTATAATAACTACATGGCATGTTGTGTATCCTGTGGCATAGTTGGGTGTATTTTTCTAGGGTACATGACAAGTAGTTTGGCTACATGTTGTGTAGCCCTCTCTTCCTAGGAAAAAATTAGCAGTTCTTGATGTCATATTCTGTCTTTCATCATCCATTTTTATACCTTTATGAAAATGATACACTAAACGAACATTATTAATAAATTGATAACATGTTAATTTAATGGAATTAAAGAAAAAATAATATTAAATGAAAATTCAACCACAACTAAATATTCATCAACACACAATTAAAAAATTATAAATTTAAATGTTAATAATCTGATAACACTTGTTTTTTTGGGCGTAGTGGTGGCATGTGGTGGTGAATGATATATTATAATTTATTTTAATATTGAGTTTCTTGAAACACCATGTGAGAATCAAGAACATAACATTTATAATTAATTTATTTAATATTGGAACGAATACCTGATTTAAGAAATACTTATTCAATTTATATGTCAATTATCTAATAATACACTTTTAGATTACCTTTTTTGCACTATTAGGATCCAGGGATATAATCCCTTAGTCGGTGATCCACACATGATCCTTTGATCTCCGAGCTATGTCAATCGAAGTTCCAGTGATTTTATTGTGTTATTCAGGTTGATCTTTCATCCTTTGATCTTGAAAGGATCTTTCTTGCATTTCTTATTCTTGAGGAGAAGATAGAATGGATGATTCAAGAGTGTGTTTCATTGTGTGAAATGGTTCTCATGTTTTGATTTTAGATGCAATACACAATAGACATAACCATATATTTATAGATATTGAGTTTATGTTAAAATAGTACATAATTGCGTACTGAAACTTAAATGATATTATAATCTTTAATAAATGACATACCACCTAATATTAATAATATTATTATTTTATGGTGCGTGACAACATACGAGATAACAAAAATTATTTAACCGGCTTGACAACATATATTTTTTTAATGAAAGTGGCCTTGGTCCATTCAAACTCCTCTAGAATTTATTGAACACACGAATAATAATTTAATTTGAATATTTTATTCATCAATAAATACGTTAAATTGATAAAATGTGAATAAAATTATCCCTCAATCATGAGTATAATATTTATTCATTTAATATAATTCAAATAGAATTTAATTAAAATCATTAAAAACACTTAGTGTGTGAACCTCTAGGATTATTTTTTATTTACATTAGGCCGGTTTACCAAAATCCCTAGATTACCACCTAGAAATGGGTTGGGGTACCTAAGAGAAAAAACTTAATGCGAAAACAATGATGACCACATATGAATACATATTGTGTAATATATCCCATTTGTCCGAATAGCTTGTAAAGAAGGTTTCAAATTCGTTTCACCAACATATTTTCTCGATACGCCATTCTTCGACTATTTTAAATAAACACATAATTACACCAAGGAAATGGAATTTATGGAGACAGTTCTATTCCAATAAAATGGATGAGATATTATCACCCATAAATATGGAGGGGAAAATCCTTCCTTGATTTTTCCATTAATGATATGTCATTATTGTAGAGACCCGAAGCTTGACGTACATGGACATTACATTACTTTTGAGGAATACTTAGTACATAACAAAAAACACACACACAAGGATCGTAATAGTTTAGTGTCTTTGGAAACTCAGAATATAATCTTCTAATCGTGGTGAAAGATCTTCAACATCTCCCATAATGATCTTCCTTTTTTTTACCTAAAACCTTTATTTATATCCTGGGGAAAAGAAAACAAAAAATGGTGAGCTCAAATGCTCAGAAAGGGTAAACAAAAGAAATATCAATCACATCATATTCATAGGAACATAACATTTTGGAAATCTTAACCTGCAAAAGAGAGCATAATTTCATAACATGTGATAAATCATAGTAGTGAAATGAAATCCCAATAAACATAACATAAGACATGAAACTTTGTGGCATACACACATAAACATAGAGAATCATTTCTTGTTAGTCAATACTCATTGCCAAGACTATCTTAGTGGACAAAGTCCATTTCTGAACCGAGTCACCCTCGTTTCAGTCCTGTTTTACTGAACCGGTATAACCTACCATTCCAGCCATGTCTATCTCATGAGATATAAAATCTTTACCCAATTCATTGGAGGGAGATATAGGTCCCACCCATCTCATAATGATTCCATTATTATGTGTGACACAAAATCATAAATCATACATCATTGCATAACCCATGTAATAAAATGGGATTCTTAAACATCATGCCATCATAATACAAAAACAATCAGAAGAAAATTGAAACCAATTAAATCATAGAGACATTTTACTTGAAATATACATATCAAATAATGTCATCTGAAATGGAAAATAGTTTTGAGAAAAACACTTGAAATGAATTCTTGAGGAAAATATCCTTTCTTATTTAAAATCATTTTCTTTTCACAAAATTCCATGCAATTTTAAAAGATAATGGTTTTTTTGAAAATAATCTTGCAATATTGTAGAGGAAGCTTATTAAAAATGAGGTTATATGAAACCGTAAAAATCCGTTCACGCCGTATAAGTTAAAAATAACATTCTCCTCGTACTTTTGTCGGAAAAGTCAAAAAGTACCTTATATGGTAACCAAAGGAATGATTCCATTCATACAATGTTGTAAAAATTCAATAAAGGGTAAAAATGACTTTAAAAATTCATGGAAGAATGGTAACATTTTATAAAAACATTTTTAGAAAACATGGTCATGGATGATAAACATAACCCCAGTAAATACTTACGTATAAGCAATCTCGGATAAAAATGTGATTGAAAATTTATCCCTTACCGTAGATCCGACTTGCTTTGTACGTGTCCGAACCTCCTGTATAATGATTTAAATCATGTTATTGACTTATTCCAGAATCATATTCATTGTTATTATATCATATATGGTCCACTTATGACTTTATATTACCCGTTCTTTTGTAAATTCATGTTAAAGAAGCGTCTTGGGTAAAATCGTTTCATTTATCGTAGGTGTTTGGACTTGTTGTTCTTGACATTATTATTACTTATATCATGATTTAATTAATTCCAGAATATAAATTATGATTTATATATCATATATATTCAGTATATATATATATATATTTATATATAATAGATAGATAAATGAAATGAAACACACCGTTCATGGAGACGGTAGTCCGTACGTACGCATGAACGCTGCTTTCGTTTCCTTATTGTCTTGAATGGAAGTAAGTAGATGAAATATATATATATATACATAAATCCAGTTGATTTAACATGTCATATATTCTATTATTATTCATTATATATACTTTATAATCATTCTGGAATGGTTAACTTGGATAATGAATCTCATCGCGTCGTGGAGACGGCAGTCCGTACGTACGCACGAGCGATGATATCGTTCCCATGGTCGTGGAATTGTGTTGAAGTGTATGTATAATATTTCATTATCACTTTATAATAATAATATATAGTTACTCATTACACCATTATACCCATCCTATTAAGGTGGTGGTGGAAAATAGATTACACCATGGCGTGCAGACGGTATTCCGTACGTACGCACGCGCGGTGATTTCCTTTTTCCGTAGGATGGATAGAAGTTTAATTAGAGTTGTTTCATATTTATAATAACATATCAGTATATAAGAAATAATGATGTTATTACTTTATCATGAAACAACTAAAGAAGAAGAAGTTGAAGAAGAAAGAAATTGAAAAAGATCGGTAATGGATATTACCTCTTTTTGACGCGCCTTTTCTTAACCTCCACTTAAAGAACTAAGGATGGTCTTTGAAGAAGACCAGGACCTCTAGGATGATTCTAGGGAAGTGTAGAAGATATTTTGGCAGGGTTTGGCCGAGCATGAAGGCTCAAAGTTGTGTGAGGAAGAGAGGGAGGAGGTGCCCTTTTATAAGGGAGGAGAGGGGCACCTTCGGAATATCTCAAAATATTATTTTTTATTAAAGTCAAAATCAGTTTAGAATGGTTCCAAAGGGTCTTATTTCGAATATAAAGAGGGTATGGGTCTAAATCCTATCAACCAATAGGATTTAGACAAGTTTAGGTTATTATTTTAACCTTATCAATTAGATTTAACTCTAAGTTAAATAATTTAACTTTTATCGTGTCTTTTTGTTTTCTTACACTATATGGTTAATACACTTACTATATCATGCAAAAAGAACCCAAAATTGTTTATTATTAATATATATATCCTTATCTAAGTCATTTGGCCGAACATTAGATTTTTAGGAATAAAATAACAATTAATAATATAATATTTGATTTAAAAACTATTTTGTGTCAATTTTGACACTATTTGATATATGATTTTTGTGAAAGTCATAACAGAATTATATGTTCTAACCAAGTTTATTAAATCAACAATAATATATCATAGTAGCCTAGAAAATTAGTTAAATTCATAAAAAGTCTTAAATTACATTTATTTTGGTATTTATAATATCAATTATGTCAATATTTCATTAATAAGATAATTACTGCATCATAATTGTGACATAAATAAATTAAATTATTTGATGTCTAAAAATTACAAATAAAATACCATTATGTAGGAAATCATTTTATCTTTCTAATGAATATTTACAATCTAATTTATCTTATGTATAACCCTATATTAAAAATGTTTTAGTAAATAAACATTGATTTTAACTCTTTTAACTCTTCTTTGAATTAAATAATAATAAATGTCCTAATCTAATCCAAGTGGGCCTAAATGATAATATTTTACACTTAAGGTTGTTTTTGGTCGTGATACATTTGTCCAATAGAATTAGGACATGTGTTAGGGTAATATTAATATCATTTGTACCCTTAATTACCCTATTTACTTTTAATCGTGGTAAATAAAAGTAAAAAGTTACTATTCACCAAAAATTATTTTCATCTCATTGAACCAAATTTTACTTACTGACATCAACCGTATCTTTCGGATTTTTGAAATTCCATTCACAGAAGCGGTAAAATTAAGTTTTATGAAAAATTCAGTTTTTTAACTACCACTTAGTGGTTTCACTATTCATCAAAAATTGATGTTTTTCAGAACAATGCCAAAATTTCATCCTAAGATATATTTCATATTCTTAATTAAAAAATGAAGTCTATTTTACCAAATTCATAAAATAGAAGTTGCATTAATTAATTTTATAATTAAATCCCGCTGTTAAAACAAATAACGTGTTTTTAAGAGATAATAACTATCAAAAGATTGACACTTGTTTATAACTGTTTTAAATGTGAAATTACATCCAATGACAAAAATTGTATTAAATTGTAAAAATATATTCTAAATATACTTTAAAACCACTCAAATTAATAATTTATCACTATTAATTATTTCGATTAAAAAAGTTGTTTTTAATTAAAATTTAGTAATTTTCACTATTCATCAGAAAATGAAAGTTATCCGAAAAGTACGAAAATTTCACCCTAAGATAATTTCGATATTCAGAATCCATAAATAAAGTCCATTTTGAAAAATAAAATTTACAAAATTTCAAAAAGTGGTTATTACTATTCATAACGGCTAGTTTTAATAATATTTTAATAGCATATTGTTGTTTAGTGAAACTCGGTATTGCGTACTACACACGCTATCGAGGAAGGTCGCGATTGCGTGTAATGCAAGGCAAGTCAAGGATGTGTGTTGTGCAAGCTCCTTTTGGTGTAGCGTACAACACAAGACATTAATAAAATTAAAAAAAATATTTTTCATAAAATCTCGGGCTGTTACATTCTACCCCCCTTAAAATGAATTTCGCCCTCGAAATTCGTCAGGGTTATAAATGGTTTACTATTTGAAAGTTTCATTAATAGAAACCCACATCGTAAAAAAGAATACCAAAACTTGGCTTTAAAAGCTAAAGTATGAAATGTAATGATTACCCAAATAAACTAATCACTGGGTTTCCACATAGGTGAAAATATGGATATGGAAGAGAAATCTAACCATCATGTTCTGATGGAGAGTGGTAGAGAACATGGCTATGGAAAGGCTAGAAATACCAAAGCCATAAATTTGTGACTATCTAAAGTACCATCTGATTAATCAGATATAAGAGCACTAGGACAACATTTTTGGTTTTCAAGATCATTACCCTAAAGTTGAAGAATTTGAATTAGAATAAATACTTACTTTATTTTGGTACAATATCACTGTTGTTCGTGCCTTAAACAATTTCCACTTCATCTCTTAAATAAATGAAGTTGAATTTGTTATTTGTGAAGTGTTAGCATATCATGTGATAGAATGACGGGTCATTCCATCTGTCTCAAACAAAAGGTTAGCAAAAGTTATTAAATAGACATAAGTCATTCTATAGTGAGATTAATCATATATGGTTCCTAAAATGGACTTATACTTCATATATCATACTGATTAAAACTAGCTTCTACTAAAAAGGGACTTCCTGTAGGCCATTGGTAGGTGATAAAGGCCAGTCGCACTTTGGTTGTGGGTTCGATTCCCACAGCCTTGTCCGATGTGATGGGCTGTCGCCCATCCTGCAGGTTTTCCTTTTTCTAAAACTATATTACTATAACATCCCATCAATAATATCGAAAAAACTTCTATCCTTAAACAATACTAAGTTATGTCCAACATAATCCATTCCAATCTTTAGGCTTATCCATAATACTGCAGTCCACTCTCATAACATAGTGAAAACGATTACCATGGATTTAATACCATCGTTGAACCCCATATATCATAAGATATGTTTTGTTGGTCACATTCCAAACATTCAAAGTCCTTAATCATGTATTCTCTAGAATACCCATTGAACCTTAGTGAAAACTTGAATGCAGTTAAAAGTTAACACTTTCCACATATCAAAATCCACAAAATTCTATATACTCAAACCATGATATCACTTAGTCCTTATATCAATCATGAGCTCATGAATACTATTAAACATTTCATTTTCTCGTTTTCCCTTCATTATGCGCATAATATCTCAATCACTTTGAATACCACATTAGACCAATACATAAATATTCCAATACTCCATGATACAACATTATTTTGGAATCCCATTACATAAACACTTAATCATTCCACCACATCATTGTCATATTCAACATTTCCAATAGTGATCGCATGTGACTTCCCTTTTTTCCTTTGCCTTAAGCGGTTGCTCATGTCAATCATCACTAACCCTTGGATTAGGGCATTTATTAGCATAATGCCCCATTTCCTTGCACTTGAAGCATTGAAGTGTTGGTGGTGCGTTCTCTACAGTGTTTTCTTTATTCACATCATTAGAATCCCTTTTTCCATTACTTCGACACTCAGCTGCTCGATGACCTTCTTTTCCACGCTTAAAACATTTTCTAGTCCCTTTAAGACAATCTCCACCATGCTTCTTTCCACACTTTTCACATAAGGAAACATTCATCTTTTTTTCACCATTATTCTGAGATTTCTCCTTGAACTCCATCTTTCGTTTCTTGTCAAAACCATGAGATGGATATGTAACACCAACTTCCATTTCTACCTTGATAGCACAACGCACAATTTCTTCACAGCTACTAAAGTCTCTTATAGCTAATGCCCTTCGAAGACTTGGTTTTAAGCCACTGAAAAATAGATCAACTTTACATTCAGGTTGGATGATAATGCCAGATGCATACCTTGCAAGTCTTGTAAAATTTGCTTCGTATATACCAACAGATTCATCATCCTTCTTCTTCAGCTCAAGAAACTCCTTTTCCATCTTTGTTCGAAGAATACGAGGGAAGTACTTACTGAAAAAGAAGCTCTTGAACTCGTCCCATTCCATGGACTCAATTTCATCTCTTTGCCTCGTATTCTTGATAAGATTCCACCATTGATCAGCTTCACCTTCCAAACGATATACTGCTAAGATGACTTTATCATGCTCAGAACATTGAAGAACTGAAAATATCTTTTCAGTGGTACTGATCCATTGTTCAGCAACAAGTGGATCAGAAGACCCACTGAAAGAAGGTGGACGTTGCCTCATGAAGGACTCAATAGAATATTGTTCCCTTCTCTGCTCATTTGTAAGTCCAGAATGATTCATAGCTTGTGTAAGTATAGCAATAAGATTTTGCACTCCATCTCCCATAACATTTTTTTGTTCAGGAGGACAATCATTGCATTGTCCATTGCATTGATCAACACGGTTCCTTCGGGTTCCATCCATCGTCTAAAACCCAAAAAGAATAGTGTGAGAGGCAAAAATCATGCTATGGAAAACAACATAATAAAGGGGGAGTACCTTCAATATCTAACATCTTAGGTTTAATTCTATGATCGTTTAGGGTAATTCTAGTACTATAACCTATACGTATACTTAACCTTAGGGACATCCCTAGACATACCTTAGAAATATCTATAGGGATCTCACTAAAGTTCTCGCATCCTAGTTTCCAAAGGTTGACTAAACCTTTCCTCTGATACCAACTATAGAGACCCGAAGCTTGATGTACATGGACATTACATTACTTTTGTGGAATACTTAGTACATAACAAAAAACACACACACAAGGATCATAATAGTTTAGTGTCTTTGGAAACTCGTAATATAATCTTCTAATCGTGGTGAAAGATCTTCAACATCTCCCATAAAGATCTACCTTTTTTTTACCTAAAACCTTTCTTTATATCCTGGGGAAAGGAAAACATAAAAGGGTAAGCTCAAATGCTCAGTAAGGGTAAACAAAAGAAATATCAATCACATCATATTCATAGGAACATAACATTTTGGAAATCTTAACCTGCAAAAGAGAGCATAATTTCATAACATGTGATAAATCATAGTAGTGAAATGAAATCCCAATAAACATAACATAAGACATGAAACTTTGTGGCATACACACATAAACATAGAGAATCATTTCTTGTTAGTCAAGACTCATTGCCAAGACTATCTTAGTGGACAAAGTCCATTTCTGAACCGAGTCACCCTCGTTTCAGTCCTGTTTTACTAAACCGGTATAACCTACCATTCCAGCCATGTCTATCTCATGAGATATAAAATCTTTATCCAATGCATTTGAGGGAGATATAGGTCCCACCCATCTCATAATGATTCCATTCTTATGTGTGCCACAAAATCATAAATCATACATCATTGCATAACCCATGTAATAAAATGGGATTCTTAAACATCATGCCATCATAATCCATAAACAATCAGAAGAAAATTGAAACCATTTAAATCATAGAGACATTTTACTTGAAACATACATATCAAATAATGTCATATTAAATGGAAAATAGTTTTGAGAAAAACACTTGAAATGAATTCTTGAGGAAAATATCCTTTCTTCTTTAAAATCATTTTCTTTTCACAAAATTCCATGCAATTTTAAAAGATAATGGTTTTGTTGAAAATAATCATGCAATATTGTAGAGTAAGCTTCTTAAAAATGAGGTTATATGAAACTTTAAAAATCCGTTCACGCCGTATAAGTTAAAAATAACATTCTCCTCGTACTTTTGTCGGAAAAGTCAAAAAGTACCTTATATGGTAACCAAAGGAAAGATTCCATTCATACAATGTTGTAAAAAGACAATAAAGGGTAAAAATGAATTTAAAAATTCATGGAAGAATGGTAAACATTTTATTAAAACATTTTTAGAAAACATGGTCATGGATGATAAACGTAACCTCAGTAAATACTTACGTATAAGAAATCTCGGATAAAAATGAGATTGAATATTTATCCCTTACCTTAGGTCCAACTTGCTTTGTACGTGTCCAAAACTCCTGTATAATGATTTAAATCATGTTATTGACTTATTCCATAATCATATTCATTGTTATTATATCATATATGGTCCACTTATGACTTTATATTACCCGTTCTTTTGTAAATTCATGTTAAAGAAGCGTCTTGGGTAAAATCGTTTCATTTATCGTAGGTGTTTGGACTTGTTGTTCTTGACATTATTATTACTCATATCATGATTTACTTACTTCAAAAATATAAAGTATGATTTATATATCATATATATTCAGTATATATATATATATATAATAGATAGATAAATGAAATGAAACACACCGTTCATGGAGACGGTAGTCCGTACGTACGCATGAACGCTGCTTTCGGTTCCTTATTGTCTTGAATGGAAGTAAGTAGATGAAATATACATATATAAATAAATCCCGTAGATTTACCATGTCATATATTCCATTATTATTCATTAAATATACTTTATAATCATTCTGGAATGGTTAACATGGATAATGAATCTCATCGCGTCGTGGAGACGGTAGTCCGTACGTACGCACGAGCGATGATATCGTTCCCATGGTCATGGAATTGTGTTGAAGTGTATGTATAATATTTTAGTATCACTTTATAATAATCATATATAGTTACTCATTACACCATTATACCCATCCTATTAAGGTGGTGGTGGAAAATATATTACACCATGGCATGGAGATGGTATTTCGTACGTACGCACGCGCGGTGATTTCCTTTTTCCGTAGGATGGATAGAAGATTAATTAGAGTTGTTTCATATTTATAATAACATATCAGTATATAATAAATACTGATGTTATTACTTTATCATGAAACAACTAAAGAAGAAGAAGTTGAAGAAGAAGGAAATTGAAAAAGATCGGTAATGGATATTACCTCTTTTTGACGCGCCTTTTCTTAACCTCCACTTAAAGAACTAAGGATGGTCTTTGAAGAAGACCAGGACCTCTAGGATGATACTAAGGAAGTGGAGAAAAGATTTTGTCAGGGGTTTTCCGAGCATGAATGCTCAATGTTGTGTGAGGAAGAGAGGGAGGGGGTGCCCTTTTATAAGGGAGGAGAGGGGCACCTTAGGAATATCTCAAAATATTATTTTATAATAAAGTCAAAATCGGTTTATAATGCTTCCAAAGGGTCTTATTTCGAAGCTAAAGTGGGGATGGGTCGAAATCCTATCAACCAATAGGATTTAGACAAGTTTAGGTTATTATTTTAACCTTATCAATTAGATTTAACTCTAAGTTAAATAATTTAACTTTTACCGTGTCTTTTTGTTTTCTTACACTATATGGTTAATACACTTACTATAACATGCCAAACGAACCCCAAATTGTTTATTATTAATATATATATCCTTATCTAAGTCATTTGGACGAACCTTATATTTTTAGGAATAAAATAACAATTAATAATATAATATTTTATTTAAAAACTATTTTGTGTCAATTTTGACACTATTTGATATATGATTTTTGTGAAAGTCATAACAGAATTATATGTTCAAAACAAGTTGATTAAATCAACAATAATATATCATAGTAACCTAGAAAATTAGTTGAATTCATAAAAAGTCTTAAATTACATTTATTTTTGTATTTATAATATAAATTATGTCAATATTTCATTAATAAGATAATTACTACATCATAATTGTGTCATAAATAAATTACATTATTTGATGTCTAAAAATTACAAATAAAATACCATTATGTAGGAAATCGTTTTAGCTTTCTAATTAATATTTACAATCGAATTTATCTTATGTATAACCCTATATTAAAAATGATTTAGTAAATAAACATTGATTTTAACTCTTTTAACTCTTCTTTGAATTAAATAATAATAAATGTCCTAATCTAATCCAAGTGGGCCTAAATGATAATATGTTACACTTAAGGTTGTTTTTGGTCGAGATACACTTGTCCAATAGAATTAGGACATGTGTTAGGGTAATATTAATATCATTTGTACCCTTAATTACCCTATTTACTTTTAACCGTGGTAAATAAAAGTAAAAAGTTACTATTCACCAAAAATTATTTTCATCTCATTGAACCAAATTTTACTTACTGACATCAACCGTGTCTCTCGGATTTTTGAAATTCCTTTCACAGAAGCGGTAAAATTAAGTTTTATGAAAAATTCAGTTTTTTAACTACCACTTAGTGGTTTCACTATTCATCAAAAATTGATATTTTTCAGAACAACGCCTAAATTTCATCCTAAGTTATATTTCGTATTCCGAATTCAAAAATGAAGTCCATTTTACCAAATTCATAACATAGAAGTTTCATTAATTAATTTTATAATTAAATCCCGCTGTTAAAACAAATAGCGTGTTTTTAAGAGATAATAACTATCAAAAGATTGACACTTGTTTATAACTGTTTTAAATGTGAAATTACATCCAATGACCAACATTGTATTAAATTGTAAAAATATATTCTAAATATAGTTTAAAACCACTAAAATTAATAATTTATCACTATTAATTTTTTCGATTAAAAAGGTTGTTTTTAATTAAAATTTAGTAATTTTCACTATTCATCAGAAAATGAAAGTTATCCGAAAAGTACCAAAATTTCACCCTAAGATAATTTCGATATTCCGAATCCATAAATAAAGTCCATTTTGAAAAATTAAATTTACAAAATTTCAAAAAGTGGTTATTACTATTCATAACGGCTAGTTTTAATAATATTTTAATAGCATATCGTTGTTTAGTGAAACTCGGTATTGCGTACTACACACGCTATCGAGGAAGGTCGCGATTGCGTGTAATGCAAGGCAAGTCAAGGATGTGTGTTGTTCAAGCTCCTTTTGGTGTAGCGTACAACACAAGACATTAATTAAATTAAAAAAAATATTTTTCATAAAATCTCGGGCTGTTACAATTATGGACATAGCCAATGTAACCTACATCACTGAAAATATATGTATTCATATTTGTCATTAGAAAATATTAGTGTATTATTCATGACATGTCTTAATGATAGTATTAATGTCTTTGTTTCATTACACATGCTCATATATAGGAATATCAGATGCCACCAAAACATGCAGAAATTCCTTCTAGCGAGTCACTTATCATAATGTCCCATCTTGGAGATCACCACGTGTGAAATTCAAGAGAAGAAGTATCAGAATATTATAATTAATACTACATGTTATTATATATACTTTTTATCCCATAATATTATGTTATTGAACCACAAAAATGTGTTTGATAATATCTTTATAGTACTTCAAGGCTCTCTTCCTAGTTGGGGACCACTACGACCTAATCAATGTGACGTATACTCTATAATATTATTATATTAGATTCATGTAGAATAATGAAAAATATGTAATTAGAAGTTTTATTAATATTCAATACATCATGTATACTTTTAATCAATTTATAAATATATTATCTTTGGGTACCAAACTCTAACAACCATATCCTCAATTTTCACATACTATTGATCACCTATTAGTGAAGATGTGGTTGTACCGTTTTTTAAAATTTCCATTGAATGGTATCATCTAGGATTAGTATTTATTTCATTAGGGTAAAAATTTTGGAGGTCCAAGAAACATATTTTTTTAGAAACATGTTAGCCTACCTCAATGTGCAACTTATTAAAAAATGAGACACCCTATAATTTCATTAATGCTATATTCTAAAAAATTTCCATATGAATTAAATTCATTTATGATACTATAGGGCATGGATATTAATGAAAAATGTTCATTTATATAGTAATCATAAAATATAACTAATAAATCTCACATTAATTTAAATAAATTGATCAATGTATCCAAATAATCAACAAAATCATAACTTAGTTGTTCGGGTCCTAATATCAGTAGAGACATCAAGCCTAACCATGATGAAAAGTTTTAATTTTACAATATATCAATCAATGTACTATGAGTTCTACTCTATAAACCAAAAGGATCTATTACACCAGTAAATAGCATAAGAAATAGTTTTCTTGGTTTTTTTACAAATTTAGAATACTCATGGTCAGTTTTCTTCAATTTAGAGGAGTCTAATAAGTGAAAAAATTTACCATATTGAATCCTTGAATATATATTCTATATCAACGGACTTGTAGTGTCTACATTTCTCTATAAGTTCCTAAACCATGGAATTATTGTAATGAAACATACAAAAATCAATTGAAGTTATTTTTCCTTCTAATATTGAGAGTCACCACACTTAGGGAATTTTAAAGTGTTTTTGGGTTCCTAAGTAGAAATATACAAAAATTTGGATCAACATGTATTATTTTAGATATCACACCCATTGAAAAAAGAATTACCTTAACATCATATATTTAGTAAGGAAGAACATTATATTTGGGTACCATATCATTGATGAGAGAAATTAGTCCAGTAATGATAGTTTCAATCCATTTTTTCTGGCTTTAAAATTATATACCTTTAATATGGTAGAAAATGTTTTATGTTTAGTACAACCAGCAAACAATGGTGTTTTTCACAACTCTTTCGCTTCTAATAAAACATTATAAAATCATGATTTTCATATTTAAAAGTCATTTTTATTTCCTCATTATTATTTCATCATCATTTAGAGTTTGTACCGTATCCTGGATATGATCTTCATCATCGGTCACATTTACAATCATATTAGATGATACATAAACCACATTTTTATCCCAACCAGTAGCTACATTTTATTCATCCCTGTTTTCTGAAAACCTTAAGAACTCATTAACCCCATCCTCATACTATTTTTTCATAAGTTTTACATCCATCCATTTTTCTCCATATCCAACCTATTTGATTCAACAAAATTCATATTTAACCAAGAAATACATGAAAGTTATGATTTTAGAATCCAAATAGGATATCATTTACATATACACACATATAGTCATCATATTTGAGGTGAATTATCATTACATGAATAAATTTTTGGAATACATAAATATGAATAATTATATAAACATAAAGTATAACAAAACCAATTTTTTATTACAAAAATTCACATATAATAAAGAATTCTATTTTTTGATATGGATTCTCAAGGGAGATAATTCACTCCCTATCACTCCAAATGTTTATAAGAAACCTATGGATTTTTAAAACTACATTAGTATTAAGTTATATATAATAACGTTACACTATGAAAAAAATATATAAAAAATTATATATTTTTATCATTTTTTCTACAATGTTTGAAATAAGTTAAACACATAAATTTTGGTTATCATATTTTAAAATATATTAATACCCAACCAAAAAAATGAATTGTAAAAAATATTTGTTAAAATAGTGTTATTTACCCATGTTAAAAAAAAATTAAGACCAAAAAATCAAGGACCTATAGAACAGATTCACTATAAAAATCCTAAAACAACTAAGAACCCACCATTCAAGCCTTTGATAGGGTCTGTCCTAGAATATTGGTAAAAAAGAGAAGTGGTGGACACAAACATCCCTTTTTTATTCATGTTTAATTATTTAAGGGGATATGATCATTTTCTCTATACATAATTTTATAATATTGGTGGACAATTTTATTTTTTTTATTCTCATGTGGCCTCTACATTATCCTCAATTTCATTTATTTTTCAATGACTTATTATTAATGCAATTTTTTTTAAGATTTCAAACAGGGAGAGAATTTGTTGGACCTTTGGCCATGTTTGAAAATAATAAAAAGGGGGAGACTGTTGGAGAGTTTATTGTTCTTGGTTTTGGTGGATTTCAAACCACTATTCCATGTGATTTAATTTTTTAGTTTATTATTATTATATAATATATTCTTTATAGCCATATTTTTTTGAAATTATATGAGGTGATATATAATTTTATATTATTTTTTTTAATATTTTGTTATGTGGTTTCATATATCTATTTTCAAATATGTTTCATTATTTAGAATTAGAAAATATTATTTTTCCTTTAATCCACCTTATATAAGTGTTTTTATAATTCCATGATTGCATGTGGATATTTATTTTTTATATGGTTTTTACATTTAAAATGTAATATTGTTTATTCTTTGAGAGATATATATGCACATTTCGTGAAGTGTAAATGGTGATATTTGGGTTATATATTCACGTGATTATAAACATTTTATGCTTCTATTATATGAATGGTGTTTTTGTATGTGTTAATGTGTTATGTGTGTTTGGGAATTTTTTAATTTTCATTATGTATAGAATTAGAACAAAAAAACATAGCTATATTTTACAAGAAGAATGAATACAAATTGAACTAGATTCGATGCCTCATTCACTTGAATTTTTAAAGATAATACATTATGGGAACATTTTTATAGGGTTATATTCATCAACACCAAAAAGATAAATAGCCACTAATAATACCCAAACAGAGAACAAAAAATCTAAGAAGGATACCATACCTACCACACTACCATCACAAAAACAATTCACCCAAAATACCATTACATAAAACTATATATGGGGCATGGTGAAATGTTTTTGGTAGAAATAGAGGTGGAATTGGTAAAATCATTGAACTTGACATCATGATACAACCACACAATGCAATTCCCAGACACAAAGGACACGAACCCCTAAAATTTGAGGGGGCCTGGATCAGAAGGGAATAACAATATCTAAAAAGAGAAAAAATATCAATGTCTGATTAAAAACAAGTAATGATTGACATACATACCTTCATTACAGGGTTGAATCATCTCAAGAATTTGAAAGATGAGGTAATAGATTTTGGATTTTGCAAGAGCTTGACCAACCCAAGGAGCAAAAAACATAATTATGGTTCTTTTAAAAAAATGGTTTTTCCAATTCATGTAAAAAAATATGATAAAACATAACATTATATGTGTTAAAATAAAAATATATTTCTTTCAACACTAATTTATAGTTTTATCGACACTAAATTTAGCGTTGATGTTGTGTGGATTTATAGGTTCTAAATTTAGCACTCATAAAGGGGTGTTCAGTGTAAGGGTAAGATTATATGACCTTTCTGTGAATGAGAGACTACCCTAACACGAGGTTGGTTAAACATTATGTGATGTCAGACTACACATTATTAGTGCTAAATTTATTGATAAATAAATTAGATATTTTTTAGTGCTAGGTTTAGCATTGATAAAGTCTAAATTTACACATATAAATACCAATTTCTAAAATATAAAAAATATTATACAATATACAATAAATTACTAATTTTATAAACAAGAATAATAAAAGAAAAAAAATATCATATAAAATTAATTTTGGAAATTAATTAATTAAAAAACTATTAAAAATGAATATGTAATATTACTTGAATAAAAAATATTAAAAATATGAATTTAAAAAACATTGAAAATGAATAAAAAATATCAATTATATAAACTAAATAAATATTAAAGTGGAATAATAATAATAATAATAATGTAAATTAAAAAAATATTATAAATAAACAATCTATTTTAATTATAAATATTAAAAAACAATAGAAATGAATAAATATTTGAATAAAAATGAATAAATAGTACATTTTTTTATTTAAATAGGAAATATTTATAATAAATTACTAAATAAAAGTTAATAAATAATAACTGTATAAATATTTATATAAAAAAATTTATATAAAAAAATAATGATTACCTATGTAAACTACAAACATAGTAACAATATCAAATAAAAATAAATAAATATTAAACAAGAATAAATTATAGTAATATTAAATAAAAAAATATTAAAAATTAATAGATTATAAAAATATTAAAGTTCAATAGCCATTTAAAAGGAATACATAATAAAAATTATTAAGTAATAAAAATTATAAAATGTAATAATTTAAAATTCACAAGTTTTACAAATATTAAAAAAATTAATTATTTTTGTTATATAAATTTATGAAATATTAAAAATGAATAACTATTAATAAATATAAAATATTATATTTAAAAATAATTGATTTATATTAAAGTATTAATTAATAATCAAAAAATAAAGTTTTTTAATGATTTAAATAAAAAATGTATTAAAATAAAAATGCATAAATATTAATTATATACATTACAAACATACTAACAGTATCGAATAATAATATTTAAAAAAATATAATAATATATAATAATCAAATACATTAAAAAATATTAAATGAATAAATATTTAAAATTGGGAATTATTAAAAATTAATAAATAATATAAAATGAAAAAATATTGAAAATGAATAAACATTAATAATTATAATTTGATATATCAAAAAAAGTATTAAAAAATTAATATTAAATATATCAGTTACAAAAATATTAAAAATCAAGAAATATTTAAATAAAATTCAATAAATATTAAACATTACATTTAAATAGAAATGATTCACAACAAATTAATTTTTAAAAATAATAAAAAATAATTATATATATATAAGTACTAATATAAAAGTTAATAATTATTAATTATATAAATTACAATCATTTTCAAAATATTAAATATTAATTACTAAAAATGTATATAAATATTAAGAAATGAAAAAAAATAAATGAGTATATATATATATATTTCTAAATAAAATTTCATTAATTAAATTTCAAAATGAAATGATTTATTGAATGATTGTGTGTACACGTGTCTGTGTCTGTTCTACAATGATATATTTAAAATTGAAAAAACAAATGACTTTTCCTGTTATATAATGATAAATTCATATACATATTCAAAGACATATTATATAAATACAAATGCAGAAACACATACACATACACATACGCATACACATATACATATACATTAATATACATATACTCACCCATAAACATATACAAGCACACAAAAAATATACATAAAAACACATACATATATATACAAGCATATACACTTACATCTATATAAAGACACATATACACATTCATATAATTATATACATTTACACACGCATACTTATGCATACATACACATAATACATAAACATACACATACTGTATAAACATACACATATGTATATAAATGTAATATCTCATTACCATTTTTAGGTATTTATCTTCTCTCTTTTAATTTCCATATTTAGTGGGGTCATGTAGGGACTCCCAAGGAGGGATATCATTTTCTGGGAAAAATGACCTAAAGTTCAGGGATATATATTAGTTTAAATTAATGGAGTCTGAATATAATTGTGTTAAAGGCTTTATGAGTTCTCACCGAGTCTGAAGAACACTAGATTTATTCTGAGATTTTTTGAATAACTTTTCTATTTACTTTCTTCTTGAGTTTTGTGGATTACATGATGTGTTAAAGGGTTTCACACCATATAATTCTCATATGTTTTGGTTTTAAAGTTCCATAAAAGTGTTTTTTTCATTCCTTGCAACCCTCTACCCTCTCAACCTATGATCTCTCCTAGGTGATTTAGGAGACCTCTGCTCCTTCCAAATCATTTCATTTAGTGATTGATATTTGTTATGGTCATGGTCCATTTCTCTGGTTGAGTATTCCTTTCTTCTTTATTATTTCCTTCGATCTAAGTAGTGTTATTGCATTGTGTTTATAGATCCATTGATCAGTCATGTTGATTATTCTTATTTACTTCTAGATATTTTGGGAGATATTTTTCTAGAGACTAATAATTGTTTTGGTTGTGGTAAAGGACGAGCATTCAGTTAGTTATATTGGGATATATTCTCTTCACAAACTATATTTCTAAATTGAATTAATTCTGAGATGTTTGTATTGATTCTAGGGCCTCAAAGGTTTTTGTTGTGTTATTTTTTTTGGTGGATTCCATTACAGGGGGTGATCCGAGTTTAAGTTAGGTGGTTCCATCTCAAGCCTATGTTTGATGAACTACATTTATTTGGTTTTGATAAATTATTTTATAAATTAAATGATATTTTTTATTGGTTGATCTGTGTGTGTGGAAATAGTTTATTTGATAAAATATGGATTTTCTCTTATTTTGTTAAATGAAAAGGTATTTTAAAAGTACTGTGAAATGAATTAAATAAATTTTTTTCAAATATTGGTTTTAATGAAATGTTTTTTTTAGAAAATAGATCACATTGGAAGGTTCCTCTGTACCCTAATCTCGATTTTCTAGGGAATTGATATTGACATTTTCGAGGGATTCACAAATGAGGTATTTATATTCTCCTTAGTTGTGTGTTATAATTACATGATTGTGCACTAGTAATTGACTATAGAATTAGTAGTATTATAGAATAACCTATAGTGATCCTTGGTGTGATGTTACTTGTTCTTATAATTTTTATTTTATTTGATCTGATATATAACAGATGCTTTGATTGGATTTGAATGCCTCGATTTAAATGAAATGATTTCAAACTTTTTTATCTAGAATTAATTGTAAATGTATAAAAATAGATGATTGAAGATTTTAAAATGATTTTTACAAAAAATATTTAAATATTTATCATGAATTTTTTATTTAATGTTGAGCATGTTTAGATTATTGTACAATGAATTGTTATGGAACACCTGAGTGGGATCCTACTCATCCTGTTAGGTCACTCCTTTCACATCCCTTCTGTTGTCCATATACCTTTGTATGTATTTTGATATAGGGAAAAAACGGTTCCATAGTGTGGTGGAAAGGTTTCTATATTCTAGGGATGGGTTTCTAGAAGTTAGATGGGGGGATTTTATCACACTATCACTTGTAGTAGTGAGTTTATGTTTTAATTTCCCTATGATGTTTGACTTGTACTTGGGGATGTTTAGATTTTTTTTGATTTGTATCATTTATGTTGTCTTCTTTTAGTTGTGAAATATTTTTATATGTACTTTTATTTCTCTTATATATATATGTCATGTTGTTGCTTCATGATGGGTGAAATCGTTCCCTCTAGTTGTTATTTGATGCCTAGGTTATAGTCACCAGCCCATGGGGATATAGAACACACTTCAGGTATGAGACAATCCATTCTGGGTACCAGTTTTAGAGGGTAATCATGCTGGGTTCATCAACAAATACACCCACACCCACATACACATACATACACATACATACACATACATACACATACATACACATACATACACATACATACACATACATACACATACATACCCACACATGAACATTCATACATACATGTATATACACTTACAAACACATAAATTCACAAAATTACACAAAAAAATATAAATTACTATACACATAATTATACACATACACAACAGATAAATATAAACACAATACATACATACATACACATACATACATATACATAGAAATACATACACAAACATACACAAACATATGGATATGTACACAAATTACACACACTTTAAGATGCACACATACATCCACATACATACACATGAATATAAATGAATTCAAATTTATGTGGGTATTTTAAACTATTTAATATGAATATAAATAAAAACATTTAAATATGTACTATATTTAATGTATTTATAAATTTATATATATAGTTCATATCAATATATTTTAATATATATATATATATATATAGAAAGAGAGATAGAGAGAGAGACACACACACACACAGATATATATATATATATATGTGTGTGTGTGTGTGTGTAGTTATAATTATATATAATTTTGAAAAATTATAATTGAATAAAAAAATTACATATATTTTTGGTTATATAAATCATATTTAAGAATATATATATATATATATATATAAATTATACTTATTTATTTACATTGATTATAAATAAAATTAAATAAATATATATACATCTATATATTTTTATATTTTTTTATATAAAATTTTAATAAATTATATTTATATAATTTTTATAAAATTTATATAAATATATTATTAAAATTATTATTTATTAATATAAATTTGGTAAATTTTTATATATAAAATTATGAAAATTAGAATGATAATATTTTTATAGTATTATATATTTATATAAATCACATATCCATATTATATTAATATATATATAATTATTTCTATATAAATCATATTTTAAAATATATAAATATGTATTTATAAATTAAATTATTCCTTGTTCCATTTATCTGCAGTTTTTAGTGTTGTTAGAGGGTAGCCTTTTATCAACACTAATTAAACCACATATAAAGGGTAATATTTATCATCATTAAAAAAGTGTTGGTAGATGAGAATTGTTTATTAACACATTTTTAGGGCTTGAAGTGCCCAGATCAGTGTGAATCACTGAGAGGGGGAGGGGGTGAATCAGTGATCCCTTAAAACTTTTTACTAATTGATTCTTATCAATTAAACCTCTATGGCTGGTTAAAGCCTCGATCCACTCTTCTTGTATCTCTCACCTTTCCTCGAATGATGCAGTAAATATAAAGGCACAGGACACAAGGATTTACAAGGTTCGGCACCAAAGGCCTACATCCTTGCCATGCTCTCCCAGCATGGATTCTCCCATTATAATCTGTTAGTATTACAATGGTCGATACAGAGTCCCACTGTATCTCTCCTGAGTCCCACAGGAGGGTCTTTATACTGCTTCACACAGTGTTACCAGAGTCCCACTGGCCTGCTCCAGAATCCCACTGAAGACTTCATCTCCCTGAGTCCCACAGGGTCTTCTCCTGGCTCCTTGAGTCACACGAGTAGCTCTTCTTCTCTTTAAGTTCTTCAAGTATCTTCAGCAGCCTGGGATAAAGGCTGCTGGCCTTGCTCTTCTCTTCTGATCACTTGAGTTGATCAGGTCTTCTCGTCTTGCTCAGGCTTTATCTCCTTCTTCTCAGGATGACCTGGCCTTCTCTCTTCAAGAAACTTCAACAACCTCTGAAAGGGTCTGTTGGTCTTGCTCAACAACTTCTGATCACTTCTGTTGATCAGGCTCTTCTCAATTACTGAATACTCAGACAACTGATGTCTTTAACTTTAGTCTGGTCCAGTCTCACAACATCACAACTTCATGCACTGAGTGCATGGAAACTCTGTATCTTCATGCACTGACTGCATTGCCTTCTCAAATTCTTCAAGAACCACTGGTCTTGGATTACTCAGATGCACACAAGCAGATTCAGACTTGTTCACGTGTGCACGTGCATGCATGCATGCATGCACTCTCCTCTTTCTCCTCTTGGTGCAATAAACCCTCAAAGGGTGTAGTCACTTTAAGCACACACCTTCTCACTTGAACTTCACACTTTGTTCAATGTGTTTACACACTTAAATGTGTGTTATACTTTGTGTGAATATTCTTATTCTTCTTAGTGTGTCCACTCCACTTAGAGAACACACATAGGTTCAGCCTTCTTGTCTCTTTGCACACAAAACTTCTTCACTTTGGCACACACTTGAGCTTGGCCTTCACACTTCTTGTTGCACACCCTTAAATGGTCGTAGGGTGTTCCTCTTCAATTTTCACACACACACACTCAAATGAGGTGTGGTCTTCACTTCACCCACACAAGGCTACGGCCTTTCACTTCCTTTGCACACAAGATTTATTCTTTAATTCTTCTTTGCACACACCCAAGGTATCCTCGGCCTTCTTCCTTCATTGCACACACAAAGGCTACGGCCTTGGGTTCTCTTGAATGCAAATAACCCGTAGGGTCTTCCTTCTCCACTTACCACACACTCACAAATGTGTGGTCTTTACATCACCCACTTGCACACACACTGCCACGGCCCTTTCTTTTTTTTTCTTGCACACAAAATACTCCGCCTTCTCCTTTGAACACACAACACCTTCTGCCTCAAACAGAGCGCGCAAGGTGTGATCTTCTCGGGTGCAAGGTGCAAATGCCGCGGGGTGCACAAGCACTCGGGTGTGCAGGATGCAACACCACGAGGCGCGCAAGCCACAAGGGTGAGGACACTTTGGGCGCGCAAGCTACTCCTGCCACGCAAGTATGCGGGCAGGGAGAGCTCTTCCTGTCGCACAAATAATGCGCACAGGGGACCTTTGAAGCCTCGGGTGGCTCCGGAACCTTCAGCCGCACAAGCTCTTTGCGCGGGGCTTCAACTTCGCAAGGCAGAGGCACTCACGGGTCTTCTGATTTTCAAGAAAACTTCAGCAAGCATCTATGTGCTTCGGGATCTCCTTTTATAGGCAGAGGAATCCTCAAAACATCCGCGGGATACAATCTTTGAATCCCCGAAGTTTTCGGGTATTTCAAGATTCTGTGAATCTTGTTTTTCTTTTTATTTCACGCGGGTTCTTTCCATATTTTTCGCTCCTTCTCATGCCTCCTCATGCATGCACATGAAACCGCATGCATGGCCTCTGTTTGGCCCATCCCATGAAAAACATGAACACCGTGTGGCCTCGGCACTTCGTTTGCCTTCGGCCTTCATCGAATTTATCCACTGGTAGCATGCAAGCTCATTTTAAAGCATGTATGGATTCGGTTTGAGGAGACGAACTCAACGGACACTTCATCTTCGGCAATGGTGGCCGGGAACTCGAAATCAACGTTCGGGAGGCTCTGGTTCATGCGGCGGCTCGCGGGTGGCTTCGGGGTGGCTCGACGAAGGAGACGAGCCGGGAGCCGTCGGATCGTGATGCGCGACGGCCAGGATTAGATCATCGCCGCGGAGATGAATCGTGCGGCGTGGATAAAGCGCGCGATGGCTCGGACGGCCGAGATTTTCTCCCAGGGAAATTTCCGCGTCCCACATGGAATCGGTGAGAGGAATTGCCGCGCCTTATCAACTAAGCGCTCCCCCAACCGGCTCAGTTGAATCCTCTCCCCCCACGGTGCCGCCCCGCACCGTGTTCTCCCTGCGGGCACGCTCTGCGCCCACTCTTGCCTCCGCGGGCGCGCTCTAGCGCCCACTATGCACCACGGGCGCGCGCTCAGGCGCCCATGCTGCGCGGGAACTGATCCCCTGCGTGGCCCGGGGCTTACACACGGCCCTCCTGCCTCTCGGGCTGGCCACATGGGATCCCCCCTTGGGCGTGGCGCCTTAGGCCCACATGTGCCTTGGGGGTTGAACCCTTAAGGCTGGCCCTTGGTGGCTAATTTTTTGCTTGAGGAAACACTTAGGACTTTGTTTAAAAACAAAGTAACCAAGTGAGAATGCCAAATGCCACTCCAAGCTATTCTTCTTCCCATCTCTATTCTTCTTCTTCTTCTTAAGAATTCCTCCATTTCTTCTCCTCACATGATCTTCACTTAGGATATGGAATTCAAAAGGTTCATCTTCATCAATCGAACTCCTGAATCACTTAAATTCTTCATTGATCTAATCAGAGATCAATCGGATCATCTTCATGTTCACATGCACTAAGTGATAGTGCATGGACTTCATTAATCCACTTCATCCACTTAGAAGTTTTGGATGGATCCCATTCACATCCTCATGCATTGTCTTAACAATGAATGGCCTTCTAGAGCTTGTTGTGACATTGTATCCAGTTGATACAAGTTCTTGGAACTTAAAGATCAGTTCAAAAATCGTCTGATTTGACTAGAGAATGTTTCAACCACATCTCCTATGCCACTTAGTGAATCTCCTATGTGACATGCCTCTTAGTATCATGGCCATTCTCCTTTCCTCACCAACACCATCACAACCTTTGGCATTCACATCTTGACAATTCTTGACATCCATTCATTCTAAGAGAACTTCATGCCTCATTGACAACAAATGCAACACAATGCACTTCAATCTCCCCCTTTGTATTTGTTGTCAATACACTTCTTCACCACATATGAATGGGTCAATATGTGTGCCAGTATTTCTCCCCCTTATTGGCAATCAAATGCAAAGGTGTGGTGTGGTTCACTTTCAAAAATACCTTCCTCCCTTTGAATAGTATCTTCTTGAAAATCACTAAGAGAGGGATGATGCCACATGTTCTTCTTTAGCAAAGAACCTTTAGTAAATCAACTCTAAGTCTACTTGGGATAACCCGGTGTAGAAAACAAGAGTGATGTAACCAAGGAATTCAAAGCTGTCCATAATTCTCTACACATGTGAGATCATGCTTGGGGGTTTGAAATTTTTCAGATATAACAATGAATTGCTAAATCCTGCACATACTTCACAAAACTCATTAGAAAGTTCAGTGCAATGATAAAGCTCCCCCTTTCATCCATTTATCTTTAATCCATACTCCCCCTTAATTGACAAGATAAACTCAATTAAGAAACAAGGGATGAAAGTATGATTGGAATACCTTCACTTTTCTCAAGATGGTATTAATCTAAGAATGCCATCTTCTTCAGATTGGCTCCCCCTCAAGGGGTGCACTCCATTCTGTCCAAACCATCCTCCAGCTGAGAATGATCATCATCTTCAATTCCCTGCAATGTCAGCACATGTAAATACAAGTGATTAGGGAATAAGATGGAACCTCCTTGGTTCATCAATGTGAACAACAAGGTTGAGAAGATTCTCTCAACCGAGATGTCCCATTTTCACCATTCTTCACACTTGCACATTTGATCTTCAATGATGTTTGTGCTGGTGTGGATCTCAATTCATCTTCATGTGAAATCTTTTGTTTCCTTTTTGCCTTAGCAATTGCCAGTGCTTCATCTTCAGCTCTTTGCAGTTCTCTGGCAAGATGCAACTGATTAGGCCATATGACTAGTAAGTCACTTGGAAGTGTGGCCTCAGTTCTGGAAGTTCCACATGGTTCTTTTGATGCTTTCAAGCTACCTTTCTTAGGCAACTTGTTTTCAATCAATCCCTTCTGCTTCTTCTGGATTGATTGTCTTTTTGAGTCTAGTCTGCTTCTATTCAGTTTCATGGCTTGTTCACAAAGTTCCATGATATGACCTTTCTTTCCACAGTAGAAGCATTTCTTGGTGGTCCTTCTGGATGCATCACCCTTCTTGGATTTGAATTCCAAGGAGTTATCTTCCTTTTTCATAATCTTCTTGGGAGAATTGTCAACTTTCTTCTTTCTTCCCAAGGATTCTTTCTGAGCCAGGTTCTGTGATCTTTTCTTCTTTTGAGCTCTGGATACAGTTGGAGATTGACATGTATCTATTTGACCACTTTTGCAATCATCCCAGATGTTGTCAAGTAATCCAAATCTATTTGCAGTAAACAGATGTCTCTGGACCTTTGGATGTTGCTTATTGCCTTCTGGCTTGCTCCCCCTTGGCATGATCTTCCTTTGTGCTTTGACATTTAGTGGATTGTACCAACAATCCTTTGCACAGTGCCCATACTTATTACAACACCAACATTGACCCACAAATCTTGACCTCTTGTGTACTTCTGATTGCTGGGTACTTTTCTTGACAAGTTGTGTTGTTTCAGGAGAGCCCTGCTTCTTCACCTTCCTCATCCAGATGGATGGAACCTTCTTCTTAGAAGATGTTGCACTTTCACTAGAGGATGCCCTTATTTTAGAATCATCCTTCTCAATGCTCACTTGAGTGACAACATTTCTTCTACCAGCTGACTGGGAGGTTTTGGCTTTGGGTGATTGCTGATTTTTCAATATCACCTCCAGTTCTAAGCATTTCATATTGAGGGAGCTCTTCTCATCCTCAACAGTTCTTAGCCTTCCTTCCCAATTTTCTTTCAGCTGTTCTAGTTGGTCTTCATGCACCTTCTTCATTTCTTGTAATGAATTGTCAAGCTCCTTTACCCTTTTTACTTTGTCTTCAAGTTGAGCATCTTTAACAACCATTGATACTCTATGCCTCTTCTCCAGTGCATGGTACACATCTTTGATTATTACTTTAAAGATTTCTTTCTCAGAAAGGCTTCATTGCAATTCTTCACAAGTATCTTCATATCTATCATTGCAAAGAGAAACTGTTTCATCTTTAGCCTTCACCAGCTTTCTGAGAGTGTTGGTTATGCCAACCCTTTTTGCCAATTGATCTTCCATTGTATTGGCTTCTTCTTCTAACTGTGATTTTTCTTCTTGAAGATCAAGGATGCCTGTAGCTATACACATTGCCACTTCCTTGGGGACTGTCTTCTGAAGATATTCGATTGCACTTTGAATATCTTTCATTGTTCCAACTTCATCACAGCTAGGACAGGCTTTCTTCATCTTCTTGGCCTGTTTCTTCTTTCTATTTTTCTGAGTCTTGGCAGATATCTCCATTTGAGGCTGGTTGCTCGTTTCCTCAAATCTGCACTTCATAAAGACTCCCTTGGATCTTTTAGAGGCAACCTCCCTCTGATACCAATTGAAGTGCCCAGATCAGTGTGAATCACTGAGAGGGGGAGGGGGTGAATCAGTGATCCCTTAAAACCTTTTACTAATTGATTCTTATCAATTAAACCTCTATGGCTGGTTAAAGCCTCGATCCACTCTTCTTGTATCTCTCACCTTTCCTCGAATGATGCAGTAAATATAAAGGCACAGGACACAAGGATTTACAAGGTTCGGCACCAAAGGCCTACATCCTTGCCATGCTCTCCCAGCATGGATTCTCCCATTATAATCTGTTAGTATTACAATGGTCGATACAGAGTCCCACTTTATCTCTCCTGAGTCCCACAGGAGGGTCTTTATACTGCTTCATAGAGTGTTACCAGAGTCCCACTGGCCTGCTCCAGAATCCCACTGAAGACTTCTTCTCCCTGAGTCCCACAGGGTCTTCTCCTGGCTCCTCGAGTCACACGAGTAGCTCTTCTTCTCTTTAAGTTCTTCAAGTATCTTCAGCAGCCTGGGATAAAGGCTGCTGGCCTTGCTCTTCTCTTCTGATCACTTGAGTTGATCAGGTCTTCTCGTCTTGCTCAGGCTTTATCTCCTTCTTCTCAGGATGACCTGGCCTTCTATCTTCAAGAAACTTCAACAACCTCTGAAAAGGTCTGTTGGTCTTGCTCAGCAAATTCTGATCACTTCTGTTGATCAGGCTCTTCTCAATTACTGAATACTCAGACAACTGATGTCTTTAACTTTAGTCTGGTCCAGTCTCACAACATCACAACTTCATGCACTGAGTGCATGGCAACTCTGTATCTTCATGCACTGACTGCATTGCCTTCTCAAATTCTTCAAGAACCACTGGTCTTGGATTACTCAGATGCACACAAGCAGATTCAGACTTGTTCACGTGTGCACGTGCATGCATGCATGCATGCACTCTCCTCTTTCTCCTCTTGGTGCAATAAGCCCTCAAAGGGTGTAGTCACTTTAAGCACACACCTTCTCACTTGAACTTCACACTTTGTTCAATGTGTTTACACACTTAAATGTGTGTTATACTTTGTGTGAATCTTCTTATTCTTCTCAGTGTGTCCACTCCACTTAGAGCACACACATAGGTTCGGCCTTCTTGTCTCTTTGCACACAAAACTTCTTCACTTTGGCACACACTTGATCTTGGCCTTCACACTTCTTGTTGCACACCCATAAATGGCTGTAGGGTGTTCCTCTTCAATTTTCACACTCACACACTCAAATGAGGTGTGGTCTTCACTTCACCCACACAAGGCTACGGCCTTTCACTTCCTTTGCACACAAGATTTATTCTTTAATTCTTCTTTGCACACACCCAAGGTATCCTCGGCCTTCTTCCTTCATTGCACACACAAAGGCTACGACCTTGGGTTCTCTTGAATGCAAATAACCTGTAGGGTCTTCCTTCTCCACTTACCACACACTCACAAATGTGTGGTCTTTACTTCACCCACTTGCACACACACTGCCACGGCCCTTTCTTTTTTTTTCTTGCACACAAAATACTCGGCCTTCTCCTTTGAACACACAACACCTTCTGCCTCAAACAGAGCGCGCAAGGTGTGATCTTCTCGGGTGCAAGGTGCAAATGCCGCGGGGTGCACAAGCACTCGGGTGTGCAGGATGCAACACCACGAGGCGCGCAAGCCACAAGGGTGAGGACACCTTGGGCGCGCAAGCTACTCCTTCCGCGCAAGTATGCGGGCAGGGAGAGCTCTTCCTGTCGCACAAATAATGCGCGCAGGGGACCTTCGAAGCCTCGGGTGGCTCCGGAACCTTCAGCCGCGCAAGCTCTTTGCGCGGGGCTTCAACTTCGCGAGGCAGAGGCACTCACGGGTCTTCTGATTTTCAAGAAAACTTCAGCAAGCATCTATGTGCTTCGGGCTCTCCTTTTATAGGCAGAGGAATCCTCAAAACATCCGCGGGATACAATCTTTGAATCCCCGAAGTTTTTGGGTATTTCAAGATTCTGTGAATCTTGTTTTTCTTTTTATTTCACGCGGGTTCTTTCCATATTTTTCGCTCCTTCTCATGCCTCCTCATGCATGCACATGAAACCGCATGCATGGCCTCTGTTTGGCCCATCCCATGCAAAACATGAACACCGTGTGGCCTCGGCACTTCGTTTGCCTTCGGCCTTCATCGAATTTCTCCACTGGTAGCATGCAAGCTCATTTTAAAGCATGTATGGATTCGGTTTGAGGAGACGAACTCAACGGACACTCCATCTTCGGCAATGGTGTCCGGGAACTCGAAATCAACGTTCGGGAGGCTCTGGTTCTTGCGGCGGCTCGCGGGTGGCTTCGGGGTGGCTCGACGAAGGAGACGATCCGGGAGCCGTCGGATCGTGATGCGCGACGGCCAGGATTAGATCATCGCCGCGGAGATGAATCGTGCGGCGTGGATAAAGCGCGCGATGGCTCGGACGGCCGAGATTTGCTCCCGGGGAAATTTCCGCGTCCCACATCGAATCGGCGAGAGGAATTGCCGCGCCTTATCAACTAAGCGCTCCCCCAACCGGCTCAGTTGAATCCTCTCCCCCCACGGTGCCGCCCCGCACCGTGTTCTCCCTGCGGGCGCGCTCTGCGCCCACTCTTGCCTCCGCGGGCGCGCTCTAGCGCCCACTATGCACCACGGGCGCGCGCTCAGGCGCCCATGCTGCGCAGGAACTGATCCCCTACGTGGCCCGGGGCTTACACATGGCCCTCCTGCCTCTCGGGCTGGCCACATGGGATCCCCCCTTGGGCGTGGCGCCTTAGGCCCACATGTGCCTTGGGGGTTGAACCCTTAAGGCTGGCCCTTGGTGGCTAATTTTTTGCTTGAGGAAACACTTAGGACTTTGTTTAAAAACAAAGTAACCAAGTGAGAATGCCAAATGCCACTCCAAGCTATTCTTCTTCCCATCTCTATTCTTCTTCTTCTTCTTAAGAATTCCTCCATTTATTCTCCTCACATGATCTTCACTTAGGATATGGAATTCAAAAGGTTCATCTTCATCAATCGAACTCCTGAATCACTTAAATTCTTCATTGATCTAATCAGAGATCAATCGGATCATCTTCATGTTCACATGCACTAAGTGATAGTGCATGGACTTCATTAATCCACTTCATCCACTTAGAAGTTTTGGATGGATCCCATTCACATCCTCATGCATTGTCTTAACAATGGATGGCCTTCTAGAGCTTGTTGTGACATTGTATCCACTTGATACAAGTTCTTGGAACTTAAAGATCAGTTCAACAATCGCCTGATTTGACTAGAGAATGTTTCAACCACATCTCCTATGCCACTTAGTGAATCTCCTAAGTGACATGCCTCTTAGTATCATGGCCATTCTCCTTTCCTCACCAACACCATCACAACCTTTGGCATTCACATCTTGACAATTATTGACATCCATTCATTCTAAGACAACTTCATGCCTCATTGACAACAAATGCAACACAATGCTCTTCAGGGCTAATAATGGAAATTTTTAGTAGCACTTTTGGTTTTCACTAATAAAAGGACCCCTTTATCAATATTTTTTTAGCATTGATAATGCAATGAATTGAATAAAAATGAATCAATAGTTGTGAAATTAGATGATTATATGTCACCTGATTAATATTTCTTCTTGTTCCTTCAAAATAATGTTTTAAATAACAATTAATTTCCCAAAACCTTATTTCGTGTTTGAAAAAATTTATTTGGTTCAGATAGGATTTATTTTTTCCTAGGGACTATTGGGATAAGTCACTCATAGATATCTCATATAGATGAAAGATACCATCCAATAACTTTTCATCTCTTGCTCCTGTAATGTACTATTCATAAAAAAATAAAAAAATAAAAAAAAATAAGGAAAGATAACGTGGATTGGGAAAAAGATTAATTCATTATATACTTTTATTATCTTATTTTCAATTAAAAAAATCAATATATTTCAATTAAAAAACATTAGAAGTTATATTAGTTCATTTTTATAATTGAGAGTTGGATGGGCTTATATACAGTCTCTCCCTTTGTGAGAGTCGATGTTGGGTTCCTTGGGTTTTCCACTATCTTCTTGTTTGGGGGATCCGTTTGGTATTTTACTCATTTCATCAACAACCATAGTGTTTTCATTCAAACTATATTTTTAGATCATAGTTTTATATTTTTTTATATAAAAGGGTAATGTTTTTTAATTTTCTCAGATGGTAGTAGTAGGATCATATTGAGTCATGTTATGATGTCTCTCTCCTTAAGAGAATATTCACACTCACTATACTAGTAGTATAATGGGTAAAAATTTAATACTATTTAGGATACAACCATAACATGTTACTATATACTTGTAATTATAAGAGATTAATTTATGAACAATATTTGGGAACATGAGTTTTATGAAAATTAATTATTTGTAATGACCCATGTCATTTTGAGTTATGAAATTTAAAGGGATTTTCAACTTTTCATTTAGTGGCTCGATCGTTCCGAGAACCAGAGGTCAATCTATGGTGTTTCCTCTTTGACCATATTAAATATGTGTTTTTGAATTGAATGAATTATCAAATATCACATCACAACTTGAGTTTTCCGAAGTGGAGGTACGAAGTAGCCGAGGCTACTGCTTCAACTACCGGCCAAATTGTGTGTGTGGCAGTAGCCTTTCTTCCCATCTGGATTCACTATCCAACAACTAAGCATACACAAACAAGTCAATGTGGTGGAAAAAATATCTTCTTCCCAAAGGGACTCAATGGGTGGCTGGGGTACCACTAGCTTATTGTTGGACCCTGACTTTCTAGATGATGGGGCGCACTGCAGAGAATTTAAGTGGGGTCAATATGAACTTTTTGGCCATTGATCCACCACAATATAAGTATTATTGGTTTTATTATTTGAGATCCATTCATCTATGTTCTCTTAGTCTCCTCCCTATAATGGGTTCTCTTGATCATGGGTGGACCTTGTGAAATTTTTTGCTAAATATAAGCTAGATCATCCGTTCTTCATCAATCATTGTCACCTTCTTCCTTGTACAGTGGCACATCATTATTGATCCCCATGAATTTTTTTACAATTCCATTAGATCTTGATGGATGTTTTTTATAATGATGTAGATTTGCATCGGTATGATGAGATTTTGTACCATGATGATGAACATGTGTCTTTAATGAGAGTTTAGATGAAGAATCAAGTGTGTTTTGAGATTGGATGAACTCTGCTTGGAATTTCTTTCATTTTAGCTGGATCCATTTGAGATGCATATTCTAGTGTCCTATACACTATTATATTATTCTTGGTTTATTAGCATGTGGTATGTGGTTCTCCACCTTGGGTGAACAAACCTTAAATTCAAAACATGTTCTGAAAAATAAGTAATGATTAATTAGTTATGGATACCTATGTTTTCATTAGTTACATGAACATTTCTTAATGTATCCAAACAAAGATACAAGGTCTTTGAAGGGTCCTTGAGAACTAGCACAATGATAGTCACTGAGGGTTGCAGATTGATCTCCAATGAATGCATTAGTTTATTTTATCACATGTGTGTATGTGTAGATATAAAACCATGTTTGATATTGATCACATGTGTGCATGTGTATCCTGTGAAACCATGTTTGATATTGATCAAATATGTGTGTGCGTATCGCTCTGTGATATATATCCTTATTGCTGGACATATGAGTTGTGCATGTGTAGACCTTTAAACAACTGATTATTGTTTTCTTATATATATATATATATATATATATATATATATATATTTCTTGTGTTTTTTCCTCTTCCTTTTACATATGAGCTTAAAGGTTGATCCATAATAACTATCCCCTTGAGAGGGATATGAGAGATATTGATCATAATGTACATGGTTTATCACTTTCAGGGGGATGCGTTAAACATGTTTTGTGAACTATCCCATCATGGAGTGGGTTATGTCAGACATGGATGGTTGACACTCTTTCTAGAATGGATTCGAAGAAGGTATGACCCAAGTTTATAGTGGATCTATGAGTTCCTGACCGCTCAACATATAGTTTATTTTTTCTTCTTATTATTTTGTGATTATATTCTATGCTTGTGTTGTTTATGAATTTCCTATTTTCTTTCAACTAAAATTATTAAATTAACATACACAAAATTTTATCAGTTAATTATTGGACCATGTTGGTGGTGCCCTGTAGAGTTTTAGTCATGACTTCATTGGGAATCCATGACACTTTTTTACTCAATAATCCATCATTTGTTGTGGGATTTGGTTGGGATAAGGCCATGGGATGATCATTATGTGGGAAGTTCAATATGATTATAGAGACTAAGATAAAGTGATTTTTGGATTTTTAGGTACTCTTTGTACCTTTTTATTTTGTATCTTTTGTATGTGATAATCCTATTGGATGTCTTGTTTCTTGTTTTCAGTTGCAACGGTTCACTCTATTGTTCCACTTTCAATGATTTTTGATGGTATGGTAATTATATCTCTACACTTTGATTTTATTATTATTACATGTTTGGTTTTTTTATGCACTCTAATTGGGTATAGTCTCCCTGTAAATTTACATATATCCTTTCTACTAGATTGTATACTTTTCCATACATGGAGGCACACATGTGGTCTTGTGGCACTCTAGCCTAGAACTGATGATTTTGGATTAGATGCTAACAAATGGGCTCTGCTAACAACATAGGCACCCCACCTTGACATGCAAATAGGTTTCTACTTAGAAAGTGGCACAAGTTTCCCCACATAAACTTGTTTTCCCCTCTCAGGGACCAACTTACTTGCCAAAATAGATCATCATACTAATGAAAACACCCAAAGGCCAACACATGTTCTTCGAGTGTGATTTTACATCAATATAACACTACCGAAGAATCTTCCAAGGAGCATACTCATCCTAAAATTACCCTAGGAAAAGTCTCTCTAAACTATATTGTATTAATTAGGTAGGATACTATAAATAAATATACTCGATGAATTTAGAAGTAACATTCAGTATTTTAACCCTTTATCTTTATTTGGTGTTACATTATCAACCATTTAGAGAATAAACTCCATATTTTGGACCCTATATTTCAACAAAGGCAATGCAGCTATAGTTCTGGATATGTATGAATCTAATTGTTTTATTGTTATTTGTTTGGTTATTTATTTATTTTTGTACACTCTAATGGAGGGTATCGTATTCCCATGAAATTACTTAGAACCTCCAGATTAATTGGTATCACCTAAAATATGGGGAGGGACAACTGAGTTCATATATTACTCTTTATTAGGCATAGTTATTTGGGATGGGGTGTTACAAAATGGTATCAGAGCCTATCTTGTTTTCCTATTTTGGAATTTTGGTAGATAGGCGACATGGGAATGTGTTTGAACTAGTGATGAAACTCATTCGGGTACAATATGAACACCTTTATTAAGTAATTATTGTGTAAAAATGGTATGGGTTTGATGTTATTGGTTTGTTATATTACAATTATATGATTTCACCTCTTGTGATTCCTTGGGATTTTGAGGTTTTTGAATTTATAGATTTTAATATTAGTGATATCTTCATGATGAATTATATACATCATATTTGGAACTTAGGTGTCACATGACCTATATAGTGCTTGTGTGTGAGTGTACTGAAGATGGAGGACTTATATATTTGGTCTAAATATCTTATATTGTGTTTGAACATATTATTTATTAATGAAATTATTTTAGCCGAACCCATATGTATGTGTACTTTTGATAACAAGTCATGTGAGACTATAGTGTGGTATACCTGGGCAATAGTAATGTTGGCGACGACGATACTGATGATGATGATACGATACCTTTACAATCATATGACACATTAGGCCTTGTTTTTTCATTGTAGATAATTAATATCCTTAGAAAATAAAC
The DNA here is from genome assembly GCA_963277665.1 of Viscum album. Lineage (NCBI taxonomy): Eukaryota > Viridiplantae > Streptophyta > Magnoliopsida > Santalales > Viscaceae > Viscum > Viscum album. Next base: position 890,393,769 of record OY728142.1, read on the forward strand.
TTTTTTGAGTATCCATTGGATAGGTATGGTTAATTTGGGTTCTAACTTTAAGGCCCCAGCCTTAAACCTTACTTAATCTTGAGTTATTACAAGATTACACAGTGAGGATCTTTTCGGGTTTAGAGTTTTAGAGAATTAGATCATAAAACTTGCATTACATTCCACATATAAAAAAAGTGGTTACATAAAGATAGTATTCTTCATTCCCATCGATGGAAACACATTTAAAAAAAACATGGATTATTTCTTGACACATCCTTGACTCTATCATCTTATCATGTACCTTTCCCTTGACCTGTGAAAAACATTTCAAAAACATGGGATGAGCATAAAAACTCAGTATGGGTTATAAAAAAAACATGGAAAGGAAACATGAGTTCATATATACATAAGAATGAAATCATACTTTACCCATAAAACATAGGCACTTTAACATACCTCATAAAATCATGAATAAATCATAGAAATCATAAGACATAAAGGTAACTTGAGGCATTCATAACATTCTTATGTAGGGAGTAACCCTCTTGGTTACGTTTGGAATACCCATCACAGTATATTCCCTAAAATCTCTTCGGAGAAACCTTAACGTTTCACTCCTTCGCGTTACCCAATGCATTGGAGAGCTATAACGGGCTCACCCGCCCTTAGTTTATCACGGAACCACCTGTCTTCATAATAATTCCCAAGAACCATAACATAATCATATCACATAAAACATGCATAAAGGAAACATAAAATTTCCACATTTCAATCACGAGATATCAATACAACACATTGATATAAAAACATTATGAAAACCATTTTCAATACTAAAATAAATGAAAAGTAAAACATGGTATTTATTTTTCTTTTAAAAAGAAGGTATGGCTTGTAGAGGAAGCCGAAACTCAAATAACGGTCACGACTGCGGAGAAGTCGTTGTCGCCGCATACGTACGACAAAAACATTCCCTTTTGTCGTTTAGTAAACGCTTCGTATAAAAAATATTCCTTTTGAATAAACGTAAAAGTCAAAGGGGTTTATACACCGTATAAAAGAAAGTTGTGTATAAAATAAAATATGCCTCAATGAAAGGAGATTGAGACGAAGTCCCATACCTCGTATCCGACTTGACCTGACCGTTCTTTAATATCCTGAATAATAAACTTGAGTTAATCTCTACTTTCTTATGAATTTTTTTCAAGTTCATTATTCCTTTTATACCATGTTATGAACATCATGTAATCAGTTAAGTTAATAATGTTCATTTGGTCAGTATTTGGTTCTTACGTCAAAAATAGACTTCTTACACTTACATGTTGTTAATTTGGTCAAAGGTTCATTATATCCAGAATGGTATTCATGATGTAGATATCATATATTTCATATACATCCAGTACATACTTGCATTTATAATATTACATAATCATTTAGAGGTAAGAAATGAAATGCACCGTTCATGGAGACGGTAAGCTGTACGTACGCATGAACGCTACTTTCATTTCTATTTCGTATTTTATAGAATGGAATCATAATGATATAAAGGTATATTATAATTCCAGTATAATAACATATATAATATCATAGTTCCATCCTTTATATGTCCCACATATGGTATTTAACGAATCAAATCACTTTGAGGGGGCGGTAGTCCGCACTTCCAAAAATGAAGATATCGTGTTTACCCATAATGGAAACCATAAAGGTATGCCCAAAAAAAAACAGAAGCTTAAGGAAAACATAAACATATTATATATCATATATAAAAATAGTGACATCATAATGGCCACCTTTGAAGGTGTTAAATGAGTGTTGAACAATCATCGTTTCGGGAGGCAGAATTTCGCCATCCACGGAAACCGTATGTTCTTTAACCATTTGATGTAGTTGTGTGAGAGTGTAGCTCAAATAAATCATATAAAAACATCCTAGTATATTGAAGATACTGGTGTTATTACAAAAGAAGTAAATAAAAAGAGTTTAGGGGGTTGGAGAAGCAAAATAAAACAAATGAACATGAGAGAACGAATTACCTTAAAAAGTGTAACTCCTTTTGATTTGAGCCTAAAGGCTTCCTTTGAAAGGATTCTGCCCAAAGGGAATCCTCTAGAATGAGGAGAGGGATGTGGAGAGAGAAAATGGTCAGGGGTTGGCCGAGCCAAAGGCTTGAAGAGTGTGTGAAATGAGGTAGAGGTGGGGGCCTTTTATAAGAGGAGAGGAGGGGCACTTTTGGAAAGTAAAGAAACATTACTTTATTGGAAAATGTGTTTCGGTTTTAAAAGGCCCCACATTGATATAATTCTTGGATAAGGTGCTAAGGGTTTGAAATCCACTCTTCAAATTGGTTTTGTCCATGTGTAGGTTTTAGATTTTTCATTATCATTCCATTTTATTTAAATCGTCAAATAATGATGTCATCGCTGCATCATTATTATGTCATAAATAATTTAATTTATTTAATGTCTAAAAATTATAAAACAACTACTATGATATAGGAAATATTTTTATCTTTCCAATGACTATTTATAATCAAAATTTGGACTTGTATAACCCCACTTAAAAATTGTTTTCGTAAAACATATTATGTTTGTGTCATTTTCACTTTAACATTAAATAAAAAGTAATTTATGTCATTTCCCAACAAAAGTGGATCCATGGGGTCCCCAAGTTGACCCATGGCATGTCATGGTCGGCCATGACACAACCAATGAGGTTGGGACATGTGTCTAGGTCATTTCATATTATTAAAGCCTTATTTAGACCTTAAACTACCCTAATTACCACTAATCGCGATTAAGAACTTAATAAGTTACTATTCACCAAAAAATCATTTTAATCTCATTGAACCACATTTTACTTCTTAATGAAAACCATGTATGTCGTATTTTCCAAATTCAATACACATTAGTGGTAAACTTTCATTTAACTGAAAAATCATTTTGCTTGATTACCACTTAGTGGTTTCACTATTCATCAAAAATTGAAGTTTTTCAGAAAATTACCAAAAATTCACACAAGGTAAATTGTGATGTCCCAATCATAAAGAATAAGTTCATTTTGACAAACATAGTTTATAAAATTTTCAAAATATAGATTCAAAAATGGTTTTCCATCAAAAGGCAGTAAAACAATCTTTTAAGAATATTAGTGTATTCCATGCATAAGATTGTATTTATTTTCATTTTAAGCCTCTATAACACTATCTTAATCATTAATAGACATAGATAAAAATATATATTATTCATTACTTACTTGGGATGTTACATCCTTCCCCCCTATAGAAAATTTCATCCCCGCAATTTATTTACTTATCGAATAAATGGGGGTACTTATCCCTCATTGCATTTTCAGATTCCCATGTTGCCTCTTCAATCATGTGGTTTTTCCACAAAACCTTTACCTGCTTAATCACCTTATTTCGTAACACTTGCTCCCTGTGGTCAAGAATCTGGACCGGTTGTTCCTCATAAGATAGGTTCTCTTCCAGATGAACTACCTCTGGACTCAAAACATGAGATGGATCTGGCATATACTTTCTCAACATCGAAATGTGAAAAACATTGTGCACCTGAGATAAACTCAGAGGTAAAGCCACTCGGTATGCAACTAATCCAACTCTCTATAGAATTTCTTATGGTCCAATAAACCTTGGACTCAGCTTTCCTTTCTTACCAAATCTCATCACACTTTTCCAAGGAGAAACCTTGAGAAAAACATGATCACCTACCTCGAAAGATAGATCCTTCCTCCAGTTATCCGCATAACTCTTCTGCCTGCTCTGAGCTGTTCTCATGTGTTTCTGAATCAGATGAACTTTTTCTGCCATCTCTTCTACCAATTCTGGTCCCATCAACTTCCTTTCACCCACTTCATCCCAGAATGCTGGAGTTCGACACCGCTTCCCATATAATGCCTGAAATGGTGCCATCTGTATACTGGAATGAAAACTGTTATTATTTGAAAACTCAACCAAAGAAAGATGTTGGTCCCAACTTCCCTGATAATCCATAGAACAAGCTCGTAGCATATCCTCCAATGTCTGAATTGTTCGTTCTGACTGCCCATCTGATTGAGGACGAAAAGCTGTACTAAAATTTAATTCAGTACCCAACGACTTCTGAAGGCCTTTCCAAAAGTTAGAAGTAAACCTGGGATCACGATCCGATACAATGGAGAGAGGAACTCCATGTAACCTGACTATCTCTTTAAGATACAAACGGGAAAGTTGATCAAGAGAGAAAGTATATTGTATAGCAAGGAAATGAGCAGATTTGGTCAAGCGATCGACAATAACCCAGATTACATTATTACCTCGAGATGTCTTCAGTAATCCAACAACAAAGTCCATGGATATATTCTCCCATTTCCACTCTGGCACTGGTAAAGGCTGAAGCATCCCTTTCGGTAACTGCCGCTCTGCTTTAACCTACTGACAAGTCAAACACTTCACAGTAAAATCAGCAATATCTCTTTTCATTCCATCCCACCAGTAATACTCCCGCAGATCTCTACACATCTTAGTACTGCCCGGATGAACTGAAAACGGAGAACTATGAGCTTCACATAAAAATTCTCTCTTCAACTGTGAATCACAAGGCACACATAACCTCTTCCCAAACTTCAAAACACAAACACAAACTTATCCAAGAACTCATGGAAAATTTGATTCATAAGGTCCATGAATACAACAGGTGCATTGGTTAGCCCAAAAGGCATTACTACAAATTAATAATGGCCATATCTAGTACGGAACGTAGTCTTCGGAACGTCTTCTTCTTTTACTTTCAACTGATGGAACCCCGATCTCAGGTCAATCTTTGAAAAAAACTGAGCTCCCTGGAGCTGATCAAACAAATCATCGATATGAGGCAAAGGATATTTGTTCTTAACAGTGATATTATTCAAGGCTCTATAATCAATGCAAAGTCTCATAGAACCATCTTTCTTTTAACAAATAAAACAGGAGCACCCCATGGTGATGTGCTAGGTCTAATGAAACCTTTCTCTAATAAATCTTGCAATTGGTCCTTCAACTCTAAAAGTTCAATTTGTGCAATTCGATAAGGGGGTTTTGAAATTGGCTTAGCATCAGGAACTAAGTCAACAGTAAACTCAACTTCCCGATCTGGTATTATTCCAGGCAACTCATCAGGAAAAACATCAGGATACTCATTTACCACTGGAACATCATTAATCTGAACAGTTCCTTTATTTTCAACGACGTGTGCAAGGTAACATTCATTTCCATATTTTACAAGTTTCTCGGCCTCTTGATATGTTATCAAAAGTAAGGGTTCATTCTTGTAAACAAACTGAAAGTCTTTCTGAAAAGAAACTTCTTTAGCTCTACAGTCAATCTTAGCATGGTAAATAGAGAGCCAAACCATACCCAGGATAACATCAAACTCTACTAGAGGTAGAACAATAAGGTTTGCAGGTAGGTTCTTTCCACAGATAAGGATAGGAAGATTCTTATAAATTCTTTTTGCCTCGACACTTCCCCCAGGTGTTTTTACCAAAAGTTCAGGAGTCATTTCTTGAGATGGTATTCCCATTTTACTAGAATAGGTTTCAGAGATGAAAGAATGTGTAGACCCCGAATCAAACAACACACTGGCATAATCTGAAAAAACAAACAAAGTACCTGATACAACTTCATTTGATGGACCGACATCTGCTGAAGTAGTTGCAAAGGATTTCACCACCCCTTTCTGCTTGTAGTCTAACTGCTTCCCATCACTCAAGCTCCTTGTCGGACACTCGTTTGCATAGTGACCCATCTCATTGCACTTATAACATTTCACTAACTGTAAATCAAATTTGTTCTTACCTTCACCTTGATCCTTTTCAGTGCAATCACGAGCCTTATGTCCCATCTTACCACATCAGTAGCACTTTACAGAATTCAGAAGACATTCCCCAGCATGCCTTTTGCCACATTTATCACAAACTGGAAACTTAGTTCTCTTACCATCAGACTTTTTTGAAGAATTCTTACCTTTATCATGCCACCTCGGTCTCTTCTTCTGCTGGTTGTTATAGAAAACTTGGTCATCGGCAAACTCCATTTCCACCTTCTCAGCACATCGAACAAGCTTTGCATAACTTTTAAACTCACGATAAGCTAATGCCCTTCGATACATTGGCTTTAATCCTAAGTAGAAACGATTGATTTTACTATCAAGGTCCCGGATAAAATTTGGAGCATACCTTGCCAATCGAGTGAACCTTTCTTCATAGGCAGCCACTGAGTCTTCCTCTTGCCTCAATTCCAAGAATTGCTTTTCCATCCTAAGTCGAACAGCCTTAGGAAAATACTTCTCAAGAAACATACCTTTGAATTCATCCCAGTCAAGAGCATCAATCTCATCGGCGTCCCTGATATTTTTAACCATAGACGACCACTGATCTGCTTCACCCTCCAAACGATAAATAGCAAGACTAAACTTTTGATTGTCTGAACACCCCATGACATCAAAAATCTTCTCCAGTGCTTGAATCCACCCTTCAGCTAGCACATGGTCAGATGATCCTCTAAATGATGGTGGATGTTGCCTCATGAAATGTTCCACCACTGACATGTTCCTCTGCGGTTGTTCTGGATGATCTCGTGCATGGATACCACCGCCATTTATCGCTTGAGTCAACTGCGCCATTACTGCAACAAACTGTTCAGGTCCAATTCCGACGATTTCTAGATGCTGATTCGGAAGGTTATTTCCTTCTGTATTCCTTCCTAGAACTGCTTCCCTATTTCCTCTATGGAAAACCATTCTGAACAAACATGTCTTAGATGAAGCAACATGGTAATCTTCAAATGCTATATCAAAAATTATTATTTTCTTGGATAATCATTTAATATAATTCTAACTCCTAAAGTTATCTAAACCGACCTTTGATACCAACAATAAGGCCCCAGCCTTAAACCTTACTTAATCTTGAGTTATTACAAGATTACACATTGAGGATCTTTTCGGGTTTAGAGTTTTAGAGAATTAGATCATAAAACTTGCATTACATTCCACATATAAACAAAGTGGTTACATAAAGATAGTATTCTTCATTCCCATCAATGGAAACACATTTAAAATAAAATATGGATTATTTCTTGACACATCCTTGACTCTATCATCCTATCATGTACCTTTCCCTTGACCTGTGAAAAACATTTCAAAAACTTGGGATGAGCATAAAAACTCAGTATGGGTTATAAAAAAAACATGGAAAGGAAACATGAGTTCATATATACATAAAAATGAAATCATACTTTACCCATAAAACATAGGCACTTTAACATACCTCATAAAATCATGAATAAATCATAGAAATCATAAGACATAAAGGTAACTTGAGGCATTCATAACATTCTTATGTAGGGAGTAACCCTCTTGGTTACGTTTGGAATACCCATCACAGTATATTCCCTAAAATCTCTTCGGAGAAACCTTAACGTTTCACTCCTTCGCGTTACCCAATGCATTGGAGAGCTATAACGGGCTCACCCGCCCTTAGTTTATCACGGAACCACCCGTCTTCATAATAATTCCCAAGAACCATAACATAATCATATCACATAAAACATGCATAAAGGAAACATAAAATTTCCACATTTCAATCACGAGATATCAATACAACACATTGATATAAAAACATTATGAAAACCATTTTCAATAATAAAATAAATGAAAAGTAAAACATGGTATTTATTTTTCTTTTAAAAAGAAGGTATGGCTTGTAGAGGAAGCCGAAACTCAAATAACGGTCACGACGGCGGAGAAGTCGTTGTCGCCGCATACGTACGACAAAAACATTCCCTTTTGTCGTTTAGTAAACGCTTCATATAAAAAATATTCCTTTTGAATAAACGTAAAAGTCAAAGGGGTTTATACACCGTATAAAAGAAAGTTGTGTATAAAATAAAATATGCCTCAATGAAAGGAGATTGAGACGAAGTCCCATACCTCGTATCCGACTTGACCCGACCGTTCTTTAATATCCTGAATAATAAACTTGAGTTAATCTCTACTTTCTTATTAATTTTTTTCAAGTTCATTATTCCTTTTATACCATGTTATGAACATCATGTAATCAGTTAAGTTAATAATGTTCATTTGGTCGGTATTTGGTTCTTACGTCAAAAATAGACTTCTTACACTTACATGTTGTTAATTTGGTCAAAGGTTCATTATATCCAGAATGGTATTCATGATGTAGATATCATATATGTCATATACATCCAGTACATACTTGCATTTATAATATTACATAATCATTTAGAGGTAAGAAATGAAATGCACCGTTCATGGAGACGGTAAGCCGTACGTACGCATGAACGCTACTTTCATTTCTATTTCGTATTTTATAGAATGGAATCATAATGATATAAAGGTATATTATAATTCCAGTATAATATCATATATAATATCATAGTTCCATCCTTTATATGTCCCACATATGGTATTTAACGAATCAAATCACTTTGAGGGGGCGGTAGTCCGCACTTCCTAAAATGAAGATATCGTGTTTACCCATAATGGAAACCATAAAGGTATGACCAAAATGAAAAAAAAACAGAAGATTAAGGAAAACATAAACATATTATATATCATATATAAAAATAGTGACATCATAATGGCCACCTTTGAAGGTGTTAAATGAGTGTTGAACAATCATCGTTTCGGGAGGCAGAATTTCGCCATCCTCGGAAACCGTATGTTATTTAACCATTTGATGTAGTTGTGTGAGAGTGTAGCTCAAATAAATCATATAACAACATCCTAGTATATTGAAGATACTGGTGTTGTTACAAAAGAATTAAATAAAAAGAGTTTAGGGGGTTGGAGAAGCAAAATAAAACAAATGAACATGAGGGAACAAATTACTTTAAAAAGTGTAACTCCTTTTGATTTGAGCCTAAAGGCTTCCTTTGAAAGGATTCTGCCCAAAGGGAATCCTCTAGGATTAGGAGAGGGATGTGTAGAGAGCAAATGGGCAGGGGTTGGCCGAGCCAAAGGCTTGAAGAGTGTGTGAAATGAGGTAGAGGTGGGGGCCTTTTATAAGAGGAGAGGAGGGGCACTTTTGGAAAGTAAAGATACATTACTTTATTTGAAAATGTGTTTCGGTTTTAAAAGGCCCCACATTTATATAATTCGTGGATAAGGTGATAATGGTTCTAAATCCACTCTTCCAATTGGTTTTGTCCATGTGTAGGTTTTAGATGTTTCATTATCATTCCATTTTATTTAAATCGTCAAATAATGATGTCATCGCTGCATCATTATTATGTCATAAATAATTTAATTTATTTAATGTCTAAAAATTATAAAAAAACTACTATGATATAGGAAATCTTTTTATCTTTCCAATGACTATTTATAATCAAAATTTGGACTTGTATAACCCAACTTAAAAATTGTTTTCGTAAAACATATTATGTTTGTGTCATTTTCACTTTAACATTAAATAAAAAGTAATTTATGTAATTTCCCAACAAAAGTGGATCCATGGGGTCCCCAAGTTGACCCATGGCATGTCATGGTCGGCCATGACACAACCAATGAGGTTGGGACATGTGTCTAGGTCATTTCATATTATTAAAGCCTTATTTAGACCTTAAACTACCCTAATTACCACTAATCGCGATTAAGAACTTAATAAGTTACTATTCACCAAAAAATCATTTTAATCTCATTGAACCACATTTTACTTCTTAATTAAAACCATGTATGTCGTATTTTCAAAATTCAATACACATTAGTGGTAAACTTTCATTTAACTGAAAAATCAGTTTGCTTGATTACCACTTAGTGGTTTCACTATTCATCAAAAATTGAAGTTTTTCAGAAAATTACCAAAACTTCACACAAGGTAAATTGTGATGTCCCAATAATAAAGAATAAGTTTATTTTGACAAACATAGTATATAAAATTTTCAAAATATAGATTCAAAAATGGTTTTCCATCAAAAGGCAGTAAAACAATCTCTTAAGAATATTAGTGTATTCCACGCATAAGATTGTATTTATTTTCATTTTAAGCCTCTATAACACTATCTTAATCATTAATAGACATAGATAAAAATATCTATTATTCATTACTTACTTGGGATGTTACATCCTTCCCCCTATAGAAAATTGCATCCCCGCAATTTATTTACTTATCGAATAAATGGGGGTACTTATCCCTCATTGCATTTTCTGATTCCCATGTTTCCTCTTCAATCATGTGGTTTTTCCACAAAACCTTTACCTGCTTAATCACCTTATTTTGTAACACTTGCTCCCTGTGGTCAAGAATCTGGACCGGTTGTTCCTCATAAGATAGGTTCTCTTCCAGCTGAACTACCTTTGGACTCAAAACATGAGATGGATCTGGCATATACTTTCTCAACATCGAAATGTGAAAAACATTGTGCACCTGAGATAAACTCGGAGGTAAAGCCACTCGGTATGCAACTGATCCAACTCTCTCTAGAATTTCGTATGGTCCAATAAACCTTGGACTCAGCTTTCCTTTCTTACCAAATCTCATCACACTTTTCCAAGGAGAAACCTTGAGAAAAACATGATCACCTACCTCGAAAGATAGATCCTTCCTCCGGTTATCCGCATAACTCTTCTGCCTGCTCTGAGCTGTTCTCATGTGTTTCTGAATCAGATGAACTTTTTCTGCCATCTCTTCTACCAATTCTGGTCCCATCAACTTCCTTTCACCCACTTCATCCCAGAATGCTGGAGTTCGACACCGCTTCCCATATAATGCCTGAAATGGTGTCATCTGTATACTGGAATGAAAACTGTTATTATTTGAAAACTCAACCAAAGAAAGATGTTGGTCCCAACTTCCCTGATAATCCCTAGAACAAGCTCGTAGCATATCCTCCAATGTCTGAATTGTTCGTTCTGACTGTCCATCTGATTGAGGACGAAAAGTTGTACTAAAATTTAATTCAGTACCCAACGACTTCTGAAGGCCTTTCCAAAAGTTAGAATTAAACTTGGGATCACGATCCGATACAATGGAGAGAGGAACTCCATGTAACCTGACTATCTCTTTAAGATACAAACGAGAAAGTTGATCAAGAGAGAAATTATCTCGTATAGCAAGGAAATGAGCAGATTTGGTCAAGCGATCAACAATAACCCAGATTACATTATTACCTCGAGATGTCTTCGGTAATCCAACAACAAAGTCCATGGATATATTCTCCCATTTCCACTCTGGCACTGGTAAAGGCTGAACCATCCCTTTCGGTAACTGCCGCTCTGCTTTAACCTGCTGACAAGTCAAACACTTCACAGTGAAATCAGAAATATCTCTTTTCATTCCATCCCACCAGTAATACTCCCGCAGATCTCTATACATCTTAGTACTGCCCGGATGAACTGAAAACGGAGAACTATGAGCTTCACATAAAAATTCTCTCTTCAACTGTGAATCACAAGGCACACATAACCTCTTCCCAAACCTCAAAACACAAACACAAACTTATCCAAGAACTCATGGAAAATTTGATTCATAAGATCCATGAATACAGCAGGTGCATTGGTTAGCCCAAAAGGCATTACTACAAATTCATAATGGCCATATCTAGTATGGAACGTAGTCTTCGGAACATCTTCTTCTTTTACTTTCAACTGATGGTACCCCGATCTCAGGTCAATCTTTGAAAAAAACTGAGCTCCCTGGAGCTGATCAAACAAATCATCGATATGAGGCAAAGGATATTTGTTCTTAACAGTGATATTATTCAAGGCTCTATAATCAATGCAAAGTCTCATAGAACCATCTTTCTTTTTAACAAATAAAACAGGAGCACCCCATGGTGATGTGCTAGGTCTAATGAAACCTTTCTCTAATAAATCTTGCAATTGCTCCTTCAACTCTAAAAGTTCAATTTGTGCCATTCGATAAGGGGGTTTTGAAATTGGCTTAGCATCAGGAACTAAGTCAACAGTAAACTCAACTTCCCTATCTGGTATTATTCCAGGGAACTCATCAGGAAAAACATCCGGATACTCATTTACCACTGGAACATCATTAATCTGAACAGTTCCTTTATTTTCAATGACGTGTGCAAGGTAACATTCATTTCCATATTTTACAAGTTTCTCGGCCTCTTGATATGTTATCAAAAGTAAGGGTTCATTCTTGTAAACAAACTGAAATTCTTTCTGAAAAGAAACTTCTTTAGCTCTACAGTCAATCTTAGCATGGTAAATAGAGAGCCAAACCATACCCAGGATAACATCAAACTCTACTAGAGGTAGAACAATAAGGTTTGCAAGTAGGTTCTTTCCACAGATAAGGATAGGAAGATTCTTATAAATTCTTTTTGCCTCGACACTTCCCCCAGGTGTTTTTACCAAAAGTTCAAGAGTCATTTCTTGAGATGGTATTCCGATTTTACTAGAATAGGTTTCAGAGATGAAAGAATGTGTAGACCCCGAATCAAACAACACACTGGCATAATCTGAAAAAACAAACAAAGTACCTGATACAACTTCATTTGATGGACCGACATCTTCTGAAGTAGTTGCAAAGGATTTCACCACCCCTTTCTGCTTGTAGTCTAACTGCTTCCCATCACTCAAGCTCCTTGTCGGACACTCGTTTGCATAGTGACCCATCTCATTGCACTTATAACATTTCACTAACTGTAAATCAAATTTGTTCTTACCTTCACCTTGATCCTTTTCAGTGCAATCACGAGCCTTATGTCCCATCTTACCACATCAGTAGCACTTTCCAGAATTCAGAAGACATTCCCCAGCATGCCTTTTGCCACATTTATCACAAAATGGAAACTTAGTTCTCTTACCATCAGACTTTTTTGAAGAATTCTTACCTTTATCCTGCCACCTCGGTCTCTTCTTCTGCTGGTTGTTATAGAAAACTTGGTCATCGGCAAACTCCATTTCCACCTTCTCAGCACATCGAACAAGCTTTTCATAACTTTTAAACTCACGAGAAGCTAATCCCTTCAATACATTGGCTTTAATCCTAAGTAGAAACGATTTATTTTACTATCAAGGCCCCAGATAAAATTTGGAGCATACCTTGCCAATCGAGTGAACCTTTCTTCATAGGCAGCCACTGAGTCTTCCTATTGCCTCAATTCCAAGAATTTCTTTTCCATCCTAAGTCGAACAGCCTTAGGAAAATACTTCTCAAGAAACATACCTTTGAATTCATCCCAGTCAAGAGCATCAATCTCATCGGCGTCCCTGATATTTTTAACCATAGACCACCACTGATCTGCTTCACCCTCCAAATAGTAAATAGCAAGACTAAACTTTTGATTGTCTGAACACCCCATGACATCAAAAATCTTCTCCAGTGCTTTAATCCACCCTTCAGCTAGCACATGGTCAGATGATCCTCAAAATGATGGTGGATGTTGCCTCATGAAATGTTCGACCACTGACATGTTCCTCATGGTTGTTCTGGATGATCTCGTGCATGGATACCACTGCCATTTATCGCTTGAGTCAACTGCGCCATTACTGCAACAAACTGTTCAGTTCCAATTCCGACCATTTTTGGATGCTGATTCGGAAGGTTATTTCCTTCTGTATGCCTTCCTAGAACTGCTTCCCTATTTCCTCTATGGAAAACCATTCTGAACAAACATGTCTTAGATGAAGCAACATGGTAATCTTCAAATGCTATATCAAAAATTATTATTTTCTTGGATAATCATTTAATATAATTCTAACTCCTAAAGTTATCTAAACCGACCTTTGATACCAACAATAAGGCCCCAGCCTTAAACCTTACTTAATCTTGAGTTATTACAAGATTACACATTGAGGATCTTTTCGGGTTTAGAGTTTTAGAGAATTAGATCATAAAACTTGCATTACATTCCACATATAAACAAAGTGGTTACATAAAGATAGTATTCTTCATTCCCATCAATGGAAACACATTTAAAATAAAACATGGATTATTTCTTGACACATCCTTGACTCTATCATCTTATCATGTACCTCTCCCTTGACCTGTGAAAAACATTTCAAAAACTTGGGATGAGCATAAAAACTCAGTATGGGTTATAAAAAAAACATGGAAAGGAAACATGAGTTCATATATACATAAGAATAAAATCATACTTTACCCATAAAACATAGGCACTTTAACATACCTCATAAAATCATGAATAAATCATAGAAATCATAAGACATAAAGGTAACTTGAGGCATTCATAACATTCTTATGTAGGGAGTAACCCTCTTGGTTACGTTTGGAATACCCATCACAGTATATTCCCTAAAATCTCTTCGGAGAAACCTTAACGTTTCACTCCTTCGCGTTACCCAATGCATTGGAGAGCTATAACGGGCTCACCCGCCCTTAGTTTATCACGGAACCACCCGTCTTCATAATAATTCCCAAGAACCATAACATAATCATATCACATAAAACATGCATAAAGGAAACATAAAATTTCCACATTTCAATCACGAGATATCAATACAACACATTGATATAAAAACATTATGAAAACCATTTTCAATACTAAAATAAATGAAAAGTAAAACATGGTATTTATTTTTCTTTTAAAAAGAAGGTATGGCTTGTAGAGGAAGCCGAAACTCAAATAACGGTCACGACGGCGGAGAAGTCGTTGTCGCTGCATACGTACGACAAAAACATTCCCTTTTGTCGTTTAGTAAACGCTTCGTATAAAAAAGATTCCTTTTGAATAAACGTAAAAGTCAAAGGGGTTTATACACCGTATAAAAGAAAGTTGTGTATAAAATAAAATATGCCTCAATGAAAGGAGATTGAGACGAAGTCCCATACCTCGTATCCGACTTGACCCGACCGTTCTTTAATATCCTGAATAATAAACTTGAGTTAATCTCTACTTTCTTATGAATTTTTTTCAAGTTCATTATTCCTTTTATACCATGTTATGAACATCATGTAATCAGTTAAGTTAATAATGTTCATTTGGTCGGTATTTGGTTCTTACGTCAAAAACAGACTTCTTACACTTACATGTAAGGTTCATTATATCCAGAATGGTATTCATGATGTAGATATCATATATGTCATATACATCCAGTACATACTTGCATTTATAATATTACATAATCATTTAGAGGTAAGAAATGAAATGCACCGTTCATGGAGACGGTAAGCCGTACGTACGCATGAATGCTACTTTCATTTCTATTTCGTATTTTATTGAATGGAATCATAATGATATAAAGGTATATTATAACTCCAGTATAATATCATATATAATATCATAGTTCCATCCTTTATATGTCCCACATATGGTATTTAACGAATCAAATCACTTTGAGGGGGCGGTAGTCCGCACTTCCTAAAATGAAGATATCGTGTTTACCCATAATGGAAACTATAAAGGTATGCCCAAAATGAAAAAAAAACAGAAGCTTAAGGAAAACATAAACATATTATATATCATATATAAAAATAGTGACATCATAATGGCCACCTTTGAAGGTGTTAAATGAGTGTTGAACAATCATCGTTTCGGGAGGCAGAATTTCGCCATCCACGGAAACCGTATGTTCTTTAACCATTTGATGTAGTTGTGTGAGAGTGTAGCTCAAATAAATCATATAACAACATCCCAGTATATTGAAGATACTGGTGTTGTTACAAAATAAGTAAATAAAAAGAGTTTAGGGGGTTGGAGAAGCAAAATAAAACAAATGAACATGAGAGAACTAATTACCTTAAAAAGTGTAACTCCTTTTGATTTGAGCCTAAAGGCTTCCTTTGAAAGGATTATGCCCAAAGTGAATCCTCTAGGATGAGGAGAGGGATGTGGAGAGAGCAAATGGGCAGGGGTTGGCCGAGCCAAAGGCTTGAAGAGTGTGTGAAATGTGGTAGAGGTGGGGGCCTTTTATAAGAGGAGAGGAGGGGCACTTTTGGAAAGTAAAGAAACATTACTTTATTTGAAAATGTGTTTCGGTTTTAAAAGGTCCCACATTGATATAATTCGTGGATAAGGTGATAAGGGTTCGAAATCCACTCTTCCAATTGGTTTTGGCCATGTGTAGGTTTTAGAGTTTTCATTATCATTCCATTTTATTTAAATCGTCAAATAATGATGTCATCGCTGCATCATTATTATGTCATAAATAATTTAATTTATATAATGTCTAAAAATTATAAAAAAAATACTATGATATAGGAAATAGTTTTAGCTTTCCAATGACTATTTATAATCAAAATGTGGACTTGTATAACCCCACTTAATAATTGTTTTTGTAAAACCTATTATGTTTGTGTCATTTTCACTTTAACATTAAATAAAAAGTAATTTATGTCATTTCCCAACAAAAGTGGATCCATGGGGTCCCCAAGTTGACCCATGGAATTTTGTGGTCGGCCATGACACAACCAATGATGTTGGGACATGTTTCTAGGTCATTTCATATTATTAAAGCCTTATTTAGACCTTAAACTACCCTAATTACCACTAATCGCGATTAAGAACTTAATAAGTTACTATTCACCAAAAAATTATTTTAATCTCATTGAACCACATTTTACTTCTTAATGACAACCATGTATGTCGGATTTTCAAAATTCAATACACATTAGTGGTAAACTTTCATTTAACTGAAAAATCAGTTTGTTTGATTACCACTTAGTGGTTTCACTATTCATCAAAAATTGAAGTTTTTCAGAAAATTACCAAAAATTCACCCTAAGCTATATTTGATATTCCGAATTAAAAAATGAATTCTATTTTAAAAAATTCAAAACATATAAGTCCCATTAATTAATTTAATAATTAATTCCCGCTGTCAGAGCAAATAGCGTGTTTTTATGAAACAATAAGTATCAAAGTGAAATTGATTCCAATGACAACCATTGGATTAAATGGTAAAAATATATTCATATTAAACATTAAGACCAATTAAAAAGATAATCTAATCATATAAATAAATTAGATTAAAAAGCAGTATTGATTTAAAATGCAGTATTTTTCACTCTTCATTAAAAAATGAACATTGTCAGAAAAATACCAAAAATTCACACAAGGTAAATTTTGATATCCCAATCATAAATAATAAGTTTATTTTGACAAAAATAGTTTATAAAATTTTCAAAATATAGATTCAAAAATGGTTTGCCATCAAAAGGCAGTAAAACAATCTTTTAAGAATATTAGTGTATTCCATGCATAAGATTGTATTTATTTTCATTTTAAGCCTCTATAACACTATCTTAATCATTAATAGACATAGATAAAAATATCTATTATTCATTACTTACTTGCGATGTTACACTAACTATATTCTTTATAAAGATATTCATGTAGAACCTAGTGGATTTTTGTTTAAGTAAATCAGAAATCAGTTTACCTAATACTTATATAGTATAAGTGTTATGAAATCTTCGAATGTCTATAGAGATGTTCCTAGATGATGTTTTGTGAGTTGTAGCCCTCATTGAAACATTATGTGGGACTTGTTAAAGACTTTTTGGCCTTATAGAGGTGACCCTAGTTACATGAAAGTCAATGCCTTGTGTTTCTTGGGGGGAACCTGAGTGAAAATATTACTTACGAAGGGATAGTCAAGGTTAATTCCTTAGGATCATTTTCATTGATTAAAATTACATATGAGTTCTAATAAATCTTTTAAGGTATAAGGTATGGCCTAGAATGTTTCCTTACAACCCATGAGTATAGAGAATCTTGAGTTTTAGTGCACAATATATAAGGTAGTGTTTTTCATCACTAGGATGCTTGTGGAATCAAGAGAAGTACTAGAGGTTTCTTAAACTATTAGTTTAAATTTTGAATCTCATTGAATTCCAAGTGAAAATATTAGGAGGATGAACCGTTAAGTCTTAGAGAATTGTTGGATGATCAGTGGATTGAACAGACACATTTGTGAAGGGGGTGCATGATGAACCTTGGTAATAAAGAGATCCACTTTCAAAAGAGAATTGTTGTTAGTTATAAGGTTAGTGGATATGGAGTCTTATAGAGCGTGAATGATTGAAAAGGGAAGTTATTATGGACTAATGGTTTTCCACTCATGAGGACGTCACTATATTTTGAGAAAATAATGTGGTTTTCATTCTTTGGTAAATACATAATGAGTTATAATTCCTTCCTCTGGAAATGTGTGATTTCAGTTTAATCAATGGATAATGGTGGTGAGTGCAACATGGAGAATAGTTCATGTTATATAAAATAACCTATAGATGGTATTGGAAATTGGTCACTGATGAATTCTGTTTAGGTTTAACCTCGGAGTTATAAACTGATGTGTTTTGCATGAACCTCGTAGGGCTTTTCATCCCATAGTTGTGTTTAGGTGAAGATGTCTTCATGGAGTAATATGTAATCGATAATCGATCCGAGTAATGTTGTGTGGTCCACCTGAGTTTTTCATTTTTTGTAAATTTCATGGTTTGCTGCAATGATATCCATGAGGCAACACCTCCAATATGGGAAGTAAATCATAACCCATGACTAGTATCCTAGAGAATGTCATGCACAAATAGAATGGATCATTAAATGTAGTGGAATGTGTTCTAATAAATCTATGTTTTTGAAGTGATTGGTGCTTTTCATATAAATCAATTATGAATTTACTAACACGGTTATTCATTATGTATAGTGATGTAATAGTCAAGGGTTAGGTGGACCAATGCAATTTTCATGAAGCAACAAATAAAGATACTCTTATGTCAGAGATAATCATTCCTTTCTTCAATTGATGACACTGTTGTGGGAAGGGTCATCGTTATGTGGGATAATAAACACTGAATAGAAATGGTGAATCCAAGATAAATATGTCTAATGAACCTATGATTATATGTCTCCACATTGAATTCAGTATGTTTGATTTTTATGTAACCCTAGACAGAGATCAGATGTGGTATTTAGACGTTGGGAAAACATGTGAGAACCAAGAGGGATTAAAATCATTGTGGCCTCAGACCATGAATAGGAGCCATTTTTATAATGATTATGGTTGGTGAATCAAATGGTGAAATTACATCAAGGTCAATTCGTACATTTTTAAGGATGGTGAATCAATTTAATAATGGATCAAAGGCTTAAGGAATCATGATTAGGGGTTCATGTAGCATTCGTTTTTTAGGAACAGAACCAATGTATGATGTCAGAGGGGAGTGTACTGGCTGATGTATCCATGTTATCCTAAATTTGGTGGGTTAAAACCATGTTGATATTATCATATTGGGAACTACTTATGTGTTAAAAAATGATTCGAGGCATTTTTGGAAATTTTAGAATGACCGGGTTGTGTTGGTTAGTAAAGAATTGTTAGTTCGGATCAGAACCATAGATGAGGTTTGGTAATAACTTTTAACCTAGGTATTGGATTGGATCGATCATGATATAATTGTACTACACAGAGTGTGTTGTTTGACAATCAGAATATTATTCTATTTAGTGATTCCTGTGGTGGGGAGAACCATATTATTTTGGTATAAATTTATTTAATACACCAAGGTATGCCGATTTAAAAGTATGTGGTGATAACAATCTCAATGTTTCGATAAGATTAAGTTATTAGATAGGGATATGGTGTTTCTTCTCTGATTCAAAAAGTGGATGTATGATGGGAATTCATAAATGAGCATGGCCTTGATGTGGTGAGTTCGTATTTGGGGGTGGAACACAGAGGACACATTATAAATGACTATTGAGGCATATCAGGAGTCATTATTAATATGCTACTACAACTTATCAAGGATGGGAAGTGCTATGGTGGGGAGAAAAAAAATCACAAGTATTCCTAGAGACACATGTATTACTCTTATTGGTCCTCACCCATGTTCATGAATGGCTCAACAGGATAATTAATATCCCCATAATCCAACACATGTTCATTCAGTGTTCTTTTTCATCACTCACACACACCTTTTGAAACTTCCCATGAGATTCTCCATCCGGAAACTACACTGAGACATGTCTCACCTAAATATTGAGTTCAAATCAAGTAGTCTAGTGAAAAGAAAATACACATTGTTACATGGGTAGTGGAATTTTTTTATCCCTTAAACTTTATAGGAATTTACATTTATTTTATGCACCAAAAAAATGAATTTGGTGAATTTATAATACTTTAAAAGAATTTAAATATTTGAGTGAAATTAGAGTTCTTGGGAATTTAATGATCAAATTTATTTTCATCCCACTGAGACTCCATTTTATAGGGAAATAAAAATAGATTTAGATTAGAAATTCTACCCCTTGTAATTTTTGGGATAAAAATTCATTAAATTCATGTTTTTTATAGATTTAATTATTTTCTTCATATCAAATTTGATTATATAAGTGGGTTATATCACACCTGCTAATAAAAATATGTACAAGTTTGATCATTCTTGATATTATTGATGGTGTAGTGCATATCCCCCATATTATTTTTTCTAAAAATATTTTAATTTTAATTAATAATAAATGTGTTTATTCTAACAATGGAAACCTCACTCCAACCCAATTTCTAAAGTGGTATTCCAAAAAATATTCTTCTTTATAAAAAAAATAAAAATAGTATTTAAATAATTTTAAAACACATAAAAATCCAAACTTTTTTTGTTTCATTTGGATATTATAAAGGATATATAAGAGTTGGATTTTTCTTTGGTGGGTTTTAGATGTGGAATTACTACAAACTTTACATAAAATTTCATTTTACAAAAACTAAAAAGTGTTGTCATTAACGAGGGTGATTATTTAGAAACAAAATTAAATAAGTAGATTAAACTAATTATTTGTTGGAAATTTATGTCAAATTGGATGACTTATTTTCCTACCACTACATAAGTAAGTTTTTATGACGTTTTATTTAGAATGAATTCTCATCACAAAAAGTTAATTGTTGTGTGAATTTTTCATAATTATATTTTCACTCAAATTCATGTAATAGTTACTATTATTTGGTACATTCCAACAAAATTAATGTGATCCTCATGCTATTTATGATTTAAATCGTCATCCACCATTAATTGTGTAACGTCCTAGTTCTGTGTTCTGCCCAAAGGTGCCGTACACGGTTGGTCACATTGCCTCAAGAGCATTTCCCAAAACACCAAAGGCTACCAAAGAGTACTGAGGGACTTCAATGTGATATTAGGGAATCTATGACCTGATTGGTAGAGTAACACAACAGAATAATAATAATATAAAATAGCAGAAACAAAATTACCGTACAATAAGAAAACAAGAAAAGCCTGAAAGTAAATAAAAAACTAGAAAAAATATATAATGGTGCTTGTCACATATGTCTTGGAAAACATCCAAATATGTTACAATTATGGAAATAAAGTACTAAACCAAGGTAAAAACAAAACAAGTAAACTATAGCAGCATCACAAGCCTCAGCTTGGTCCCATGATCTCTAGCTCCACAACCATCAAGTACATGAAGTAGAAGGGTTCTTTCCTTTATCTATACTAGAAACAATATAACCTGTTTGGACCCAAAATCATGACCCAATTAGGGTGTGAGATGAATCCCACTAGGCAACCACTATAAGATTTGTGCTTAACTGTCAGTTAATAAATATATATAACAGGCAATATAAAAAATGAAGTAATAAACAAGGAAGTTCTCAAAAGTAAACAATCCTATAGTTTCAACTAAATTCATTTAGATTTATTATATATTCACCCAATCATTCATAAGAAACCCTCATAGAAAGTTCTCACATTCAAATCCCTCTGGTTTCACAAAGACAAAAACTCTCTGAGAAATCAATCACCATCAATTAACGATATGGTCTTTTAAAGATAACTACAGACTCTATGAAGAATAAGTCAATGTCTATTTCCCTTATAGTATTGTAACTATATAATATAGACACTGTGAGAGAGCACTAACCATCCACCCCCTATGGTCTCACAACATAAATAGTTTGATAGACAGTCTGGGGAATCCCTCAATGTCAATTCCCCATATGGTCTAACAACATGAGGTTCTCAAAACCCTCTGTAATAAAATCATTCACAAATGATATCCGACAGCCAAAGTAATCTCAAATACTATATGTCTAGGTGGCTACAAATCATAACACATGCATCTCATATAATATCAACTCCATCCTAATAACATTAGGCATGAAAAACCAAACAGTCTAACATGAATTTCTAGACCCAACGAGAAACATCCAAAAAGAATGGAAAAACATGTCCATAAAGAAGGTAATAAACCTTATTCATAATAAAAACCCTTTCTCAAAAAAACAAACCATGACTGGAATAAACATGGTTAAATTCCAAAAATACGCAATACCCTAAACTAGGGTATTCAACACTTTTTGCAGATATAATCCAAAGAAAAATACTAAAAGGAAAAAACCACCTACCTAGACATAGTACAATCGATATAGTTGAACCTCACCATTTTAATTGACCTTGAACGTCGTAGATCTACAAAAACATAAAAAATGATGAACCTAAAATATATAATTATGGAAGATAAAACATGAGGATATGATCTAAAAGAGGGAAGCAATCACTGAGGAGATTCTAACTCAATCGATGGTGTTTGATTCAGAGAACGGATGACGGATTGGTGGTGTAGAGAATAATCGACGATTCTGGTCACTCCTGAATGAGATGGGGTTAGAAGAAGATGTTTATGTGGATGAGATGTGACCTCGTCTAGAATAGTCAAATAAAAAAGGAAAGTACATGACGATTTCATTTTATGTACACCCTGTGTACATGCCTTAACTGGACCTTACTTTAGGCGGTCTCCAGGTCACCTCACATGACTATGTACTCAACTATTACACGACCATCACATGGCTACCTGTGGAAATCAAGTACATGATGTGTATTCCTAAGTAAATGGAATGTACTTATAAATATTAAAAATTCTCCCCTTTTCTCAAAAACACCTTAAATCTAGATCCATACCTGAAATGAAGATCCAGGTTCTTAAAAAATTCCCCCTTAAATAAATTCATCCCTGAATTTCCCTAACAAGGTGGCGTAAAAGAAGAATCCTCGAACAGATCCAACCTCTATGATCGCACATCGGTCTCCCTCTCCAAAGTCACGTCTTGTACTTTTTTGTGCTTCCACAGTGCTCATACCAGAGGAATGGCCCATCCACAAAGAACCTTCACACTATGATCAACAATCCAGATAGGATGGTCCTTGATTGATGCGTCCACCTCCAACTCAGCCTCCTCTGGTCGAAAAACACGAGATGACTATGATATGAAACTGTGTAGCTGAAAAATATGGAAAACGTCATAGCCTAATACCTCTGAGGTAACTGCAATCAATAGGCAACTGGCCCGACTCTCTCCAAAACCTCAAATGGCCCAATGTATCTAGGTGAAAGCTTTCACTATCTCCTAATCCTCTTGTGTCCCAAACTCAGTGTGACATGAAGGAAAACATGATCTCTAACCTCGAACTACAGATATCATCTCTGTCTATTAGTATAGAATTATGTTGTGACTGTGCAATATCCATATTCTTCTGAATTATCTCCACCTGCTCTGTTGTCTCCTGGATAAGATGAGGTCATAGCCTAGCTACCTCTCCTACCTCCAACCAACATAGGGGTGATCGGCATTGCCTATTGTACAAAGCTTCATAAGATTCCATATAAATAAAAGCTTGGAAACTATTATGGAAAACTCTACCAGAGGTATGTGCATCCCCCAAGATCCTACAAAATCTAGGACACATTCTCGAAGCATTTCCTCTAGAACCTATATCATGTGCTCGGACTCACCATCTTCCCAGGTATGGTAAGTCGTATTTAGAAGTACCTGTGTACCCAAAGCCCTCTGTAGTACTTGCCAGACCTGAGAAGTAAACGTGAGTCTCTATCTAAAATGATGGAGTAAAGAACCCCATGTAAATGTACTATCTATAACGACCCATACTTTACATACATTGTTATTACTTCAAACTTTAAGCACACTTATTACAACATATAACAAAACCAGGAAAGGACCGTATAGGAATAGTGTCTTTAGAAACTGGGAAACGTAAACAACTGGTTCATGAAGCGTCTACACTATGTAACGCCCCGACCCCAGCTACCCAGAGTCGGTGCATTACTTCGTAACATTGGCATGATCACAAAAGATCAAGTCTCGAAAGACCGATTAGTTTAGTATCCTTGGAAACACTAGATACATTCATAAGTCTTACATTACATCATAAAGTGAAAAACTAATAACAAAGTCTTCATAGTCCACACTCATATCCTCTTCTGACTATCCCTGTAGGTCATTCATAAAATACTTCTTCACATCCTGGAAAAAATATTAAAACATTGAAAGGGGTGAGCTCAGATGCTTAGTAAGGTTAACAATATTACGGAAGCTTTCATAAATAAACATAAACATTTAAGGCAATGTGTAACTAAAACAAAAGCCTTATTGAACTTGAACTTCAGCATAATATGGAAAAAGTGAAATAAAATAATGACATTACTTACTCACATGGATATTCTACTAGATGAATAATCATATGAAATATCAATAACCACTTTCATAATGAGGGAATGTATAATGCCGGACATTCTGAAACATTTTGTCCAAGCCTCGGCCAAGACGTCTAAAATGATTAAGGCCTCGTCCAAAACCATAAATCAAATTGGGAAAGGGCCTCGGCCAATTCCACGTCTAGTTGTCTCATAAGACCTACCGATGCATCGAGGAGCTATAGCGGGCTCCACCCGTCACTTATTAAGTCCAATACATTCCTCATATGAATAGGTTTAAACATATCATAAACCATAACATAATCGTATCACATAAAACATGCATAAAGGAAATATAACATTTCCACATTTCAATCACAAGATATAAATACAACACATTGATATAATAAAAATGCTTTCAAAACCATTTTCAATACCAAAATAAAAGAAAGTTAAAACTTTGTATTTATTTTTCATTAAAAGAAATGATGGCTTGTAGAGGAATCCGAAACTCAAATAATGGTCACAACGGTGGAGAAGTCATTGTCGCCACATATGTACGGAAAGAAAAACATTCCATTTTTTTCGTTTAGTAAAACGCTTCGTATAAAAAGATTCCATTTGAATAAACATAAAAGTCAAAGGGGTTTATACACCGTATAAAAGGAAGTTGTGTATAAAACCAAATATGCCTCAATGAAAGGATATTGAGACGACGTCCTTAAAAAGATCATTTTTAAAATAAAATAGATCTATTATGTGTATTCACTATAGGTACACATAAAGAAAGTAAAAATACAAAATAATACATAATAATATCATGACATAATTTGAAAGTAGGAGATTAACCCAAAGAATAGAAATTGGGTTAAGAAGTTCCCTTACCTAGCATCTTGTCCTGACTCGACCGTTCTTTAACCTCCTGAATAATAAACTAGAGTTAATTTCTATTTAATTAAGAACCTTTTTCATGTTCATTATTCCATTTATATCACTTATTACCATGTTATGAACATTATTTAATTATTTAAGTTAATAACGGTCGTTTTGTCGATCTTTGGTACTTGAGTCAAAAATAAACTTCTTATAATTACAAGTTGTTCATGTGGTGAAATATCCATTATATCCAGAATTATATTCATGATGTAGATATCATATATATCATATATATACAGTATATACATTCATTCATAATGTCACGTAACATATAGAGGTAAGAAATGAAATGCACCGTTCATGGAGACGGTAAGCCGTACGTACGCATGAACGCTACTTTCACTTCTATTTAGTATTTAATGGAATGAAATCATAATGATATAAATTTATAATATAATTATAGTATAATATAGTGTATAATACCATTTAATCCATCCTTTATACATCCCACATATGGCATTAACGATTCAAATCACTTTGAGGGGGCGGTAGTCCGCACTTCCTAAAATGAAATTATCGCGTTTTACCCATAATGGAAATCATAAAGTATGCCATAAATGAGAAATACAGAAGCATAAGTAAAACATAAACATATTTTATATCATATATAAATATAGTGACATCTTAATGGCCACCATTGAAGGTGTTATATGAGTGTTGAACAATCATCGTTTCGTGAGGCAGAAATTCGCCATCCACAGAAACCGTATGTTCTTTAACCATTAGATGTAGGTGTTTGTAAGTTTAGCTCGAATCCTTCTTAAAACAACATCCTAGTATATTGAGGATAATGGTGTTGGTACAAAAGAAATGAATAAAAAGAGTTTAGGGGGTTGGAGAAGAAAAATAAAACAAAACAACATCAGAGAAGAAATTACCTCAAAATCGGGTAACTCTTTTTGATTTGAGCCAAAGGCTTCCTTGGGAAGAGTTCTGCCCAAAGTGAGGCTTCTAGAAGTAATAGGGGGAAGTTGGGAGAGTATTTTGGCATAGGTTGGCCGAGCCAAATGGCTTGAAAGTGTAAATGAGGTGGGAGAGGTGGGGGCCTTTTATAAGTGGAGAGGAGGGGCTCTTTTGGAAAGATTGAAATGTTACATTATTATACAATTCTTTTCAGATTATAAAGGTCCCACACTTATATAATTAGTGGCTAAGGTGATAAGGGTTATAAATATACCCATCCAATAGTCTTTGGACAAGTTTAAGCCTTGTATTTTACATTATCTGTTTATTTTATTAAAATCGTTAAATAATGAGGTCATCGCTGCATCATAATGATGTTATAAATAATTTAATTTATATAATGTATAAAAATTATAAAACAAATACTATGATGTAGGATATCTTTTTATATTTCTAATGAATATTTATAGTCAAAATTTGGACTTGTGTAACCCCACTTAAAAACTGTTTTAGTAAAACCACTCATGTTTGTGTCAATTTAATTTTAACATTAAATACATATATATTAATGTCATTTTCCAACCAAAGTGGCTCCATGGGGTCCTCAAGTTGACCCATGGGTTTTCTTGGTCGGCCATGACTCATCCAATAGGTGTAGGACAAGTGTCAATCTCATCTCATATTATTAAAACATTATTTTTACCTTAAACTACACTAATTACCTCTAATCTCGATTAAGAACTTAAAAGTTACTATTCACCAAAAAATTATTTTAATCTCATTGAACCACATTTTGCTTCTTAATGACAACCATGTATGTCGGATTTTTGAAAATAATATCACAGAAGTGGTAATATTTCATTTTAACGAAAAATCAGTTTTTAACAACCACTTAGTGGTTTCACTATTCATCAAAAATTGAAGTTTTTCAGAATAAGGCCAAAATTTCACCCTAAGCTATAATTGATATTCCTAATTCAAAAATGATGTCTATTTTACAAAATTCCAAACATATAAGTTGAATTAATTAATTTTATAATTAATTCCCGATGTTACAACAAATAGCGTGTTTTTAAGAAACAATTTATATCAAAATATTGGCAATTGTTTATGTCCAATTTCAATGTTAAATTAATTCTAATGACCACCATTGGATAAAATGGTAAAAATATATTCTAATTATACTTTAAAACCACTAAATAGTATAATTTATCACTATAAATTATTTTGATTAAAAAAGTTGTTTTTAAGTATTTTTCACTATTCATAAAAAATAGAAGTTCTCAGAAAAATACCAAAAATTCAACATAGGCTAATTTCGATATTCCAAATCCAAAAATCAAGTCCATTTTGATAAATAAAATTTATAAAATTTCAAAAAGTAGGTATTACTATTCACAACGGCTAGTTTAATTCGTTGTGGTGTGTGTTAGAGCTCGAGGTTGCGTACAACACACGCTATTGCATTATTCGAAGTGAAACGTACCGTGGAAGCTTAGGGTGTTACATTCTCCCCTACTTCAATAAATTGAATCCTCGCAATTTGAAATTTTTCTTTGAAAATAAAAGGTTAAAAAGAGAAAATACCTTTGAGGAAAACCCACATCGGAAATAAGGTTAATAAATATAAAACATTAAAAGAAAGCAAGATAAGTACAAAGGTCACCCGATATAGCCCATTCTAGGATTCTATGAAAATATGGATATGGAGGAGAAACAAACCATCAAGTTCTGATGGAGAGTTATAGAAAACAGGATTAGGAGAAAGTTTAACTACAAGAAAATCACAAACTTGTGATTGGTTAAACGGTCATTGAATCCCCAGTTGGAAAAGTTAACCGAAAACATTTTTGTTTTAAGTTACCTTTTATAATGTTGAGGAATTTATTTAGGAGATTTACTAAGAACGTAAGGGAATATACATACTTGTTATGTATACTTTCATTCGTTAATAAATTTTTACCACAAACCCATCTTTTACTCCAAATGGTAACGAAACTCAAAAATATTCTTTTTATCCTAATTTTATATGTTTCCAAATATTAACACATACCATTTAGATTAGTAAAACTATTTTTTAATAACCAGGGACTTCCTGTAGGCTTGTGGTAGGAAATAAAGGCTTGTCGCACTATGGTTGTGGGTTCGATTCCTGTATCTTTGTCCGACGCGACGGGTTATTCCCCACCCTGCAGGTTGTCCTTTTCCTAAAAAAATAGTATTATAATATTCCAAAAATAATCTTCAGAAATGCTTTAACCTTAAACAATACTATCCATGGTTCAACTTAATCCATTCCAAACATAATAGTTATCCAAAATACCTTCGTCAAGACTTTCTCTAAAAGGTCTCTAAATTCCAAAATCCATTGTAACATCAGATTCCCCAAACAAAGAAAAGTTTCTCTTATTGTCACATACTAAAAATATGATTACCTTAATCATATTAAAACCTTATTGAAATCAAAAAGTACTATAGTACAATATTTATATATATCACATTATTCTTATAACCAGAATATAATCCTTGAGTCCAAAAGCACCAATACATTAATTATTCCGCTTCAACTGTAGTCACAGCATAAGATTGGCCTTGATCCCTTGTCCTTTTATGAGGTAAGTTTCCTTGACTCTTAGGACATTCATTTGCATAATGCCCCATTTCCCTACAATTATAGAATTCAACTTTGACAGCCTCTTTCTTTCCCTTGCAATCACGAGCCTGGTGACCCTTTTCCCCACATTTATTACAAACTCCCATTCCTTTTAGGCACATACCAGGGTGATTCTTCCCACAATTATCACATAATAGAAAATCCTTCTTTCCCTTTTTCCCTTTATCTGTCTCTTGTTCCCCCGTTCTCTTCTTCTCTTGCTTAACTTTGTTGTCATAAGACTTAGATAATTCCTTTTCTGTCTTGATAGCACACGAGACAATATCTTCGTATGATGAGAAGGATTGTGATACTAAAGCTCGACGGAGAAATGGTTTTAACCCATCAAAGAAACGATCAATATTACTCCTTGGGTTACGTATATAATCGGCAGCATGCCTCGCTAACCTTGTAAAGTTAGCTTCATACTTTGCGACATTCTCATCCTCCTTCCGCCTCAGACTCAGAAATTGCCTATCCATATCTGCTCGATGGTCACGAGGAAAATATGTTTCTAAGAAAAGCTCTTTGAACTACCTCCATTCCATATTTGATATGTCATCATCTTTGTTTGTGTTTTGAATCATCGACCACCACTGATCGGCATCTCCAGTGAGGCGGTAAACTGCCATGACAACCTTCTCCCTTTCACTACTCCCCAAGGCATGGAATATTTTCTCTAAGGAATTTATCCATTTCTCAGCTACTGTAGGATTTGTACTCCCATTGAAGGTTGGTGGTTGTTGCCTCATGAAACGGTCTAGCATTGATCCTCCACGTTGCGGATCAGGGTGCTCCATACGAGTAAGGTTATTATTCATAACCTGAGTGAGTTTTCCCAGTATGGTAATAAGTTGATCAGCACCAGTTGTATCTCCAGATCCACAATAATTATCTTGAGCAGGAGGGAAATCCCTACACGGAGTTCGTGAATTGATATGGTTTCCATTCCTTCCACTAGGCGCCATTTCTAAACAATGGCATAAACTAGATTAGTTTATGAATCAAAATACATAATTCCATACTTGTAAAACACTTTACATAAATTGAACTATTTATGGATATAATCCATAATCATAAAAAGAAATGTTTTCTTTGAGGAAGTATATACTCATAATCCTTCATAGTGGTTTGTAAATAAAATGAGAATTATCCTAAGCATATCCCCCAGGAGTGTCGTAACCAAGAGTGCAACAAGGCCCGTTTTCGTGCACCAGTTCCCGTTCGAGTCTAGCTCAAAGTGGTGTTTTCAGGTTTTACCCCTAGGTACATCTGTGCCAGAGCCGCCTCTACCTGCTCGTATCCATACAGGGATGTATTTCTCGGAAAACTCACAAAATCTCTACAATAACAAAATTCAAGGAAGTTCTTCTTTACTAATCCTCAAAATCTATCTTTGAGCTATGTGCTCTAATCAGAGTTTATCTAAATCTAGCTTCCAAGGTTAGTACTAAACCTCCTCTGATACCAACTGTAACGCCCTGACCCCAGCTACCCAGATTCGGTGCATTACTTAGTAACATTGGCATGATCACAAAAGATCAAGTCTCGAAAGACCGATTAGTTTAGTAGCCTTGGAAACACTAGATACATTCATAAGTCTTACATTACATCATAAAGTGAAAAACTAATAACAAAGTCTTCATAGTCCACACTCATATCCTCTTCTAACTATCCCTACATGTCATTCATAAAATACTTCTTCATATCCTGGAAAAAATATTAAAACATTGAAAGGGGTGAGCTCAGATGCTCAGTAAGGTTAACAATATTACGGAAGCTTTCATAAATAAACATAAACATTTAAGGCAATGTGTAACTAAAAAAAAGCCTTATTGAACATGAACTTCAGCATAATAAGGAAAAAGTAAAATAAAATAATGCCATTACTTACTCAATGGATATTCAACTAGATGAATAATCACATGAAATATCAATAACCACTTTCATAATGAGGGAATGTATAATGTCGTACATTCTGAAACATTTTGTCAAGGCCTCGGCCAAGACGTCTAAAATGATTAAGGCCTCGGCCAAAACCTTAAATCAAATTGGGAAAGGGCCTCGGTCAATTCCACGTCTAGTTGTCTCATGAGACCTACCGATGCATCGAGGAGCTATAGCGGGCTCCACCCGTCACTTATTAAGTCCAATACATTCCTCAAATGAATAGGTTTAAACATATCATAAACCATAACATAATCATATCACATAAAACATGCATAAAGGAAATATAACATTTCCACATTTCAATCACAAGATATCAATACAACACATTGATATAATAAAAATTCTTTCAAAACCATTTTCAATACCAAAATAAAAGAAAGTTAAAACTTTGTATTTACTTTTCATTAAAAAAAATAATGGCTTGTAGAGGAAGCCAAAACTCAAATAATGGTCACGGCGGCGGAGAAGTCGTTGTCGCCACATATGTACAGAAAGAAAAACATTCCCTTTTTGTCATTTAGTAAAATGCTTCGTATAAAAAGATTCCATTTGAATAAATGTAAAAGTCAAAGGGGTTTATACACCGTATAAAAGGAAGTTGTGTATAAAACCAAATATGCCTCAATGAAAGGAGATTGAGATGAAGTCCTTAAAAAGATCATTTTTAAAATAAAATAGATCTATTATGTGTATTAAATATAGGTACACATAAATAAAGTAAAAATATAAAATAATACATAATAATATCATGACATAATTTGAAAGTAGGATATTAACCCAAAGAATAGAAATTGGGTTAAGAAGTTCCCTTACCTTGCGTCTTGTCCTGACTCGACCGTTCTTTAACCTCCTGAATAATAAACTAGAGTTAATTTATATTTACTTAAGAACCTTTTTCATGTTCATTATTCCATTTATATCACCTATTACCATGTTATGAACATTATTTAATTATTTAAGTTAATAACGGTCGTTTTGTCGATCTTTGGTACTTGAGTCAAAAATAAACTTCTTATAATTACAAGTTGTTCATGTGGTGAAATATCCATTATATCCAGAATTATATTCATGATTTAGATATCATATATATCATATATATACAGTATATACATTCATTCATAATGTCACGTAACATTTAGAGGTAAGAAATGAAATGCACCGTTCATGGAGACGGTAAGCCGTACGTACGCATGAACGCTACTTTCATTTCTATTTCATATTTAATGGAATGAAATCATAATGATATAAATTTATAATATACTTACAGTATAATATAGTGTATTATACCATTTAATCCATCCTTTATACATCCCACATATGGCATTAACGATTCAAATCACTTTGAGGGGGCGGTAGTCTGCACTTCCTAAAATGAAATTATCGCGTTTTACCCATAATGGAAATCATAAAGTATGCCATAAATGAGAAATACAGAAGCATAAGTAAAACATAAACATATTTTATATCATATATAAATATAGTGACATCTTAATGTCCACCTTTGAAGGTGTTATATGAGTGTTGAACAATCATCGTTTCGTGAGGCAGAAATTCACCATCCACAGAAACCGTATGTTCTTTAACCATTAGATGTAGGTGTGTGTAAGTGTATCTAGAATCCTTCTTATAAAAACATCCTACTATATTGAGGATACTGGTGTTGTTACAAAAGAAATGAATAAAAAGAGTTTAGGGGGTTGGAGAAGAAAAATAAAACAAAACAACATTAGAGAAGACATTACCTCAAAATCGGGTAATTTTTTTTTGATTTGAGCCAAAGGCTTCCTTGGGAAGAGTTCTGCCCAAAGTGAGGCTTCTAGAAGAAAGAGGGGGAAGTTGGGAGAGTATTTGGGCAGAGGTTGGCCGAGCCAAATGGCTTGAGAGTGTAAATGAGGTGGGAGAGGTGGGGGCCTTTTATAAGTGGAGAGGAGGGGCTCTTTTGGAAAGATTGAAATGTTACATTATTATACAATGATTTTCGGATTCTAAAGGTCCAAAACTTATATAATTAGTGTCTATGGTGATAAGGGTTCTAAATATACCCATAAAATAGTCTTTTTACAAGTGTAAGCCTTGGATTTTACATTATCTGTTCATTTTATTAAAATCGTTAAATAATGAGGTCATCGCTGCATCATAATGATGTTATAAATAATTTAATTTATATAATGTCTAAAAATTATAAAAAAACTACTATGATGTAGGAAATCTTTTTAGCTTTCTAATTAATATTTATAGTCAAAATTTGGACTTGTGTATCCCCACTTAAAAACTTTTTTAGTAAAACAACTCATGTTTGTGTCAATTTAATTTTAACATCAAATAAATATATATTAATGTCATTTTCCAACCAAAGTGGCTCCATGGGGTCTCCAAGTTGACCCATGGGTTGTCTTTGTCGGCCATGACCCATCCAATAGGAGTAGGACAAGTTTCAAGCTCATCTCATATTATTAAAACATTATTTTTACCTTAAACTACACTAATTACCTCTAATCGCGATTAAGAACTTAAAAGTTACTATTCACCAATAAATTATTTTAATCTCATTGGACCACATTTTGCTTCTTAATGACAACCATGTATGTCGGATTTTTGAAAATCAAATCACAGAAGTGGTAATATTTCATTTTAACGAAAAATCAGTTTTTAACAACCACTTAGTGGTTTCACTATTCATCAAAAATTGAAGTTTTTCAGAATAAGGCCAAAATTTCACCCTAAGCTATAATTGATATTCCGAATTCAAAAATGATGTCTATTTTACAAAATTCCAAACATATAAGTTTCATTAATTAATTTTATAATTAATTCCCGTTGTTACAACAAATAGCATGTTTTTAAGAAACAATTTATATCAAAAGATTGGCAATTGTTTATGTCCAATTTCAATGTTAAATTAATTCTAATGACCACCATTGGATAAGATGGTAAAAATATATTCTAATTATACTTTAAAACCACTAAAAAGTATAATTTATCACTATAAATTATTTTGATTAAAAAAGTTGTTTTTAAGTATTTTTCACTATTCATAAAAAATAGAAGTTGTCAGAAAAATACCAAAAATTCAACATAGGCTAATTTTGATATTCCGAATCCAAAAATGAAGTCCATTTTGATAAATAAAATTAATAAAATTTCAAAAAGTAGGTATTACTATTCAAAACGGCTAGTTTAATTCGTTGTGGTGTGTGTTAGAGCTTGAGGTTGCGTACAACACACGCTATTGCATTATTCGAAGTGAAACGTACCGTGGAAGCTTGGGGTGTTACACACTGTCTCCAATTTATTTCATCATATATATAGTCCCTTTTGGCATATCTTAATTAATAACCTTCTTCCTGACCTGGGGAATGAAAACATACAAAAGGGTGAGCTCAAATTCTCAGTAATGGTAAAAAAAAGAAATCTCAATTACGTAATTTTCATAAGAACATAACTTTTGGAAATCTTAACCTGCAAAAGAGATCATAAATTCATAACATGGGGTAAATCATATTAGTGAAATGTAATCCCAATAATCATAACTTAAAACATGAAACTTTGTGGCATACACACATTATCATAGAGAATCATTTCTTAGTAGTCAAGACTCATTGCCAAGACTATCTTAGCGGACAAAGTCCATTTCTGAACTGAGTTCACTCCTCGTTTCAGTCCTGTTTCACTGAACTGGTGTTTCGCACGGAATCCGGGGATGACCTCCTGGACGGGAGATTCAAACGTTCCGATCGGTTTCTAACGGGTTTGTTCGTAGAACCGGAAACATCCAATGATTCCACATCCGTTTGGACCTACTTTCCAAAGGCAGGCGCTTATTTTCTTGTGGACTAATGAGGCTTAGGAATTTGCATTGGTCGAGAGGATGGGAGGTCGGACTCATCACACCTTTTTGAGGGGAATTATTGTCTACTCCGGGACTCTCTTTATAGATTTAAGTTATGTTCGTGAATCCTTATTACATTAACAAGTATAAAATGTGATTTCCTTTAGTTTTAACAATCAATGATTAAATATGCAAGAAATTTAGAGAATCTTTTATATGTATTCGAGGTTCTTCATAAATAGAGAATCATCTATATCTTTTTAGAGATTCTTGGTCAATGGTATCCTTCAAAACATTTATATAAAAGTCTCTTGGTCATTATGATGACCAGGCTGGTTTTAAAGCCACTCAGTGGGGCACTTGAAGTTTATCGTCATTCAGAAGGACAGAGATTATTTCAAAGTTGGGATCGAACCCATAAATGGGCTACCTACGTATCCTTTGTTTTGGAAAAGGAATCAAAACCCACGTAGTTCGAGTAATGGAGTATGATGTTTATGATTGATGGCTCAAAAAATGAATGTCATAATTACTTTTACACTCTAAGCTCACGTGAGTCATGCTCAGTGTGAGAAACAAGAGGTATTAGTAAAATTTAGACAATTGTGCCATGAAAGATGCAATCATAAGAATTTGTTTGGGGCTTATGTATGGATGACTGCCCAGATAGATGAAGGTTTATGATCTACTTTTAGGGAGAAAATCCATGAACAGGGTCCATAAAGTTATATGTGCTTCATGGAGATTTTGAATACTCTAATCTTGGGGCTTACTCCTAAGGAGGATGCCCAAGTTAGGAGGGGACTTATGATTGGATTTTATTCCTGAAAAGGAGACCCAAAGTTATGACTGAGTCTTTATTCCTGAAAATGAAGACCCAGGTTAGGGATTAAGGTTTGGGGCTTACTCCTGAGGAGGATGCCCAAATTTGAGGTTGGGGCTTATTCTTAAGAAAGATGCCCAAGATTGGGAACTTTAAGAATTTGGGGCTTACTCCTGAGGAAGATGCCCAGATTAAAGGTTTTATAACTGGGGATTATTCCTGAAAAGGAGACCCAGGTTAAGATTCTCTCATTTTAAAGGATGAGGTTGAATGAATGAACTCTCCGTATTTTAGTGACATAAGGATATTTACATCACTAGACTTTAAGAGAGATTTCACAGAATTCCTTTCAGATAGGAAAGTCAAATCAAGGAATCATGCCATAAATGGCTTTGAAGAGTGTCTTGAAGACTGAATCTTGAAAAGGAAAGGTGAAATGGCTTAAGAGGGGTAAAATGGGCAAGATGGGCACCCAAAAAGATAGGGGCGCGCAAGTCTTGAAAGGCGCGCAAGTCCTGCGGCGGCGCGCAAGTATTGGCCGCGCAAGTATACTTGCGCGACACATTGTGTACTTGCGCGATTTTCAATCAGAATTGAAATACTTGAGCGACTCTTGATAAAACCCTTTATAATCCCCTTGAGGTTCTTCCAAAAAAGGGACGCACAAGTTATATTGAAGGAATTAAGTCGGCGCGCAAGTGTTTGATAAGTTTCAACACTTAGGCCTTCCTTCTTCTCTTTAGATCTTCCGTTCTAGGTAAGAAATTACCTTAGAAGTGTTTCGGAAGCTTTGAGAAGAGACTTGGGCGTCGGGAGCTTCAATCCGAGTTTCTGGAAAAAGATCCTCTCGAATGGGGGGCCCACAGGGTCTATTTATAGGCAAAAGAAGGCCATGGGCGGTTACTGAGTGGTTATCACTTAGGTCGCGCAAGTCACTTGCACGACCATAAGGCGTCGCGCAAGTACTTGCACGACCACTAGGCGGCGCGCAAGTGTACTTGCGCGACCGTGAGGGAACTTGCGCGGCCTATGGGAAATGTTCTCCTTGTTCATCCCTTTGTCGATTTTTGATGTTTCTTCAAAGGATGAATCACATTGAGCTCAGATATTCCCCTTTTCTGATCTTTAGATTCTGTGACGAAAGGAGCGTCAACAAAAGTCCCCCCACAGAGTTGTATCTGGAAAGAAATGAGGATTTGACTCTGAGGAAATTGAATACATTCAAAGGAAAAGGGGGCGTGCAAGTCTTCAGGGCACAGAGGGCAGCACACAAGTGTGCTGGAACTTGACTTTTATTCAGAGTTCCTTTGTCTTTTGTGGGCAGTTTAAAGTCATGCACGCCGGACATAAAGGGGCTAATGTTTAAGGTCGAAATAGCTTTGACCGAAATGGATTAAAATGGATTCAATTCCTTGACAATTTATCTGAAAACATATTACCATACTCAAGTATGAGGGAAAAAATGTAAACTATGGCTTAAGAATATTTGAATCTGAGGAATGATATGAAAAAAGAGCTAAAAGGCATTAGAAGAAGTAGTTTCCAAGAATGAAGTTACTATTATTTAACAAAACCCGTTAGGGGGTTGAAATATGCAGGGCCACCTATGGGCATTGGCTGCATAGTCAAATAAAATAGCATCTTTTGGCTGAAAAGTCTGTTATGTGGACTGTTTATGCAAGGCCACCTATGGGCACGTGCTGCATAGTCAGGCAAACGAACTCCCAGAAATTTACTTTCCTAGTGCTAAAAGCCAGTGAAAGTTTATGGAGATTCAAATTTTCTAAAGCATAGAGTTTTTTCTATGGAAAGAGGTACTTGAATATGGAGAAGATATTTCCAAATAAGAATATCGAAGAACTGGATGAATATCACTCCTACGAAGGTCTGACCCAAACATAGGGAAGAAGAATAAACCATAGACTTGAATACTTTCAGATCATGAAAAAGGATATGGGACAAATATGTTAAGGATGGCTATTTTTTTTCGCGGATCCCTACATATTGTTGTTTAAGACAAATAAGGACAATAGAGGCATTCTTCCCATGAATGAAGTTACCATTATTTAACAAACCCGTTAGGGGGTTGAAATATGCAGGGCCACCTATGGGCATTGGCTGCATGGTCAAATGAATATCATCTTTTGGCTGACAAGTCTGTTATGTGGACTGTTTATGCAAGGCCACCTATGGGCACGTGCTGCATATTCAGGCAAAAGAATTCTCAGAAGTTTGACATTTTTGTGACTAGAAGTCATGAAAAAGGGTTATGAAGATCTGAAAATATTTAAGGTTAGGATTATAACACATAAAGATGGGTATTGTCCAATGTATATAGAGATACATAGGTCAATGAAAACCATAATCATGTTGTGGCTGGGTCCTGAATTGAAATTTTGGACTTCACTACGTATCTCATAAGAATGAGAATCAAGCCATA
Organism: Viscum album; assembly: GCA_963277665.1. Lineage (NCBI taxonomy): Eukaryota > Viridiplantae > Streptophyta > Magnoliopsida > Santalales > Viscaceae > Viscum > Viscum album. The sequence continues at coordinate 890,431,718 of OY728142.1, forward strand.
CGTAGTTCTTGAAATGCAGTTTAACGTCGTGCAGGACGAAAGTATGAGTGATCTTAGTTTAGGGTCATAGAATTTGGACCATAATAATGAATACACAGTGTGTCTTTTCATGAGGATTTTTTTTCAGTCAAGGGACTGAAAGTGAAATTTGGGGTTAGGCCCAAAAGGCTTGGGACTGGATTCGAGGGACACTCGAATGTTCCTACGTATCCCATAAAGATGGGAATCAAGTCCACGTAGTTCTAGAATTACCCTTTGTACAAATTTGGTTCGTACATGTGAAGGGTGAAAGGGGAATTTAGTGCAATGATGTTTTAACCTAAGATAAAAAGTTCAGGCATTACCATGTATGCACGTAGTCTTTTGAAAATGAAAACCATGATTGAAAAAATCAATGTCAATAATGGTTCCTTCTCAAATGAGGAAATCAAAGAATATTTGTAGTTTATTGTCATACCGGACAAAAGTGTTGTATAGTTTAACGTCATATAACAAGGAAAAAAGTGAATCAATGTAAAGATATTGATTCTAGGGGCAGTTTCACAAATCAACATCATATGAGGTTGTGGTGAACTGATGTGAAGAGATTGTTTTTTGGGCTTGAACCCTGGGAGGTTGCCTACATACCCAGCCTGGAGGGCAAGGATCAAAGTCCGTGTAGTTTAATTAAATAATGAATCAATGATCAAGTTGTTCTTGTGGACAATGATCTAATAAAAAAATATTGTTGGGACTTACACATGGTTAGTGGCCCAAAGGGAGTGTTATGGTTGATGTTCGCTCTAAGCTCACGTGAGTCATACTCGGTGTGAGAAACAAGAGGTAATAACAACCTTAACGATGTACAGTTTAATGTCATGTAGGACATAAAAAGGGGACTATGCAGTTTAAAGTCTTGCAGTTAGGACTATTGGTGTTGCACAGTTTAGTGTCATGTAGCAGGGACAAAATACAGTTTAATGTCATGTAGGACATATCAAGGATTTTCTGTACAGTTTAGCGTCATGTAGTTAGGACGATGGGGATAAAATAGTTTAACGTCATATTGGACGAAAGGGGGACTGTGCAGTTTAATGTCATGCAGTAAGGACAAAAGAGTGTACCATTTTAACGTCATGTCAGACGATGGTGCGAAATAGTTTAAGGTCATATGCATGGACCGTTAATGGTGCAGTTTAATGTCATACTGGACTTTTGAGATTATATAGTTTAACGTCTTTCCGGACGTGAGGGACTTTTATACAGTTTAGCATCATGTAATTTAGGACGTCACAGTTTAACGTCTTGCTGGACATAAGGGATTTGCAAATAGTTTATGGTCATATACATGGACCGGGGATGATGCAGTTTAAGGTTATGTTGGACGGTTTAGGGAACTTTTTCACCGTTTAATGTCGTGTGGGATGAAGCTGCAGTTTAAAGTCATACTGGACCATTGCTGTATAGTTTAACGTCATATAGCAAGGACGAACTAGTGATGTACAGTTTAAAGTCATGTAGCTAGGAATAAGGTGAACCAATATGAGGATATCAGTTCTGGGGACTTTTTACAGTTTAACGTCATGCTGGACGATGAAAGTGCCACACAGTTTAATGTCATGTTGCTAGGACACAATATAGTTTAATGTCATCTCGGACATTGAAGGTGACACAGTTTAACGTCATGTTGGACGAAGTTGCAGTTTAAGGTCATATTGGACCATTGCTGTATGAACCAATTGTAAGAGTCTTGGTTCTGGGAACAATATTTTGTGTTTATACAAAATACTTCTTCAGAAATCTGGCATTAGTTGGAGTCGTGATGTGTTCTCCATCCATTGAGATCAGAGAATACGCTCCATTGGAGTAGACCTTATGTATTGAATAAGGTCCTTCCCATTTTGGTTCAAGTTTGGGAGGCTTCTTTCCTGGTATCATTGGTGCTCTGAGAACCAATACCAATTCTCCCTGAATGAATGAACGAAGACGAACTTTTTTGTTAAAAGCTCGTGCTATCCGATTCTGATAGATTTCCAAGTGGTGCAAAGTGCACAATCTTTTCTCATCTAACTGTTCCAATTCATTCAACCGCTTTTGGGATTGCTCATCTGTTGATAACTGATCACAAATGGCTATTCTGAGTGAGGGAAATTGAACTTCAATTGGCAAGACTGCTTCTGTTCCATATACCAATGAATATGGAGTAGACCGCGTTGCATTGCGAGTGGTAGTCCGATAAGCCCATAAAGCATGAAAGAGTTTATCAGGCCATGACCTCTTATCTTTATCCACCATCTTTTGAAGTATGTTTGAAAGAGTCTTGTTGAAGGCCTCTATCTGGCCATTAGCCGCTGCATGATATCGAGATGAATGGTTGGACTTAATGTTGTATTCTTGATACAATTTCTTTACCTCAGAAGAACAGAAGTTGGTGCCGTTGTCCGTCAATATGGTATGAGGGACACCAAATCTAGTAATGATGTTAGACTTGATGAAGCTAACAATGAATTTAGAACTGACTTATTTGAGAGGTACTGCCTCTGCCCATTTGGAAAAGAAATCAGTAGCAGTAAGAATGTACTTAAACTGCTTGGCCGTAGCTGAAGGGTAAGGTCCCACCACATCCATTCCCCATGTGGAAAATGGCCATGAGTATTTAGCTGTATGAAGCAACTCTGGAGGTTGATGAATGAAGTTGGCATATACTTGGCATGAATGACACTTCTTTGTGAAATTAACACAATCTTGTATCATTGAAGGCCAGAAGTATCCAAGCCTTCGAATTTGATCAGACAGTCTATGTCCAGACTGGTGGGCACCACAGACTCCTGCATGCACTTCTTTTATGACAGCCATTGTCTCTTCACCATCAATACATCTGAAGAGAACTCCATCAAAACCACGTTTGTAGAGAATTTTCTCGAGGTGGTTTGGACCATCATAAAGAGTAAAATTGACCACACGTCGCCGAATTTGTTCTTTCTCGGCTCTATCAGGTGGAAGTGTTCCATTTTGAAGGTATTCCTTGATAGGTGACATCCATCCTGTAGTATGACCATACGGTTTAGGAATGGGACTAATTTCATTAATTTCCTCTGTTCTGACTTGAACATAAGGTGAAATTCCACGACGGTGGGCAATACAGATGGTTGTCTCGTCCCGATTTGGATCTGCTAAAGCTGTGGCTATATTAGCCAGTGCATCAGCTTGAGCATTTTGTGATCTTGGGACATAAGAAAATGTCGGTTCTGAAGGGAATTCCGACATTAATTCTCTGACGTAATCATACAAAGGGATTAATTCTTCTTTTCTGATGGTATAATCCCCATTGACTTGTTTGATTACCAGGTCTGAATCACCTTTCACCTTTAAGTGATTCACTTGTGCTTGAAGCGCTAACTCCAAGCCTGTAATGAGAGCTTGGTATTCAGCTTCATTATTGGTACCACCTTCCCACAACAAAAAGGAATAAGGTAACACTGCCTTATCTGGAGAAATGAGCACAATTCCTAAACCAACTTTGTTGAATTTAGGATTTTCCATTTTCTTCCCTGTTGGACTTCTAGAAGCACCATCAAAATACATTTCCCATGTTTGAGGACTCTCTTGAATAGAGAAAACTTCCTCATCAGGGAGTTCGATATCTGAATACGTGTCTTCCACTGAAGGATGTTCATCCAGGAAATCAGCCAGAGCTTGGCCCTTAATTTCCTTTTGAGACACATACTGGATGTCGAACTGCTGTAGAATAACCGCCCATCTTGCCAGGCGTCCTGTAAGCATTGGACGACTAAGGATGAATTTGAGCGGATTATTGCGAGATACCAATTGGACCTCGTGATGTTGCAGGTAGTGTCTCAGTTTCTGAACTGCAAAGATTAATGCTAGGCAGCACTTTTCAATACTCGAATACCGGGTTTCTGCTTCAAGCATAGTTCTAATGAGATAGTAGAGACTATTTTCATTCCCAGCATCATTCTTTTGAGCGAGAAAGGCACCCAATGATCGCTATAAAGCTGTCACATAGAGGATAAGAGGCCTACCCTCAACAGGTGGCATGAGTACTGGTGGAATTAAGAGGTATTTCTTGATACATCAAATGCTTCTTGACATTCTTCAGTCCACTGGTAAGTGACTCCTTTCTTCAATAATTTGGTAAAGGGTAAACTTTTGCCTGCCAAATTGGCGATAAAACGCCGAATATAGGCTAAGTGTCCTTGAAGTCCTCTTAATTCATTCAAATTCTGAGGAGGTGACATACCAAGGATTGATTTGGTCTTCTTAGGATCGACTTCAATACCACGATGGCGTACAACAAAGCCGAGGAATTTTCCTGAGGTTACCCCAAAAGCACATTTTAAGGGGTTCATCTTCAAATTATGTTGTCGAAGCTTGTGGAATACGACTTCCAAATCAGCCAAGTGATCAAAACGTTGTTTGGATTTAACCACCAGATCATCTACATAGCATTCAACAAATTTCCCTAGAAAAGGTTTGAAGATACGATGCATGGCGCGTTGATATGTTGCACCTGCATTCTTTAAACCAAAGGGCATCACCCGGTAACAAAACACACCTTGAGGAGCTCTGAAGGCTGTATATTCCTCATCTTATGGGGCCATTCGGATCTGATTATATCCAGAATATCCATCCATGAAAGAAAGTACTTCATAGCCAGCCGTCGCATCAATTAAGAGTTCTGTAATCGGAACTGGGAAATCATCTTTAGGACAATACCGATTAAGATCTCTGAAGTCGATGCAAACCCTAATTTGTCCGTTCTTCTTCTTTACAGGGACAATATTATCCAACCACTTGGGATATTGAACTTCTCTGACGAAGTTAGCTTTGATAAGCTTATCCACTTCAGCCTCGATTTTGGCAGCATAGGTTGGGTGTGTTCTTCTCGCAGCTTGCTTGAATCCTCGATGTTCTTTTGGCAAACCCAAATGATGGGTGGAAACATCAGGATCAAGGCCAGGCATCTCTGTATAATTCCAAGCAAAAATATCTTTATTTTGCTTTAAAAAAGAAATATACATCTCTTGCTCTTCAAGGGTCATGGCCGCACTAATTAAAGTGGGGCGTGGATCTTTCTCTGTACCCAGATTTACTTCTCTGAGTTCATCCACAGTGGTAGAGATACCCTCTTCAAATGCTGGAGGAGCATCTCTAAGATCTTCCTCTTCCTCTTCATCATGTGTTATTTCTTCCATTTCTACTTGCAAAGTAGATGAAAAAACGAAATTCTCATGATCATAAGAAATGTCAAAATTTTCACATTTTGAAGAAGAAGCTTCCATTTCCGACCCTATTGATGATAAAGGGTCTTCTTTGGGAAATAAAGAGGAGATGATGGATTGAGAATCGACATCAATATTCACCTCTGGTGTTGATATAACTTCTTCTGGCCTGATTAGCGAAGTATAGACTTGTTGGATTTCAGCAGACGAAATGAAAACGTCACCACTTATGCTTTCATCACTGCTTGGTAAGTTACCAATTTCTCCCATGTTGTCTGGCTCGATTGCCGTAATTGACATTATGGATCTTTCCATAAGAGTATTTTGATTTGGTCCTATTTTGTCAATTTGACTGATAGGTAACACATAATCTGTACTCACATGTGAAAATGGATTTATTGGAATTTTTTCCAAACCATACGGAGCATTAACTTTGGTAATTTCCTTCATTGTATATTTTTCTCTTCCCTTCACGTGATAAAATTCCGCCTCAATGTATTGAGACTCACATGTCTTGAACGGGGCCTTATCACCATACAATGTTCCAACTTGACCATCGAAACAGTATTTGAGACATTGATGGTATGATGATGGAATAGCTGCATGCTGATGTAGCCAGGGTCTTCCAAGCAAGATATTGAAAGCTGAGTCTTGATCAACAATCATGAAATCTGAATTGGAAACAAGATCTCCAAACTGAGTTCTGAGCGTAACTTCTCCCAGTGGTTCTTGTTCATTTTTATCATATCCTTGCAACATCATGGTAGAAGGAGATAAATCAGATTCCGTGAGGCCCAATCGACGAAGTGTGCGAATGGGCATGAGGTTGACTCCTGAACCATTGTCAATGAAAGCTCTTCGAACATCTATACCATTGACTTTTCCAGATAAGTTCAAAGGTTTTATGTGCCCATGCACAACATCATCTTCATCTTTATCAGTAAATGATATCACTACATGGCATTCCATAGGATTATTCTCTATGTGATAGATTTCAGCTGCAGCTATTTCTGTTTCAAACTCCTGAGGACTTGAAAAAGCTTCGATGAGTGCTTCCCGAAGATCTCTTGACAGATTTAAAGCATCCAAAATCGATAACTTGGATGGTACTTGGGCCAAGTGTTTCAATATATCATACTTTTGATCTAGAGGTCTGCGTTTCCCAATAGGAATATGCGGTTTAGCAGGTACTTTGGAAGCAGATTCTTTGGAAGCTGATGCATCTTGTATTGAAGTTGGCAACATCCTTGGTTTTGGAAAATTAGACTGATTAGATCCATTTACTTGCTGAGATAAAGAAGATGGAACTTTTAATCGGTCTTCCAAAATAACTGTGCCGAAACTGAGTTGGCCATTGGCAGAAGAACTTGCTTGTTCTTTTTGAGCTTGCTGAAGGGCTCTACCACGAGTTTCTGCTGCATATACAGTGCTAGCAGGGGTAGAATTAGAGTAGTGGCTTCGGAAAGATCCACGTCTTCCCCTATATCCTGAACCTCTAGAACTTCCTCGGGTTCCCTTATTTGATACAGGGAATTCAGGCTCATCAAGACTGGAATATGAATCTGTTAATTGAATCATATTAACAGAACCAAAGATTAACTCTTCGTCTGATAAAGACTCTGCCAGGTTAGCCTGTTTAGGCTGTGCCGTTTGGTGGGACGGTGCCCGTTGCTTTGAAGTAGATGGCATGAAATCTGCCAGAGTCAAAGACAATTTAGGCTTTGATGCATACTCATCTTCTCCTGATTCCTCTTTCTTCTTTGAATTGCGCTGCCCTTTTGAGGATTTGTCTTTTGATGGAGGCTTTGCTGCAGCTTTTGTAGGAGACACAATTGGCTTCTTCAATTGTGTTCGCAAAATGGAATGGGTCCGATTGATTGTCTTTCTGACCATCCAATCATTATATTTTTTCGCAGTTTTGCTTTTGACTTCCTGCCACTCGCCTCCTTCTTCTGGATCTGTAGCGGTAATACACGCTACATGAGCTGAAGAACCCTTCAATTTGACTTGTCCCAAGTCGACCATCTTTTGCAGGAGGTCTTTAAAGACAAAATACTCCTGGATGGGATGCCCCAACATTTGATGAAAGGGACAATAATTGAGACGGTCTTCATCTCCTTCCTTGTTTGGCCTCTTCGGCACTGGTAATTGAACCAAATTATTTTCCAGGGCTGAAATGAAGTAACCAGGAACTTGCTCACTTCGGAAAGAGTATGTTTTACTCTTCATATCCTCAAATTGTTTTCGTCGTTGATCTTTTTGATCATTTGGACGAAACAGCCTTTGTTGTTGGCGTTCAGGAGGTGGAGCCCTTCGAGAAGATGAAGGTTTTGAAGTAGAAATAGGTACAGGTGCCTGTTTAAGCATAACTGTAGCAGTTTCTACTTTACCCATTCTTCTTCCTGGAGCTGATGGAATTACACGAGATTTAACCTTAGCCTGTATAAGGGAATCTTCAATCTGTTGAGCGATTGAAGTAAGGTCTCGAAACCCTCATGTGTATTTCACAGGGATCAATGGCGTGCGTAATTCGTCACGCAAATTTGCCACACAGATTGGCAACAATTCCTCCTGAGGGAGTGATAAACTCAAGGAATACGTTAATCCCTTCCAACGAGCAATGAAATGAGAGACTCTTTCATTCTCCCTTTGCTTGCAGTTTGTAAGATCGAAAACTATCGTTTTTGGCAAAGTTGAGCTAAACTGAAGAAGGAATTTTTGACGAAGATCCTCCCATCCGATGACTGACCAGGATTTCAAGCTTGTATACCAGACAAAAGCTGGTCCTTGCAAGGTTCGCACGAAGCATCTGAGTTTCACTGCTTCTTGCTGCTCTGGAGTTCCCTTCATAGGATCACAACAAGACACGTAATGCGTCAAATGTTGTTCAGGGTCGCCTGATCCATTGAAAGTAGGGAAAATAGGGTTTCCAAAACTGGATGGAGGAGAAATTGAATCTACCCATTCAGGGTAAACTTTCTTTTCAGGTTGAACTTGCGCCCATTTCCCTTCCATAGTTTCTAACCGAGCTGTTAATGACTCAATAGTAGTTATTAACTTTTGAGAAACGTTAGGTTGAACTTGGTTTTGGGTAGGTGCAATGAATGGATCTTGGAAAGATGTGGTGGTTGGTGCTGCAACTGATGGTAGTGCTGCCAACCATTGTTGCGTTTGACCCGTAGGATTAGACCTCTGTGGGTGTACTGATAAAGGAGGATATTCTTGATCCATCTCAGTAGTTACAACAAATTCCTTCGGCTGTCGGACATCAGCATTCATAAGAAGAAGACTACTCTGAAGTAGTTCTGCATTCAACCTTCTTAATTCTTTCATTTCTTCCTCCTGTTGTGCAAACCTTTGCTCTAATGAGAGCGATTGACCTCCTTCAGAGGAAGGGTGAGAAGTAACCTGATTCTTTCCTTTCCCCTTATTGGATCCTTTTCGGAGAGGGGGAAGTGGGTTACTTGAAGGAATACCCTAATTTTGGGTAAGCCTTTGATTACGTGTGTGCACACATTCTTAATTTAGGTCTGTGTGCGCGACTTCTTGAGCAGGAACCTCTTCGTCTGATCCCTCTGATTGAGCCTCATCTGGTGAATCAGCAGCAATGACATTGATGACATTAATGGATGCATATTGCATGGAATCCTTTCTATCAGCATTTCTGTGATATTGTCTCCTTCTATGTCCATTATGAGACATGGCATTCCGTTGACTAGATCCCTCAGGAATTTCCTGGAGAATCGTCACTTGGAGAAAATCTCCTGACAGCTTGGCTCTTCGTTCCTCTTGAGGCTTATTCCCTAATCGAGAGAATAGTGACTTTCTCTGAGGGAAGGATTGAAGATTTGAAAAAGTCCCCAGTTCGGTGGACTGGGGATGTTCCTGCTGCTTCCGCTCAACTCCTCGAATCCCATTCGTTGACTCTGAGGGTTGGGTTAGAGAAGTCCCCAGTCTGGCAAGCTGGGGTGTCTCTTGACATGATATGTCTGAGATCTTCTTAAAATCTCTCTTGATCTTGCGAATCTTAGTTCGGAAATTAGCTGGATGCATTAACCTGTATCCACTTTTATCACCTGGTTCAACAGACTGTTGGATGATTTCCGAAACTTCTTTCATTTGATGACGTGTTTGCTCCAGACGAGAGGCTTGTGAAATATTCTCTCATGTTTGATGTAGGAGCAATTCAACAACCTGTTCTCTATATACTTGATTTTGAGAGGAACTAGTTGAAGCTTGTTCTTGAGCAAGCTTTTGATTATGAACAAAGCCCATTGACTGTGGCCGGCCATGGGCAATAACATTGCATGAGACCATTTTCGGCGGGCTTTGCTGACCGGAAAGCACTGTGAAATGTAGTGCTCCGTGAACAACCCATCCTCTGATATGAACATCAGATGGAGCATTGGCAATTAACTGACGCAATCTTCTTAGTGCGCCAAGGCATGAACTTTGAAGGGTTCTCTGTTGCTTTTCAGCCTTCGAATACCGAGAGACTGATAGAGATGCCAAATCAATCTGGTGTTGTAACCCTTCTATTATCTTAAGATGATTTTCATATTCATCGTAAGATAATACATTCTTCTTTAATTGACAAAGAGTTTTCCATATGTTGAGACGAACATCATGGATTCCATCATCCGTCAACATCTTTGGAATGTCGTACTGGGAGTCAGCCAAAAGCCAAAACATGACTGGTACTTCACCTTTTGCCAGTTTTTTCCTCATGTTCAACATTTCCTCTTTATCATTAAATGAAGATTCTTCTACCTATTTGGACCAGAGTTGGTGTTTCCTTGTTGCTTCATCGGATTCAAGAAGATTGGTAGAGAAATCACTATTCATGCTGGAAGATGAATGACCCATGGATGGTTCGGAGAATAACCTGAACCCCATGCTATCTTCTGATGGAGAAAGAGTTTCACCTGCCGATAGTAAAGCATCAGAGATGACTGGTTTTACGTTTGCAAGTGCCTCGAGATAGGAGGGCTTTCTCGTCACTACATTGCCTTCTGAAGAATTTTCGACACAACATGAATCACTACTGCGGAGAGGACTTTCACAGCGAAGTTCATCACCATGAGGAGGACCGTCATGATGGGTTACAGCAAAAGATGAAATCTCTTGCTCCTTGGCCTTCTGACCACACAGAGGGTTCCTGTGGCTCTCATCTGAAGAAGAAACTTCAAGATTGACCGAATTTTCATGAAGCAAGTCTTCATGAGGAAGTGTCTGTTGAAGACCTTCAGAATTAATGTTCCAGTTATTGGGAACTAAGGGAGTAGAATCTTGAATTCCGACAGATAAATGTCTGAAGGATTCAAGAACTCCAGCATCGAGCAAGGCCTTGTTGTAGATTGGCCTTTGATCTCCTGACTGTGCTGGGAGGATCTTTTTCTTAGATGCCTTCTTACTCGCTTTAAAAACCACTTGATGATGAAAGTGATTGCTCTGAGCAGGTGTATGTTCCTGATCAGGAAAGATGGTCAGGTTAGGCTGACGATCTCCACTCAAATCATGTGTATGTGCCTGACTTGGTTGTCCGTATGATATGGGGGAGTATTCCCCATAACCCTCTTGGACTGGAACAGATGTGTGTGTCTGTTCCGGAGTGAATCGTTGATGTGTCACTCCATTGCTAGGGATAGATTTATGTGTCTGTCCCTGAGATGATGCTGAAGCTGTTATGATATCCTGGCAAGCATCCAGAATATGAGCAGGAATTTGCTTCTGCTCTTTCACCATTGACAAAATATGTTTGGTGACTTCAGCCGCCGGAACGGGGATATACGTCCATTCCGGGCTTGGAGTAGGTGTATGTGCCTGCTCCTGTCCTCCTTTTCCTGTCAGTGAATCCTGACAGTACTCAAGTGTGGAGGCAGAGAGTTGAGTCTGCCCCCTGTTTGTCGTCGGGACTTTCCGACTGACTTCTCCGGGTGCTACCAAGCGAGACTGTTGGTAGGCCTGATTAGTATTAGCAGGTGTATGTGCTTGCTGATTACACTTCGCCAAACGCAGTTGACGAGATCCATCATATGTATTCAGACGAGCCTGCTGACTAACTGGTGATGTATAAGCAGGTGTATGTTCCTGCCTATGGTACTCCCCCGGAATTGCCCGGCGGGATCGGCTTGATGCTGCCAGACGAGTCTGCTGGACAGCTGAATTAAAACGGGCAGGTGTGTATGTCTCCTCGTTGTTTTCCACCAAGTTAGGTTGGTGGACTTCTCCGGAGATGGCAGGGATGACAACCTGCCTATTGTTAACCGGATTCCGTCTCTGGCGGTTCATCTTGCCTGCTCGGGTTCGAGGAACCTGAGCTGAATGCCTGGAGTCGGTACCCTCATCATGTTGAGGGCGCACTACCGCACAAGTCTGGTGGCGATTGTTGATGGGAGCCCTTGAGAAGGACTCCTGTCTTTTTGAATTAAGGTCCAGCGGGACCTGCTCATTCACTTCCTCAGAGTAAGGGAGTGAATGGAAATTGCGTTCCGGGGATAACGACCCGAAACGGTTGGAGACGGTAGTCAGCACCGCGTGCTTCTTGATTGCTGGCCGCCATTGTCCGGACGACCAAGTAGAGTTGTTAACTTGGAGGGCTTGACGAGCGGCCTCCATAGTTGGGATAGTACCATTGCGACGGTACTCCTTAACCAGTGCATTAGAAACACAGCGTTGAAGACGCTGAGTTGGTGATGTCATCCTCAGAGCGGATGACGTTCCAGCAGGAGTAGCAGCATTGGTTTTCACAGTAGCGGACCTCACAGTAGAGGTGTTCACAGCAGCAGTATTCACAGGGGTGAATTTAAGGAAAGCCATTTTTTTGCAGAAGATCTTGAGAAAAGAGTGCCTGTTCCATGTAACAGACATAATCAAGATGAATCCAGCCACTGCATCTTTTGGATGAGCACATGTCAATGATTGCATTGTTGGCCCCAGGGACTTTAACAAATAAGAAGAACATCACTTTCACTTGGTTAAGGATTCACGTCGGGTTCACCATTTTTGTTTCGCACGGAATCTGGGGATGACCTCCTGGACGGGAGATTCAAACGTTCCAATCGGTTTCTAACGGGTTTGTTCATAGAACCGGAAACATCCAATGATTCTACATCCGTTTGGACCTACTTTCCAAAGGCAGACGCTCATTAGCTTGTGGACTAATAAGGCTTAGGAATTTTCATTGGTCGAGAGGATGGGAGGTCGGACTCATCACACCTTTTTGAGGGGAATTATTGTCTACTCCGGGACTCTCTTTATAGATTTAAGTTATGTTCGTGAATCCTTATTACATTACCAAGTATAAAATGTGCTTTCCTTTAGTTTTAACAATCAATGATTAAATATGCAAGAAATTTAGAGAATCTTTTATATGTATTCGAGGTTCTTCATCAATAGAGAATCATCTATATCTGTTTAGAGATTCTTGGTCAATGGTATCCTTCAAAACATTTATATAAAAGTCTCTTGGACATTATGATGACCAGGCTGGTTTTAAAGCCACTCAGTGGGGCACTTGAAGTTTATCGTCATTTAGAAGGACAGAGATTATTTCAAAGTTGGGATCGAACCCATAAATGGGCTACCTACGTATCCTTTGTTTTGGAAAAGGAATCAGAACCCACGTAGTTCGAGTAATGGAGTATGATGTTTATGATTGATGGCTCAAAAAATGAATGTCATAATTACTTTTACACTCTAAGCTCACGTGAGTCATGCTCGGTGTGAGAAACAAGAGGTATTAGTAAAATTTAGACAATTGTGCCATGAAAGATGCAATCATAAGAATTTGTTTGGGGCTTATGTATGGATGACTGCCCAGATAGATGAAGGTTTAGGATATACTTTTAGGGAGAAAATCCATGAACAGGGTCCATAAAGTTATATGTGCTTCATAGAGATTTTGAATACTCTAATCTTGGGGATTACTCTTAAGCAGGATGCCCAAGTTAGGAGGGTACTTATGATTGGGTTTTATTCCTGAAAAGGAGACCCAAAGTTATGACTGAGTCTTTATTCCTGAAAAAGGAGACCCAGGTTAGGGATTAAGGTTTGGGGCTTACTCCTGAGGAGGATGCCCAAATTTGAGGTTGGGGCTTATTCTTAAGAAAGATGCCCAAGATTGGGAACTTTAAGAATTTGGGGCTTACTCCTGAGGAAGATGCCCAGATTAAAGGTTTTATAACTGGGGATTATTCCTGAAAAGGAGACCCAGGTTAAGATTCTCTCATTTTAAAGGATGAGGTTGAATGAATGAACTCTCTGTATTTTAGTGACATAAGGATATTTACATCACTAGACTTTAAGAGAGATTTCACAGAATTCCTTTCAGATAGGAAAGTCAAATCAAGAAATCATGCCATAAATGGCTTTGAAGAGTGTCTTGAAGACTTAATCTTGAAAAGGAAAGGTGAAATGGCTTATGAGGGGTAAAATGGGCAAGATGGGCACCCAAAAAGATAGGGGCGCGCAAGTCTTGAAAGGCGCGCAAGTCCTGCGGCGGCGCGCAAGTATTGGCCGCGCAAGTATACTTGCGCGACACATGGTGTACTTGCGCGATTTTCAATCAGAATTGAAATACTTGAGCGAATCTTGATAAAACCCTTTAGAATCCCCTTGAGGTTCTTCCAAAAAAGGGACGCGCAAGTTATATTGAAGTAATTAAGTCAGCGCACAAGTGTTTGATAAGTTTCAACACTTAGGCCTTCCTTCTTCTCTTTAGATCTTCCGTTCTAGGTAAGAAATTACCTTAGAAGTGTTTCGGAAGCTTTGAGAAGAGACTTGGGCGTCGGGAGCTTCAATCCGAGTTTCTGGAAAAAGATCCTCTCGAATGGGGGGCCCACAGGGTCTATTTATAGGCAAAAGAAGGCCCTGGGCGGTTACTGAGTGGTTATCACTTAGGTCGCGCAAGTCACTTGCACGACCATAAGGCGTCGCGCAAGTACATGCACGACCACTAGGCGGCGCGAAAGTGTACTTGCGCGACCATGAGGGAACTTGCGCGGCCTATGGGAAATGTTCTCCTTGTTCATCCCTTTGTCGATTTTTTATGTTTCTTCAAAGGATGAATCACATTGAGCTCAGATATTCCCCTTTTCTGATCTTTAGATTCTGTGACGAAAGGAGCGTCAACAACTGGTTTAACCCGCTGTTCCAGCCATGTCTATCTCATGAGATATAAAATCATTACCCAATGCATTGGAGGGAGATATAGGTCCCACCCATCTTATAATGATACCATTCATATGTGTGCCACAAAATCATAAATCATACATCATTGCATAACCCATGTAAAAAAATGGGATTCTTAAATAACATGACATTATAAATCAATTCATATAAGATAAATGAATTCATAAAAATAATTCCATCACAAAATAATCAAATCAATGTAATAATAGGAATAGAAACATAACCCTATATTATCTTATATGGAAAATAATTTTGATAAAACGCTTGAACTCTATTCGTGAGGAAAATATCCTTTCTACTTTAAAAACACTTTTCCTTTCTTAACATGTCATACGATTTTAAACTAAAAGAAGTGGATTAAAAATAAACTTGAAAACTTTTAAGGGAAGATTCTTGGAAATAATGTTTTAAAAATCCATTCATGTTGTACAAGTTAAAAGAAAACATTCTTCTCGTACTTTTGTCAGAAAAGTCAAAAAGTACCTTGTACGAAAAATGACAAAAGATTCCTTTCATATCTTTTACTAAAAACTCACCGAAGGGTAAAATTGGATATAAACTATTGTAGAATAATGTAAATATTACATATTTAGGAAGCATGGATGTGGATGATAAAATGCACCCCAGTAAATTCCAAAGTATAAACAATCTCGGATAAAAATGAGATTGTGATATTTCCCTTACCTTAAGTCCGATTTTCTTCGTAAGTGTCCGAAACTCTTGTATAATGATTTAAATAATGTTATTGACTTATTCCAGAATCATACTAATTGTTATGATATCATATATGGTCAAATTCTTAGCTTATTATTAGTAATATTTCATTGCAACTTGTTATTCGGGTGTTTATCACTTTTTGTTCTTATGCGTGTTTTGTCGAATAAATTCTTATTATTCTTTTTAGGTTATAGATACCTCATTTCCTGAATGGTATTAGTGTAATATATATCATATTGATTCATTCAATTCATTTATATAATCATTATGCAATGAAGATCAAGTAGAACGAATCGCATCACATCGTGGAGACGATATTCCGTACGTACGCACGAGTGATGATATCATTCCCATGATCGTGTAATTGTATTGGAGTGTATTTATAATATTTCAGAATCAATATAAATTTAAAATAATCATATATATTCATTCTTTACACCATTATACCCATCCAAGTAAGGTGGTGGTGGAAAATAGATTACACCACGGCGTGGAGACGGTATTCCGTACGTACGCACGCACGGTGATTTCATTTTCCGTAGGATGGATAGATGATGAAATAGGGTTGTTTAATACTTGTAATAACATATCAGTATATGTGTGATACTGATTTTATTACTTCATGATGAAACAACTAAATAATAAGAAGAGGAAGAAAAAATAAAGATGAAAGAATCGGTAACGGACATTACCTCTTCTTTGAAGCGCTTCTTTGAGGCCTCCTTTTAGGGAACTAAAATTGGTCTTTGTTGAATACCAGGACCTATAGGATGTCTCTAGGGAAGTGGAGAGAAGAAATTGTCAGTGGTTGGCCGAGTTTGAAGGCTCAACGTGGTGTGAGGAAGAGAGGGAGGAGGTGCCCTTTTATAAGGGAGGAGAGGGGCACCTTTGGAATAACTAAAAATATTATTTTATTATAAAGACAAATTCGGTTTTAAATAGCTCAAAATTTATTTATTTAGATAATAAGGTGGGTATGGGTCTAAATCCTCTGATCCAATAGAATTTATACAAGTTTAGGTTCCTATTTTAACCTTATCATTTAGATTTAACATTAAGTTAAATAATTTTACTTTAACCGTGTCTTCTTGTGTTCTTACACTATAAGGTTAATAAACATACTATAACAAGCCAAAAGAACCCCAAGTTGTTTATTATTAATATATATAACCTTAATTAAGTCATTTGGTTGAACCTGAGATTTTTAGGAATAAAATAAAACTTAATAATATAATATTTGTTTTAAAAACTATTTTATGTCAATTTTGACACTATTTAGTAATTGATTTTTTGTAAAATTATAACAGAATTATTAGTTTGAAAAAAGATAATTAAATCAATAAAAACAAGTAATATTAACCTATACAATTAGTGGAATTCATAAAAAGTCTCAAATTACATTTATATTGGTATTTATAACATCAATTATGTCAATATTGCATTGATAAGATAATTACTGCATCATCGTTGTGTTATAATTAAATTAAATTATTTAATGACTAAAAATTATAAATAAAATACCATTATGTTGGAAATATTTTTATCCTTCTAATGAATATTTATAGTCGAATTTATCTTATTTATAACCCCATATTAAAAATGATTTACTTATTAAACTTTGATTTTAACTATTTTAACCCTTCTTTAAGTAAATTGATAATAAATGTCCTAATCTAATCCAAGTTTGCCTAAATGGTCATATTTTATTCCTAAGGTTGTTTTTGGTCGAATTACACTTATCCAATAGAATTAGGAAATGTGTTAGGATAATAATAATATAATTTTTACCCTTAATTACCCTATTTACTTTTAACCGTGGTAAATAAAAGTAAAAAGTTACTATTCACCAAAAAATTATTTTCATCTCATTGAACCACATTTTACTTAGTGACATCAACCGTGTCTCTCAGATTTTTGAAATTCCACTCACAAAAGCAGTAAAATTCAGTTTTATTAAATTTAGTTTTTTTAACTACCACTTAGTGGTTTCACTATTCATCAAAAATTAAAGTTTTCAGAAAAGTATCAAAATTTTACCCTAGGCTAATTTCGATATTCCGAACCCAAAAATGAAGTCCATTTTGAAAAATAAAATTTACAAAATTTCAAAAAGTGGTTATTACTATTCATAACGGCTAGTTTTAATAATATTTTAAAAGCATATCGTTGTTTAAGGAAACTCGGTATTGCGTACGACACAAGCTATCGAGGAAGGCCGTGGTTGCGTGTAAAGCAAGCCAAGCTAGTGGTGTGTATAGTGAAAGATTACTTTGATGATTTATAAAAACAAAATATTTCTCATAAAAGTCTCGAGTGTTACACTATCTCTCTGATGTACAACCTTACAAGATCATCAACACTAATGGTCTCCTTGATCGGTAAGAAGTGAACAACCTTTGTGAGTCTGTTAATGAAAACCCAAACTGCATCATTCCCACAAGGTGGACTTAGTAAAACTATCACAAAATCCATCGAGACATCATTCCACTTCCACTCGGGAATGGGTAACTGCTGCAAAATCCCTACTGGTCACTGATGCTCCGCCTTCATGTACTAAAAGGTGGAACACCTCATCACAAAATCAGCCGCATCTCTCCTTATACCTAGCCACCAATACTGATGGTGTAGATCTCAGTTCATCTTGGTGACACAAGGGTGATCTTCCCAAACCGAGGAATGAAAATACCTTAGAATCTCCTCACGTATGTCTACTGACACCCACACGCACCCATGAAAAAGTACAATCTCATCCTCTCATACAGTCCATTCAAGAATATGGCACTCTCCTGATACACTCTCTTGTAGAACAATGCCTTTAGAATATGATAGATGCATCATTCACACTCGATCAAGTAGTGTATAGATAATAGATATAGAATAAAGAAACGCCTGCCCCTTTCGGTCATGCACCTCCAAATGCATCTCAAAGAACAACGCCATAAGCGTTCACTCACTACTGGCCTCCAGAACAACCTGTATCTAAGTCCTCCTGATCAACGCATCAGCCACAACATTGTCTTTTCCAAGTGTGTAGGCTAGATCAATGTCAAAGGACTGAAGGTACTAAACCCACCTTCACTATCTCAAATTTAGGTCACACTGGGGAAAGATATACTTGAGACTTTTGGGTTTAGTGTACACCACAAAATTCTCTCTCAAAAGGTAAAGTCTCTAATAGTGAAATGCATGAACAACGAAAACCAACTCAAGATCGTGTGTTGGGTAATTATTATCATGTGTCCTCAACTTACATGAATCGTATGCAACGACACCTTCCCCATGTATAAAAACTGCTCCCAGTCTGATACCTGACGCATCATAGTAAACAGTATAACTCTTGACCGAATCTGGAAAAACTAGTATCGGTGCTGAAGTAAATCTCCCTTTCAGCTCCTAAAATACCGATTCACAAGAATCATTCCACATGTACTTCACACCCTTCTTAGTCAGGCACATCCGTGGCGCTTCTAAGAGTGAAATGTCCAGTATAAAATGTCTGTAGTGACCAGCTGACCCTAGAAAACTCCATACCTCAAAGAAATTCTTTGGATGCTCCCATGAAACTACTAATCTCACTTTCTATGGGTCTACTGATACACATGTATCTGATATAACATGAAACAGGAAGTGAATTTGGTCCATCCAAAAGAGGGATTTTGATGGCTTAGCATATAGTTGATGCTCTCTCAGTGTACACAAAATGATATCAAGATGGGTAGCATGGTCGTGTCAAGTGTGATAGTACACAAAGATATCATCCACAAAAACAACCACAAAGGAATACATAAATTTATGGAACACTCAGTTAATTAGTTCCATAAAAACTGTTGCTGTATTTGTGAGACCGATTGACATAACCAAATACTCGTATAGACCATACCTACTCCAAAAGGTTGTAAGAGGTGTATCTAATGGTCTAATGTGCAACTAATGATAACCATATCTCAATTCAATCTTTAATAACACTTAGGATCCTCGAAGATGATCAAAGAGATAATAAATCCCCAGCAACAGATATTGGTTCTTGACCGTCAACTGGTTCAGCTTCCAATAATCCACACAATGTCTGAGGGTACCATCATCCGTCTTCATCAATAGGATTGGTGAAACCTAAGTAGAAGTACTGGTTCAGATGAAAAATTATTACTATAACTCTTATAACTACTTATGGAGATCCTGTAACTCTGGTGTATCCATCCTATAAGGAGTAATGGACAGTAGTACCACTCTTGGTACAATATCAATAGAGAAATCTACCTCTTGATTCAAAGGTAATCTTGAATAGTTGTTTGGAAAGGCAAGCCTAAAAAAATCCACCAGTACAGGAAAGTCCATCCATGAAGTCCCCTAGTCATCCATATACAAACTATAAATCTGGGTTGTAACTCCTCCCAACCCATGATGCTCGGGTCTAACTCTGCTTGCATGGACATCCCATTCTCCCACATATAGAAAGAACCCACCCTATGGTTATATGAAACCCACCAAAAAACAATAGAATTCAAAAACAGTCTAGAAGGGAACTAACCGATCCATCCTGAGAATGATGTCATAGACCATCATCTCTAAGACATAAAGGTCCCATAAGAAGTGACGCCCACCAACCTCAAGAGGGCACTCCTTGAACTGATGTACACTAGCTGTTCTAGTCCCCAATGGTTTTTCCATCATCAAGATATCAACATAAATATAGATACAAAGCCCAAGGCTCTCCCCAACAGGCACAAAATTGAATCTATGGGAAGCTCATGTGTTGAAAAGAGAAGAAAATAAAACTGAGGCAACCATAATCCTACCTCTAACTATAGAGGGTCCGGGGTCCTTCTTCTACTGGGTCTGCTTTATTGCAAAATTCTAACCTATTCCACGACTCTGTGAATCGGTCTATGATCCCTAAGTTGATACACCCTATGGCTGTCGAAAACCCTATGTATGACTACTATAGGTAGGACCTGTACCTCGTTCTGAGCAGATGGATGAAATATAGTTCTCTGACTAATGAGAAAATGGTGGTCATGCTCTTGAACATAGAGTCATTGAAAAACCCTTATCATGAGCTTTTAGTAAGAAAAAATGATAGAAACACTGAAGATGACACATCTTTCTCTAGGATTGGAACTCAATTGGGTCCCCTGGGAAATGTGGCCTCATATGCCCACTCTTCCCACACTAGTAGCATACCACCTGGATACCTGAAGAAGTATCTCATCTACTCGAATATCCGCACATAGATTCCCTAAGACACTTCCTACTATCAGGCAGATAATTTCTAACTCCAGATGCCGAGCCTCCTGGGATCATATCTCATGAATCCCTCATGTTGTGCTCTGTAATCAGTGCCTGGTTGACTATAGAATTTATGGAAGTCATCTTGAATATGTTCATCTCAGATCAGATTTCATGCATGAGACCATCCTTAAACATCCTTTCCAGAAATTACTCATCACCCCCTCTAGAATGGTTGTGAAGACTTGCAGCTCTATGAGGTGAGAATAATACTCCATGACTGAGAGTTTACCCTACTCTAAACTCATGAACTCTTGGGCTTGGTCATCCCTAAAAGTCTCTGGGTAAAAGTAGTTATAGTAGGTCCACCAGAACTCATCCCAAACCACAACTCATTGGGTTCTTGTCTAGGATATCACATCCCACCTTCCCTTGGCGGAATCCCGAAGCATGTATGTAGTGATCTTTACCCTCATCTCTTCATGTGTCTCTAGATGCTCAAAGATAGACAACATGGATTATAACCATGACTCTACATCCTAAGCTCCTCCATCCCCTTAGAAATTGAGTAGAAGTTGCTGCAGAAAACCCCGCATCAACTCTGCCATTGATGGGGCAGGATGTGGTGCTCTCTAGAAGGTTTGCATAATCCTCATGAATCCTTCTCAAAAATGTGTATCGACACTTGTATTCCAAATGACGGTTGGTGATAAGACGAGCACAATGGGAGGATCTGCTGTTAGTCTGTAATCTACCATTTCCAGTGTCTGATCATTGCATTGTATCTGGCATACAATCAGATAACATCTCAGTGGAATGACTCTATAAGTTCAAGTGCACATGTTAGTTAAAGATTATCAAGGAATGAAACTTAGAAGTGCAGGAAAGAAATAGGAGAAATAAAACATTCATTTTTTTAAAACATTGTTACACAGTGTGTATACCCTCCACAGTATATGTTCCCTTAGATTTAAACATGGGAGTGTACTCCTACCAAAACTAGTTGTGTAACACCCCTACACACGATGTGTTCATCATGTGACACGACATGTACTTGAATTTTTCTCCTTGACTGAGTTCCTCTACATGGCTAAACCACACGGTTCCCTTAGAAAAAAACCACATGGCATGTTTATACGAGACATGATGTGTACTAGAAATATTTCACCAACCCAATTCATTAGTTATATGGTCAGATACATGGTCTCTACAACATGGTGTGTTCACTATAAACATGGCTTGTACCACTTAAGTTTTAACCACCCGTGTCATTAGTCACATGGTTGGATACATGGTCTTTAGAACACGATATGTACTCCAAGTACATGGCGTGTGCCACCAAACAATTATCAACCCCATGTATCTTCCCACACAGCCAGTCACATGGTTATGGAATACCCAATGTGTATATAAAGCATATGTCATGTACTTTAGAAATGTTGTTCCTTCCCGAACAGAAGGATACATGGAATGTATTAATCATTACACACTATGTATTCTAGGTTTTTCTTGATATTAAGCCATATAAACTACTCCAAAACCCCATCAAAACACTGAAATAAACATTAAAGTGCCCAATTCCGATCTGTGGTGGCCCATACTCCCCGCGAATCAATTCTTGGAATCATATTCATGTATATCACAAATTATAATAGTGCAATCAATCTCATGATTCACCAAATTCAGATCCATGGGGGCCTGTAACACCTCAAGGACCAAAGTTTGGCGCTCATTTAAAAGGAACTGTACATATTAGTAATAACCTATCATATATCAGGTATTCTATCAAGGAATCTATCACAACAACATGAATATCTACAAAAATATCTATCACAACAACATGTAATCAGTAATGTACCCTAAATGGAATGACTAGAATGCAAGACATGTGATCTATCGAAATTGCCTATATGATGCATGAGATGGAATACCCTCATCTCATCGGGCTGCAACAAAAATAGAACCTCAATAATATCAATCATAACATCATAAATCATGTGAATCACCCAACATTGAAATCAAATCAACTCTAATAATTGAAAAACTAGAAAATTGAAATAATCAAGGTAACTTGGCTTTTCCTTATACACAGGTTAGTTACTCATGGGAACAACTTATTACCAAATACCTATTTATTTCTATCCTTGTCAATAGGATCAAAACAGTAAGTCAAAGAAGAAAATATTTCCTCTGGTACCACTTTGTAACGTCCCAATTTAGGGTTTTGCCCAAATGTTCCCCATACCCAACTGGTCACATGGCCTCAAGCACATATCCCTGAATGGTAGAGGCTCCCGATGAGCATCAAGGGCCTTGGGTGTGATATTGGGGAAACTATTATCACATTAGTAGAGTAACACATCGGAATAACAATAATATATAGCAATAGAAACATTAATACCATACAATAAGCAAACAACTGAAGACTGAAAGTAAAAAAACAATTAGAGCATATAGATAATGGTGCATGCCACATATGTCTAGGAATGAATCCCAAAATGGAACAATGATCGAAATAAAGTACTAAACCAAGGTAAAAAAAATAGGTAAACTCCAGTAGCATCGCAAGCATCAGGTTAGTTCCATGCTCTCCAACTGCACAACCATCAAGTACCTGAAGTAGAAGGGTGATTTCCCATATCTATACCTGTAACAATATAATCTGGTTGGGCCCAAAAGCGTGACCCAAATAGTGTGTGAGAAAAATCCTAGTAGAAATCCACTAGTAGATCTGTGCCTAACTGTGAGTGAATATATATAAAGGAGGAAATATTAAAAATGAAGTAATAAACAAGGAAGTAATCAAAATTAAACAATCCTATAATTTCAACTACATTCATTTACATTTATTAATCATTTATCCAATCATTCACAAGAAATCCTCTAGTAAAGTTCCCATAGTCTAACCCCCATGGTTTTAAAAAGGCAAAGACTCTCTGAAGAAGCAATCACCATAAATTCTCCATGTGGTCTTTTAACAATAAATACAGACTCTCTGAGGAAGCACTCAACATCCATTCCCCATGTAGTCTCATAACGGTATATTATAGACACTCTGGGGGAGCACTCACATCCACCCCCTATGGTCTTACAATGTAAAAATTATAATAACACTCCGGGGAATCCCTCAACGTCAATTCCCCCTATGGTCTAACTACATGAGGTTCTCACACCCATGTGTAATAAAATCTTGCACAAACCTTATCTAGCAGCCAATGTAATATCAAATACTACAAGTATAATAATCTAAAAAGTATAACACAAGCATCTCATATAATATCAACTCCATCCTAACAATATTAGGCATGGAAAACAAAACATCCTAACAGGCAGTTTTAGACCCAACTGACAATATCCAAAAAGCATGGAAAAACACATCCATAAACAAGGTAATAAACATAATTCATAATAAAAACCCTTTTTCAAGAATACAAACCATGACAGACATCAATAAGGTTAAATTCCAAGAATACGCAACACCCTAAACTAGGTTATTTGGCCCTTTTTGCACATATAATCCAAAGACAACTACATAAAGGCACAAACCACCTACCTCGACATAGTATGATTAATATAGTTGAACCTCATCCATTGAATTCACTTAGAACATTTTAGATCTACAAAAAAGACAAAAATGCTCAACCTCGAATATCTCACGAAGGAAGAGAAAATAGAAGGAGAGGCTCTAGAAAAAGGAAGAACTCACCAAGTCAATTCCAATGAAAACAAAGGTGTTTTAATCTGAGAACATATGAAATATTAGTAAATTGGAGAAGAATCAGATATTCCAGTCACTCCTGGATGAGGCAGGGTTAGAAGAAGATGTCTTTTTGGATGAGATGCGTCCCCGGTCTGATTAGTCAAATAAAAATAAATTTACATGGCGTGTTTATTTAATGTACATGCCACGTACATGCCTTAACCGACTAACTCTTTAAGCAGTCTCCTGGTTTCCTCACATGGCCATGTTCTCAGCTATTACATGGATAGTTCACGGTTACATGCAAATACCGGGTACATGGTGCGTACTCCAAAGTACACAACATGTACTTATAAAATTTCCAAATTCTCCCCTCTTTCTCAAAAACACCTGATATCAAGATCTATAACTAAAATGAATATACCAGTTATTACCAATAATATTCCACCTACTTATTTAAAATGGATTTATAATTTCATGAAAAATATTTATTGCAACATACATTAAAATCTATTGAAATTAACTATGAAGAAAATGAACGAAAAAAATAAAAACTATAAAAAAATATTATTATAAAACTATAAAAATATAACACCAAAGAGTTCATAAAAATAACATAATAATAATTTAACTAGGGCATAAGTGATTATCATAATCAAGTGGAGACAAATATATCCCCAACCCACATGTAATTAACTATAAATCCTTTATCATTTTCTCATGATATTTATCCTGATACTTCTTAATTTTCCACTAGTCTTATGAATCTCAATTTAGTATATGTGTAATCCCTTAATTAAATGAAACATTATATTTAATTCTACTAAGGTGAAGGAGGATGATCCTATAAGGCCCCAGCCTTAAACCTTACTTAATCTTGAGTTATTACAGGATTACACATTGAGGATCTTTTCGGGTTTAGAGTTTTAGAGAATTAGATCATAAAACTTGCATTACATTCCACATATAAACAAAGTGGTTAAATAAATATAGTATTCTTCATTCCCATAAATGGAAACACATTTGAAATAAAACATGGATTATTTCTTGACACTTCCTTGACACTATCATCATATCATGTACCTTTCCCTTGACCTGTGAAAAACATTTCAAAAAAACTTGGGATGAGCATAAAAAGCTCAGTATGGGTTATAAAAAAACATGGAGAGGAAACATGAGTTCATATATACATAAGAATGAAATCATACTTTAACAATAAAACATAGGCACTTTAACATACCTCATAAAATCATGAATAAATCATAGAAATCATAAGACATAAAGGTAACTTGAGCCATTCATAACATTCTTACGTAGGGAGTAACCCTCTTGGTTACGTTTGGAATACCCATCACAGTATATTCCCTAAATCTCTTCAGATAAACCTTAATGTTTTTCTCCTTTGCGTTACCCAATGCATTGGAGAGCTATAACGGGCTCACCTGCCCTTAGTTTATCACGGAACCACCCGTCTTCATAATAATGCCCAAGAACCATAACATAATCATATCACATAAAACATGCATAAAGGAAACATAAAATTTCCACATTTCAATCACGAGATATCAATACAACACATTGATATAAAAACATTATGAAAACCATTTTCAATACCAAAATAAAATAAAAGTAAAACATGGTATTTATTTTTCTTTTAAAAATAAGGTATGGCTTGTAGAGGAAGCCGAAACTCAAATAACGGTCACGACGACGGAGAAGTCGTTGTCACCGAATACGTACGACAAAAACATTCCCTTTTTCGTTTAGTAAACGCTTCGTATAATAAATAATCCTTTTGAATAAACTTAAAAGTCAAAGGGGTTTATACACCGTATAAAAGAAAGTTGTGTATAAAATAAAATATGCCTCAACGAAAGGAGATTGAGACGAAGTCCCATACCTCGTATCCGACTTGACCCGACCGTTCTTTAATCTCCCGAATAATATACTTGTGTTAATCTATACTTTATTATGAATCTTTTTCAAGTTCATTATTCCTTTTATACCATTTTATGAACATCATGTAATCATTTAAGTTAATAATGTTCATTTTTTCGGTATTTGGTTCTTAAGTCAAAAATAGACTTCTTACACTTACATGTTGTTAATTTGGTCAAAGGTTCATTATATCCAGAATGATATTAATTATTTGGATAACATATATATCATATATATTCATCATATACATGTATTTATAATATTACATCACATTTAGAGGTAAGAAATGAAATTCACCGTTCATGGAGACGGTAAGCCGTACGTACGCATGAACGCTACTTCCATTTCTATTTCGTATTTTCTAGAATGGAATCATAATGATATAAGAGTATATTATAATTCCAGTATAATAACATATATAATATCATTAACTTTATCCTTTACACATCCCACATATGGTATTAACGAATCAAATCACTTTCAGGGGGCGGTAGTCCGCACTTCCTAAAATGAAGATATCGCGTTTACCCATAATGGAAACCATAATGGTATGCCCAAAATGAAAAAAAACAGAAGAATAAGGAAACAATAAACATATTATATATCATATATAAAAATAGTGACATCATAATGGCCACCTTTGAAGGTGTTAAATGAGTATTGAACAATCATCGTTTCGGGAGGCAGAATTTTTCCATCCACGGAAACCGTATGTTCTTTAACCATTTGATGTAGTTGTGTGAGAGTTTAGCTCAAATAAATATTATAACAAAATCCTATTATATTGAAGATACTGTTGTTGTTTCAAAATAAGTAAATAAAAAGTGTTTAGGGGGTTGGAGAAACAAAATAAAACAAATGAACATGAGAGAATGAATTGCCCTAAAAAGTGTAACTCCTTTTGATTTGAGCCTAAAGGATTCCTTTGAAAGGATTATTCCCAAAGGGAATCCTCTAGGATGAGGAGAGGGATGTGGAGAGAGTAAATGGGCAGGGGTTGGCCGAGCCAAAGGCTTGAGGAGTGTGTGAAATGAGGTAGAGGTGGGGGCCTTTTATAAGAGGAGAGGAGGGGCACTTTTGGAAAGTAAAGAAATATTACTTTATTTGAAAATGTGTTTCGGTTTTAAAAGGTACCACATTCATATAATTTGTGGATAAGGTGATAAGGGTTCGAAATAAACTCATCCAATTGGTTTTGGACATGTTTAGTTCATAGATTTTACATTATCTTTCCATTTTATTTAAATCGTCAAATAATGATGTCATCACTGCATCATTATTATGTCATAAATAATTTAATTTATTTAATGTCTAAAAATTATAAAAAAATTACTGTGATTTAGGAAATCGTTTTATCTTTCCAATGACTATTTATAATAAAAAATCGGATCGTTATAACCCCATGTAAAAATTGTTTTTGTAAAACATATTATGTTTGTGTCATTTTTACTTTTACATTAAATAAAAAGTAATTTATGTCATTTCCCAACCAAAGTGTCTCCATGGGGTCCCCAAGTTGACCCATGGATTGTCTTGGTCGGACATGACACAAAAAATAAGGTTGGTACATGTTTCTACGTCATTTCATATTATTAATGCATTATTTATACCTTAAACTACCCTAATTACCACTAATCGCGATTAAGAACTTAATAAGTTACTATTCACCAAAAAATTATTTTCATCTCATTGAACCACATTTTACTTCTTAATGACAACCATGTATGTCATATTTTTTAAATTAAAAACACAATGATGGAAAAAATTGATTTAAACGGAAAATCAGTCTTTATAAGTACCACTTAGTGGTTTCCTTATTCATCAAAAATTGAAGTTTTTCAGAAAATTACCAAAAATTCACCCTAAGCTATATTTGATATTCCGAATTCAAAAATGAAGTCTATTTTAAAAAATTCAAAACATATAAGTCACATTAATTAATTTAATAATTAATTCCCGTCGTTAGAGAAAATAGCGTGTTTTTATGAAACAATAAGTATCAAAAGATTGACACTAGTTTGAGTCCAATTTCAAAGTGAAATTGATTCAAATGACAACCATTGGATTAAATGGTAAAAATATATTCATATTACACATTAAGACTAATTCAAAAGATAATCTAATCATATAAATAAATTAGATTAAAAAGCAGTTTTGATGTAAAATGCAGTATTTTTCACTATTCATTTAAAAATGAACATTGTCAGAAAAATACCAAAAATTCACACAAAGTAAATTTTGATGTCCCAATCATAAAGAATAAGTTTATTTTGACAAAAATAGTTTATAAAATTGTCAAAAGATAGATTTAAAAAGGGTTTTCCATCATAAGGCAGTAAAACAATCTTTTAAGAATATTAGTGTATTCCATGCTTAAGATTGGATTTATTTTCATTTTAAGCCTCTAAAACACTATATTAATCATTAATAGACATAGATAAAAATATGTATTATTAATTACTTACTTGGGATGTTACATCCTTCCCCCCTTTAGAAAATTGCGTCCCCGAAATTTATTTACTTATCGAATAAATGGGGGTACTTATCCCTCATTGCATTTTCAGATTCCCATGTTGCCTCTTCAATCATGTGGTTTTTCCAAAAAAAACCTTTACCTGGTGAATCACCTTATTATGTAACACTTTATCCCTGTGGTCAAGAATCTGGACTGGTTTTTCCTCATAAGATAGGTTCTCTTCCAGCTGAACTACTTCTGGACTCAAAACATGAGATGGATCTGGCATATACTTTCTCAACATCGAAATGTGAAAAACATTGTGTACCTGAGATAAACTCGGAGGTAAAGCCACTCGGTATGCAACTGATCCAACTCTCCCCATAATTTCGTATGGTACAACGAACCTTGGACTCAACTTTCCTTTCTTACCAAATCTCATCACACTTTTCCAAGGAGAAACCTTGAGAAAAACATGATCACCTATCTCGAAAGATAGATCCTTCCTCCGGTTATCCACATAACTCTTCTGCCTGCTCTGAGCTGTTCTCATGTGTTTCTGAATCAGTTGAACTTTTTCTTCCATCTCGTATACCAATTCTGGTCTCATCAACTTCCTTTCACCCACTTCATCCCATAAAGCTGGAGTTCGACACCGCTTCCCATATAATGCCTGAAATGGTGCCATCTGTATACTGGAATGAAAACTGTTATTATAGGAAAATTCAACCAAAGAAAGATGTTGGTCCCAACTTCCCTGATAATCCATAGAATAATCTCGTAGCATATCCTCCAATGTCTGAATTGTTCGTTCTGACTGCCCATCTGATTGAGGATGAAAAGCTGTACTAAAATTTAATTCAGTACCCAACGACTTCTGAAGGCCTTTCCAAAAGTTAGAAGTAAACCTGGGATCACAATCCGATACAATGGAGAGAGGAACTCCATGTAACCTGACTATCTCTTTAAGATACAAACTGGAAAGTTTATCTTGGGAAAAAGTATCTCGTATAGCAAGGAAATGAGCAGATTTGGTCAAGCGATCAACAATAACCCAGATTGCATTATTACCTCGAGATGCCTTCGGTAATCCAACAACAAAGTCCATGGATATATCCTCCCATTTCCACTCTGGCACTGGTAATGGCTGAAGCATCCCTTTCGGTAACTGCCGCTCTGCTTTAACCTATTGACATGTCAAACACTTCACAGTAAAATCAGCAATGTCTATTTTCATTCCATCCCACCAGTAATACTCCCGCAGATCTCTATACATCTTAGTACTGCCCGGATGAACTGAAAACGGAGAACTATGAGCTTCACATAACAACTCTCTCTTCTACTGTGAATCACAAGGCACACACAAACTCTTCCCAAATCTCAAAACACAATCATTATCAATGTTGAATTCATGCAACTTACCTTTCTGAACCAACTCTACCTTTTTCTGCAACTCACTGTCTTGCTTCTGTGCTTGCTTGATTCTATCTGATAGAGATGATCTCACTGATACCTGAAATAGAACAGAAGGACTTCCTGAACCAACAACTTCTATGCCAAAGTTAATCAAATCCTTAACCAAAGGATCACATTCCAAACGCAACATTGTTAATGAAGCATTACTTTTTCGACTCAAAGCATCATCCACTTTATTTGCTTTTCCCGGATGGTAATGAATTGTACAATCATAATCCATGATTAATTCTAGACATCTCCTCTGTCTCATGTTTAATTATTTCTGAGTGAATATATACTTTAAACTTTTGTGATCGGTATATATTTCACACTTTACTCCATACAAATGATGCCTCCAAATTTTTAAAGCAAAAATAACTGCAGATAATTCCAAATCATGTGTAGGGTAATTTACCTCATGAGTTTTCAACTGTCGTGAAGCATAAGCAATTACCTGATCATTCTGCATTAGGACGCAACCAAGTCCTTTCAATGAAGCATCACTGTATATAAAAAAATCACCATTCCTGGAAGGTAGTGCCAAAACTGGAGGATTCACCAATCTTCTTTTCAATTCTTGAAAACAATCATCACATTCTTTTGTCCAGATAAACTTAACACCCTTCCGAGTTAGCTTAGTCATTGGACTAGATAACCCTGAAAAATTTATAACAAACCTTCGGTAATTTCCCGCCAAACCAAGGAAGCTACGAATCTCAGTTACATTTGTGGGTCTTGGCCATTCTTCCACAACTTTTGTTTTTGCAGGATCAACAGTTATTCCATCTTTAGAAACAATGTGACCATGGAAAGAAATTTGTTGCAACCAAAACTCACACTTGCTGAATTTCCCATACAGTCTATTTTATTTTAAGGTTTGCAAGATAACCCTTAAATGTCTTTCATGCTCCTCTTTACTTTTAGAAATCACCAAAATGTCATCAATGAAAACCACCACAAACTTATCCAAGAACTCATGGAAAATTCTATTCATTAAGTCCATGAATACAGCAGGTGCATTGGTTAACCCAAAAGGCATTACTACAAATTCATAATGGAAATATCTCGTACGGAACGCGGTCTTCGGAATACTTGCCTCCTTTACCTTCAGCTGATGGTACCCCGATCTCAGGTCAATCTTTGAAAAAAACTGAGCTCCCTGGAGCTGATACAACTTCATTTGATGGCCCGAAATCTGCTGAAGTAGTTGCAAAGGATTTCACCACCCCTTTCTGCTTGTAGTCTAACTGCTTCCCATCACTCAAGCTCTTTGTAGGACACTCATTTTCATAGTGACCCATCTCATTTCACTTAAAACATTTCACTAACTGTAAATCTAATTTTTTCTTACCTTCACCTTGATCCTTTTCAGTGCAATCACGAGCCTTATGTCCCATCTTACCACATCGGTAGCACTTTCCAGAATTAAGAAGACATTCCCCAGCATGCCTTTTTCCACATTTATCACAAACTGGAAACTTAGTTCTCTTACCATCAGACTTTTTTGAAGAATTCTTACCTTTCTCCTGCCACCTCGGTCTCTTCTTCTGCTCGTTGTTATAGAACACTTGGTCATCGGCAAACTCCATTTCCACATTGTCAGCACATTGAACAAGATTTTCATAACTTTTAAACTCACGAGAAGCTAATGCCCTTCGATATTTTGGCTTTAATCCTGAGTAAAAACGATTGATTTTACTATTAAGGTCTCGGATAAAATTTGGAGCATACCTTTCCAATCGAGTGAACCTTTCTTCATAGGCAGCCACTGAGTCTTCCTCTTGCCTCAATTCCAAGAATTTCTTTTCCATATTATGTTGAACAGCCTTAGGAAAATACTTCTCAAGAAAAATACCTTTGAATTCATCCCAGTCAAGAGCATCAATCTCATCGGCGTCCCTGATATTTTTAACCATAGACCACCACTGATCTGCTTCACCCTCCAAACGGTAAATAGCAAGACTAACCTTTTTATTGTCTGAACACCCCATGACATAAAAAATATTCTCTAGTGCTTTAATCCACCCTTCAGCTAGCACAGGGACAGATGATCCTCTGAATGATGGGGGATGTTTCCTCATGAAATGTTCCACCACTGACATGTTCCTCTGCGGTTGGTCTGGCTGATCTCGTGCAAGGATACCACCACCATTTATCGCTTGAGTCAACTGCTCCATTACTGCAACAAACTGTTCAGTTCCTATTCCGACCATTTCTGGATGCTGATTCGGAAGGTTATTTCTTTCTGTATGCCTTCCTAGCACTGCTTCCCTGTTTCCTCTGCGGAAAACCATTCTGAACAAACATGTCTTAGATGAAGCAACATGGTAATCTTCAAATGCTATATCATTTCAAAAAAAATATTTGGATAATCATTTAATAGAATTCTAACTCCTAAAGTTATCTAAACCGACCTCTGATACCAACTATAAGGCCCCATCATTAAACCTTACTTAATCTTGAGTTATTACAAGATTACACATTGAGGATATTTTCGGGTTTATAGTTTTTGAGAATTAGATCATAAAACTTGCATTACATTCCACATATAAACAAAGTGGTTACATAAAGATAGTATTCATCATTCCCATCAATGGAAACACATTTGAAATAAAACATGGATTATTTCTTGACACTTCCTTAACACTATCATCATATCATGTACCTTTCCCTTGACCTGTGAAAAACATTTCAAAAAAACTTGGGATGAGCATAAAAAGCTCAGTATGGGTTATAAAAAAAACATGGAGAGGAAACATGAGTTCATATATACATAAGAATGAAATCATACTTTACCCATAAAACATAGGCACTTAAACATACCTCATAAAATCATGAATAAATCATAGAAATCATAAGACATAAAGGTAACTTGAGGCATTCATAACATTCTTACGTAGGGAGTAACCCTCTTGGTTACGTTTGGAATACCAATCACAGTATATTCCCTAAATCTCTTCGGAGAAACCTTAACGTTTTACTCCTTCGCGTTACCCAATGCATTGGAGAGCAATAATGGGCTCACCCGCCATTAGTTTATCACAGAACCACCCATCTTCATAATAATGCCCAAGAACCATAACATAATCATATCACATAAAACATGCATAAAGGAAACATAAAATTTCCACATTTCAATCATGAGATATCAATACAACACATTGATATAAAAACATTATGAAAACCATTTTCAATACCAAAATAAAAGAAAAGGAAAACATGGTATTTATTTTTCTTTTAAAAAGAAGGTATGGCTTGTAGAGGAAGCCGAAACTCAAATAACAGTCACGACGACGGAGAAGTCTTTGTCGCCGCATACGTACGACAAAAATATTCCCTTTTGTCGTTTAGTAAATGCTTCGTATAAAAAATATTCGTTTTGAATAAATGTAAAAGTCAAAGGGGTTTATACACCATATAAAAGAAAGTTGTGTATAAAATAAAATATGCCTCAACGAAAGGAGATTGAGACGAAGTCCCATACCTCGTATCCGACTTGACCCGACCGTTCTTTAATCTCCTAAATAATAAACTTGAGTTAATCTATACTTTCTTATGAATCTTTTTCAAGTTCATTATTCCTTTTATACCATGTTATGAACATCATGTAATCATTTAAGTTAATAATGTTCATTTTGTCGGTATTTGGTTCTTAAGTCAAAAATAGACTTCTTACACTTACATGTTGTTAATTTGGTCAAAGGTTCATTATATCCAGAATGATATTAATGATTTTTATAACATATATATCATATATATTTATCATATACATGTATTTATAATATTACATCACATTTAGAGGTAAGAAATGAAATGCACCGTTCATGGAGACCGTAAGCCGTACGTACGCATGAACGCTACTTCCATTTCTATTTCGTATTTTCTGGAATGGAATCATAATGATATAAGAGTATATTATAATTCCAGTATAATAACATATATAATATCATTAACTTTATCCTTTACACATCCCACATATGGTATTAACGAATCAAATCACTTTCAGGGGGCGGTAGTCCGCACTTCCTAAAATGAAGATATCGTGTTTACCCATAATGGAAACCATAAAGGTATGCCCAAAATGAAAAAAAACAGAAGCTTAAGGAAAAAATAAACATATTATATATCATATATAAAAATAGTGACATCATAATGGCCACCTTTGAAGGTGTTAAATGAGTATTGAACAATCATCGTTTCGGGAGGCAGAATTTCACCATCCACGGAAACTGCATGTTCTTTAACCATTTGATGTAGTTGTGTGAGAGTGTAGATCAAATAAATCTTATAACAAAATCCTAGTATATTGAAGATACTGGTTTTGTTACAAAAGAAGTAAATAAAAAGTGTTTAGGGGGTTGGAGAAACAAAATAAAATAAATTAACATGAGAGAATGAATTACCTTTAAAAGTGTAACTCCTTTTGATTTGAGCCTAAAGGATTCCTTTGAAAGGATTCTGCCCATAGAGAATTCTCTAGGATGAGGATAGGGATGTTGAGAGAGTAAATGGTCAGGGTTTGTCTGAGCCAAAGGCTTGAGGAGTGTGTGAAATGAGGTAGAGGTGGGGGCCTTTTATATGAGGAGAGGAGGGGCACTTTTGGAAAGTAAAGAAATATTACTTTATTTGAAAATGTGTTTCGGTTTTAAAAGGTCCCACATTGATATAATTCATGTATAAGGTGATACGAGTTCGAAATCCACTCATCCAATTGGTTTTGGACATGTGTAGTTCATATATTTTACATTATCTTTCCATTTTATTTAAATCGTCAAATAATGATGTCATCACTGCATCATTATTATGTCATAAATAATTTAATTTATTTAATGTATAAAAATTATAAAACAAATACTATGATGTAGGAAATATTTTTATCTTTATAATGACTATTTATAATCAAAAATCTGATCGTTATAACCCCATGTAAAAATTATTTTCGTAAAACATATTATGTTTGTGTCATTTTTACTTTTATATTAAATAAAAAGTAATTTATGTCATTTCCCTACCAAAGTGTCTCCATGGGGTCCCCACATTGACCCACGGCTTGTCTTGGTCGGCCATGACACAACCAATAAGATTGGGACATGTTTCTAGGTCATTTCATATTATTAAAGCATTATTTATACCTTAAACTACCATAATTACCACTAATCGCGATTAAGAACTTAATAAGTTACTATTCACCAAAAAATTATTTTAATCTCATTGAACCACATTTTACTTCTTAATGACAACCATGTATGTCGGATTTTTGAAATTCAAAACACAATGATGGAAAAATTTTATTTAAACGGAAAATCAGTCTTTATAAGTACCACTTAGTGGTTTCACTATT
Source organism: Viscum album (assembly GCA_963277665.1). Taxonomy (NCBI): domain Eukaryota; kingdom Viridiplantae; phylum Streptophyta; class Magnoliopsida; order Santalales; family Viscaceae; genus Viscum; species Viscum album. The sequence goes on from OY728142.1 coordinate 890,466,964, forward strand.
CATCAAAAATTGAAGTTTTTCAGAAAATTACCAAAAATTCACCCTAAGCTATATTTGATATTCCAAATTCAAAAATGAATTCTATTTTACAAAATTCAAAACATATAAGTCACATTAATTAATTTAATAATTAATTCCCGCTATCAGAGCAAATAGCATGTTTTTATGAAACAATAAGTATCAAAAGATTGACACTAGTTTGAGTCCAATTTCAAAGTGAAATTGATTCCAATGACCACCATTGGATTAAATGGTAAGAATATATTCATATTAAACATTAAGGCCAATTAAAAAGATAATCTAATCATATAAATAAATTAGATTAAAAAGCAGTTTTGATTTAAAATGCAGTATTTTTCACTATTCATTTAAAAATGAACATTGTCAGAAAAATACCAAAAATTCACACAAAGTAAATTTTGATGTCCCAATCATAAAGAATAAGTTTATTTTGACAAACATAGTTTATAAAATTGTCAAAAGATAGATTTAAAAAGGGTTTTCCATCAGAAGGCAGTAAAACAATCTTTTAAGAATATTAGTGTATTCCATGCTTAAGATTGGATTTATTTTCATTTTAAGCCTCTAAAACACTATCTTAATCATTAATAGACATAGATAAAAATATCTATTATTCATTACTTACTTGGGATGTTACAGATCCCACCTGATATCCCTTCAATCTAAAAGGTGATATCACTTTAGTACTATAGTAACTAGTCAATGTTGATCATGGATCAATAATGATCACCCAACCTTATTCAATACCGCTTCTCATTTTTTGTATTCAATCCCCCACATTAAAACATGACTCGAATAAGTACCTATCCCCACCATCTATCTTAATAATATCTTAATTATTCCAATAAATCCCAATAAAATATGTATCCTTGAAATGGATAAATAGAAATAAACAGGAAAAAATTTATTAAGTTAATATGTTTTTTAAAAAATACTGGCCATAATATATAATTGTCTCACACCAGCAATCTGTGAAGTAGTACTATAAATGTATATCCTATTGTTGTCATAAAACTCCATAACAACATGATTAATCATATACTATATAAATCTATAATATACATTTAGTATTATATATATATAGGTGTGTGTATGTGTTTAATAATATTAATTACCAACTACTAATGATGTTTACTAAAATTATGAATCTCATATCTATGTGTGACATTAGGTCTTCCATGTTTCCATTGTTTGGAAAATAATCTCATCATGAAATTCTCCCATATCAAGTAAGTGTACAATCCCTCACAATCCTAGGTGATGATAAAATCAAGTTGATTACACACACAAGATTCATAAAAGATATTCATATATTCTCTCTTCATAACTCTCTTCAGAATGTTATGTATAAACAGGAAAAAACAATCATTCATGCAATCATATCATTCCTTAGAAATAGAGTATCTCATGCTCTCATCAACATGAAAACAAAAAATTTACACATATTTAAAAATATAGTAAATTATAAATTAAATAAATTTAAAATAAAATTAATTTAAAATAAAAATCATTATATATTTACATAATATCTAGTACACTAACATATGATGACACACGTCATTTGGATCCTAATCCTACTAAAACCAATAGAGTAGAAAATATTTTATTATAATAGCACTATCCTAGACAACGACTATAGATAAAAAACTATAAAATTATGAATAATAAGTAAAATAATTAATAAATTAAATTAAATAAAAAATTAAATTAAATTCTTATTTTGACATACTTCCTATGATAATGATTAATATTATGAGATGGACACAACTCAATAATAGGATATGAAATTATTAATCATAAAAGGCCGTGACCCCTCGTACTAGCTATTGTCACATCAGCACCCTAAAAATGATGAAATAATAGGCACATCACTAGGGAGCTCATAACTAATCAATCTATGAATCATCTGATCAAATCTCTCTTGATACATATTAAACATATGATTTATTTTATAAAAAATAATTCATTCTATATAAAAAGATAAATAATTTAAAAATCATAAAACTGTTCTTTAACAACAAGGAGGAAACAATATTTCTTGAAAATAATTTTTAATTCAGATATCAAAAAAAGAAAACTAATAATATTTATTAGAAGAAAATAACATATGCTTATTATTATAAAATATATAATTAAATACAATGTTATTTATATTTATAATCATATTTATATTCATCAGTGTAAATGTATTAATCTTCATCCTCAACATCTTGATTTTAAATACGAGCATTAATGTCATCATCCCTCATTATTTCAAATTCTTTGGATATATCATTAACGTTATTAATATCAATGACCCTTAACTAAGGGGTGTCATCATTTCTATCTATATATCATTGATTAAGATACGAATTTGAAAATGTTTCTTTAAAAATTTAAATATTTTTTACTTCCACAATACCAATTTAATTTTACAAAATCTAAGTCTTGTGATATTTTATTTTTATTACACTTCACCAGTCATTTAGATCTCTCAAAATAGAATTTTATTTTTTTATATTAAACATGATATTTCTAATGTGTTAGTATAAATTGCTCAATTTCATTAATAATACTATTAAATTTAGTGGAAACTAATTAATGTTCTGGATGAATACTCAATCCTCGATCAGTATCAAATCAATGACATATATAGATTATTACATAATAATATTCTAGATAAAATTACCCAATTATTTCAACCAAAATTTCATAAAATCCAAAATCACTTTATTTGTGATATATTAATTTTAAATAAATACCATTTTTCATTTATTTTTTTTGATTCATCATATGACCATGTATAAAATCAAAATCCATTAACCAAATATGAATTATATGATTTAACCAATTTGAATTGTGTGTTAATCAGTGCACATAATTGAAAATTACTTATATTTCCATGTTGTGTTAGCTAAAAAAATAAAAAAATAACAATAGAAAAAATATAAAAATAGATTTTATATATTTGACAGTAAAAAAATCCACTTACCTATCATTTAAATAAATAATATTTTTTTTCAAACGTTCTTCATGAGATTCTAGTGTAAATTTTTTGAATTTTTTTATATGGTCATCATATAATATAAAAAATAATTATTAAAAATTTACATTAAAAAATATTTAATATATATATATATGTATCACATACTGCACAAATTATGTCATTTATTCGTAATTGAGAATAACATATGTATGAAATATGTACTGTTCTTTAAATTTACAATACTTTTAGTATATAATTCGACTTTGGGACTACATCATATATAGTTACACTATCCCTACATAATAAAATTAACTCATCAATTAGTAGCTTCTATAAATTTTCGATATTATTTATTGGATATCATATATAGTTCATTAATCAACATCCAAGGAGGTAAGATGAGTGGAGGCATGAAAATAGGAAAATAATAATATTAATTTTCTTAAAATAAAATGAAAAAATCCTTCAGTAAAAATAACTTATTGTACGTTATGCGATTCCAAAGTAAAAGATATATGTACCTAATCAAAGTGTTTCCATGAATCACCATTACAAGGATGGTTTAAGATTTTACTGATAGAAATATTTTATTTACTCTATGTCATCAATGTAGTTCTATTGTAGGAGATAAATATGTACCATAATCTTGGTGTAATTATAAAATAAATCAAATTTTTAATAAGAATAATTCTAGACTATATTTTTTTGTAAAATGTTATACCTCTATTTTCCACATATTGTAAAATTAACTAGAAATGTATATTCACTATAACATAAGATGAAACCCGTTTAATATTTATACATATTCAGATAACTAAGACTCAAATTATGAATTAAATTATTTATTTTATAGAAATTTTAAAGTTGTCTATTTCCCCTAAGAAAAAAATATTTAACAACAAAATATATTTGATTAAAATAAATATTTTATATTCTAGAATAATATTTAATAGCCATATTTTATAACAGGTTCAAATTTTTTTATCTCTCATCGAGAATATAATTCCACCTTAGTAAATTTAAATGAATGATAAAATTATATGGTTTGAATTGAGGATCTGAATTATTAATCTATGTTTTTCTTTACAGAATAGATGGTCTACTAACTTTATGTATTGGATTTTGAAATTGTGATGAATCTGGACCCAAAAAATGATTTCTTCTTCATTATTTCATTCAAGATGTTGATATCAAAAAATATAATCAATTTGAAACCAAATTAAAATAGATAAACCCAACATTTTTATATATTTAAAATCTCATACGATGATATTTCTTACTCTTTCACTGAATTTTCACTTTTGAGATAAATTTTGAATTTGATGATAAAAATAATATAAACCGTTATACACACTCAATTTAGATAGGATTTCTTCCAGACCTATGGGGATTTCAGTGACGATTTAGCCAATCATTATATCATAATTGAAACTAGTGTCTATTTCCAGGGTCTATAGTTTTCTAAAAAAATAACTATAATTAGTTTATTATATAAAATTTTAAAAAAGTATTATAAAATTTATTTTCATTGAATTAATAGTTAATTATTTTTTATAATATATTTTATAAAATAATCTTACTCAAATATTATTATAAATTTATAAATTTATAAATATTAGAAGGGAATGGGTGGCAAATACAACAAAAAATTTAAAATTTATAACAGGCCATGTGGGAAGTTTCATAGGTTGGTTATGATTTGGTGATTCATTATATACGAATCATAGGGAAAGTAGACAATTGTTAAATATGACTGTTCACCAACTATGGAACATTTAATAGACATTTGGGCATTCTGACCTACCAAAAAATTAGGACCTTCGAGTGACTAGGGCCACGAGTCTTTAATTTTAAGGGTCCTTGTGGATTTGTGTCATTCTTAAAGAGCATGGATGAGGATTTACACACTTTTTCACCTAGGTGCATGTGTATTTTTAGTTTTTAATTCCCTTTAATATAATAAATATAATAAAATTCAATAACATTGGTCGATATAAATTAATATTATAAATTTTCAGAAAATATTAATATTTATTATATAAACTAAATTAATAATAATGAATAAATATTTTTTTAGTTTTTTACTTTAGTAATTAGTATTACACTATTACAATTTTTATTTATATTATGAAATTTTAGTAATTTAGAAAAACTTATAATAATTAATGAATATTCATTTTTGCAATTTTTTATTTATATAAAATTATTTATATGTGTTTTTATTTTTCTTGATTATAATGATAATTTTTTATTTTAGATTAATATTTTCATTACTGAACCAAATCCTAGTAATTTATTACAAATTACTTATTATTATAATATTATAATTTTATAATTATAACTATAATTTATTCATTTCAGTATTGAGTAAAAAATTAAATAATTAATAATATTATTACTATCATATCTGAAATATTTATCTAATAATGAACACTAAAAATATTTAATTAATATTAAAATTATTAATATTAAAAAAATTACAAATTGAGCAATTAACAGTAATCTAATTGAATAAAAACTGTTTGATAATGTCATATAGAAATAAATAAATGAAATTAAGAAATATTTAAAAAAAATCAAAAAATAATTTCAAATTGATGCTTTGGTCACAACTAATAGATTTATAGTATATGATTTTTTTTTTGCGAAATTAGAAAATAAATTGAGAAACAAGAAAATTTTGTGAAGAAATAGAGGGTGGGGAGGGGAGGTGTGAACATGAATGAGTAAAGGGAAGGGGTGAGGGTGGGTGTGCAATTTGGGAGGGGTTTGAACTATATTTATATAAATTTTTTTACAATGGATTTTTTTTGTGATGGATTATTTTGTTTAAAAAAGCCTATTTTTGAACTCATTATGACAAATATTTTAATTTGTTGGGTATTAATGATGGGTGTCATATTTTCCCCAAAAATTAATCATTATAAATATTATTCCCACATATCCCAAATGAATTTTTAATGAAATATATCGATTTAAAATAATCTACTGTCACACAATTTTTGATAGACTAGTTTGTCTTTTACAAATAGATCCTTAATGAAACCCTATTCGTGATAATATGCATATTCCATTAAAAATAATACTTTCCTAAAAAGGGTATTTGAGAGGGAAATATATATTCCATCTCAAATAAGTTTCTCCTACAACCGCACTCACTTTTCCACAAAACAATACACTATAAATTTTGTGCCGAAACGAAAACCCATTTCTATAAATATATTTTTTACCACATACAAGATTTTCTATGAGAAAACCCCTCCATAAGAAAACATTTGTGATGGACCACATGTCAGTCACAATTGACCCCTAGAAAAGGTATAATTTTTTATAACATACCTTAAAATATATAATTATGAATATGTTGAATTTGAAGGATGGAATCCGTATTATAGAGATTGATCCAAGTACCATTGGGTTTCATTTTTTTATTGGAGGAAAAGGAAAATTTGTTTGGTAGGAGATTGGAGACATTTGAAAATCATCTGGCTACTATAAAAAGAATTTCAATAAATTAGAGGGTTTCATATTCATATTTTTTAAACTTTTATTGGCAACATAATGATTTTATAGTTTTTTGAGCAATGATATCCTTACTTATATACTACAAGTGGATAAATACTCTAAAATAGATGAAACTAGGGGTAATAACCATGAAATAAACATATTGGTTATTCACCCAGTCGTCACTCGATGCTAGATAAAGAGGCCAAACTACACCCTTATTTTGACACTCCTAGGGGATCTCTATTTGATGATTCTCTTTCCTATTACTGCCTCAAAAACAAACAAATTAATATTTTTAGATTCCTTCAGAAATATAAAAATTTAGATTACAAATAATAAGTGAAAACTTTAGGGATAAGTCCTAACATCCTAAAAAGTTCTAAAATTTTGGAAAAGTAAAGATTGTGTGATTTTTCAAGTAATGACATCCCTATCTGGATACTAAAAGTAGATACAAGCTCTGGTATAGAAACATCTAGGGGTAATAATCCTAAAAGGGGTATATTGGTTATTGACTCAATCATCACTCAGTGCATGAAATAGATCCCTATATGCACACTTTTTTAACACTCTTTATTTATTTTCATTTGATGACTCACATTTTATTCACTATACCAAAGTCATAGTAATTAAAATATTTAGATACCTTTATTTAGAATCCCCAAAATTAAAAGAGAATGTTTGAATATTTTAAAATATTTTTTTGTTATTTTTATGAGATATAATTAAAAATTAATTATTATTAATTAAAAAACATGGGTATATATCTTTATTATGATAGTCAATTAATTAATATTGAAAAAGGGATCAGTTATTATTGGAAACCAGAACATGTGGTGATTCTTGGGGATTGTGAAATTCTAGAATACCTCCAAAAAATACATTATTGATTAAAAATTATAGCTAACCAAGTTATAAAATTACTTATTTAATTTTTTTTGTAATTTAAATATTGGTTAGAGAATATATATTGTCCAACTATTAAAGATAAGGACTGGGAATATATTCTAATGGGTTAAGTACCAACCTAAAGATCAAATTATATAGTTGTATTTCATGATTTGTAATTTTAAATATGATTCATTGGTAGTATAATTTTATCCTTAGTATCCTCTAATACCTTTTCATATCCTCATGCTTCTTCATGTAATATAAAGATTGATGTTTTTAAGGAAATTTAATTTTATGAATTAGATTTTATAGTGGAAAATTCTGAGGATGATGAACGTTTTGAAAAATAGGAAGATTTTTGAGATTTTGAAAAAAAAGAAAATGTTAAAGATCATTTTAAGACTATATATTTATCATCATAATAACCAGTGAATTATCTTCCACCATTGTCATCGTGATAATGAAAAGGTATGGAAAGATTACTAGAATTTGATTGGTTAATCATTAATCCTAGCACAAGATTCCTAGTAATTATTAGTGGCATGAATCTAGGGTTGGATAGAGGTGTTATGTACATTTTACTAGATTTAAAAATAATGGAATCAATTAATGTTGTTCTTAAATAGTATCAAATTGGGTGACATTGAATTTATGTTATAGATGTATGAATGAGAGATTGTTATATAATTTGATGAAACATGTTAGATTCAAATTGTGAGTTGCACCTTTGAGTTATACATGATAACGATTCAAACTAATAGAGAATATCAATGTTTAATTGATACACATGTGTCAAACCATCCCCAACAAAGGGTTATATGATCATAGATACTGAATTCATTTAAATTAATTTTATTAAATTATAATATCATGTCAATAATTTAGAGTTGTTTTATTGGTGGACGACTTCAAACAACATTTTTTGTATCATATTTACTAATAAAAGGATTGAGTTTCATATAAAAGGATATCATGAAAGTAAAAGGGAAACTAGATAACTCTTATTATGTTTTACCACAAGTTATAGAGCTTTTGTTTCATAACAATAAGGTATTCTATCAGTTACACATGGTTCAATATTTTGTCCAATGAAATGAAGTTGATCGATAAAAGGTGTTCATTAATAAATTATTTTGGACACTGTGGCTATTTTCATTCATTGTAAAAATATTATCCATATTTATGGAATGTTTATATAGAAAAATTATACATGAATATTTTTGATTTTCGACACATAGAATGGAAATCATGCTCTAATGCCATTGTAATTCTATTGTTGAGAAGGTTAAAATCTCATCTTTGAGTTGGTTCCTTTCTTGATTATGAGAATTTAGGATTCATGAATATGTCTGTTTTTTAATCTAAATTATGTGATCAATTTTTTAGTCCTAGGGTCTTCAATAGAGAACACCTCATGCATACCATCGATATAGTGTTATTCAATTTGTATTAAACTTACAAAATATTTTCAAGGATGAGTAGGTGAAGAAATTAATCATCTATCATGGTATGTATTTAGTTTTTTATTTAAATAACGGTTCTAATTTAAATACGAATGTTATATGTATTATTATTTTTTCTTTTTTTATTTAGCATACTAACTTCAAAAACTGAATACGTAGGATAATTTCAAATGCATTCATTCAGATAAGCAATATTTATAAGACTATATGATGAAAATTCTAAAAGTTTAACTGATCTCTGAAATATAAAAATATGAAGTGAAAAAATAGATGAAGACTAACATTGTGGAATGAAGTAATAGTTTCTCTAAGAGAGCTTGAAAAATACCCAACACAAGTGATTATAAATATTAAATTATATATTAAATAGGTATATAGAACTTTATTTTAATTAATTATTTATTTAGATTGGACATTATGATTTTAAAATTAAATTTTATATCTAGTGAAATTAATATTCTATCACAGATTGAAATATTATGTGTAAAGAGGTAAATATGTGATATAGGGTCGAAATAGAGGTACATACTATGGGAACCATTTTCAGTCATAGATTCATAGTAATCTTCAATAAGAAACCGCATTTTGTATCTCTTCATTTGATCACGTTGGGAAAATAATTGAATTTATTAAGAGTCAGGATCCTTTCACTAATAATAGTGGTCACATGCCTATTTCTTTACTTGATAAATGTTACTATGATTGTGGAAATTTACTTGAATGATAATATCCGTATACATATTTCACTATAGAGTGTGCATCTATGTAGTTATCTTTTGAGTAATTTATCGATCATGTTTATTTATTGTAGAGTACTAGTGACTACTCCAGTTCTCTATAGATACATATAGGAGAATATAAAGATTTTAGCCCACTTTTTGATTCCCCTATAATTTTATTTAGAATAAATAGGTTGTGACTAAAAGAGAGTCCAAATTAAACTTGTATAAGAAATGAGATGGATTGGTGTAGTGAATGGTCATCTTCATGGAGGTATGGCTTATATGGGAAAGAAGGTCACACCCATACACATTGTCCTATAAATACAAGGAAATAATAAACAATCCACATGATTGATATTTCATTCTACATATTAATTTTATTTTGTTTGTACTAATGATTTAAATTTTTTAAATACAAACATCATATTATTTTATTATTGATTCTCTATATGAAGTTTCCATTATCTTATTCATTAACTCAAAGGATATTCCTAGAATAATATTAATTATTTAAATTCTAATAAATTCATTTTCAATTCAATGAAACTTTTACAACACTTTTTTGATATGAAACTAACAAATAAAACAAATATAAGTTACAAAAAATATAACTTCAACCACAAGAAACTTCACATGTCTTGATCCAACTGAATAATCAATCCACTGGACACCAGAACTAGCTTATCACACACCCAAGATGTATTCCTGATCACCTCATTCGGAAAAATAGGAATGAAACAACTCATACATCACTGATTAATAAATACATAAACATTTGAGAAAGATTTGGGCCACCAATGGGGATACATAAACATCCCATTAAAGGTAAATAATAACATAATCAAAAGGATTCCATAAACATGAGACCATTGGTTACTCTCTATCTCATGTGAAAAATAAAAATCACAAGCAACAAAATTTATACTATTTATTTTACTTTTCATTATCAAAGAATGAAATGACATATGATACCATTTTTTGGTATTTAAACATTTTTTCTCAAATAATTATTATGATTTTAAATATTTATATTGATAAGGACTTCAGACAATTACAACTAACTCATGTGTCACTGGATGTGATAGTGAGATAATATGTTTGATATCTTTTGGTTCAAATATCTCATTACTTCCACCATAAGAAAAATCATATAACCACAGATCCATTTCTCTAAAATACTATATTATATGGACTTTTAATCTGAGACTTCAATACCACTGATCATTATTTGATTACTTCACGAGTCAATAATTGGTGACTAGAGATACCCACCATTTCCATATTCCTAAGGGGATGATGATGATTTCATTAGAGTGTGTGTTGTAGGTGTGGGGTATTCCGATACATGGGATGCCCATTACAGGTGTGATTGTAGAATACTAATCTATATTCATACATTATTTACATTTAAATGACATCATTGGCCATCCATGAATCCTCTAGGGTTCCGGACAATGCAAGGGATGGATTGATGAAAATTTATCTCTGATTCTAGATGATTTTTATGAGGTTACACTGATTCGATACAAAGATTCATATATTATGTGGATAATTGGAGTCACATTGTGTGATGATTAATATATGACGTTAGTATACATGCTGTACTTTCCACTACTTGAGTGTATAGAAGGGAAAGAAACATACATTTGGGTGTTGTATTTATTATAAAAACATTATAAATACATATCTTTGGAATTCCAAGAAGATAAGAGATATATGGAATGATGTTGAATTCATATAAAAATGTGTGAATGGGGAAATTTTCCAAGCATCGATCCTAGGGTTTTTAACTAATTTCTTGATAAAATATTTCATGAATTTTATGAGGGAAAGTAATATGTTTATATTTTTAATTTGAGTTTTTTTAAAATTAATAGTGTTTTCATAAAATAATTGAATATTCTTTTCTCCCTATGTAGATTTAGGATCAACATTATGTACATACCCCAAGGCATAGTGTACAAATTTTTCCTAGGATTTATGACAGTCTATGAACAGATGATGTATGTTAAACCATAAATTTTTTTAAAAAAATAATTTTTTTATTAATTTTCTAAGATTTTATAAGTATAATTTAATTATATTTATATTCCCAATTTTGACTACTTTTTGAGTTTTCATTTCAAGTTTCCTAGAACCCATATACTGATGTTGTCCTAGTTTCACTTCCATTATATTACAAAACTATGGAAATAGAACATGGAGTGGTGGTTCCACTCATTCATTTTCATATTACTAAGTGGAACCAGTCATAAAATTTAATGTGATAGTTTGGGTGAATGTTGGACATCGCCAGTGCACCATGCTTCATTACAACACTGAACAATATTCTATTCAAGGTAGGCAAGCAACCGATTGGATACACTACCATGAAAAATACATTGAATATTAGGATATTCATTTTCAGTATAGTATCTTTTATACACATATATTATAATATGATTCCATCTATTGAATAATAAGTAGTATTCATATCGATACTATCATCACAATATCTTTTACCTTACATGGAATGAGACATGCCTTCAATATTTGGTATTTTTACTATTTTTAGATATTTATATTACAAAATCAATATTATATTTAATTTTATTTTATTTATATATATAGGGGTTACATCGACTTATATATATTATATATTCATGAGACGAGGTATTTTAAATCCAAAATTTAGTTCATGCATTTCTGGTGATTTTTGAATATACTCTCGAGTCCTTATATGAGAGTTTCTATGATGAGGTGTCTATAGAATATCCTGATCCACATGTTCCCACAGAGGCAACTAGAGATGATGATGTTCCTAAGGAGATTGTTGGGGATGATTCATAGTCGCTACCACCACCACAACTAGCATGAGAAAATAGGTGAGGATTAAGAAAAGGATAGGGCCAGTGATGCTACATAGAGGCTCCTACAAAGGATCTTCGACTATAAGAGGATACTGTATAGCTAGAATGGTATTCTAGATGAAAATATTGGGATTAAACATAGAATTAAGGATATCATGGGATTACTATACCTTATTTGACATATGAACTAGATATTATATGAAATATTTTCAGTACATGTTATAAATTATAACCTATAATGACTTCTTGAATACCCCATACCATTTTCATCATCACTATAGGATCCTATTGGGAACCCATACTTGTTCTCAGTTGAATACACATATTATTTCAAGGATTCCTCTTCCTGGTACATTGGAAAATCATCTGCCCAATACTATGAAGATTAACTAGAATCCAAACATGTTGAGGTTATAATATTAGAAGAGTGGTACATGGAGGTAGCACACTAAAAGGTTGCTTCTCTTATAGATGGATGACTAGAGTGTGGTAGACCTCACACCTAGAGTGGGTGTGAGATTCATACATCAGGTTGTGGAACCGATAGGTGATGATGTTTATTTATTTCCTATGAAAAACATTTTACTTATAAAAATATCTAATTTCTGAATTAATTTACAATCTTTTCATATTCAAAATTTATATACTTCCCCCTACTACATTTCGAACCTCATTATCATTTATTTATCATTAATATTATATTTATTACATTTATTTCATAAAATATGATATATTTATATGGATGAAAATTAAAATAAAATACATTAATATTGTGGTATACCAATTTAATCTTTATATTATTACCAATAGACATAATCATTATAAATAAAATAAAAGAATAATTGGGAAATGTATGAACAGTAATATAAACTTTTACACCACATATGATTGAATGAAATGACTAGGAGTGGAAATTATATAATATCTTTGATAGTATAGGGGTTAAAGAATATCATCAAGGGAAAACTCATGGAAGTAAGTGGATGTTTACCAAAATTGGATATAAAAAGAATGTATAAAATATTAAATCCAAAATATCTATATATTTGAGTAAAAATGTGGATAAAAATTTAAATAAAAACTACATGAATGTCAAATAGTCAAAGAAACACAGAGTAATAAGTAAAAAATAAGAAAATTTATACAATTAAACTCTCGCTACTCTAAGATAACATCCATAAAAAATATACTATGTAATTATTAAAAAAATAGACATATCCTTTGAATAACAATAAATGAAATAGAATACTGGAATTAAATATACCTATAATTGGGAATCCATGTTATTATAAATTCATATATATAAAACTACCAATTTGAGGACATTATTCCACACAATCAATTCAGATTAATTCATATTAGGAATTCATTTAACGATATCTTAACATCCATATTCACTTTATTTTCCTATATTTTCATATAAAATTTTAATTTAAATGTTATTATTCCATATTTTTGGAAACATAAATCTCCTTATATTTAATATATCTTATCACATTTATATTAATTTATTCATATTAAATAAATTACATAACCATTAATTACAATAACACCACACTATTTTATTTTAGAATCTATGTATTATGATTAAATTAACAACATATAAACATCTGATTAAATTTATAATATATTCATAACATTTGCAAAATATAAAATTTAAAAAAAAATCATAAAATACCAAAATGAATATATATATATATAATGAAATTTTATGGGGTTAATACATTTGATTCCTGTGCAAAAAAATAAAACTATTATATAATTATAGAATTTATAAAAAAACATTAAAAAAATTATTACAAAACATAAACTAAAATAACCTTAAACTAAAATATATTTATAAAAATTATAAAATGTGACATTAAAAAATGAAAATTAGTAATTGACTCTCAGTTATCCTAGATTCATAAAAAACCTAACCCATAAAATAAAATAAAACAATTATGAAAATATTTTTACCATATTGGTGATGTTTTGGGTATATTAGTCGAATGTGTAAAGGTTGCTCTTATTAATCGGGGAAAATTCCTAATGCTAAAAGAATGTATCTTTATCCCTTCACCTCTGACTTTGTATTTTTCCCTTAATTTTTCAGGTGGTAGAAAATTATTGAACATTTAATATGTCCATTTACCCATTATTAACTATCACAATAGTATTATTTGATATGTGGGTAAAGAGTTTTTGGTGAAGAATTTTAATTTAGATGGTATGGTTTTTCAATAATATGGCCCCTTGTAACATGTTAAATAATTTGTGGTTACAAATATATAAGGATCATATAGATTGGGAATGAATTAGATTTTATGATCTCCAATTATGCCATATAATTGGTTAGAATTTGGTGATTATAGTTTTTCAAGTAGTTTCAATTGAAGAGGGTTTCTGCATTGAACTAGTGGATGATGTAGGTATTTTAGATGAAATTAATGAGAATTTAATAATTATTCTGGACGTTCCTCATGTTTCATGGATACAAGAAACACACAACAATTTATAATACATAGTTGAGGACTTTTGAAACATCATAGGCCGAAGGATATCTTCCCCTAGATGTTTTTCAACTCACTTTATGTTACAAATTATTTAGAGTCAGAGTAAAATTGGGTTAGGAGTGTAGTGGATAGGGGAGAAAAATGTAATAATGGATTTTAATGAGGAGGAAAAATTACTAAAATTTCATTGAAACACTACAATGTATTCATTTTTTATCAGTGGTGGATTTTTTCAATGATAACTAAAATCACTGATAAAGGTTAACCAATATTAACACTAATTAGAAACACTAATTAATGCGGTCTTTTACCAGGAATAAAAAAATCAATGATAAAGGGATACTTTTATAAATTTGTTTTTGAGAACTAATAAAAGTAAGATCGTTACTCATGATTTTTTAGAACAAATAATGGATGTGTTTTATCAGTGCTGGTAAAAGATTTTATAAATAATTGAATTTATATATAAATTCATAAATATTTTTTATTATGATTTATATAAAATTAATTATCTTTATAAAGACATTATATATGTATATATTAATTTTTTTGGGAATGTATTGTCTCCACATTAATCTATGAATATTATTGATTTTGATACTCACAAATACCCTTGTTTTTTTACAAATGAGATTAATTTTAGTGTATTACGGTATATACTTCTTATCTTAATTATGGGATAAATTATTTGATTTTGTATTATGGATGTGTTGGGAAGTATTAGAAAAACAATATTCATACCCAACATTTGTCAGCATAAAGTATGGTTTGGATTAAGAACCCTATGTTTAGAATAAAACATCTAGATCATGAACCCTACATTATTGAAAATATATAGATCAAAAAAACTTTATTCAGATGAAACCCTTTGTTTAAGAAAAAAATTTATGGTTCCCCATCCACACTTTTTTAATTAGGTATACATTGTGAAACTTACTTTTGAAGTTAGTTTTTATGTTAAGGGACCCTACATTTGACTTGTTTAATGATAATGTTTTAAAATTATGATATTTTCTATGTTTTTTATAATGGTTTATCAAGAAGTAAGTATATATTAAAATATAATTTATGATTTAATTAATGTATAATATTCCATGAGTTACATCATTCCTATCTATATGGAATGCTATGGCTCTATCTGAGTGGTTTAATATTAAAATTTCATGATTTTTCAGGTGATATTCTTGAATCTGTTAAGACCGAAAGAAAGAATGTTTCTCTTGTTAAAACCAATAGTTTTTTCATTTTAAAAGAGTGATTATATATATATTTGAATATAAAAATTTTACAAAAGAAAAAAAATATTGAACATATAAATTATTATTAAAGATAGACACTTTTGAGTCACACATATTTTAATCTTGAACTATGTAAACTGCTAATTAACTCTTACTAATGATATTTTTATTTTTCATTTTTTATTGAAGTCCATTTTCAATAAGGATATATTTGATGCTATTATTTCTTGAAAACATTTTTCTTTGAAGAAGAATATCTAGTTTTTTAATTTGTTACTGTAACTATGAATGAGAATCTGTTTATTCAACCAAATCAATTTATGTTTATTTATTTGATTATCGGCTGCTCAGACTAAGTAGTGGTGGATTATTAGCTTTTTAGAATACAATATGGATTTTCAGTTCCTTGTGAAGGAACTATGTTTCTCTATAATAGCCTTATTATAAAGGTGTAAACTTCTTTTACTTAGTTGTTATGTTCTTTTGATAAGAGGGAATGTCTAGTGAAAATCACCAAGCTCATTAAGAGAGTGTTTGTTGCGTAGACAAGGGTATCTTTGTGACCCAAACAACTATAAATATTTCTATGTTATTAATCTCTATTTCTTTTATATTTAAATTACTAAAGGAAGAGAACATTTCATTTCTGAATAAATCATGAAGAAGGATAAAAAATTGAATATTTCTAGATTTATGAAAATAAAAATCCCCCCGTACACTGGTGTGACTTTGTATTATTCTAACCTAAAAATTGGTATCAAAGATGATCTTTTTTATGAAAGTAGATAATCTCTTGGAAGATCAATGAAAAAGTTATATATAAAGACATATGTCAATGATAGAACTGTAGGAAGGTATGTTAATGATTCATAATCCTTAATTTAATAGTGATAATTACGGATGCTAGAATGATTACAAGAAGATATGTTTGAAAAATATTTGATTCAATGTAAAAATGAATATTTTTACTCCATAAGATATACTTGAAAAACCAGAATCATACGATACCACCACAAAAGTTGAGTATTATATCAATTCAATATCAATGACATTATTATATTTATACTTGGTCAATATGAATTCAACAGAGTATCTGAATGTTCTAATTCCTATGAAATATGGAAAAATTTTAATGTTTCCTATGATGTAAATGAAAATGTTAAAAAACTAAGGTACACTACAAATAAGATGCAATTTAATACTTTTAGAAGGTATGATGAGGAAAAGATCACTCAGATGAATGGAAGATTGATAGAAGTTTTCAATAATGTCCATATCTTAGGAATATCAATTTCATAATCAAATCGTGTTTGGAAAGTTCTTAGAATTTTACCTTCTAAGTGAAAAAGAATATCTACTACTATAAAAAAATCCAAACCTCATAAAAATTTTATAATGAAATAATTAATTAGAACATTAAGGTTGTATGAAATAGAAATAATACCTTAAGATGAAGATAAAAAATCATAAAATGGAAAATACTTCCCTAAAAGTTATTAATCATAAAAATTAAGATAAACATAAATATGATTCTATATTCTCAAATGATTCAAATAATTTAGTTTCTTAAATAGAAATAGATCAACTAGATAGAATATTTATCAATTTTTAGCTGAAAAATATAGGCTTCAAGAATACAATCAAGAAAAATGAAATATGATATAATGAATTAAGATACAATTAATGTAAATAAATGGTTTATATTAGACATAATTTACCACAGTTAAAGGATGAAAAGAGAAATATAGAGAAAAAAGAATGGGAAATTTAGATGAGAAGTGATTATGAGAGAAAAATAATGAAAGGTATGAAATATACTTGGAGTGTGTATGAAGAATCTAGTATTTATTTTAAATCATACATGGAAAAAGATAAATAAAATCTGAAATCAAATATGTAATTCATTTATAAAAATTAATTTGTGGTAAATTAATATTATTTTTATACTACTGATTTTTAAAGATGCACTAATTAAATATTTGTTTCTTACTTTTAAATGCTTAAAGAAAGATATAAATATCTGGTAAAGAAGAATAAATCACTAAATACTATTCACAATGATTATTTAATCCAAAAAAATTCATTATTAAAACAATAACAAGAATTTATAAAAATTAACAAAAACCACTTCAAATTTTTCTAATAATGAAAACAAAATAAAATAATTACATGATGAAATTGAGTTATTTAATAGTGAAAGTGGCATATTAAATAAAGGATAATAATACCAAAGTCAGATTTTGGGAATTTTTTTGTCAAAATCACAAAAATATGGATTAATAAGTAAATGTGAATGAAATTAAATTATATAGAATTTAATTTTTATATATCTCTAAAAATAACAACATATCAAGAATCAGGGGTTTCTATTGTGGAATAAAGGGACATTACTGTAATGTCTATTATTTAAGAAATATAGATATTAGTGGATTTAAAAGGAATTAATATAAAAAAATATTACTAACTTAGGTGTTGAAAATTTTGGCAAAATAAGGCGAGTCTGGTTACTTAGATCCTTGATTTCTGACACAGATGGACCGAAGAATATATGGGTACCAATTTTTTTTTTAATTTATTGTAGAAAAAATGTCACAAGAAAAAAACATTTGTATGGTATAAACATATTGTATTCTCAAGAAAATTGATTGGATACACTTCCTATTTTCATAAATTAGAAATATTAAATTGAGGGTCATTTACCATCAGAGAAAATGATAAATAGAAAATAGTTGGAGTTGGATCAGTTAGAGATCCAAAATCAATTTTCATAAAAAATATAATATGTTCTAAGGTTGAATAACAAAATAATAAGAATCTATCATATCCATGATAATGTATTTTTAGTTTATTTCTCAAATAATTGATGTAATATTTTTGAAAATATTTTTTTTAATTTTGACAACAAGAAATAAAAAAAATTATCAATTGGATTTTAATTCCTTGTGTAAACAAAAACTGAATTCTTTAATTACTGAGGGAAATGAATCATGGATATGGAATAATCTACTAGGAAACTATAATGTATTCAATTTATATAAATTAGATAAGAAACACATAGTTTTTAATTTTCAGTGTATTAAATTTAGAAAAGATAGATTATGTGATGCCAACTAAATTGGAAAGAAACAAAAGTCATCCTTTAAATCTATTAACAAAGTAACTACATCCAAACAACTAGAAATTATCCACATGGATATTTTTGTACGATAAAGATAAGAAATATGGTCTAGTATATCATATGTATTTTTATAGTTGATGTCTTTTCATGATTTACATGGGTTAATTTCTAAAACATAAATGTGAGGATTTTTTTATTTTTTAAAGTTTTTGTAAAATTTTTCAAAATGGAAAATATTTTAAAATATTTTCATTAAAAAATGATCTTGGCAGATATTATAAGAATCAAGAGCTTAATTATTTTTCTTAGACATAGGTATTTATCACACCTTCTCTACACCAAGAACTCCTTAGTATAATGGAATTATAGATAAATGAAATAGAAATATTAAAGAGATGGTATGAAGTATGTTAACTGAAAATAGTCTTCTTATCTAATTTTTGGAAGAAACTACAAACACATCTTGTCATATCATAAATAGATTTTTAATAATAATTCATTAAAAATAATCCCTATAAACAATGGAATAACAGTAAACCTAAGGTAAAATATTTTACCGAATTTGGATGCAAGGTGTTTATCTTCAATATAATATAAATACCTTGAAAATTTTATCTAAAGCATGATTATGGAATCTTTCTAAGATATTATTCTATATATAAATCATATACTGTTTATAAAAAAACACGGATTTTTTAGAATATTTTCATGCGATGTTTGATGAAGTGGCCCTGTTTGTCACAAGAAAAATCTAACATATGTTGTTGTAGATTCATAGAAAAACTTGAAATACTGGAATTTTGATCTATACCAACTCCCTTATCCCAATGGTTTTATGAATCCATTGAGAAATGTTATTTTTTTAGTGTTTTACCAATGGTTCTGAAAAACCGTTGGGAAATTGTTAAAAAACTCGTCTATGCCAATGGTTTTTTGTAACTGTTGGTATATATGATATATGCCAAATATTTTTAAAAAATGTTCAGATACATTTCCCCCAAATACAGCATGAGCCCCCCTCCCCCTTCAATATCTATGTTTTACTTTTCCTTAAGAGAAGCATAGCTCTCTCTTAGCCGACAACCACTCTTCCACAGGTGTTCCATCATGGTTTTAATTTGGTTTCTTCCACTTCCAATCAGTTTATTTTTCATCAAATTGTTTTGTTCCTACATTTATCTTCCAATTGTTGAGGTCTATTTCTTCCATTTATTTTCAGTTTCTCCATCGGTCTACAATCTCACATTATTTAAATGTGTTGATTATGTTTCATATACTATATTTGTATACACATAGATTCAGTGATTATTTTTTATATATGAAATCAGTATACACTAATTTTCTTAAAAATCCATTATATTCCATCTGTAGAGATACATTTCATCTTTATACACAAAGATGATGATACACCTAGATGTCGATTCTATATCTTTATACACATAGATGATGATTCTGAGTGCAATTACATGATTTTTTACCATCCTTGACTAGGGATTCAACCACCCCTTAGTAGTGTTATTTAAATTTCATAGAATGTTATAGATGATTTAATAAATTGAAATAGGTTTCGATGAACCCCTTTCACCTTGATATCTTTCATCCTGATTGATGTTTATATGTTTATAAATATTTTTATTTTAATTGAATTAGAATTTGTTTAATAATTTTTTGGTGAATTATATTAAGGAATTTATGATCTCATTGGATGTAATTATATTTTTAATTGAATTAAGATAATGAAGGTACACTAGACCTTGAGTGATGTCGAGTTCCTCTTTATGGATTTCCTTAGATGAGGTATCATTGGGAATGTGATACTACATTATACTGAATTATTATGAAGGTGACTTGGTTAGTTTTTTGGACATGGAATATAAAAACCCCTTGGTCTAGGATGTTTGACATGGAATTTCACATCACATAGGGTGCTGGTAATGACATTACATACCCCTCTATTGTGATGATGGGTGTGAAACCTCTCAGTGTTATTCATAATAATTAGTATGGAATCCTACATTGATCATGATACTCACCATGATATCCTCTATTAATTATGAAATTCAATCTTGGTTATCATTATTTTTCTATGAGACATATGGGCATGGTGACCCTTATTTAAATAATGAGACTCATATTATTATATAGGCACATTGGATTAAGGACTTGGGTCTTGGCTACTACTACATACCTAAATATATGGGTATATATGTTAAACATTATATAGTTAGTATATATACATACATACTTATATATATATATACCAATATACATGGTGACACATCAAAAGAGGTATTCCATCTTAGAATGATATGGGTATAGTAGGTGACGTGTCCCTTCAGGTACTCAGGTGTCCCTTGAAAATATTGGCATATATTAGAGTAAGGTAAATATAACACTTTGGGGTTTACCTTGAAGTATGTGAACCCTTAGATAACCCATATTTCTGAATTTAAATCATTTTTGTTGAGCACCTACGTGTTTCCAGTTCATGAAACCATGATGTATAACTTTTAAATAAAAAACTCTATAAAAAATATCATTGATCACTCAAACTACAATGACACCATTGATTAGAAATATATCATTAATTATGTAATACAATTATCACTATTAATTTAGACATAATACCAAGTGTTTTCTCATAATTATCCTATATAGATCATTATTTATACAATGATTTTCCATCACATCCAGCATGTTTGAATTAAATATCATGGTTTTATATTTATTGTATTTTGTTATATATATATATATATATTTTATTTTATTGTTATTAATATTATGATTCTCATATAGAGTAGTGTGTTAGTTATGGTTTTATATAAAATAAAAATTTTTCATTTACATAACTATGTTTTTGATTGATCTTAAATCTTATCAAATTATTTTCATGAAATGAATTATTTATATTCTTTTACAGAATGAATAGAAGTTGTATGTATGAATCTGATCAGATCTCAAGAAATTTTCAAAATAATTTTGAGAGATTTTTAGATATCTCATTTGAAAATGCTTTAGATTGTGGTCACATACACTACCCATGTTATAATTTTGTTGGAAGACCTTGGTTGATATGTAAATATGTTAGCTACTATATAACCAAATATGGTTTTCAAACAAACGGTTATTTGTGGTATCACAATGGGGAGAAAATGGAATCTCAAAATGATGATGATCTAAATAAGAGGACTTGATTGAAGAATTTTATATATGAATATTTTCCATTTATTTATCATCATGAAAACTAAATGATTTCAACCCAATAAGACTTCGATACGGGAACACATGATGCATCCAATGAAAATGATGATGTGGAAAAAGTAAAAAAATTGAATGATATAGTGATGCCTCCAGTATATTAGAAATGTGGTAAAATGAAAAAGCTATAATTTTTAATCTGATTTTTTCCTAAGAAAACCATGTATGGGATTACTTGTAACGACCCAAATTATTTCAATAGAAAATTCCCTTCTTATATTTATGTCCCAAAAACACAAAATAATGAACTACTAAGTGATAAGTGACCTTTAAACATAATTTTGTCACCCCTATGTTTGGAATTTTGAAAATCCAACACACATGGTTGTGTTCAAGATAGTTTTTGGAGTCTAATGAAACAAAAATAATTTTTCATGAATAGTAACCTAACCTTATGAATAGTAACATACCCTTATGAATAGTAACATGACCCTTATGAATAGTAAATAAGAGGAAAATTAACTATTAATAATAAAATAAAATTTAGACATCATAGAAAGTGGTAATTTGACCTTAGTAAACATTTTTGGTATTTTATATGTCATAAATAATTAATTATAATTAATTAATTAATTTAAATGAATATTTTTTTCCTGAAATATATTCATAAATTATTGATTCAATTTCTAAAAGTTTTTACATAATTTTATAAGACCCCACATAATTTTTGAAAGAACTATAAAATTAGTTTTAATCTTAAAAACTGTTTTTTTAAGTAAATTATGATTTTATTTAAATACTAAATTAATAATATTTAGAAAATTATTTTTGAAAAATGGACTTCATTTTTCGATTCTACACGTTGAAAAATGGTTGGGGTAAATTTTTGGGATTTTTCTGAGATACTTGAATTTATGATGAATAGAGGAATCCGATAATTCACAACAAAAGCTAAATAATGTATTAATTGAGTCATCGATGATGTTCTGCTGATGTAAGCCCACTTGGTTCGGGATTACATTATAAAATTACTATTATTGGTCATCCAAGACTCACTATTCCTTGTCTTGGGTGAAATTAATAAACGAATCAATTTTATATTAAGGAAACCCCTCTCCCCTCCACTATAAAAGCCACCCTTCACTCCCTCTTTTCCTCACACCTCTCAAGCTCCAAGACTTCTCTAAACTCTGCCCAAAACACCTTCCCTATCTGATCCCCCATGTCCAAAATCTGTTGGTCTCATCAAAATACCAAGCCTAGCTTCCTTAAAGAGGATCTCAAGAGAAGGATTCTAAAGGTAATTTCTCTGTCTCTTCTCCTTTAATTTCCTTTCAAGTTCAAGTTTATTTCTTGATCTCTCCCTAACTATATTTATCCAAATTGTTCTGTAAATCTAGTATTATATATATACTGTAATATTATGATTCTAATGTTATATTATATCACCCCACACCCTTTCCCCCTTTCTTTTATTTTATTAAAGAGAACGTTGTTCATGTGGTGATAATTTATCACCTTCAAAAACGACATGCTCTATTTTTCCATTTATACCTCCAAATCTGGTCATGAAACCATTTTTATGGTTGAACCAGAATTTTTTATATGTATTATTTTCTATTTTAAGTTTTGGAAATAACCTATGGCCATATTACTAAGTTAAATGTTAAAACGAGTTCGTTGTGATCCAAAAACCGCACAAATTAACCCAAATAATCTTCATTTAATTCTTATCTAATGATTCGTCCACATGGATCTAATATAACCCATTATAAAATCATTCAATCTTATGTAATATCATTAATAACATGTAATATCGGTTCTGGATGTTTACCCATGATCTACCCAAACATCAATTTAAGAATACAAGTGGACCGTTCAAGAAAACCATGAAAACGTACATCCCCGATCAATGTTTTTAAACTCTATAAGTCATCCAAAGGAACATAATATGAAATAATGAAACCAGAATGAACCCTATTAATGTATAAAAGTTTCTTTAATTTCTAATTAATGACTATAATGTCATTATACAGGACATTAAAGAGAAGGAGGCATTCGAGTACACGGTAAGGGGAAATCTCAAACCCAATTTTCTTCCTTCGGTTTCTCCCTCTTTCACTCCATTTTTGATATGTTTACTCCTCAAAGATCATTTGTTAATCATTTACTTTACTTTTCTGGGATATACATGTTTTTCACTGGTTTTTATGTCCATCAAAATGTTTTCCAAAAGAACTCTTCTATCAAGATCTCACCTTTTACCTCTCATTCAAGGTTGATGGTTCTTATATCAAGTATGTTGTTCCCTCTTTATTTTGGGAACACAAAGCTTATGAATGTGTTATTATGAGATGAAACCCATTCCTTTCCATGGGTTATTTATGTACATGTTTGATATGTTTTCTATGTGGAAATCATGATAATGATAATGTTATGATGTGACAGGTGCGCCCGGAATTATATAGCGCAATATGAATGTTTAAATGTGACGGGTGCGCCCGGAATTATATAGCACTCCAATGCATTGGGTAAAGTGATGAATCACATGAGTAAATGTGAAATGATGTGTGAACATGATGCTAGCTTTTTTCACAAGTATGTGTGGTAGTTAACCACTAAGACATGATGTTTCATTTTTATGCATTGCCACATTTCATGTCTTTTACTTATGCTCCTCTCATGATCATGATCTTTTGCCTATGTTATGATTATGATCACCCCATGATGTATTATTCTTATGTATGCTCTTACTGGGCTTTTAGCTCACCCCTTTTGATGTATATCCTCAGGTGGCTACATGTACTAAGGAGAGGAAAAGTGCCACTGAGAATCTAGTGAAGAAGAAATTAAATGTTTATGCTTGATGTTGTATTTGCTAAGTATTGTCCTAGTTTTCCCAAGACACTAAGACTCTAGATCCTCCATGTGTAATACTATTATGTTGTTTATCTTTGTAATGATGTAATAGTAAAGTAAGAAAAGGCCGATTCACTATAGTTGGTATCAGAGGAAAGGTTTAGTTAATTTGGGAATTAGGATTAGTGAACCCTAAAGAAAACCTCTAGCATGAGACTATGTACAAATATGTACACAAGAATATTTACCTAGGGATCCCATATGTTATGTTTTTGGAATAATTGTTTAAATGGATATGTTATTCAGGACTTGTTTACTTATGTTTCGTTCTAACATTTTCTATCTTAGAAAATGGTGGGAACCAGGAGAAATCAGGCCAACAACTCTTGCGAGGGCCAATGAAACGATTGCCCGAACAACATCCCCAATGATTTGGGAGGTGGAGTTCAAAACTTCATGGCGATGCTTACCCAATTATCTCAGGTTATTAATAATGACCATAATAACGGGGAACGTCCTCCTTCACCATAGAGGGAGCAACTAGCTATCAAATGTTTTATGCAACAACGACCACCGGCGTTTTGTGGATCTTCTGATCCACTAGTTGCGGAAAAGTGGGTCAACTCCATGGAGAAGATCTTTTCTGTTCTTCACTATTCCGAGACAGAGAAGGTGACTCTAGCCGTTTATCGTCTAGATGGATAAGCTGATCAATGGTGGGTTTTGATTAAGAACCCCAAGCCAAGGGAGGAAATTGAAGAGATGGAATGGGAAGACTTTAAGATAATGTTTCTTAATAAGTACATCCCAAGAACTCTTCGTACGAAGATAGAGAGAGAATTCATAGAGCTCATGAAAAAATAAGGATAATCTATCACAACCTATGAAGAAAATTTTACAAGGCTCGCAAGGTATGCTTCAGGTTTTGTTATCAACAATGATAGCAAAATTGATAGATTCTTTGGTGGATTAAAACCACATCTTCGAAAGGCTCTTACAATTAGCGACATTGGGATTTATGAAGAATTTGTTAGGTGTTATCTCAAAGTGGAGATGGAGTTTGGAGAATGGTCTCATGGCTATCGTGATAAGAAAATAAAGATGGAGTTTCAAGATGGTGGATCTAGTGACAAAGGTGGGAAGAAAAATCAACCCACATGCCAAAAATGTTGGAAGTTGCACCATGGGAACTACCTCAAAGGTACAGAGAAATGCTTCAAGGGTGGGAAGGAAGGACACCAAGCTCACGAGTGTCGAAAAGACATGAAAAGGAAGGATAATGTAGCTGATGAAAGGAGAGAACCACTCGTGGTTCAATGCTACAACTGTAGGGAGCTAGGGAACTATTCAAACCAGTGCACTAAACCTCGAGCTCTCGAGGGTAATCAGCGCCAACAACCACCAAATCCAAAGGAACAAGGGAAGGCTTATGCCATCACTACTGCGGAGGTGGAACATGATAATGAAGTCGTACAAGGTACACTTACTATTCACTCAAGAATGGGAAAAGTCTTATTTGATTCTTGTTCTACGCATTCCTTTATATCGTGCAAGTTTGCTAGAACTATATAATCGAAGCCCCGAAACCTTGAAGTAGAGATATATGTAAAAACATAAAGTGGTGCAATCATTGCAAACCAAGTGTTTGATTCTTCTCCTATTGAAGTATGTGGGGAGATTCTTCAGGAAAATCTTGTAATACTTCTCTTGGTGGAATTAGATGCTATAATGGGAATGGATTGGATCTCATTATATAGAGCACATATAAACTGTCAGGAAAAGGAAATATATTTTCATATTCCGAACCATCCCATGCTCCTCTACAAATGCAAGGAAGATCATCCTTTGAAAAATCCTTCAATTGTGTGGGTGTTGATTCCCTATGAATAAGCATACCTCGCCCAAATGGTTGAGTCGAAGGAAAGTGCCAAACTTGAGGAAATGCCCATCGTAAGGGAATACAATGATGTATTTCCCGAAGAGTTACCCGGAATTCCCCTGGATCATGAGGTAGAGTTCTCAATTGAACTCATACCTGGAGCTACTCCTATCTTGAAGTGCCCCTATAGGATGGCTCCTATCGAACTGGAGGAGTTAAAGAAGCAGCTGCAAGAGCATCTGGACAAAGGGTTCATACACCCTAGTGCATCACCTTGGGGTGTGCTAGTGCTCTTTGTAAAGAAGAAGGATGGTACCATGCGGCTGTGTATCGATTATCGGGAACTCAAAAAGATCACCATAAAGAAAAAGTATCCTCTCCCAAGGATTTATGACTCGTTCAATCAGTTAAGAGGAGCTCAATACTTCTCAAAGGTGGATCTTCATTCTGGATATCATCAAGTAAAGGTAAAGAAGGAAGATATTCAGAAGACTGCCTTCCGTACAAGGTATGGGCACTATGAGTTTTTGGTGATGCCCTTTGGACTTACTAATGCCCCTGAAATCTTCATGGATTTGATGAATAGAGTCTTTAGACATTACCACGAAAAATTTGTGGTAGTGTTTATCGATGATATTGTCATCTACTCTAAGAGCAAGGAGGAACATGAAGAACATATAAGACTTGTGTTGGAGACATTGAGAAAGCATAAGTTGTACACCAAGTTCAGCAAGTGTGACTTTTGGATGAATCAAGTCACGTTCTTGGGACATGTGATCACAAGAGAGGGAATTTTTGTGGACCATTCAAAGACAAAGGCGATTGAAGAATGGCCCAGACCCTCTAGTCTCATAGGAATCCGTAGTTTTCTTGGATTAGCTATGTACTATCGACGTTTTGTGAGAAACTTCTCACGATTGTCAAGCCCGCTAACTAAGTTAACAAGGAAAGGGGTAAAGTATATATGGACAGATGAATGTGAGGGATGCTTCACGGAGCTAAAGAGAAGGCTGATCACTGCACCTGTACTCACACTACCAAAAAGTGGAGAAAGTTTTGTGATATACAGTGATGCTTCAAAGAAAGGCTTGGGTTGTGTACTCATGCAAAATGATAATGTGATAGACTATGCCTCACGACAGTTAAAGATCCATGAGCAGAACTACCCGATGCATGATCTAGAGCTGGTAGCCGTGATTTTTGCCTTGAAAATCTGGCGGCACTACCTTTATGGCGAAAAGTGTGACATATAAATCGACCACAAGAGCCTAAAGTATATATTCACACAAAAGGAGAAAAACATGCGTCAAAGGAGATGGTTAGATCTAATCAAGGATTACGATTGCTCTATTCACTATCATCCTGGAAAGGCGAACAAGGTAGCTGATGCTCTAAGCAGGAAAGATCCTGCTACTTTATCCATGTTGAGGATTGAGAAAAACCCTATCTTCTTGGATATGAAAAGGATAGATTTGGGAATCGTAATGACAGGGGATACATCCTACCTTTCCCAAATTATTATGCAACCATCCATCCAACAGAAGATTAAGGAAGCACAAAGGGATGATGTAGAGATACAAAAGAGGGTGAATGCAGTAAAGGAAGGTAAGCTACAAGAGTTCCATATCGACGATGATGGTGTGATTCGGTTTGGAACACGGATTTGTGTGCCTTCGTCACCTGGAATAAAGAAGGAGCTATTGGATAATGCACATAGCTCAAATTTCTCTATTCATCCTGGAAGTACCAAGATGTATCGTGATCTCCGAGAAGACTTCTGGTGGGATAACATGAAGAAGGATATTGGAGAATATATATCAAGGTGCTTGGTATGTCAGCAAGTTAAAGCTGAGCGACAGAAGTCCAAAGGTATGATGCATCCATTTCCTATACCCATGTGGAAATGGGAAAATGTTACTATGGACATTGTCACGGGTCTCCCAAAGACGTCAAAGGGAAATAATGCGATGTGGGTTGTGGTTGATCGACTCACCAAGACTTCCCATTTTATCACTATTCGGGAAGACCTCTCACATGAACAACTTTCAAGGATATATGTGAAGAAAGTAGTGAGATTGCATGGTGTTCCACTCTCGATTATCTCTGACCGTGATCCAAGGTTCACATCTATGTTCTGGAGGAGCCTTCAACATTCTTTGAGTACTGAACTAAATTTCAGCACAGCCTATCACCCCCAAACAGATGGCCAGTCTAAAAGGACTATTCAGACACTCGAAGATATGCTAAGAGCTTGCTATCTTGAATTCAAAGGTGGTTGGGATCAGCATATCCAATTGGTTGAATTCTCATACAACAATAGCTTCCACTCGAGTATTCAGATGGATCCGTATGAAGCTCTTTATGGGAAGCGATGTAAAACTCCGACCTGTTGGGATGAAGTTGGAGAACGAAAGCTACTTGGTCCTCATATTGTTCAAGAGATGACCGAGAAGGTTCAAGTCATCCAGAAACACTTCAAAGCTGCTCAAAGTCAGCAAAAAAGATATGTTGACATTCATCGAAGGGACTTGGAGTTTGACGTTGGAGATAAAGTCTTCCTTCGAACATCTCCATGGAAGAGAGTCATGAGATTTGGGAAGAAAGGGAAGCTAAGCCCAAGGTACATTGGCCCCTTTGAGATCCTTGATTGTATAGGAGCCATGGCCTATCGTCTAGAACTTCCACCGAATATGGATCAAGTTTTTGATGTGTTTCACATATCACTACTGAGGAAGTACATTCCAGACCCCTAACATGTACTAAACTCAGAGGTGGTACAGTTGGAAGATGATCTCTCCTATATGGAGCATCCGGTAAAATTTTTGGACCGATGTGATAAGGTTCTATGCAAAAAGACAACCCGCCTTGTCAAAGTGTTGTGGAGGAACCATAAGTTTGAAGAAGCAACTTGGGAACCAGAAGAGGCAATGAAGGAGAAGTACCCACACCTGTTTGTGTAAAGTAAAATTTCGGGGGAAAAATTTATTAAGGGGGGAAGAATGTAATGACCCAAAGTATTTCAATAGAAAATTCCCTTCTTATATTTATGTCCTAAAAACACAAAATAATGAACTACTAAGTGATGAGTGACCTTTAAACATAATTTTGTCACCCCTATGTTTGGAATTTTGAAAATCCAATACACACGGTTGTGTTCAAGATATTTTTTATAGTCTAATGAACCAAAAATAATTTTTCGTGAATAGTAACCTACCCTTATGAATAGTAACATGAACCTTATGAATAGTAAATAAGAGGATCATTAACTATGAATAATAAAATAGAATTTAGACATCATAGAAAGTGGTAATTTGACCTTAGTAAACATTTTTTATTATTTTATAAGTCATAAATAATTAATTATAATTAATTAATTAATTTAAATGAATATTTATTTTCCTGAAATATATTCATAAATTATTGAATCAATTTCTAATAGTTTTTAGATAATTTTATAAGACCTTACGTAATTTTTAAAAGAACTATAAAATCCGTTTTAATCTTAAAAACTGATTTTTTAAGTAAATTACGATTTTATTTAAATATTAAATTAATGATATATAGAAAATTATTTTTGAAAAAGGGACTTCATTTTTTCATTCTACACGTCGAAACATGGTTGGGGTAAATTTTTGGGATTTTTCTGAGATACTTGAATTTTTTGATGAATAGTGGAATCCGATAATTCACAATAAAAGCTAAATAATGTATTAATTGAGTCATTGATGATGTTATTATGATGTAATCCCACTTGGTTCGGGATTAAATTATAAAATTACTATTATTGGTCATCTAAGACTCACTATTACTTGTATTGGGTGAAATTAATAAACTAATAAATTTTATATTAAGGAAACCCCTCTCCCCTCCACTATAAAAGCCACCCTTCACTCCCTCTTTTCCTCACACCTCTCAAGCTCCAATCCTTCTCTAAACTCTGCCCAAAACACCTTCTATAGCTCATCCCCCACGTCCAAAAGCTACTGGTCTTATCAAAAGACCAATCCTATCTTCCTTAAAGAGGATCTCAAGAGAAGGATTCTAAAGGTAATTTCTCTCTCTCTTCTCCTTTAATTTCCTTTCAAGTTCAAGTTCCATTCTTGATCTCTCCCTACCTATATTCATCCAAATTGTTCTATAAATCCATTATTATATATATATTGTAATATTATGATTCTAATGTTATATTATATCACCCCACACCCTTTACCCCTTCCTTTTATTTTATTAAAGAGAAGGTTGTTCATGTGGTGATAATTTATCACCTTCAAAAACGACATGCTCTCTTTTTCCATTTCTACCTTCAAATATGGTCATAAAACCATTTTTATGATTGAACCATAATATTTTATATGTATTATGTTCTATTTTAAGTTCTGGAAATAACCTATGGCCATATTACTAAGTTAAATGTTAAAACGAGTTCGTTGTGATCCAAAAACCGCACAAATTAACCTAAATAATCTTCATTTAATTCTTATCTAATGATTCGCCCACATGGATATAATATAACTCATTATAAAATCATTCAAGATTCTGTAATATCATTAATAACATGTAATATCAGTTCTTTGTGTTTACCCATGATCTACCCAAACATCAATTTAAGAATACAAGTGGACCGTTCATGAAAACCATGAAAACGTACATCCCCAATCAATGTTTTTAAACTCTATAAGTAATCCAAAAGAACATAATATGAAATAATGAAACCAGAATGGACCCTATTAATGTATAAAATGTTCTGAAATTTCTAATTAATTAATATAATGTCATTATACAGTACATTAAAGAGAAGTAGGTATTCGAGTACAAGGTAAGGGGAAATCTCGAACCCAATTTTCTTTCTTCGGGTTCTCCCTCTTTCACTCCATTTTTGATATGGTTACTCCTCAAAGATCATTTTTTCATCATTTCCTTTACCTTTCTGGGATGTGCATGTTTTTCACTAGTTTTTATGTCCATCAAAATGTTTTCCAAAAGAACTCTTCTTTCAAGATCTCACCTTTTACCTCTCATTCAAGGTTGAAGGTTCTTATATGAAATATGTTGTTACCTCTTTCTTTTGGGAACCCAAAGCTTATGAATGTGTTATTATCAGATGAAACCCATTCCTTTACATGTGTTATTTATGTACATGTTTGATATGTGTTCTATGTGGAAATCATGATAATGATAATGTTATGATGTGATGGGTGCGCCCGGAATTATATAGCGCAATATGAATGTTTAAATGTGACGGGTGCGAGAGGAATTATATAGCGCTCCAATGCATTAGGTAAAGTGTTGAATCTCATGAGTAAATGTGAAATGATGTGTGAACATGATGCTAGATGTTTTCACATGTATGTTGGGTAGTTATACACTAAGACATTATGTTTCATTTTTATGCATTGCCACATTTCAAGTCTTTTACTTATGCTCCTCTCATGATCATGATCTTTTGCATGTGTTATGATTATGCTCACCCCATGATGTATTATTCTTATCTATCCTATTACTGGGCTTTTATCTCACCCATTTTTATGTATATCCTCAGGTGGCTACATGTACTAATGAGAGGACAAGTGCCACTGGGAAGCAAGTGAAGGAGAAGTTAAATGTTTATACTTGATGTTGTATTTGTTAAGTATTGTCCTAGTTTTCCCAAGACACTAAGCCTCTGGATCCTCCATGTGTAATAATATTATGTTTTTTATCTTTGAAATGATTTAATAGTAATGTAAGAAAAGGTCGGGTCACTATATTTCTAATACTTCCATTAGCTACATTCTTCCCTTCTTGAAGGACCTACTTCTAAATGATGCAGATATTCCTAGAAACAACTATATGGCATAGAAGTTAGTTAATAAACTTGAATTTTCAAAAAACAAAATACATGCTTACCCGAAACATTTCTTCTTATTCCGGGAGAAAAATATGGAAATAAATGATGGTATAAAATGTGGAACATCCCGATAAAAGCCAAAAGCTGATTTAACACCATCCAGTGTGAGACAGAAAGTAATATTTCACATTCCATTAAACCCTAGACTCAAAAATCATTTCATGTCTGATGAAATATCAATAAAAATGTGATGAAATTATATAAATATAAAGAAAAACAATTAAGAGTTGGTTCACCATACATATGGGTTTGCATGTAAAAGATTTGATGCTCAATATCCGGATTTTTCACAAAACATGTGTAATGTGAGACTAAGTCTTTCATGTGACAGTTTTAATCCATTTGGGAAGATACTTACTTCCACAAAACATGACTAGTTTTCATATAGATTTAGAACTATCCCCCATGGTTGAATATGAAAAAACCTTTCACTCTCATGAGTTTACATATATATTTCCCTTATGATCATATAAATTTTATAGATGTATTCATTAAAACATTAATAAAAGAGATGGAATATCTATGGGATGTGGGTGTGCACATATACGATGGATGTTCAAAAGACTTGTTTCATATGTGTGTTGTGCTTCTGTGGATGATCAATGATTTTCCTACTTATGTAATTATGTCTAGATAGAGCATGAAGGGAAAACTATCATGTATGGTTTGTACAAAGAATACTCAATCCAGAAGGATAAATTATCATCTTAGTTTTAGTTTTATGGTACATCGATGATTATTTCCATTGGACCATCCATATATAAATAATTTTCATAGATTTCACAATACCATGGAGACTGATGATCCACCTCAACGTATGTATGGAACTGATGTTCTTAATGAATTGAAAGAATTTAGTTTATCATTGCTGAAGGGTAAAATGAAACCTAGAAAGAAGAAGAGTGTTTCCAATGATACTTGTTACAATTGGAAGAAGAGGAGTATCGTCGTTGATTTTCATTATTGGTCAACCAATTTGTTACATCATTGATTAGACATAATGAATATTTGTGAAATGGTGCTTTCTATTCTTCTAAATTTCAACGGAAAGAAAAAATATTATTTATGATCTCAGCATGACTTTGTGGATTGGGGGATCATACTATAATTTCATCATGTATGTATTAGTGAAAATAAATGGCAAGTTCCATGTGATTCTAATGTGATGTCCCCTGTAGAAACAAATATTTTTTTTGAAGTACTAGAGAATATTAAAGTTTCCTATGGCTATTCAAGAAATATATCAAAATAGGTCCACAAAAGTGTGTTGAATTTGAAATATTTGAAGACTAATGATTATCTTATCCTTCTGCATGAGTGTATTCTCAGAGAAATCAATAATATTTTTTTCAATAATGCAAGGGTTTCACATTTTTGGTTGTTCCATTTGTTTAGAGATCTTTTTTCTAAGAAGTTTTCCAAGTATTTCTTGTAAAAAATGTTGGCAGAGACACCATAATTTTTTATTTATTAAGAGAAAATATTTCCTCCATAATTTT